>CAWUFW010004030.1:752500-1352500 GCA_963921515.1 Calotriton arnoldi
GCTTTGAAAATGTGGGGGAGGGGGCCGCGCGGCCCCCTCCTGGCGCCAGTGATGGCCCTGGGGACCGCCACCCCCAGGGCCGGCTCCTGCAGTGTCCCGGGTGCCTACCCCCGGGACACTGCTGTTTGCAATGACAGGACGGGAGCCTCGCGGCTCCCGTCCTGTCATTGCAAACTGCTGAATTTTGGAAGCGAGAGCAGGAAAGCTGCTCTTGCTTCCAAAATCAGAGCAAGTACTTTCCACATGGGGAGCTGCATATTAGCAGCTCCCCATGTGGAAAGCAATGCCGCAGGAGGCGGGGAGCCAGCAGGGTCCGTGGGGATTTGGGGTCCCCACGGACCCCAAAGGATAGGGCCAGCCCCGGGGATGGGGTCCCCGGGGCCTAAGGAGGCCTTAGGAGGGGGCCAGGCAGCCCCCTCCATCAAATAAAAAAAAAAGTAGCTATGGCCCGGGGGATGGGGTCCCCGGGTCGTAATTGGCCACGGGAGGGGGCCCACGCGGTCCCCTTCCCAGTCCTTTTATTTTATTTTTTTTTAAAAGGGGGACAGGCCCTGGGGGATGGGGTCCCCAGGGCTCAAAAAATTACTAAAAGGGGGCCACACAGCCCCGCTTTAAAAAAAAAAAAAAATTTAAAACGGCATCGCGAGGAGGCCACGCCCCTCTTTGACAGCACTCTGCAAACGCGCCCTGGCGCGTTTGCAGAGAAGGCAATTCCCCTTGAATACTGGGGGTCCCTGGGGGCCAACTAGCCCACCAGGAACCTCCAGTATGCGCCAGGGGCTGCGTTGCACAGAGGTGGACAGAGGCCACGCCCTTTTACACCTCTGTGCAACGCAGCTCTGTGGCGCTTAATGGAGGTAGCTGGTGGGCTAGTTGCACCCCAGGGACCCTCAGGATTCAAGGGGAGTTAATCCCCCGACTTAAAATGCGCCACGGGGCGCGTTTGCACAGTGGTGAAGGGAGGGCGGGGCCTGAGGTGACATGTGTGCAAACAGGCCCCATGGCGCGTTTTAAGATGGGGAATTAAATCCCCTTCAATCCTGAGGGTCCCTGAGGCCAACTAGCCCAACAGGTACATCAGAAAGCGCCACAGAGCTGCGTTGCAGAGAGGTGTAAAGAGGTGTGGCCTCTCTACACGTCTCTGCAACGCAGCCCACTGGCGCATACTGGAGGTTCCTGGTGGGCTAGTTGGCCCTAGGGACCCTCATGATTCAAGGGACTTAATCCCCCAACTTAAAAGCGCGCCACAGGGCGCGTTTGCACAGATGTCACCTCAGGCCCTGCCCCTCCCTTCACCATTGTGCAAATATTCCTCTAAAATCTGCCGAACTACGAATTCTGATTTACTCACCTGTTATCAGGAGAGACCTCAGTGCTGCATCTTTCAGCCCAGTACTAATCCTGAAAAGTAATTTTAACCGTACTTACCAGTAACTTAAATTTCCTTCCATAGGATATCATTGCCTGCTTTTTGCTGAAAAAGTTTCTAAGTGTTGATTTTTGAAACATACAAATATTCCTCTAAAACCAGCCGAAATACGAATTCCGATTTACTCACCTGTTATCAGGAGAGACCTCAGTGCTGCATCTTTCAGCCCAGTACTGGTCCTGAAAAGTAATTTTAACCGTACTTACCGGTAACTTGAATTTCCTTCCATAGGCTAACATTGACTGGTTTCACTTGGAAATTCTTCTAAGTGTGGAGTTTTGGAACTTTAAAATATTCCTCTAAAATCAGCCGAAATACGAATTCTGATTTACTCACCTGTTATCAGGAGAGACCTCAGTGCTGCATCTTTCAGCCCAGTACTGATCCTCAAAAGTAATTTTAACCGTACTTACCAGTAACTTGAATTTCCTTCATAGGCTAACATTGACTGGTTTCACTTGGAAATTCTTCTAAGTGTGGAGTTTTGGAACTTTATAATATTCCTCTAAAATCAACCAAAGTACGAATTCCAATTTACTCACCTGTTATCAGGAGAGAACCCAGTGCTGCATCTTTTAGCCCAGCACTGACCCTGAAAAGTAATTCTAACCGTACTTACCAGTAACTTGTATTTCCTTCCATAGGAATCCATTGTCTGGTTTTCAGCAGAAAAGTTTCGAAGTGTCGATTTTCACAAACTACAAATATTCCTTAAAAATCGCCTGTATGACTTAAACGCATTCTTTCAACTGTTTACAGGAGATGCACCAGTGCTGGATCCAGGATCCAACACTGAGTAAGAAAAAGTAACGATAACAGTTTTTACCTGCGAAGTGAATTTCCTTCCATAGGATAACATTGGTGATTCTATGAGAAAAAGTTTCCAAGTGTCAACTTTTAAAATACAATAATATTCCTTAAAAATCACTACTGTAACCAAAACGCTTTTACTCAACTGTTTACAGGAGATGTCCCAGGACTGAATCTAGGATCCAGTCCTGTGGTTAGAAAAGTAATCCATAAAGTAACTAATTGCATTTAACTAGAAATTCACATTGAGCTGAATGTTGCATTGTGTTTGAAAATGTGTTGCCCATTGCAACAACTAACTACTGTACTTAAAAGTCTATTGCCTATGTGCAAAGTATTTAAACTAAAGTAATTCATTCTGAGAAAGTATTTTTGTAATGTATAATGTAATTACAATGTAATTTAAAAATAAAATATGTAAAAAAAAATGTTTCTAAAAATGTAGTAAATCAGTATGAAAAAAATAAATATAACAATTAATACATTTAAAAATTGTCATTTACAAAACCTTTGAAATTCACTGAAAAAACCGTAGGTTTCAGACATGTTATAGTTGGGAATTAGCATTTAAAAAACCTTAGAAATTCACTGAAAAAACCATAGGTTTCAGACACGTTATAGTTAGAAATTAGCATTTAAAAACCTTAGAAATTCACTGAAAAAACCATAGGTTTCAGGCACGTTATAGTTAGAAATTAGCATTTAAAAAACCTTAGAAATTCACTGAAAAAACCATAAGGTTTTAGGGACAGTTATAGTTAGTTGGACATTGCACTCGTACAAAACCCGTGAAATTCCCCCGTTATAGTTAGTTCAGGTAACTATAACTCGCGCCCCCGCAATGCACCGCTGATGACGTCACATATTACATCACTCATGACATGGTCAGTGACATCACTGATGACATCTCAAATGACATCTCAAATGACATCACTGATGACATCATCCATGTGAGAATTTAATGCATCTTCTCACACCCTAATATAAGTTTTGAAACACCCACTCTAAATTACAGACTGCCATTCTCAAAACGATACACACTCCAATACCAATAAGTACATACCCACTCACTGATTCTTAGGTCTACACACACACACATCTACTCACTCACCCGTACAGTCACTCATACTTACGGTCACTCAGTACAGGACTATCATATGCACTCATACACCTATATAAACACTCACACAACGCAACTCATCCATAGAGGTACTCACACACCTAGTCAGTCATGCAAATAATTAATCACACTCCAATTTACTCACCTATACAGTTATACACACCAGCTCACTTACTCATAAAAATACTAGCACATTCTTACGCTCCTATGCAATCCCTGATGCAAGTACACACTCATCCATATAGCCACTCTCACAATCACACACTCACTTATAGCCATTTATATACTCCAACCAACATATATACTGCCGTTCACATATGTAGTTACTCACACATGTACCACTGAGATATACATTCAATCACTAACACACCCATACACACACTCACCCACCCATACAGTCCATCACAGACGCACTCTTGAAACCATGCACCCAGTGAATCACCCACTCACATCTATGCAGAGAGTCACACACACCCCACCCACACAAACACTGAGGCACCCATACAGATACTCAGAGAACCAATCCATAACCCATATAGACACTCATTTAGCTAGTCAGAAACCCATGCAGTTGCTTACACAACAACAGACAGACGGATACAGACATTCACACAGTTTAGTCACTCACCCATGCATCCAGTAAGATACGTTTAATCACTCACTTATAGACTCAGTCACGCACCTACTAAATCATCCATTCAGGCGCTTCTACACCCACTCATTCTTCAATACGCCTTTCCCTATATATATTAAACATATTTAAACTTTACAGAAACACACAGTCACTGGATGATGTCATCAGTGATGTCATTTGAGATGTCATCAGTGATGTCATCAGTGATGTCACTGACCATGTCATGAGTGATGTAATATGTGACGTCATCAGCAGTGCATTGCGGGGCGCGAGTTATAGTTACCTGAACTAACTATAACGGGGAATTTCACGGGTTTTGTACGAGTGCAATGTCCAACTAACTATAACTGTCCCTAAAACCTTATGGTTTTTCAGTGAATATATATATATATATATCTAGATATAGATAGATATATATATATATATATAGAGAGATATATATATATATATATATATATATATATCTCCAAATGAAGGTGCTCCCAAAATTGAAGGCGCCACACACGGTCGTGTTAATTTCCTTTTATTGCAGGGCATGCAGAGCATCGACATTGTCAGTTCCAGCTTTCAAAATATGCCAAGAATCCCAAACGCGTTTCGGGCGTTCACTTGCCCCTGCTCACTGGCTTGGCCTATCCGGAGATGAAGCGGCAATCACTTACATCGCACTCGCGATGGATTCATATGTCCCGCCCATACAGGCCTGTCCCCTTATAGCATTGTCGTCTTTGGAGTTCATTTTAGTTCATTTATCTCCCAACTGGGTGCCGCAAAATTCTCCGTAGTTCAAAATGTATGCCACAGTGGGTTGCTGCATCCAGACAAGGTTTTAGCTCTGCTTATTTAAAGTCAATGCAATACGGCCACGCCGTTCCAAACGCACCTGGTCAGTCAAGGCGCTGGACCCGCAACGTCAGCAGCGGGGAGCCCTCGCGAACAGAGCAGGCCGCTAACATATCCAAATGAAGGTGCTCCCAAAATTGAAGGCGCCACACACGGTCGTGTTAATGCACAAGTTACTAACTTGTGTAACGATATATCTGTAAGAGACAGTAGTTAGTGACAGATTCCTTACCTTAGAATATCCCCAGGCGTCAGGCTGGATCCGGAAAGTTTTTGCGTAGCAGTACCCTTGCGCGTCGGTAGGCGGCGTCGTGCGGCTCCGCGTCAGTCGTCGGCGTCGGGACCGCCGGGATGACGTCGCGGGCAGTACTTAGACGCCGCCCCTGCGGGCTGACGTCAGTTCTGTACACGACTTTCCGCGCCAGGAACGCAGAGCCATGCAAGAAGCGGACATAGGTGTCTGAAAAATACTAGGGCCCTGAAAGGAATGTCCTTAACCCTAGAAATCAGTTCGCAGAACGGGGAGGATGGGTGGGGCGGTAAGGAATCTGTCACTAACTACTGTCTCTTACAGATATATCGTTACACAAGTTAGTAACTTGTGCATCTGAAAGAGACACGTTAGTGACAGATTCCTTACCTTAGAATAGATACCCCAGCAATACCAACCCCGGTGGTGGGTCTGCGAACAAAGATCAGACAAGGAAGTCCCGGGGGACAGAACGGCCAAAGAAGCCGTCCCTCCGGACCGGACTGTCAAGGCAGTAATGCTTGGTAAACGTGTGCAGCGAGGCCCACGTAGCTGCCTGACAGATATCCTGCAGCGGAACACCGCGGCCTAAGGCCGTGGTAGCAGCCGTTGCCCTGGTGGAATGGGCACGCAGCCCAACAGGAGGCTCCTTCTTAGCCAAAGAATAGCAGGCTTTGATACACAAGGTTACCCAGCGGGAAATGGTTCTCTTGTGCACCGCCCGACCTTTTTGGCGCCCACGTAGCCAACAAAGAGCTGGTCATCCACCCGGAAGTGTTGTGTGCGGTTGATATAAAAGGAAAGCGCACGTTTTGGGTCCAGACGGTGGAGCCTCTCTTCCTCTCTGGAAGGATGCGGAGGCGGAAAGAAGGTGGGCAAAGTGATGGTCTGCCCAATGTGGAAGGCAGTAACCACCTTTGGCAAGAAGGATGGACGCGTTCGAAGAACAACCTTGTCTGGATGGACAGACAGAAAGGGAGGTTTGCATGATAGAGCCTGGAGCTCACTCACCCGCCGAGCGGAGGTGATGGCCACCAGAAAGGCTGTCTTCAGAGTCAGAAGACGAAGAGGACAGTTATGTAGAGGCTCAAAGGGAGCGCACATGAGAAAGGTAAGAACCAAGTTCAAGTCCCACTGAGGCATTACAAACGGAACAGGAGGGAAGAGGTGTGTAATGCCTTTTAGGAACCTGTTAACAGGGGACTTGAAAAGGGAGGGCTGATCAGGAAGCCTGAGGAAGGCCGAGATAGCACAAAGATAGCCCTTGATGGTACCCAGGGCAGAACCCTGTTGGGCCAGAGAAAGAAGGAACAGAAGAACCTCAGAAAGAGGGGCAGAGAGGGGATTCACAGCCTTTGCTGTGCACCATGCCACAAACTTGTTCCACCTGCAGGCGTATACCACCTTAGTGGAGGGACGCCTGGCTGCCAGAATCACATCACAAACTTCGGGAGGCAAGTCGAAAGGAATCAACTGCCGCCGCTCAATCTCCACGCAAGCAGATGGAGAATGGACAGGTTCGGGTGGAGGACCGTCCCCTGCTGCTGCGACAGAAGATCCTCCCGAAGAGGCAGACGGATCGGGGGATCGACGCTCATACTGAGTAGCTCGGGATACCAAACTCTTCGAGCCCAGTCCGGAGCCACAAGGATGACTTGGGCCCGGTCGCGCAGAATCTTCAACACTCTGGGTAGAAGTGGTATAGGCGGAAAGGCGTACAACAGACCGCAACTCCACTCGCGACGAAAAGCGTCGCCGAGCGAGTGCCGCCTTGGAAATTCCAACGCGCAGAACTGCTGACATTGCGCGTTCTCCTCGGTGGCGAACAGATCTAACCAAGGCTCTCCCCACTGCTGAAAGAGACCTTGCGCCACCTCCGAGTGAAGACGCCATTCGTGATCCATCATGCACCTGCGGCTGAGTACGTCCGCCCTGGCATTCAGGGAACCTGCGAGGTGTTGAATCATCAGGAATATGCCCTGATGTTCCAGCCATGTCCAGAGGCGCAGAGCCTCCTGACATAGGGTCCACGACCCCACCCCGCCCTGTTTGTTGCAATACCACATGGCGGTGGTGTTGTCTGTGAACACTTGCACTACCGTCCCTTTGATAGAGGGAAGGAATGCCTTGAGTGCAAGTCGGATCGCCCGGAGCTCCAGAAGGTTGATATGGAGCCGGGACTCCGCTGGAGACCAGAGGCCTCTGATCTCCGCCTCTCCCATGTGACCGCCCCATCCCAGAAGGGACGCGTCCGTCACAACTGTGTGCTCTGGCTGGGGAAGGGAGAGGGATCTGCCCATGACCCATTGCCGGTTAGAGAGCCACCACTGCAACTGTTTTGCAGTCCCCTCCGAGATCTGGACGTGAGCGGACAGGTTGCCCTGGTGCTGCGCCCACTGGAACTTCAGGTCCCACTGCAGAGCCCGCATATGCCATCTGGCATGATCGACCAGCAGGATGCAGGAGGCCATGAGTCCCAGCAGCCTCAGGGTCATCCGTACCGAAACCCAGGATAAAGGCCGAAAGATCGTAATCATAGCCTGAATATCCCGGACTTGCCGTTCGGGAGGATAAACCCGAAACTGCGTCGTGTCCAGAACTGCTCCGATGAAAAGGAGCTGTGGAGAAGGAATCAGGTGCGACTTCGGCACGTTGATGGAGAACCCCAGCGAGTGCAGGAGTTCGGCCGTTGTCTGGAGGTGGGAGACGACTGCCTGGGACGAGCCCGCCTTCAGCAGCCAGTCGTCGAGGTAGGGGAAGACTGGAACCCCTGCCCGGCGCAGATGGGCTGCGACCACCGCCATCACTTTCGTGAACACCCGAGGGGTGCTGGTAAGGCCAAAAGGGAGCACGGTGAACTGAAAATGCTCGAGGCCTACCGTGAACCGCAGGTAACGCCGGTGGCCCGGCAGGACGGGGATGTGGAAATATGCGTCCTGCAAGTCCAACGCTACCATCCAGTCTCCAGGGTCGAGAGCAGTCAAGACCTGAGCTAGGGTGAGCATCTTGAACTTCTCCTTCCGGAGGAAGCGATTGACGTTCCCCAAGATAGGACGCATGTCCTCCTTGTCCTTTTTGGGCACCAGAAAGTAGTGGGAGTAGCAACCACGTCCTACTTCTGGGGTCGGAACGCGCTCGATGGCCCTCTTGGCCAAGAGGGCCGCAACTTCCTTTCGAAGAAGCACCAAGTGATCCCCTGACATGCGGTGGAATGGAGGTGGCATGGCTGGGGGGATGGTCACGAAGGGGAGGGAGTAGCCCCTTCGGACAATGTCCAAGATCCACCTGTCCGAGGTGATGGCACGCCAGTGGTGAAGGTGATGGCGGACCCTGCCCCCTACTGGCATGCTGTGCACCTGAAAGAAAGGACTAGGAGGGCTTGGAGGCCGCGGACGGGGCGGGGTTGGTGGCCTGACCCGCACGCTGGTTGCCTGACCCGCCACGGCAGGAGCCACGTCCTCGGCCACGCGAAGACGCTTGCTGCGCGGGCCGGTGGCTGGGCAGCGGACGTGACTGGGCGCCCCTTCCGTGGCCACGAAAGGGGCGAAAAGCAGACTGTTGCTGAGGGCGCACAGCAGAAAGGCCCAGGGACTTGGCTGCAGCCCGCGAGTCCTTAAAGCGCTCCAGCGCATGGTCTGCCTTTGTACCAAAAAGACCGACTCCATCAAAGGGCATGTCCATAAGAGAGTTTTGGACATCACCCGAGAAACCAGTGGTCCTCAGCCAGGCGTGACGGCGCAGCGCCACTGTCGTCGCAAGCGATCTGCCTAGCGAGTCGGCGGTATCAAGGCCACATCTGATGGTGTACTTTGCCGCATCTCTTCCCTCCGCAATGGTGCGGGAAAGCAGTGTCTGGACCTCCTCAGGACACTGGGGCAGAACTTGCGCCACCGAGTCCCACAAGGAGTGGGAACATCGGCCCAAGAGGCAAGTGGTGTTGACTGACCGCAAGCCAGCACTGGCGGAAGAAAAGACCTTCTTCCCAAATTGATCCAGGCGTTTGGATTCCCTATCCGGGGAGCGGTAGGGAAGGCGCTTTGGGAAGCAGAGGCTTGGACCACCAAGCTCTCAGGGGTGGGGTGTAGAGAGAGGAACGGGGGGTCGCCCGGAGCAGGGTGATGGCGTCGGGCCACGTTCCTATCCACAGGAGCCCCTGTGGTGGGCTTGGACCAGGTGCCCAAAAGAACGTCTGAAAGCGCCTCGTTGAACGGCAGCAATGGCTCCGAGGAGGTAGCCGCCGGCTGAAGCACTTCCGTCAGGATGTTAGTCCTGACAGCCACTGTAGGCAACTGGAGATTTAAGGCCCCAGCTGCTCTACGCAACACCGTTGCAAAGTTTGCTCCCTCCTCCGTTGCCACGGATGGAGGAGACAGCATGCCAGAGTCAGGGGAGGTGTCCAGACCACTGGCATCCCCAAGTTCCTCAGTCCAGTCCTGATCAAACTCACACTGTTGTGTGAGAGGGTCATCAGACCCCTCCCAGTTATCTCCGTCCTCCAATTCAGGTTCAAAATAAGGAGGAGGAGGGACATGTGGGACCCAAAGTCCCAGCGGCGTCGAGCGACGTCGGTCCGGCACCATGTCCGGATCCGGAGAGAACCGGGGAACGACACCGCCCGGAGCCCTGGTCGGCGTCGGGAACGGCACCGGAGAGATCGGCACCGGTGGAGGTGTCGTCAGGTCAACCGGCATCGATGGGGGTTGTGGCAGCACCGGAGCCGGGACCGAGGCCGGGGCCGGGACCGAGGCTGGTGTTACAGGCGGTGCCGGGACCGGAGTCGCCGGCGGCGCCGGGGAAACCCCATCAGGGCCCGCGGGGCCCGAAGGCGCACCGGGGGAACCTTGAGGCTCGAAGAGGCGGGCCATGGCCGACAGGAATTCCTGTATCTCGGCCGGAGTCGCCCCCGAACCCGGGAAGGACGGGTAATGCGGGGGCGGCTCCACAGGCACTCCCGGAGCCGCGGGGACGGTGCCGACAGGACCCTGAGCCGAGTCGCGAGACCGGCGAGGGGAAGTCGTCGAGCGATGACGCTTCTTCGACTTCTTATGCTTCGACTTACCGGAGGAGTGCGAAGACTTGGACCCCGACGACCGATTAGGACTCCGCGACCGGCCCCTCGACCTCTCACGTGACTGGGGCTTGGCGCGGCGCGGAGCCGACTGCCGGACCTCGAGGAGTTTTCTAGACCGCTCTCGCAAAGCCTTCGGATGCAAGGCCCGGCAGTCGGAACACGACTTCGTGTCGTGGTCGCGGCCGAGGCAGTAGAGACAATCCTGATGCGGGTCTGTGATCGACATCATTCGACCACAGGCGTCGCATGGCTTAAAGCCGGGCATCCCTACCGACACCTTCGGAGTCGAGAGACTTCGAGAAAACAGTGAAAAAATCACCCAAAAAACTTAGTCAAAAAATGACTAGGGCACTGCTCTTCCCGGATCTGCGCTTACTGGCGCGGAAAAAGAAAGAACTGACGTCAGCGCGCAGGGGCGGCGTCTAAGTACAGACCGCGACGTCATCCCGGCGGTCCCGACGCCGACGACGGACGCGGAGCCGCACGACGCCGCCTACCGACGCGCAAGGGTACTGCTACGCAAAAACTTTCCGGATCCAGCCCGACGCCTGGGGATATTCCAAGGTAAGGAATCTGTCACTAACGTGTCTCTTTCAGATTTCCTTGTATAGCAGGGCATGCAGAGCATCGACATTGTCACTTCCAGCTTTCAAAATATGCCAAGAATCCCAAACGCGATGTATATCTATAGATGCAGTTGCGACGAAAGGAAGTCCAGCCTGGTCGGTTGGGTTGTGGGCGACGTCACCGCCATAACACAACAGAAGACATTCACGCAATATCCAGCGAGAAAACAAGCCCTCCAGTCGGACGTCAGGTAAGTACATTTATTCTTCAACAGACAAAGCATTACGCGTTTCGACCCCCAGATGGGTCTTAATCATATGCTAATACGAGGGGCAGTTACACCAGGGTTTAAATACACTAGGGTCTTCAACAGTGAAGAAGGACTACGAGTGCCACACATTGTTTTCAGTAAATAATGTTTTTTTCAATGTCAAGGACCAGGTGACCTTTTTTGCTTGTTTAGTACTCTTAAAATTGTATGGCGAATGCCCGCTATTAAGTGATATTCGAGTTTACTACCCAAACTAAGCAAAACTGAGTCCACTTTCTTCTCAAGCATAAAGGAGTGCAAATAGCACTCATTCAAGCACAACACGAGAGAAGGGTGTGAAACTTCAGAAGAGATGGTGGGGGTCAGGTTTTCAACCCAGACTTCTCCAGGAGTTCATTAATTTGTTTGGGATCAAAAGTCCTTTTCGATGTGAATATCTCTAGGATATATCCAGAGGCCAGATTTGTTAACATGGCGGGTAAACTCTATGATGACCCCTAGATAATTGGTAGTATTTACTCCCCACACATAGACCAACAGACTTTCCTAAAGCATTTATCTACACATTTGGCAGAGTAGATACATATTCCTTGGCTTCCTGGGGGGTGTGGGTGAGGAGGGGGACATTTTTACAGTGTCGTTGATGTGACCCTCAGCAGATCTCATCCTCCACTTCTGCGAGCCTAGATGGTTTAAAACACACATGCTCTCTCAATGGCTGCATCGCTGGGCACTATCCGATGTATGGCAGCTTCACAACCGAACATATCAACCCTATTCTTTTTATTCACCCATACACGATATGTATGTTCAACTGGACAGAGTGGCATGAAGCATGTCACTATGCCGGAGGAGGGACATTTCGGATCATAGTCCACTACTTCATTTAGATTGGGGCAGCTCCCCCTTGCTCATCTCAACCTGGCGTCTCCCCACTCAATGTTAGAGGATAAACATCTATCATTCAGGGAAAGACTTACAAGAAGGTAACAATTTAGAGGCAGTGAGCTCCCTTCAAAAACCACTATTGTTTTCAAAATCATCTCCATCCTTTATTGGGCGAACTGCTTTCTCATAAAATGGTGATACTGCGAATACTTTTACATTATTTTGCTAATACATAAATCCTATCTCACTAAACAGTTCTTCCACGATCTGGATGCTCTTCTGGGATAGTTATTATAGTCCAGTAGGAGCCATATGGTGGGACAATCTGGGTACTCCCAATTTTGAAAGTTATTATCTGACAGCACAGATGCAATGGAAGTCCCTCTGGATGTCAGGGATAGCCTTGGAGCAATCGGGAGCAGCCCAGCTGCCAATGTGATTGCCCAAAGTTGGTACTGCCAGGGTTCAGACCTGCTCGTGGAGCATCTAGGCTGCTTCTGGTGTCACACTGCTATTTAGCCAGCAGCAGTCTGCTAACAAAATGCCTGGCCCATACGCTCCAATTATCCCATTAATGCCACTCCTGGATAAAAATAGCCTGTTGCAGTGGGAAGGGGCTAGCGTGGAAACCTTAGGAGACGAATTTCAGGATGTACATTTATTATCTGTTCAACCACCCCAACACCAATCTGCATTACATGAAGAACAATTCCTCACACACGGCTTAATCATTCACATTCTCAGAACTAGGTGGGTGATGTCAGACTCAGACTCATTTACAAACATATACAAAGGCGACTCAGAGGCAATGTGTCAGCTGGGTGTATAGAGCATTGTGAAGCCAAAGGAATACATCATTACAACATTTTCGAGACACTTGGGAGGCTGAACTTGGAAGGCCGGTTCATGAGAAAAAGTGGGATAAAGATTCTCGCATAACCACGTGTGATTTCCTGCAACGCTAGATTCAAATGTATTCAATTTTTCATATTCCACAGAGCACATTTTTCTACTGTGAAAATAAATAATATATTTCCGAGAGCCACTGTCTCCTGTCCACACTGTGCAATCCCACCACGTAGACAGGAGATCAAAGGCCTCCACAAACATCCAACAGCTAAAGATTGGGACGGATATTGGAGAGCCACCCAGAGACGACACATTACACCCATGAGTTAGTGTTAATGGCAACCTCATCCAGCGCTAATACAGCCACAGTTGAACACCCATCTGTAATCCTACCACTGACAGCACTATGCTTCCTAAATACAGTCCATAGCTCCAAACACATTTTGGCGTGGTCCCCAGTAGCAATTCAAATGCTAGCTCTACTCGGATGGGTGGAGGTGTGGTGCAGCGGCCAGGGCAGCTGACTTCGGAGCACAGGGTTCACGGTTCGATCCCTGGCTCCGGCGGCAGCGCAGCTCAGCACCATGTGACTCTGGGCAATAGCTCACTTAATTTCCACGAAGGCCCCCATCGCCTTGAGACCCGTAAGGGCGAGTAGTTCGCGCTTCACAAAATACGGATTTACATTTACACCATCACCTGCCGAGCCATTGTGGTGTAATTTCTCTTCTACTCACCTCCTCTCCCCCAACAAGCATGTTGTTTGAGTAGATAAATTAAGTTTGCTGCTCAATTTAACCCTACCTTCCACCAGGAAGCTCTTCATGATCAGCCTAAAGTAGCCTTTTTTTTTTTACAGAAATAAACAGTGGTTACTTTTGTCTCTCCACAGATGCATTTGACTGTTACAAATGGAAACTCTGCAACTAAACTTGAAGAAAGCAGTTTTATGTGGCACTTAAGATATTTCCTACTGCATTAGAAACTGTTAATGTTTTTTCTCATATGAATGCCAATGCTATACTGTTTAATTTGAAAAAACTCAGACGAAGGTGGTAGATGCAGTAATCACAGTTTAGAATGCAAATTTTATTCTACAATCTTTAATAACAAGCATTGGCAAAGCCACTAGGTCTCGCATAAGCGAGAGTTATTGGCTTCCGCAAAGTGTTTTAGCAATTATGTACACTAGTGTGGCTGCTGTTTAGCATGGTTAAAAGTTAGTGGGGAGGGTTAGAGCAGGGTGGGGTAGATTGCGGTAGCGTGGGGTGGAGTAGATTGCGGTAGCGTGGAGTGGGGTAGACTGAGTGGGGTAGCGTGGAGTGGGGTAGGTAGATTAGCGTGGTAGATTGGAGTGGGGTAGATTGAATTGGGGTAGATTGGGGTGGAGCAGATTCGGGTAGATTGGAGCGGGTAGATCGGAGTGCAGTTGGATATATTGGGGTAGTCTGGAGTGGGGTAGAGTGGAGTTAGGTAGAATTGGAGTGGGGTAGACTGGGTGGATTATAGTAGGTTAGAATGGAGTGGGGGTTGGTTGGGGTAGTTTGGAGTGGGGTAAATTGGGCTGGAGTGGGGTGGGGTGAAGTGGGGTAGATCGGTCTGGAGTGGGGTAGATCGGGATACTTTGAAGTGGGATAGATCGGGATACAATGAAGTGGGATATATTGGGGCAGATTGGAGTGAAGTGGGGTAGATAGGAGTAGATTGGAGTGAGGTAATGAGGGTGGAGTGGGGTAGATCGGAAGGGGGCAGATTGGATTGGAGTTGGATTGAGTGATGTGGGGTAGCCTGGGATGGGGTAGATTGCAGTGGAGCTGGAGAAAGTGGTGTGGGGTAGACTGGGATGGGGTGGGGTAGATTGGAGTAAGTTACCATGGGGTGGAGTGGGGTAGGGTAGAATGGAGCGGGACTGAGTGTGGGGGAGTGGGTTAGATTGGACAGTGGAATGGAGTGGTAGATTGGGGTAGAGTGGAGTGGGGTAGATTTGGTGGATTGGAGTGGGTAGATTGGAGTGTGGTAGATTGGAGGGGAGTTCTATAAAGTGGAGTGGGATAGATTGGAAAAGAGGAGAGGGGTAGATTAGGGTGGAGTGGAGCAGAGTGGGTGGATTAGAGTAGGGTATTTTGGAATGGAGGAGATTGGAGTGGGGCACAGTGAGGTCGATTGGAGAGGGGTAGAGAGGGGTAGAGTGGGGTACGGTGGAGTGGAGCAGAGTGGAGTCGATTGGAGTAGATGTGCAGATTGGAGTGGAGTAGAGTAGATGGGGTAGAGTAGGGTAGATTGGAGTGGGGTGGGGCAGAGTGGTGTAGATTTGAGTGGAGTGAGGTAGATTGGGTGGATTGAAGTGGGGTAGACCGTGGTAGATTGGAGTGGGGTAGATTATGGTAGATTGGAGTGGAGAGAAGTTGAATAGATTGCAGTGGAGTAGGGTAAACTTGAATGAGTATGGTAAACTGGACTGGGTGGAGCGAGTGAAGTGGGGTAGATTGGAGTGGGGTTGACTGGGGTAGATTGGAGCAGTATGGGGTAGATTTGAGTGGAGTGCAGTAGATTGGGGTGGGGTTGACTGGATTACATTGAGTGGGGCAGACTGGAGTAGAGTAGATTGGACTGAAGTGGAGTGGGGTAGAGCAGAGTAGGGTAGGGTAGAGCGGGGTAAATTGGAGTGGGGTGGAGTGAGGTGGGTAGAATGGGGTGGGGTAGAGTGGGCTGTGGTAGATTGGAGTGGAGCAAGGTAGACTGAGTGGAGTAGAATGGAGTGGAGTAGACTGGGGTATAGTGAAGTTGAGTGGGGTGGGGTAGATTGGGGGTGAGTGTTTGATTAGCTCAAACGCTCCGTCCATCATCCCCTTTGGTATCGCTTTGTTCGCCCTAAATTGGCAGGGTATGCCCAGACGTGGGTCCCTTACTCACTTTGCCACTGAATTCAAGCTAGCCTGGCTGATGACGGCTGAATAGCCAGAAACCGGTCCCAGGATGCTTGTTTCCGGTCCAGGGAAGACATGGCTTGGCAGTTCGGGCTGGACTGTTCCCATGAGGCACAGGGTCAGACTGATTTGCATATGGCCATGTCTGAACTGGCTTGGTGGAGTGAGCTAAAGAATGATGATGGATTAAACCCAGATCAGTTGACTGGGGGTGAGTGTTTGATTAGCTCAAACGCTCCGTCCATCATCCCCTTTGGTATCGCACTGGAGTGGGATAGACAGGAGTGGGGTAGATTGGAGTGGGGTAAGTGGTGTGGAGGGGCGTGGAGTGGTGTTGTGTCATGGAGTGAGTGGCGTACATTGGAGTGGCATAGATTGGCGTGGCATAGAGTGGCGTGGCATAACAAAGTGGAAGGGCATAGAGTGGAGTAGTGTGGCATAGTATGGAGTATGCATGGTGTGATAGCGCACTGCCATTACAGACAACACATTTTCAACTGAAATGGCCATTACATTTGCACTGAAATACGGTTTTACTGCACACAAATGGTAATGTGTGCAAATGTCAGTCAATCAATCAAACAGAACTTAAAAAGCGCAGCTAATCACGAGTGAGGGTATCTAGGCTCTAAGAACCTGCTGCTTAGGGAGGGTTCAGTTGAACAGCCAGGTCTTGAGTCTCTGCCTCCATTCCAACAGAGAGGATGGAGTCCGGAGGTGAAGGGGGAGGTCGTTCCATGACTTTGCAGCGAGGTAGGAGAAGGAGTGTCCTCCACTGTTGCTATGGCGGATACGGGGAGTGTGAGCGAGGGAGGTAGAGCCAAGTGTCTGAAAGGTTGGTGTAAGTTCAGGCGGCCGTTGATATAAGCTGGTCTTTTGTTGTGTAGGGCTTTGTAAGTGTGGATCAGCATCTTGAATTGACATCTCTTCTGAATGGGGAGCCAGTGGAGCCTCTTGAGGTGGGTGGAGGGGGGAGAAGAGGTGATGTGGGTTTGCTTTAGGAGGTCGAGGATGAGTCTGGCTGCTGAGTTCTGGATGGTTTGCAGTCTCTTCAGGAGGTATGAGGTGAATCCTAGAGAGTGTGTTGCCATAGTCCAGGCGGCTGGTGACTAGTGCTTGACTGACAGTTCCTTTGGTGTTGACGGGAGCCATTTGAAGATCTTACGAAGCATGCGAAGAGTAAGGAAGCAGGTGGATGAGACTGCGTTGCTCTTGTTTTTCATGGTGAGCTTGCTGTCCAGGATGACGCCAAGGTTGCGGTCATGGTCTGTTGGAGTGGGTGAGAGTCCTAGTTCGGAAGGCCACAAGGTGTCGCTCCACGGGGAGGTGTTGTTCCTGAAGAGGAGCACTTCAGATTTGTCTGGGTTGAGTTTTAGGCATTTGTCTTTCATTCAGTCAGCCTTGCTTGCTCGCCATGCACCTGCGGACGTTGGCCATCATGGTGGTGAGGTCTTCTGATGGTGAGGGGATGAGCTGGGTGTCATCGGCGTAGGATATGATGTTTAGTCCATGTGTATTGATGCGTTTTGATCCTATTCAAATATTTGTTTCCACCACACTTCAGAATTACAAAAAAACATGCTTCATTTGTACTAATACTGATATATTCTGAAACATCAGCACAGTTCATTTTTTTGGTTGTGTGCTAGAAAAACAGAAAATCCTACACCTTCTCCTCTTACATGGATACACAGCAGGATTGCTGTTCCTTAAGAGGAGAGTTCAAAGTGGAGAAAGAAAAAGGAAAAGGTGTCCTGTGCTACTCTGTGTGTGGGGACAGTGTGTCCTCATCATGATGCCCTCACACATCATTATGAGGACACACTGTCCCCACACACAGAGTAGCACAGGACACCTTTTCCTTTTTCTTTCTCCACTTTGAACTCTCCTCTTAAGGAGCAGTGACCCCCCTATATATACACCAGTTACCAATCGGGAGCAAGGGTCACTGGACCTAACAATCAGCTCCCACCGTCCCCCACTCTCTTTTTGATAAATAGGAGTACACAGCAGGATTGTCACATAGATTCTCTCACTTTGAAGTCAGAGAAAGAAAAGTAAATTCCAAGCTCCCTTGGAAGAGAGACATTTGACCTCTGTCTTCAAATGCACAGCAAATGTGTCAATAGAAGAACAAGATTTAAAGGCCTGTTGACAGAAAGCGAGTTTCTGGAAGGATACACTAAACAAGGTTTGGGCAACAGGAAGGACAAACTCAAGCTGGATAGCCTAGCAAATAAAGCCAGCAAATAGAAAGTCAGAAAATGTGAGTTACAAACCACAAAGCCAAAAGGTAAGCAATGGGCAGAATGCATTCCTAGGTCAGCTTTCTGAAATTCCCCAAGATGTCTTTCGCAAAACAGACAGCCGCGGTGTCTGGTAGGCTGTAATCAAAAAACAAGCATTGGAAATGCAATAGGTCTCGCATTTGCTTAAGTTAGAGCTATTGGCGTTGTAAATGACAATGTCTTTTATCCATGTGTTATGGAGTGTATGTGGTGTGTAGTGAAGTTCCCGGTTTCATATTTACTTGTAGAGCTGTGCAGTGTTTGAAATAATAGTTCTTTTTGCAGAGTTCTTTATTGGTTCTTCCAACAAAAGTGTGTTACTGTCTCACTGCCCCAGACCGGCCTGCTGGTCTGCTGGCCTCAGGTTCCCAGTGATTCTCCGCTAATCTGTTTAATACTTGCTTACACTGCCAAGATGTGGCAGGATTTTTTTAAGCCCCTAACAAGTTTATTCTTATATGTAAAAAGTGGGTGTATACATAAACTCACTTATGCAATGCTTTGCTTATTTTATTATTTACTTGTGTTTATGAAGCCCGTAATTGTATTGCTTCATAAAATGTTTTCTTATACTGTATGCTACAGGATGTGGCTCACGGCTAGACTGCCGACTTTGGAGCTGGGAAACCAAGGTACGAGTCTCAGGGTTGACTCCACATCCTGTGAGTCTGTGCAAATCACGTAATCTCCCCGCGCCTACCCAAAAAAGTAAGTAAATATATATATATATATATATATATATCTCCAAAATCGCAGCTCAGTGCAAACGCACTGAAATCGCCTTTCCCCTTCCTCTCACAACGGCGGTCCGCGGCAAGGGGGCGAGCCTCATAACACCAAACATACGCTGTTACCTCGTAACTTTACAGCAGCCGCGGACACCAAACGTCTTTAAAGCAGTTGTTTATTCAGCAGATACGAACAACTCGACGCGTTTCGGGACCCAGTCCCTTGTTCACGAGTACTGTGACTTACTCTCTATTGCGTTTAAATAAACATGTGACCACCACCATAATAGAGCCTGAAAACAGACTTAACATGAAACGAGGAGTTAACTCACTCCTACCTCACCCAAATGTGCTTGCATGTTATTTTTACAAATATCGTTGTAATTACACCTTTTACACGAGCGACAAATCTATATGGCAGTTCTAAACATTTAACACGTTTAAGATAAAAAATTACTTTTTAAAGTGCCTACTCATATGCTAGGACAGAAAGCATGAAAAAATACATGAAAAAAGACTTCCACAGATAGCACTTCCTAAAATCTTTATATCTCACTACTTTAAAAAAAAATCATCTATTTCATTTCATTGTCTTTCTTGGATAGTGGAGCTGCTCGAAATTTACTATATTTCATCTAAGCCCAAGTGGGCATTAAACGTAATCTATAAAAAATTGGAATAGAAGCCACTTCTTCAAAATTCAGTGCCTATACTATAGTTATACTGTGGATTAATAATTCATGTTATTCTGATGTCCTAGCCTTCTTCTGCAAAATAGATTACTGATGTATCGCTCATCTTCAATCTAGTTGTCATGCCCTAGTGGGCCTACCAACTACAAGTAGATATTTTCGCTCTTTGGCATTTCTTCATTATAACAGCAACAACAAATATCTGTAATAAACACAAAACAAAACTAAATAAATATCACATCTTCATAACCAATAAACATAACACCACAGTGACATTAAAAACACAAGTATCTCTTCAGCATTGGCAGAGTTAATTCATCATTATACAACAGATTTACTCAATCCACTTCAGATCACTAATATGCATCACTCTAGAACAAAAGATAAAATACTCCTTCACAAGTGAAAGATCAGTAAAGAGTCGCTGCTCCTTACCTTAGCCACTATCAAATCTACATCTAACCTAGATGTACCGCTAGTTCTTCATCACAGTTGTGACCTATCGGCATAAGTGTTCTATATTGAATGATCAATTTAGATTCTAAACGTCGCAGATTTTGCACTCTGTTCCCTCCTCTCTCATTCATTTTAAATGTATCAAGTACGCAGAAGCTTAAAAGGTTGCTGTTTTGATCATGGTGACTTTGAAAATGTCGCGCAACTGGGTACTGTTTATCTCCATGTTTTATTGCGCGAAGATGTTCCAACACCCTTTTCTTCGCCTTGTGAATTGTGCTGCCTATATATGCCTTCTGACAGGGGCAAAAAAGGGCATAGACTGCATAATCACTGTTGCATGACGTATGTTTCAAAATTCGAAATGGCTTACAGTCAGGGGAAAGTCTACATTCCTTTCTGTTTTTGCTATTCTTACAAGCTTTGCAGTTTCTACACGTGAAAAATCCCTGTATTCCTACATTCTTTATGATAGAGGGCTCTACCGCTCTACATAAAGTGTCCTTAAGGGATTTGGCTTTCTTAAAAGTGATCTGAGGGAAGTTTTCTACACTATCTGCTATGTCTTTGTCTGTTAATAACACTGGCCAAAATTTGTTTAAGCTTTTTCGTACCTCTCGGGCCGCTCTATTAAAGGTGGTGATAAACCTTATCTTTTCTTGAGACTTACCCTCTTCCTTCTCTTTTTCTTTCTCAACTACTAGAGAAGCTCTTGTTCTTTTTGCAACTTCAATTCTAGCCTTGTTGATCACTGATTGTGGATATCCTCTCTCAAGGAACCTCTTGGTCATTATTTTCTCTTCTTTGTCAAAATTCTCCACTGTACTACAGTTCCGCTTAGCCCTTAATAGCTCTCCCAGTGGTATACTATTGATCAGCGAACTGGGGTGACAGCTCCGGGCATGTAAGAGACTGTTCCCTGCAGTGGTTTTCCTAAATAGCGCACTTTCTAGAGAGTCTCCCTGCAATGTGAGTCTAAGATCCAAAAACTCCAATGACTCTTTTGACCACTGACTAGCAAATTGTAAATTGTAGTCATTTGTGTTCAGAGTGCTTACAAACTCATTTGCTTCATACTCAGTGCCCTCCCACACGCAGAAGATGTCATCTATGTAACGTATCCACAAAGCTACTTTATCTTTGAAAACAGGCAATTCTCCAACTACTTTTTCTTCCCAGTGCTCCTAGATACAGACCTGCAAAGCAAGGAGCAAAGCAGGTCCCCATTGATGTTCCGAGGGTCTGTTTAAAGATTTTGTTATCAAAGAAAAAGTAGTTCTGTTTAAGACAGACAGACATCATTTCCATCAACATCTCTGTGTGAAAGAGATACGAAATGGATCTTTCATTGAGAAAGTATCTACATGCTTGTAAGCCTAGGTCTTGGGGGATGCAGGTGTATAAGCTCATGACATCTAGTGATAACAAGGAGTAACTGCTTTTCCATTGAAGGTTCTCAAGACATCTCAAAAAATCTCCGGTATACTTGACATACGATGGAAGATTTTTTACCAAACTTTGCAAAAAAAAATCCACATACCTGGAGATGTTTTCCAAACAGCTCCCCCGGGATGAGACAATGGGTCTCCCCGGGGGATTCTGTTGGTTTTTATGGATTTTAGGCAGTAGGTATAACGCCGGAAGTTTGGGAAATTTACACTCTAAGAACTTAAACTCTTCCTGTTCAAGTAATCCTTTATCCCTCCATTCTACCAGCTGATTTTGACAAATCTTAATAGAATGTTCATATTCCATTCTATTACTCCTATTATACTTGTCCTTTTCTGATAGTTGTCTCATCCCCTCATCAATATATTTTTGTTTAGACAAAATCACTACGTTACCTCCCTTGTCTGATTTTTTAATGACTATTGTTTTATCGTTTTTCAAATTTTCAATAGCCTCTCTCTGCGTTTTTGTAACATTGCTCCACCCGTGCCATTTTTTGTTGTTGGAAAGTCTAAGCAATTCCTGAGTTACTCCTTTTTCAAAGACATCAATAGCTTCGTTTTTAGGTCTCGCCTGAGCCAGCGCATGCGCTGCTCTGGCGAGAGTTTTAGTAAGCGGGTTTTGGAAGTGCAAACAGTGGCTTTTGGTGTCGACTAGCCTGCGTTCACGCGAGCGTGCACGCGCGATCAGGCGCCATATGGCTTCCCTCGCCATCTAGACGCTCGCGTGAACGCAAGCTGGTCGCCAGCAAAAGCCACTGTTTGCACTTCCAAAACCCGCTTCCTCACGATTACTTACGGCCACGCGGCCGTGTCAGTTTCACGGCCGCGCGGCCAATGCTTGTTTTCAACCCCAGCCCTCCCAGGCTCTTCCGCCTCCTCCCCCACTCCCAAGCTCCTACTCAGTCCTGGGCTCCAGCTCTTCAGGAAGATTAACAATTGCAGCAACAACTCGGACTTTGCTTCATTCAAAGCTGCTTCCTCGAACTCCAGAAATCTAATGCAGTAAGTAAGTACATAACAGATTTCACAAGACCGACTGGAAAGGCTGGAAGCAGCAGACATGTTTAAGTGAAAATTAGTGACCATCACGCTTGTCTTTACATGTATCAGCGTGGGATTCTTGCACTGCCGGCCGATATGGGTGCGTTAAGGTAACCATGTTGTTCCTGCTTTCATTTCATGTGCTTTACTCTCCTTAATTATCCCTCTATGAACGCACATATATGTATGTGTGCGTCCCATCCTAGTGCTGAAGTCTCCGAGCGTGCACGTCTTTAGGGTGCGCAGGAAATCCAAGGCAATCGGTCAGCTGCCCTTTGCTTCTTTTCTTAGCTGCCTCCTCTTCCCCCCACTGCCTGTTAATTAAACCTTCATTGCCGCCAGTTAAATAGATTAGCAAACAAAATAGCCTCGGTATCTGGGGGGGCGGGGTGTTCTTCTAAGACAGAAGAGTTCACGAGACATGTGAAATGCACCTTTATTTTTATTATTAGCGCGGACCTCCTCTGTACTCTCCGAAACCAGGTAGATTGCATAAACACATATAGTGTCGCCTCAGCACAAAAGAACCCTTCATGTACACACCTCTTCCCTCCCAGGTTCTGCTCCACGCATGTCAACAGTGGAAAAATACAAGAAACTTTAAGAAGACCTAATCTGTTTATTATTTCGACTGCTAAAACAAGAATAACAAGAAAACAGAGGAAGACTTTTAGAAGACAGCAAGGGGGGGAAACGGGTATCAGCTAGTTGAGGGTTTGGTGGTCACAGAGTGACGAGATCTGTGGTGGGGAGGGGGAGGGAATTGAAGCGCGGAGAGAGGCACGCAAAGCGCGCGCCCGCGCACATGCACTCAAGCTCTAGGCCGGCCATGGCAGCATCTGGTAGCACTTTTTTTACCCCGCCATCTGTCTCCTCCGTCACGGGTCAATTAAGTTGCTTGTTTTTATTTCCCGTGCTTTCCCCTCTGCCTTCGTCCGATCACTTTCACTTCCGTTTGAAACCAAATGTAAATTACCATGGTGTGCAAACTTTTTGAGTTACATCAAAATAGTCTGTGTACCTCCAGTCCTTTGCCTGATAAATTAGAAATTGTAAGCCCTGTATGAATTTCTAAGGAAACTACACCAGTGCCATCCTTCTAAACCAAGCATTGGCATAGCCAATAGGTCTCGCCTTTGGGACCTTATAAGTGTTTAGCCATGCAACAGTTGATGTTGTTGCACCAAGGATATTGTGCTGCATAACTAAATACTTATAAGGTCCCAAAGGCGAGACCTATTGGCTATGCCAATGCTTGTTAATTTGTGGAACAAAAATAGACTTGGGTTTAAAATTACTTCGGGCACTTAAGTCTAAGGGAACATTTTCATTAATCAGATTCACAAAGGGATCACGCTCTACATCTTCTTCATCAGCTAAGACATTCATGATGTGGAGCAACTCAACATCTGCAATCTTAACATCACTGGGATACTCTCGCTGCACATCAACATCTCTTGCTACTTTTGTTGCGTACCACTTTTTAATGCGTAATTTTCTTGTGAAATAAAATAAATCAATGCGACTGAGTATAATTAAAATCATTAGAGGGACAAAAAGTAAGACCCAAAGATAAAAGTTCTACCTCAACATCGCTGAGTATACGATCTGATAAGTTGACTACGGTTTTTCTGTCCATTATTTCACCTTCGTTTGGCCCCTTGTACGGCTTCCCACTGGGCTTCCTAGTTCTCCTAGCGTCGAAATGTTTCCTTTTCTTCTGCCTTTGTTTCCTCTTCCACGATTTTGAAATCCTCCCTGCCTGTTGCCCACCTGTCTTCCTTTGGCAACTAGGCTGAACTCTGTTAAAATGCTGGTTTTTACTCCTTCGTGGTCTACGATGTTAGAGAAATCACTGCCACTGGTCACACTTCCATCTGATTGATTCTCTATACTGGACTGGTCTTCAAGGTTGCTTACTGATACTGGAGGATTAGCAGTTTTAGAGGCTGATGTGACTGTACCTCCTCGCAATTGGTCATATTTCTTTGCAAAAGTTAAAATCTGACCTCTTTGGTAATCAACCAAGTCTCGTTGGAATTTTCGTTGTTTTTTCATTTTTATTTCTTCTTCAATCTTGTCCAAACTTTTTTCCATTTTATCCATTTCCCTCTGGAATTCTTCTACTCCACAAAGCGTTTTTAGTTGTTGCGTAATGTCTTCAATAGTGACAGTTAGTTTTTCACAATCCTTCCTGGCATGTTTAACCAACATTTTCAACATGTTGGTTGAACACTGGTGATTATTACAAGCCCAGTCGTTCACCAGTTCGGGGTCCGGGTCATTAAACGTTGGCGTAATAAAAATACGCAATCCTCTCGGTATTCTACCGACGTCGATGTATTTTTGAAGGGTGGTTGCCTCCCACCATTTATTCTGTTCTGTTTTGAGGGCTCTCCACATTTGGTCCCATAATATTCTTTTATTCGGCGTGGTAGTTCCACTACTTGATGCAGTGATTCTTTCTGTTGTGTCATTCTTCGTACAGTTATCAAACATTCTGCCTGCTGCCTCCGAGCGCTTGTCATTCCTCGTTGCCATATTCTCTGCTGTTTCGAAATATACGCGATTACCGCGTCACTGCTTACTGAAGCGGGGCTGCATTTACATTAAAACACAGTCTCGCCAGCCGTCTGCTAGGTGTCAATCGCTTTCACAAACGGTACCTTTGCTCATTCCCTGAAAGCACAAGTGCCTCGGACGATCAGCTTGTCCTGTCTCGTCTTTCACGGTGAGTTCCTGTACCGGATAAAAACACTTAGCGGGTAGGGGTTGTTTCAAATATCCAAAATCGCAGCTCAGTGCAAACGCACTGAAATCGCCTTTCCCTTCCTCTCACAACGGCGGTCCGCGGCAAGGGGCGAGCCTCATAACACCAAACATACGCTGTTACCTCGTAACTTTACAGCAGCCGCGGACACCAAACGTCTTTAAAGCAGTTGTTTATTCAGCAGATACGAACAACTCGACGCGTTTCGGGACCCAGTCCCTTGTTCACGAGTACTGTGACTTACTCTCTATTGCGTTTAAATAAACATGTGACCACCACCATAATAGAGCCTGAAAACAGACTTAACATGAAACGAGGAGTTAACTCACTCCTACCTCACCCAAATGTGCTTGCATGTTATATTTACAAATATCGTTGTAATTACACCTTTACACGAGCAACAAATCTATATGGCAGTTCTAAACATTTAACACGTTTAAGATAAAAATGACTTTTTAAAGTGCCTACTCATATGCTAGGACAGAAAGCATGAAAAAATACATGAAAAAAGACTTCCACAGATAGCACTTCCTAAAATCTTTATATCTCACTACTTTTAAAAAAAATCATCTATTTCATTTCATTGTCTTTCTTGGATAGTGGAGCTGCTCGAAATTTACTATATTTCATCTAATATATATGAATGTGTCCTTGTGTAAACGTAACTGGTGCTTATGTAATGTATTAGGTCTGATTTTATCAAGTTTTTCGATTAAATAGTGGATTGGAAGGACTCGCCCATCATATCCCAGACTTGAAACAAAACATGAAACAGGAACCTATTTCTTGAGGTGCCAACTGCATTCCAGGCCTCCTTACAAACCGGTTACTATGCAATTGCTATCACCCCGCAGGAGCAATCGGAGCACGCTGCCTATTTCAAAGACATAAATCACAGACCAGCAAATAAAGGCAGAAGTGAACTAGAATTCCTGAAATGCATGCACTGCGCTGTAGATAAGGCTGGAACATAGAGCAATTATGGCTACATTACAGACGATTTCAAGCTGTGCCACAATTAAGTGAGCGAGCAACCCAGGTGAAAAGTCCTGAAGCGAAGACAAGTATGCAGAGACTTCTCACTCTGGCACCAACAGCCGTATATGTAGGGTAGGCTCAGTATTGAGAGATCACAAGATCTCGCCAGATAATCCACAGCAGGCTACCGACAGAGAACGCGCGTAATTTGGCTTACACTAACCTGCGGGCAGTGTGAAGCCAAAACATTCATTTTAGGAAACTGCTCCCCCTCACCCTGCATGGAAGCCCCTGATGCAAAGCATACATTTTTTCTTCCTCACACCAATAGATTTTCAGTTGCAGTGAAAACCGCATGACTGGGCGCGATGAGTGAAGGCGGGTAAATAGAAGGTAGCCGCCCACCCTGGAAAAATCCTGTCCTTACCAACTCTGGAATCGATGACACTGAAAACAAGCGAAAGTGCAGCGCTTTCTTTTTGTTCCAACTTTCACTTTTTGCGTATCTCCCTCCCTCCGTTCGTCCCTGCCTTATTCCTTCTTCCCTCCCTCTGGTTTCCCACCGATGCCCAGCGAGTATCTCACATCTCTCTGACCCTCTCACTCTTCTTTCCCTGGCTGTTTCCGCTGCCCCCTCTGGGTTATAATTGCTCAGGTCAGTGGTGTTACCTCCGAGAGCGGTTTGCTGACGGGAGCAGCCCCAGAACTCCTTCGACGCAAAGCTTCAATTCAATTGTGGACTCAGGTGGAAGTGTCACTCAGCTGGAAGTGAAGCCGATGTGTGCCTATTCCGGGTTGGTTTTGTACTGCTGCCCCCGCACAAGTGATGACGTGTGCAGACACCGACCTCCGAAATAGATCTGTGTAGAGCGGGCATCCTTAATAGAAACGAGGGAGATTCAGGATCACTCCGTGCACTCTGTACCCGGCGTGCACGGAGGCAGAGAAGCTGTTGCAACGTTCTATTCTGGGGCAAACACAGCCACTGTACCCAGCAGTCTTCATATTGCCGTTAGGCCATTGCTTGTCGAGACACTGCTAAAGTGAGAGGCATCCATTTAAAACAATAAAATACCAGACAGCGGAATAAGCGCCCCTGAGGTTTATTGTTGTCATTGTTCACCAGAGCCGTATTTACTTATTTTAAAAGTGTGCGTGTCCGATGGCGGGTGAAGTGCGCGCCACAGTACCCGCCCGGAAAGTAAAAGCAGCACACACGATTCGGAGCCCACAGACTCATTCCTAAAAAAAAGAAGCATTGGCATAGCCAATAGGTCTCGCCTTTGGGACCTTATAAGTGTTTAGCCATGCAACAGTTGATGTTGTTGCACCAAGGATATTGTGCTGCATAACTAAATACTTATAAGGTCTCAAAGGCGAGACCTATTGGCTATGCCAATGCTTGTTTTTAAACTGCAGCTTTACGGTCTATGTAACCAAAGCACCCAAAGTGCAACAATGGGTTCCCTCGTGCAAAGGTGCTGGGGTGAGCCCATGTGTGCTAGCACTCAAGTCCTATCGGGCACATAAGTGCCAGGGAAGATGTATGCAAGGAAGGTTGAGAGAATGGGACAAAGCCATTTGGCAGGCTAGGCGGAAAGAAGGTCAGCAGTCGCGGCTCATTGCGTAGATCTGGATACAACCGTAACCCACCAATCACAGCTGCCCCAGCCCCTCTTCCCTCCCCAGAGCCAACAAGCCAAAACAAACAAAGCAATACCTTTGCAAGATGCTGGTGTTCTCCAGCGCAACTTTCGGCTAGACATCTGTGGCATTAAGATAGGAATGCAGACATGCTGGAACCATGAAAGCGGTCAGCAGTTGCGCGGCAGGACACCCTATCAAGCGGGGACACCCAAGCCTCAGCCCTCGGTGCATTACAGCTGGCGAAAAGAACCGTGCATGCTAGCTCAAACGTGGCATGCCACCAAAGTAAAAAGGGGGTGGGGGAGTGGAGGCCAGCAGAGTGACGCGATCTGTGGTGGGGGAGGGAATTGAAGCGCAAGCAAGGCGGAGTGAGGAACGCAAGGCTTAATGAGCCTGGACAGAAACCCAGATGGCGGTTGCGCGCGTGCACGCTCGCGTGAACGCAAGCTTGAGGCGAGGAAAAGCCTGTGGTAGCACTTTCAAAAGCCACTCACTAAATTTAACGCAGAGCAGCGCATGCGCTGGCTCAGCGAGACCTAAAAAGGACTGTTCACACTACTAGTTCCCAGGAAACACAAAATGGTATGCTGCTATCACAGTGCACTAGACAACTCCAGGTGAGGGCAGAAGCCATCTACCACTCCCAGGATGGCACATGGTGCACCCATCCTGGTCTAACAAGACCACATCACCGTGAGACAGGTCTAGGTCATGGCACACAAACATGGTACATGTTCGCAAATTACTAAAAATGAGAACCAGGGAACCAGATATTCATGCAGCTGGGGCACTTAGGGTAGGAGTGCATGTCCATTACTACGCAGGGGACTTTCCATATCAACACAGCAGATAGCTGTAAGTTGCTTAAGTTAAAGAACTGCTTTCTAGCTGAACAAAAATGTCATTGATAAATAAACAAATAATTTATATGGGGTTTATAATGAGTTCCATCTGGTCTTGTTATAATATCAACTAAATGAGAAACAAGTATGTTTGTTTTGTACTATAATTGAATTTTATGCTCCTTAAGTCACAACATTTTAAACATGGCTATGTATTTCACAAACATGACACATAATCAAACAACTATTGCATAAATCTCAGATTACAACAAACACATCGTAGCCCAAACGAAAGTTAAAAAAAGCATGACAAGTGGTGCTGGGCACTAGCATGTTCTCTTCAAAGTTTAATCTGTCACCGTACAGTAGCTGATTGTTGAATTCAAGTACTAAACTGGTACTAATGAGGTTACTCTGTAGCCCAGCCAGTATTGTGTGCGCTTAATTTAGTCAACCGTCATATAATTTAGTCCTCCCAATGCCACAAACTTCCAGTGGCTGTTTTATTATTAATCATGCTATTTATACAACGTATCATCATCGGCTGAATGGGGTGGGGTTTGTGCAGACCCTGGAAAATAACTTGGTGTAAACTGAGTAGTTCTAGGCGGCTCTTATAATATTCAAGAGTTTCAAATAAGACTGAAATTATTATGCGAAGAGGAGTTATGTGAATAAAAACAACCAACACTTTAATATAACCTTAAACTACACTGCAATGAGAAATTGAGGCGGAAGTAGTCATTGTATGTTTGAAACGATTAAACAGTCATGGGCGAAATTATTTTTAAACCAGATGACACAACCAGATGCACACAGAGAATATTAAAATGAATAAGGTTATGAACTTTACTGAGTCGTTTTGATTATTATGATATATTATGAGCTTTTGTACAGGCAACGTTCGCCAAACGGGTGATGTTGAGCTTAAGATAATGAAATGCTTTCAGATACGTTAGATCTCACATGATTAACAGGAAAGACCAAAAAGTATGTTTCCATTTCCCAAATGGGAGAAGGTCTCTACTTAGCAACACAGGTGGCAAACTGTTAATTAATGGTAGGTGCCTGCCCTTGTGCTCTTCGAGTTCTGTGAAATCTATGGAAGAGTAAAGAGAGGGAGAAGGCACAGAGCCCTCTTTAAGCAAACTACGTAGAACGAGGTCTTTCCTATTTCCTAAACCACAGCTGTGAAGTTTAAGACCCTGCTGTTCACAGGTTTCTAATGGGCGGTTTGACCGTCCTATAGGTCTGTGATGGTACAGTAAAAAAAAAAAAAAAGTGGACAGCCAGTCCCAACCTCGCTACAAGAGTCTGCCCATCCCAGGGAAGCTGCTCTGGGGTCATGTCCGGTACACTCTCTCTCTCTGGAGAGAAAAAAAAAGCTGGAATCTGGTGCTGTCCTGCTTATAGTTACCGCTATTGGAAAGCTGGTTTGTGAAATTTATAGAGAAATTGTACATTGCCTAGTCCGAGATCGTACTTAAAACAAGGGTCCCACGCAAGATATAATGATTTCTCTGTAGTGTAAACTGTAGCCCTTTTGGGGAAGGTGGTCACTATATTTAGCACACCCTCACTTCTCTCTCTTTCAGGAGAATGTATCTTACCCAGCTGGCAACGGAGCAGATACCCAGTACGGCACCCATGGCTGCCCCGGATCAGACGGGAAGGTTCTTTGTTTACTCTGTACGAGGAGCTGCGGCGACGCCCGTCACTAGCCCCAGCTGACGCCGTCACAATGTCGACAAACCCTTCCGTGCTCTGTAGACACAGAAGAGAGACAATGCCTTTTCTAGGAATGTCACAGACGGAACGCCATTTTCCTGTTTATCTGAACGCCATCTTGAAATTACATATTAGATCTCGACAAACATACGGTAATTTTAAAAAGGGAAATAGAGTTTGTGTGTGCTAGATTGTAATTTCTAAATGTAAGTAGTAATGAAGTAAATGTAATGTTAAATGTGATTCTATATTTTAAAGCACAAACAAATACTTTGATTAAATTTTTGAAAATATTTGCTACATGCAAGTCCTCTGTAGCTCGCGTCTTATTGATGGTCATCTATGAAAGTGAACATTCGCAGTATATTCTTTCACAATTAGCTCAGATAGGGTACTGCAATATTAGGACGTCATTAGGTTTGGTGCTAACACGGAGATGCCATTTTGGATTGAGGAAAGCGGTCAGCAGTTGCGCGCAGGACACCCCATCAAGCGGGGACGCCCAAGCCTCAGCCCTCGGTGCATTACAGCTGGCGAAAAGAACCGTGCATGCTAGCTCAAACGGGGCATGCCACCAAAGTAACAAGCATTGGCCGCGCGCTGTGGTGGGGGAGCAGCCGGAGAGCAAGTGACGCGCGGCCGTGAAAGTGACACGGCCGCTAGACGCGCTCTGTGGTGGGGGAGGGGGAGGAGCAATAAAGAGGAAAGACAGATGGCCTGGAGCATGCGAGGAAAGCGCGTTACTGTGCGCGTTCTCACATGCTCTAGGCCAGCCAAAAGTTGTGGTCGCATTTCTGAAGCCCACACTACAAAATGTCTCGCCCAGAGTCAGCGCTGAAGCGCTGGCTTTCAGGGCGAGACCTAAAAAAGCGTTAAGAAGCAGAATCAATGTGATAACAAGCGCTGTATAAAAACCGAGCTATTGTTGCAATGCAAAACGCGAGCTGAACAATTTGGTGTAAGGGCCAGGCAGAGAGCCATTGTAGGACAAGCTGTCGCCATTGCGCGAATGAGGAAAAAAAAGTGATTACAGAGTAATTGAAGGAGACTGTATAATGCCGCAAGTAAAAGATCCAGTCCGGGTGGGCGGGGCCAAAAGGAGACAGGGCGGTAACAAAAAAGCCTCATTTTCAATCGGAGGCCAGCGTTTTGCATAAATGATGACGCCAGCCGATGGCAATGATGGGCGGGGCTTCAAGTCCCCTTCTGAAAGCGTATCGATGACAATAAGCCTCGCAGAGCGAGGAGCGCATGCGCGCTCCAGCGCTAGGTCTGCGAGACCTAATAAAAAGGAGTTAAGAAAAAATGAGGCTGCAATGTGTAACTTTACGGAACAGAGGCACAATAGAATAAAGAACTGCAATGCTTTGCTACAAGATGCTATGGAAACAACGCTGATACTTAATAAACTCCCTTTTTTGGGGCCAATTCATACCTGCTCCAAGTCATTTGTGCTCAGCTGTCTGTGAAAGCCAGAGTTAAGTTTAAGTCTCTAGCTATCGAGCACAAAACCGTGTTTGAGAAGGCCCTCGACTAACTTAAGCACAAATAAATTAACAATACATTCCCCAGTAAGGTGGCTTCTATGTAGCCAAACTATGTTAAACCCCCTGATAATCAAAGGGAAAAGGGAAGGTGGAAGATTGTGGAATGGTGTTCCTGTACATCTGTGGTTGACAATACTTGTTGAGGCGAGCCATCAAAACGTTCCTATTAAGTTGCATCTGTTCTCAGTTTACCTCTACTATGTTACCCAAAGTGGGTTTGTCACATGCGCATATTGCTCAGTGAGGATTATGAGGATGGTGGTATGCTGAGAACAATTATTAGTAGTTAGGTTGATTTAACCGTTTCAGTGTGGGCTGTCCCAGTTGCTTAAGTGGTCATATTGGGGGAAAAACAATGTAGAATCATAAAAGAAATGTATCAGAACACAAGAGTCAAGTCAGATTTAAAATGCATGGCTAAAGAGCACTTTAAAACATACCAGGCACTAAAAAAGTACCAGGCAGGACGTTCTTTCCTTTAGCTATAAGCAAAGATGTTGGAGCAGACTCAGATTTGTAGCAGTGTGCTTGCTGTGTTGATATTACTTTGGTTAACCAAATCATCTTTGTAAGGGACCACACAGAGCCCAAATGTCCAAGGTGGGCTTCCTCGGGGCCATGCACCAAGTAAATAGATTTTGGCAGACCTGAGGTCAAACAATGGCTCTCTGAATCCTTAGCATCTATGGTCTTCATAAAGCACACACATGAATATGGTTGGAATAGACTGGTATATATGAAAGTTAAACTGATGATACATTTTCCTGCTTTGAGCACAGGGTGATGTCCCAAAGCGTCATGTATATAAAAATCATTGGCTGAGAAAAGTAAAGCCCAGGATGGACTTCCAAACTCCAGGTTTGTTCTTGACCTGACGGTTGGCAAAACCCCGGATCTTGTCTTGACCACTAAGTACTTGAAGAATATACGTTTGAGTTGCTGATGAGGAAGGAGTCCATGAAGTTCTTGTTGACCATAGGATCATCAAAAAGAAATAGTGGACAGTCGAGCAGCAGAGAAAAAGGTGAACATGAACAGGCTTGTTGTCAACAAGTGCTGCTTTCCTAGATGAGGAGGTGATGAAGTGGTAGTTAACAGGGGACAGCACTTTTGAAACTATTTGCAGAAGACTGTGCTGCCCAAATATATATAAAGGATGGGAGGGCATACATTTCAGAAATGAGAACCTCATCTGGTCAGCACGTTTAAATCCTCTTTTAAATGACAATTCCAAGTGCTCCTTTTGGAATTATTTTTGCCAAAGAAGGTTGAGGGTCACTTTGTATCATCCCTAAGAGTCCTGTTTCAAAAATATTAACAAATCCAGATCTTGAGTAACATGCTTAGGATATAAACTATAAATGTATCCACTATGCGGCTCCTGGCAGAAGCAATAAGATGTGATGCCATAAATCTTATGATGTCACTAGCCTCTTCATAAGCACACGCATCCGACATTACAGCTGCTCATGGCATCAGAAAAGTGCTTGCCTTTTCCTCTTCATCTCAAACTATTCAATTTTACCTTCTGCCATTACTACCAATCTACCTTACTATCTTTTTGATTTTCACTAATTATCCTCTATTAATTTATCCTTTGCCTTTTTCTAAAACATTCATCAGTTTTCCACCCTTGTTGGATATCTTTTATTAACGAGGAATCCTTTAATACTTTTATGCCAAGCTCTTGCCTATATTTTCTGATGTCTCTTACTCAAAGCGACCTTCACTCTGTTTAGTGCCTTTTTTTTTTTTTTTTAAGCTTTCTCCATGGGCGCCACTCTATTTGCTCAACCACATCAGCAGCCACTCAAGTATACCAGTCTTTTTCTCCATTTCCATTCTTGCAATGGGTCGAATATTTTATTATATATGTGCACTGCCTTACCAGTGTGCTTGAGTACTTCTGAGCACTTTCTATTAGGACAGAAAGGAGCAGTCTTTCCACAAGCAGCCTTTTTCCCTCCATTAGTGATCTCCGGGGACGTTCATCTGGCCGGGACTGAGAAATTCTCCAACTGAAGTCCCTTCCATGGACACACAGATGTCGCCTTTGACCCTGCCCTACAGCCAAACTCCCCAACGTCTTACTACTTTCTACCCATGCGGGACTGTACTGTTCACGTCCCATGATGTGCACTTCAACAACGGAGCCTTCCTCCTCCAGGCCAAGGTAAGTGCAGTTCCTCCCCTCATCAGGGATCGCATTCCTTTTTTTCTATAAAAAAAATAAAAAAATAAAATAAAAAGAAGAACGTCAGCCTGTGAGTACTACAGTCAGTCTCTATTGTATAGAGTTTTGTCTCTACCACTCTACCACTCCGCCCTCCTGCAGAGGAACTTGACCTAGTCGATCAAGAGATCCCAGAGACTTTGCATAAAAGTGTTATTTCTCCTGCTCCAGCCAAGTGTGGTTCTGAAAGCTCTATTTTCCTAGTACACAAGAAGGAAAAAGGACTCGGACCCATCCTAAACCTACTCCCTCAATCAGTAGGTAACGTATTTTAAGAGAGAAGGTATCCATCTTCAGTGAGAAACTATCCTTCCAGGAGATTGGTTAGTTAGACTGGATATAAAAGGCATCCATTTTCTCAAACATCACTGGAAGTTTTAGTGGAAGCACGTAAAGTGCTAATTTGGTTGCCTTCCTTTTGACCTGTCTTTCACCCTAGAAGTTCTGGCAGACACATTTGTCATCAATAGTTTCATCAAGCCCCAGCCTTCATGTCGCATGATCTTGAGGGTGGAAAATGTTTCTGCAATCAGGGACATCAATAAACTTAGGTGTGAAGTCCAAACCTCAGACAGACCCCTCTAAAGACTGTTGGGAACATCTTTGCACCAGCTTCATTGTGGTAGCATAGCAGAGAACCTCCGAGGCATCTCCAACACCACAGCAGATTGATTTTTCAAGCACCTCCAGGACTGGACCAGAGTTTTCCAAGCACCTTCAGGACTGGACCGGAACATTTTCCATTTCAGCACCATTCTCTGTGGCCTGGACCTCTTTCCATCCCCACTAAACCATCAACTTGACGCCTGAAACCAGAAGCTTGGGCAATTGGCACCTTTCTCCTAAAATGAGCTCCTTTGAGTCGTTACACGTTCCCTCCCTTCAGTTTTCTCCCCAGGGTCCTCCTCCAGACGAGAGACTTCTTTTGCAAGATTATCTTGCTCACTCCACATTGGCCCTCTAAGACCTGAATCACTCTAGGTCTGGTCCAAATTTAAATTACAGTGGCATATTTCATGTAATTTCAGGAATTTTGTGTTCTACGTGTTATGCAAAATTCCCAAAATTATGCCACTTTGCTCAATTACATGGCAGCAGTAAAGATTTACAGCGAAACGCACCATTTGCAGTAAAACAATTACTGAGAAGGCATGGAAATAATAGAACACAAATTGGTGCAAGGACACATTTCTGACTAAATGACGAATTTGCATTCTGCTAAATTATGCAGCCAGTACGTAACTTTCAGTATGCAAAACCACACTTGCCACCAAGGATTATGCCATTTCTAGTCTAGTCAAGTTATAGTTAGTACACTAAACTATGACTGACAATGGTACAAACTCTTTGCCGCAAGTATTAAAAGTTCATTTCATCAGCATGTATGTACCAATAATGTTTCAATTCTTAAACAAAAAGATATCTTGTATTATCGCAATGTCTTTATTGTTTTGTTTGCTTTAATGCTTACGCCAGTAATTGGCTTCACTATGTCATTCATTTGTTTGTACTGACTCTCATGACTCATTGTTGTTTCCCTTTTCCAGCACGTGTACGTTCTGGAACATGCTTGAGGGCACCGCCTTCTGGGACGGCACCTCTATCTAAAGTGTGTGTGTACTTTCAGCTGGACTTGCTATGGCACGTTTGGGCCTGCACTAGGGGTTGGTGAAGGGAGATCAACCAACCAGAGCACTAGAGACACATTAGGAACCAACTCCTAGTTCCCCTCAGGAGAGATTTGTTTTTGGATATACAGACTTGTTTTCGGAACTCACAATAAACCTTGAAAAGAACTGTTACAGCTTTTGAAGTCAGAAATATCAAGAACTTTGTGTTATTTAACATAAGGAACTGTAATTGTGGACTTTGTTCGCTTAGTGGAAACAACCAGCATTTTTTTTTGAGAATCATAAAAACAATTCTTTGTGAAAGTCGAACTAAGAATTGTTGACCAACCTTTTTCTTTCCAGGTCTCCTTCCCTGCAGTACCTATCCCAATTTCCCTTCCCCTTTTTTGTCCACATTGATACTCTGGTGAAATATAAAACTCTGAGTCGGTGCTGCCAGAAGGAAGAAGACAAATGACAATGGCTCTTCCGTTTTTAAATGTTAGTCCTTACCTTATTTCAACACCTGATTATAACATACTTTAACCCTGGTTTTGTTCAGTGAATTTCTAGTTTAAAAAATAAATTTTAGTCAAAATTGAGCATACAGCCTGCAGTCAGATTATCCCAGAACTTCGCTAGGCGTGCCTGGGAGGCGGAGTTGAGAGTTGCGCTGACTGATCGAGACTAGACAGCAACCTGTGAGCTGGTTCGTAGGGTATTGGGAAACACGCGATTCAAATTAGTGCATTTTGATTACCTGCATCGTATGTACCCGACTCCATGCACCCTGAGAAAGATAAGCCCAACTAGTTCATAGGATTGCTCAAGGTGTGGCGCGGAGAGGGTGACGTTTCTACATATGCCTGGTCCTGCCCAAGTGTGATGGAATACTGGTGTAACATGAGGGAGAGAATACAGGGATTTGCTATTCCTGTGTCCCCAGAGTTTTCTGCTGGGTCTCGTGGCTGATCCAAAGGGGAAGAATACGCATTATAAGTAACTACAACTGGCCTTGCTGCTAGCAAAAAAGCGGATTGCCATGGGCTAGCTAGGTACACGATACACTTGTACCGCACTGTGGGTGCACAATATGTTAAAATGGCGGAAGAAACTCACATTAAGCTGGCTAGGAGAGATGAGATAGTCCAGGACGACCTGACAACTTGGGGGAAACTCATGGAGTGCTTCGCTGATGGGACAGGTAGAGACGCTCAGAGAGAAACTCAAGAAACGCCTTAAAACTCATGCAGAGCTGGAGGCAGGAAACTGCACTCCTGAGCAATGTGGCACCTGTGGACTGCTTGGCTGTTGAGTATATACAGCTCACAAAGCCTAGACTATACACAATGTTGTTCATGAACTGGGTCGGCCAAAGTTTCCACAGAAAGAACAGCTATTACTGTTGCGAAGCCACACAAAAGGTCTCACTCAATGGCAGGCACAGATTGGTGCACTTCAAGTATTTGAATAGGGTCCACTACACGCCACAGAGGTTGTTTCGGTATGGGCTCAGGGACACAGATTGCTGCGAGAGATGTGGGATGGCAGAGGCAGATTTTTTACATGTTGCATGGTTGTGCCCTCCAGTCGCGGTATTTTGGGAGCATATCTTTCAAGCATTGAATGCTATAGTGGGTTAATCCTGATCCCCTCCTAGCGCTTTTAGGATACACGAAACCCCTCAGCAAGAGCGTCAGAAAATTAGTCTCTATGGGTTTATTATTGGCTAAGCGCACGATCGCGATGCGCTGGTGTTGCAGAGTGGGAGAGAGATATGTTTTACTGCAATACACAGTCTGATGTATATAATGAGTTGTTGCCCCCCCGCCCCCCGCAGTCGACCTAAAAGCTTCTGGGGACTGTTCGCGCAATACCTAGTGGCAAAACAGGGTAATGAATGATTACAAGCTGTCCTGTGCTAATACGGGAAACATGAGGGTACACGGAACTATATGGTAAATGTGAGCCACCTATAACATTTGGATGCTGCATGTTTTGGCTTCGCAGGATGACTAGACTGCATTATGATTGTATGAAAGTGAATCGTCCTGTCCCCTTTTTTCTTTTTTTTCCCCCTTCCTAGACAGACCCACTGTCAATGTGTTCTACATCAATAATTCTGGCCGATTGCCTGTGTACTCATGTAAACTTACTACTATGCTTTGTTCGATAATGTGATCCGTTTACTTTGTTTTTTCTGTTTATAAATGAATAAAAACAAATTAAAAAAAGAACAAACAGCTATTGTTTCAATTATAACTTTGGTGCCGTTTGTCGAATCTTCACAAGAAGTTAAAAAAACCAAAAAACACTTTAGCACCTTCCTTGAAAGTATTGTGGGGATCCGTCAAGCAGGGGTCACGAAAAAACAAGCACTGGCAAAGCCAATCAGTCTCGGCAATGCAAGAGCTATTGGTTTTGCCAATGTGTTTCAGCATTGCATGTCCAGATGGTAAGTGTGCTCCAAGTAGATGCAGTACCCAAGCGCCCGCAGCGGTTGCACCCTTACTCCTTTGCGTAACCACTGGCATACATGAACAAGGCATCCCAAACTGAATTTACTATTCGACATAAAGCAAAACGCAATATAAAATGAGTAAATTCCCTTTAACGAGTGCTCCCAAAATTACCTAGTAAAATCATCATACTTATTTTGTTCACCTCTCGAGAACAGAAGGTACAGTCTGCCTTAGAGCAATACATACTTGTGGTGACTTGCATAATACGGGCACACACCTACCTCTGCTGCAGGCACTCAACCCACTGAGCCATCTGACTGGCTAGAAGTATCACGGCCAACAATCAAAATGCAGAGATTATTGCAATGGAGACCACTGTGGCAACGCGCGCGCACACACACACACCTACCTCTGCTGCAGGCACTCAACCCACTGAGCCATCTGACTGGCTAGAAGTATCACGGCCAATAATCATCAAAATGCAGAGATGTCAATATACCCCCCATACATACACACACACTATCACCAACTCACTCAAAGTGCAACAGCCCTATATGGACAGTGAAAACAGAAAGCACTCGGTTTGCCTGTCACGCCTTACTCCAGTTCAGCTCAGCCATATTTGACTAATGGCAGATGTGAATGTTACGTCATCCACCTAAACCGAGGTGCAAACAATTGCAGACCAAACTGAGCTTAATCGTAAAAATGCCCATGCGGAATCTGAGGAATGCACTGCTTTCTCCCATGTGTAAATCCAACAAGACGGCTGTGCTCGCCTGTCCGCTTCACAGTACTGTGGGGCTATCGCGCTGGCAGTGTACACCGTTGCATTTCTCAAATAGAGAAGTCCATGAGAGGCCACGTCCAGGTCCGAAGTTACAACTATGCACTAAAAACTGTAATCTCTTCAAACACACCCACACGTATCACTGCTGATCACCTACTTATGTTCCCAATGAAGTGTGTTTAAGTGCGTATTGATGTTGTAACACAGTGGGTCCACTAATGAGGCCAACAGAATCGAGGCTTTCTTCTTCTTCTTTTTCCAGTCTCCGGCCGTCGATCAGTTGTAAGTTACATTTAAATCAATTATATACGATGTTGAACACAATGCTCAACTAAACTATACTCATTAAGATATATATCCCTGGTGTTTTCAGGTCCCAAACACGTGATATTTGAGAAGCACCACGAGTGCATCAAAAGAAGATCAGGTATTTCAGCAAAAAAAAATTTGGGGGGGTTATATGAAGAGCTAAGTCAAAGAAAAAAGGGGATAACAAGTTTAGGTAATTTGTTTTTATTTGTTGCAACCTGCAGGTTACACCGTGCCCTAGCCCTGACGAAAATCCCGAAAACTAAAATCGGGATTGGAAACGCGTCAGCATTGTTTCTCATCTAACGCCACGAAGGGTCTTAAATGTCCTCTGAGGAGGTTTTAGAATGAAATAGACCCCACAGAGTATCACATTATATATATATATTTTTTCCCTTGTGGCAGCAGTTCCAAAAGCCCCTCAAAAAATAGGATGTAAGGAACTGCCCATGTATAATTGGCACAAATGAACTGCTGGTGTAATTGTATATATTCTTGTAAAAAAACTTTTGTATGGTTGTGTTTGTTATAATCACATTGTCATTTTTGATATTATTCACAATTTTGTATGCACTTTATATGTATTACAGCTTTTGTGTATCAGATATGTACTCAACACAGACATGAACAAAACGTGTTATGAAAGGTGTTATTATATGATAAATAATTGTGATTAAGACACCTAAAAGTGCAAGAACTTAGAGTCTTGTACTCTTGACCGCTTAAAATAAAGCGCGGCCTTGAAAAATAAACAGCCAGGTTCCTTCTTTTTCATATACTTGCCATACGTCCTACCTGGTGGTGTTTTAGGACGAAAACCCCTGTTTTTTTGCACATTTAGAGCGGGTGATCCCGCGAGGGTTTAGCAAAAAATTGCTCTTTTTTTGAATGAAAACAACAAGTTAAAGAACAGCCTGGAAAAAGATGTCTGAGAAGGATACATTATCTTTTACAGAGATTCACATACAGAGCCTAATAGCAGCACCGTCCCCCTTTTCATCTATATCACTTAGCACTACAGCTCAGCAACAAAATGAAACTGAAAAATTAATAAGATTAAATAAAAAACACATTAGGACCGAGTTACACGGACATTTTTTGCTACAACATCTGAAAGCAGGTACCATCCCATGGGGATTACAGGTGAAAAATATTCCAGTAATCTTTACAGAGGACCCAGCCTACAAAAAAGGCTTTAGCTTTATTTCGACCAAATGCAGAAGAGACCTTATGGTCCACACAATAGAAACAGCACAAAGAATTTGCCAAAAGGAATTAGAAGAACTTGATGCCCTAATACAAGCAATACAAGATAACCATAATACAGCAGAAGCGAAAGCTTTGTTAGAAAAAATCGATAAAGAAGTTCAGACCTTTAAGGATAACACTATAAGTTTCAAAACATCTAAATTTGAAAAAGATACAAAATCTTTTAAAATTGAAACAGTTTATCCATATTTAAAGGAAGATTATTATACACAGGCAGAGGCACGAAGAGCCTTATCTCAATACCAAGGCCGATCCAGAAACAGATTTCTCACATTTTCTGAGACTTCATCTTCAGACTCATCGGGGGAGTGAGATCCACGTGAAGGGACATCAAAAAGACAAAATTCTTTTTTAGAAAAGGACGTGCCAAGAAATCGAGTAAGGTTCAAGCCCCAGTCACAGCCATGGGAAATGCGAACCAGGAGGAACTGTTACAAAACATAACAGAAACCAGCATTGTTAATTTGTCGCCCAAAAAACGAACGAAAGATGAGGTCCGTTCTGGAACTAGGAATTAAATTTGTACCAACTGCTACTACAGATTTTACCAAATTAAAGATTGAGGCATTAGAATTTTGTCGAAAAATTCGACTAAAGGCATTCTTTCATGAGAAGGAAAATCAAAAAAACCCTGAACCATCTGGGCTACAGAAAGAAATCAAGCTTTATCCCACCAGCACATAGCATTCCGAAAGAAATAATAGCATATGAACAGGCAGTACTGTCAGCGATCACCCAAATTGAAAAAAAGAAGTGTTTCTTTAAAAGAAACATCACCAGAGAACAACAGGCAGCAATAAAACACCTACAGAATGATGATTCAGTAGTGTTAAAACCTGCTGACAAAGGGGGAGCCCTTGTCTTGTGGTCAAAAGACAAATATCGAGCTGAAGCAAACAGTCAGATTTCAAATACAGAATGGTATCGACAGGTAGCGGAAGACCCCACAAAGCAAATCGAGAATGAAATCTGTGCAAAACTCAAATGGGGACTAGAACAAGGGATCTTAGGACCCAAAGAGTTTGAGTATCTTAACAAAAAACAATCACGTATCCCCGTGATTTATTTTCTTCCAAAGATACATAAAACAACAACCACCTGGGAGACCAATTGTATTGGGTTGCGATTTGGTTTTAGAACCGATAGCAAAATACGTGGACGTCTTCCTAAAACCGTTCTTAGATCAAATACCATCGTACCTTAAAGATACCACTGACTTTATAAATAAAATTGAAGGTCATCCGTTTGATCCCAACCATAACTGGTTGGTATCATTCGATGTAAACTCATTGTACACCCAGATTCCACAAGACGAAGGCTTGGAGTCCATGGAATTTTTCTTGGAAACTCTACCAAAACCTCAAAGGGTTCCAACAGAGTTTATATTAGATCTGGCAAGAATAGCCCTGAAAAGGAACTATTTTAGATTTGAAGACACATTCTTCATGCAGGTCAAGGGGACCGCCATGGGGTGTCCCTATGCCCCAGAGATGGCGGTCCTCTTTATGGCCTTGTTTGAAGACAGATTCATTTTCAATCACAATCCACACAGAGACAAGATCTTATCGTGGTATCGATACATTGATGACGTTTGGTGCCTGTGGGAAGGCACCGACGCCCAATTGTCAACTTTTTTTGAGTGGCTTAACAGCAGACATGCTGATATTAAATTCAGCATGATGAGAAATCAGACACGTTTAACGTTTCTAGATGTAGAGGTGTTTGTTCAAGATGAAAAACTAACCACCACCTTACATCGTAAGCCCACAGACAAGAACACAATGCTTCATTATCGAAGCTTTCATCCAAGAAGTCTAAAAGACAATCTGCCTTACAGTCAACTACTGAGAATCCGGCGGAATTGTGCCCGCAAAGAGGACTTTATGATTCACGCTGAATCCTTCTGTGAACAACTAAAAGAAAGAGGGTACCCTAAACGAATGTTAAAACATGCAAAAAAACGAGCGTGGTATACACCTCGTGAAGAACTATGGACTAAGAAAATCAGAGAGCCATTAGACAAACTGGTATGTGTGTCCACATTTGGCCCACATACGCACCAATTTCGCAAGGCCATTTTGAATAATTGGCATTTGCTCACTGGCCTTGAATGCCCTATGGAAAGACCACTTTTCGCGATGAAAAAGAACAAAAGTATAGGACAACAAATCATACGGGCAGATCTGCGCAAAACTAAGAATAATTTAGATTTAAGAGCCCTATGGAAGATGCAACCAGTAGAAGGACACCATAAATGTGGTAATTGTTCTGCTTGCAACAATACTGTAGAAGGTAAAGAATTAATGTACAATTCTATCAAATGGGTGCACAGAGAATTTACAAATTGCAAAACTAAAAATATTGTTTATGCCATTATGTGTCCCTGCCCAAAGCTATACATTGGCAAAACAATACAGCAGATCAATCAGAGAATTGTCCAACATCGCTCACTAATAAAACAAAAGGTTTTAACGGCACCATTGGTACCTCATTTCATTGAAAAGGAACATTCTGAAAAGGATTTCGTGTGGACAGTACTGTCAGGAATCAAAACACCACAAAGAGGTGGTAATGTAGAAACATTGCTCCAAAAGAGAGAAGCCTATCTCATTTTAAAATACAACTGTGTTACGAGTGGCCTAAACGAAATGTCGGAATTACACCAAATATCGCGCCGAGTCCACTGCAAAGATTTTTTTTAAATCCAAACTGGTACTAAGCGATAGTCAGAAATAGCAATGAAGGTACCCATTTCTCTTTAACGCAAAAAATTGTTCCCATAATTTGTATAAATTTTAAAATTGCATTGTAGTTCATCACCAAATCGATGACAATCACTGTTTTTGCGAGCGCCCATCAAGTGGTAATAAAGCTTTGTTCAAAATCTTCACGGTTATAAAACAAGGAGTTTTTGATCTGATCCACGGAGGAGATTGAGGCACAAAGTAACTGGAACGTTTACCTCGTGGCCAAATTGATGATTAATTTAATTTGGGTCATGTTTGAAAAAATAAATGGTGTCAGATTCGGCATACACTATACATACTACAAACCCCATAATGCATCAGCAAAAAACAAGCTAGTACTTCCTGTAGCAACAGGATATAGATCAATTCGGTGGTTTCAGTCACTCCACGATAGATTCGAACGGTCGACTGTCAGCACATACAAAGAGAATGCAGAAACTCGCTTAGTAAGTGAATCTTTTTATAGTTCGAATTTTTGTTTTCTGTCGAAAATGCATTAGAAAAGAAAGGCTAGCATAATTTCTTGTCGTTTTAGAATTAAAACTGTGACTCGACAAAAACAAGCAGGTAGAGAGCATTTGAACACCGCGTCAGTAAAAGCGGCCGCTCCATCACGTAAGTGCAACACTGTTTGCGGAGGAATTAAAAATGGATACTTTTGGTAACTTGAACTGAAACTTAAAAGCGCCCAAATTTTTCTTAAAACAGCCAGTGCGGTAAGGGTGCCGCAATCATGAAAGGTTTCACTAATGAGGCCAACAGAATCAAGGCTTTCTTCTTCTTCTTTTTCCAGTCTCCGGCCGTCGATCAGTTGTAAGTTACATTTAAATCAATTATATACGATGTTGAACACAATGCTCAACTAAACTATACTCATTAAGATATCCCTGGTGTTTTCAGGTCCCAAACACGTGATATTTGAGAAGCACCAAGAGTGCATCAAAAGAAGTTCAGGTATTTCAGCAAAAAAATTTTTTGGGGGTTATATGAAGAGCTAAGTCAAAGAAAAAAGGGGAGAACAAGTTTAGGTAATTTGTTTTTATTTGTTGCAACCTGCAGGTTACACCGTGCCCTAGCCCTGACAAAAATCCCGAAAACTAAAATCGGGTTTGGAAACGCGTCGGCATTGTTTCTCATCTAACGCCACGAAGGGTCTTAAATGTCCTCTGAGGAGGTTTTAGAATGAAATAGACCCCACAGAGTATCACATTATTTATATATTTTTTCCCTTGTGGCAGCAGTTCCAAAAGCCCCTCAAAAATAGGATGTAAGGAACTGCCCATGTATAATTGGCACAAATGAACTGCTGGTGTAATTGTATATATTCTTGTAAAAAAACTTTTGTATGGTTGTGTTTGTTATAATCACATTGTCATTTTTGATATTATTCACAATTTTGTATGCACTTTATATGTATTACAGCTTTTGTGTATCAGATATGTACTCAACACAGACATGAACAAAACGTGTTATGAAAGGTGTTATTATATGATAAATAATTGTGATTAAGACACCTAAAAGTGCAAGAACTTAGAGTCTTGTACTCTTGACCGCTTAAAATAAAGCGCGGCCTTGAAAAATAAACAGCCAGGTTCCTTCTTTTTCATATACGTAACACAGTGGGAAGGCATTTAACAAAAATGGACAATAAAATTACTCCTCTGATCCATTAGACAGCACCGCCCCTCTCTCCTTAAGACTGTCTCCCTCCTCTTTGCCCCAGGCAGTCTAATCCCTCCTGTAGGTCTTTTTACATAGTGGTTTTTGAACAAAAATAATGAGGGAAAGAATAGCCCAGAGTCAGAGGATGCGGCTGAGGGAGTGACAAATGGGCACGGATTTCCACACATCGACCAACGAGGGCACCGAGTTACAAGAGGGGTCATTTTAATGAATGGGAGGAAGGCGCTTTAAAAAGGAGGGGGCTACACAAACAAGCAATGGCATAACAACCGAGCCACTCAGAAATCACTCTTGGCTGGCAGTCTCTCACTCACATAGACGAACAGAGCAGCCCGAGGCAAAGGCCCATTACAGAATACTCACTGCCTGCAGGCTCACAAGCGCAGACTGCAGTTTTAAAAACCTGAGCAGACGGTAGTGCTTGTGTGCGGGGTGTGTCTGCAGCAGTCATGTACGGACAGTGCCATGCAAGAGTGTGCCTTTGTAGGTGCTCTGCACCAAGCACTGAAAACAATATCGTGAAGCAAAGAGATGCAGGTGGCCGGCACCAGAGTTTAGACGAGAAGGGAGGTACATGGCAATATTAGTGTACTGTAATGTATCTCGCCACAATAGTGCAAGTGGCAGCGAGGGCCCGAGACCAGTGTCTGGGGAGCAGCCGAGCTCTCGCAAAAGAAACGAGGTGGCTGGGGATGTGCGTGCTATACTTGTCTCGGAATGCAATTTTATCAAGCAGAAAGTGACAGAGGCAAACCATGAGAGCAAGACTGAATAACAGCCACTTTGAAATGCTTAAAAATATTTTTAAAACATAGAATTAAAATGTATCTTTCTAAAAAGGCATGGAAAATAGATCAATAGATGTTTAATGTTTATGTTAAACATTGCATGTTGGTTAAATGAACAGCTGGATAGAACCAGATGATCGCAAACAAAACAAGCAACACAGGGACATTAAGCAAACAGGTGCCTTCGGAAAAAAGCAGCTTTCATTTGATCTCTGTCTTTGACTGCACAGCAAATGTGACGAGAGAAGAACAAAATTTACTGGCCTGTTTACAGAAACGGAGCTTGGAGCAGCCATTGAAAACACCAGTGCTCGTGTGAAGTGTTCTTCATAAAAAAATACAAAGTAGTTCCTAAAACAGATTATAAAATGGGGCCAGTGGATTGATATAGTAATTGGTCCCTGCTCTCGGGGAGGGCTAAAAAGGATGAGGCATGACGCATGCATGCCATAGACAAATGGAGAGAAAGAATAGCAGAGTGATGATATAGCCAGCAAATGGGAAGCTTATGGGCGGGCTGAAGCCCAAAAAGTATATAACACATGTCTCGAAAAGACCACGCAAGCGCTGTCTAGCCAACTCCTAAAAAAGGGTGGGCGTAGGGGTGCAAAACACTGATCTCCCATGTTAACTCCCATAGGAAATGATACAGAAAAAACATCTGAAAAGAATTACAACAAATTTGGCAGAAGGTTAGAACTTTAGTCAGAAAGCATGTTTTTTGTTAATTTGATGTTAATCTGTTCAGCTTATTAAGAAATTTGCTTTTAAGGAGATGCTTGGGGTGGTCATGAAGGGGTTTAAAAAAATGGTTTTCCTGGACTGCTGGTGTCCAGATATGGTCTAGATGGCACCATTTAAAGGGGACTAGACAATATAGATTGGCTGGTGACAACCTGAACAATATGTTGCAGCAGCCATTACAGGACTTGGGGACATGCTCCTTGTGCCCTGAGAATCATAAATGGACATAGAAAACGTACTCAGTGCTTTAACAGTATATTACACACAGTACTTTTTCGCACTGATACGTTTCTTTGATGCCTAATTCTAATCGTAAGGTGTATTTGTTTATAACTGAATCCATAACTCTATGATAGTTGAATCTGTTGTGCAAAATAAATGATAAGAAAATATGATTATACTCCTTGTGTAGTACATACGTATTGCATTCTGCGATATGTAATGCGGCAATTTGCAAAAACGTGTGTTGTAGATGTCTGAGAGTTTTTCTCTCTCTCATCTATACCCCAAGTGGGCATTTTTTTTTACAAAAAGGATTAAAATAATATCGGAGGTATTGCAAGACAATATGTCCAATTGCATTCAGACTCAAGTTATCACAATAGGATTGGACTCTGAAGGAAAATCTTGGCGGAATCTGTTTTGACTAGTAACGTGCTTCCCAATTAATCAAAACAGCAGTGAAGTAAAAGTGGTGAAGAAAATGAAAGAAATGATAGAGGAGGAGCTATCGACATGGTGTAGTAAGGCAAGAATTATTATTCACAGGATTCTCTGATGTTTGAGGACCAATTTTTATTTTAAGGCAAATAAACAATTCTAATATTAAATGTCCTTTGAAAAGACACAGTATTGTTAATGTAAAAGGTCAGAGTACAAATGTACTGAGTTTTTCATCGGAATCGAGACCTCCAAGATGTTTAGTCCTGGAGCCACACCCTCTCCCCCTCTGGCCTTGATTTTTGTCTTTTTGGAGCAAACTGAAATAGTTAAAAAAAAGAAAGAAAATAAAAAGAAGGTTTACACTACTCTCCTTAGAGACTCAAATCTTCTTGCAAAGGTGTACACCCCAAGTGTATCATTATCATGTTTGTCACTAGAATATTTTTGTTATTTGTCTTTGAGGTCGGTTTCATACTTAGTAAATCGATTTTCCATCTATTGGTTAAAGGTTTTAATTTGTATCTGAACTGCTTCTTTGTTTAACTCGTCATTGAGAATTCTTATGTGTTTCAGAAATGCTTCTCTGTCACTTAATGCAAACTTGATAAAAGATTCCATCCAGCTAAATGAACAAATATTGATGCTTTGTACCTATTCCTCAATTCATTTAGGGTTGGGACGTTTGTATCTTGAAATAGTAGCAATCCAGAATCTCTTGTTCGTTAAACTTCAACATATTTTCCTACACGTGTCACCTCCCACCATTTGTGTATTTCCTGCTTCATTAATATTTCAAGCTTGAAACATTTTTGTCGAATAGCTAGCGATATCATAGGACTGCAATGGCTAATTAGATCCATATTCGCTTCTGGTATTTGAAATCATCAAATATTGTTGCAGCTGCTGCCAAGTGTTCCTCCTCACTTGATGCGGACATATGTTTACACACAATTAACATTTAATGCTTTCTGGTAATCAAGAGCAAAAACAATTTTTTTCCCTCCAATTGAAAAATTCAAGATTCAAAATTGATTTTTGCAAGGACGCTCTGCCATTTAAAAAAGAGCAGAAGAGAACAATCATACAATCATGAATGGCGTTGACATTTTGTACATTTAGACGTACCCAAGAGGAAGTTTGCCGACTCAGTTCACGTTTTGTGACAAAGGCCCACTGACACGCAGCCATCCAGGGCGCCTAGCCCACAGGTTCACGATACAGACGTTATGTATTGTGCGTCTGTTGCAACTCAGACTGCCCAAAACAATCAGAAAAAAAGCGATCCTTTTTTCCCCCCCAATCAGTTGCCGCTAAGCGATCAGCAACTTAAACATGTTTTGGTCAAACCGTACCTTCGTCACTATATATTACACACATACATATATAAACACACACTCACAAAAAAAAAAGTTGAAGGAACAATATAGTTAGGTTAAAATATTATTTAAAACACACCATTTTAAAAAGACTACCACCACTGAAATTCACCAGCTATATTTATCTGCAGTAACTAGAACTTGTGCCCTAAAGTAACTAGAACTTGCGTCCCCACAGTGCACAGCCTTTATCAATGATGTCATAATAGATGTTGCAGTGATATCGATTTTGTCATCAAACATGTTAGGTAATTAGCAGTGCATGGCGAGTCTATTACAAGGGCCAGTTTCTTCTTGAATTGCGAATCGACACAAACAGTTGGTCAGATGAATATAGGTTTTTAGGTCTCGCCTGAGCCAGCGCATGCGCTGTCTGCGAAACATTTAGTAAGTGGGTTTTCAAAGTGCTACCCCACGCTTTTGCTGGCCTCCAGCTTGCGTTCACGATCGCGTGCACGCGCGCAGCCGCCAGCTTTCAGCTCCCGATCAGGCGCCATCTGGCTTTCCTCTCGCTTGATGTCTGAACGCTCCTCCGCTCCTCCCCTGCCGCGTCGCGTTAATTGGAAACATATGCGGCTTTCACTTTCGCCGCGGCGGCGGCGGGCACTCGCGCGCGCACCACTTTTGAAGCCGGGCTTGTCTTGTTATAGTTAGTCGCGCGCGCAACACTCGGTCTCTCCATTCACCCCTCCCCCCCTCACTTCTCGTCCCACTTTCGTCTCGCTCCCGATGTCTCCCTCCTTGTTTCTCCATTTCACCCAGTGCAAAGGTAAGTGTGTGCTTCAGACCTCACACCGCCAGCTTTGTCATGCAGATGTCAGAAGCTTCACCGCCCTTCCCCCCCCACCTTCGCTGTGTATTAAGGGCTCCCTTCACAGCTCTCCGTTCTCGAAAGCGGCGAGGCTGTTCGACAAGACCACCAAAGACCAAGCCACCCACCCTCTCCGCAGTATATATGCCGATCACTCAATATGCCAGCTCCTGCGCATCCACAAGCAAAGAGTGCGTCACAGAATGCGTGGTCGGTTGTGCTTAAATCACCACACAGCAACGCGTGCACACACCGCATTGCAAAGATCATTTCGAAACAAATGATACCAAAACCAGTTTCCGTCGTCTTCTCTCTTGCTTCCCTCCCTCTTCCACCCCATCCCATTGCCAGGGCTCCCGCCCAGCACCTGTTCCTAGCAGTCTTTCTTGTCTCCTCTCTCTCGCTGTATGTCCCCTCTCCCTCTTCTTGCCTCCTCTCTCTCTGTATGTTCCCGCTCCCTCTCAGTCTTTCTTCTTGCCTCCTCTCTCTGTATGTTCCCTCTCCCTCTTTCTTGCCTCCTCTCTCTCTCTGTATGTTCCCTCTCCCTCTTTCTTGCCCCCTCTCTCTCTGTATGTTCCCGCTCTCTCTTTTTTGCCTCCTCTCTCCGTCTTTCTCTGTATGTTCCCTCTCCCTCTCAGACTTTCTTGTTGCCTCCTCTCACTCTCTGTTTCCCTCTCCCTCTGTCTTTCTTCTTGCCTCCTCTCTCTCTCTCTCTCTCTATGTTCCCTCTCCCTCTGTCTTTCTTCTTCCCTCCTCTCTCTCGGTTTGTCCCCTCTCCCTCTTCTTGCCTCCTCCCTCTCTTTCTTGCCCCCCTCTCTCTCTGTTTGTTCCCTCTCTCTCCTCTGCTGGCTCCGCGGTCGCCCCTTCTCGCCCTGCTCCCCCCCGCCCTGTTCCCACTCATCCCACGTTCTCTTGCCGTCTCAGCTCCTCCACCCACTCTTTCTCCCGCTCTCTCTTCCATCCCACTCTTCCCTTTCTCTGTCTCCCTTCCTTCCATCTCCCTCGGCGTCCCTCCTTTCTCTCGCCAGGTGATGCATCTCTTGTGTTTAAATTGCCAGTGGCAGCTGGATGCTGTGCTCCGTTCAGCTGGCGCTGGGCTTGATTAATTCCACCCCCAACACAAACAGTAATACATAAATACCTGGCAAAGTCTCAGCCGGCTCATTACAATGAAGTCACATAACAGCATTAACACCGCTGTACATGCCTCCGTTAATAAAAGCCTGGCAAAGCCTTCATCATTGCAGTAATCAGTCAACTATAAAATAGCCTTTGCGGAGCTAAAAACAAAATGCATTCCTCTCATAACTGCACATATCGAATAGGTCTCGCCTTTGATTAAGTTAAAGCCATTTGCTTTGCTATAAATACCATTAGCAAAGCAAATGGCTTTAACTTAATCAAAGGCGAGACCTATTGCATTTTCAATGCCAATAGGTCTCGCTTTTGGGACCTTATAAGTATTTAGTTATGCAGCACAATATCCTTGGTGCAACAACATCAACTGTTGCATCAACTGTTGCATGGCTAAACACTTATAAGGTCCCAAAGGCGAGACCTATTGGCTATGCCAATGCTTGTTCCTCTTGCCATGTAAAATCTAATGCACCTGCGTACATCTGGGACCAGAGCAATGACTTTTCTGTTGTTGTGGGATTTGGGTAAAAAAAAAAAAAAAGTGTATAACAGGTTAATTCACATGGAAGTCAGTAGAGACCTTAGGCATGAATTTAGGGTTGGTCTGTAAGATGACTTGGCCCCTTGTAAAGTGGAGAAACGTTTTTGTTTCTATGTAAGGGCTTGCATTTCTATACTCTCTTTGCCGATGTAAGCACCAGAAGAAGTGCTGTCTTCCAGGAGATCAACTTCAGATGCGCTTTGTGGATTGGTTCCAGGGAAGGCTGCACAAGCTGGTGCAATACAGTGTGAAGGCCTTTGCGAATCAGAGAGCCCTTTACAGGATGAAATGCTATGAAAAGTCCCTTCATAAATTGTTTTATGATCCTTTGTGAGAATACAAGTGAACATGGTGTATTCGGTTTCCCTAAACCTCAATATTGCAGTCAGGTGGGCTTGTGCTGATGAGTAATTTAGACCAAAGTATTTTATGGGGTTATGTAGTCACTGGGTAGAATCCTTTATCTTTGCACCAGAAGCACAAACACCTCCACTTGGCATTATGTGTCTGTAATCACTGGTGTTCGTATATGAGCCAGATGTTCCTGCATTCTACCGGTAGATCCAAGTGACAAAACTCTAAGCAGTCAAGTAACAAGCTGTCACTCTTGAGACCATGATGCTGTATCTCTCCATTGTGTCTGGAGAGGAGTCTGGTGTGCATTTTTATTGGTACAGGCAGAAGTGCAGATAGCCATAGAAACTCATTGTACTAGCACTGGTGAGTCCATGCATGGACAATAAGAGTCGTCGCCTACTCTGTGGGAAATAGAGGAAAGGCATATTCAAAGGCGTCGACCATTTGATCGAAAAGACATTGTCTTTGGTTGCCAAAACCTACTGATGAAGCATCAGCAGGTGAACAAGTCCAGTGTTGAGCAGCCACACTGCAGAAGATGTAGTCACACTGACACCAGTAGCAGACTGATAGTGCACTCGACTAAGTGAGTCTGCTTGATAATTTTGGCATCCAGGTAGATGTTCCACAGCCATGTCTACCTGGTGGGTGATGGTCTAGTCACATAGCAACTCTGCCTCAACTCAGAAAAAGATTGCGACCTTGTTGCTCCCCGCTTGGTGATCTAAAACAGACATGTATTGCATCTTGATGAGGACCTCTTGTTCTGCTAATCTCAGGAGGAACGGTTTTAGGTTTAGAGTTATGCCTCGTAGCTCCAGTATGTTGATGTACAGCATCTGACCAGAAGTCTCTAGTTGACAGTTCCTCCATGTAAGCTTCCCAGCACTCAATGGATGAATCCGTAATTATCACTACTTTGTCTAATAATGGATGGCAAGGGAGGCCTGCATTGAGATTTGTGTGGAACATCCACCATAGCAGCGCCTGATTGAGCAGTCTTGGGACTTGGACCGTGTTGTCCTATACCCTGTCCAAATACTTCGATTGATTGTTCTGTTCTTGTTGCACGGGTCTCATCCAGAGCCTCCAAAAAGGTGCTAGGCCTATGCAGGATGACATTAGGCCCAGCAGAGATTTGTAAAGCTGGACTGTGACTGACTTCTTGGCAGAGAAGATTTTCGTCATGGCTTGGAGCTTCATTGCTTTGTCTGCGAAAGGAAATCCCTTTCCCCAACTGCATGTCCAGAATGGCACACAAGAATTGAAGTTGTGTCACAGGATCCATAGAAGACTTCTTGATGTTTAGTGTCAGTCCTAATCTGTGAAACAGATTGATGCGGGTAGCCATAGAAGCCTTTGCCTCTTCCCTTGATCGAGACTTTTTTTTAAAATATATTTCTTTATTGATGTTTTGAGCGACAACACATTTGACAACAAGGAGTACACTCCTAGTTAAGCAATGCTACTGAAGAGATATCTGTACATTCGTTGAAGGGGTTTCAATGAGTATATCATACATAGATCACATACTCTTCTGCAATATATATATGTTCAGACTATTGCAACAAGAACAATTGCTTATTATAAAATCTATCACTGAAATATCTAAGAACAGATCTAAATGTGGGTAAATTGTGTGACTGCTGGTAGTGCTGGCATGGTGTGTTAGATGGGATAAGAAGGAGGGGACGAGGACAATTTCTCAGGGTCTTTGACTAGTGTATTTTGTCACTGTGTGCTGGGGGGGAATTTACCTGGCGAATGGGGGGTGGGGGTTATGGGGAGCCGGGGAGGTCATGCACCGGTCTCTGCGTCAGGTCGGTATCCCAGCCACTTTCAGGGTGGAGTGCACACAAATCTAGACTCCACTACCTCCCGATATATATTTGCCAGTCTGGGGGGATGAGATGAGGTCAGTCGGCCTGTCCCTGCAGTGTATAGCGCTCCCTTGATCTAAGCTTAACAAGCCAGTCGTCCCAGTACTGGTATACTTGATGAACCTCTGTTCTCACGAAGGCAGTAACTGGAGATAGGCACTTGTTAAAAATTCGGGGCACCAACTTGAGGCAGAACAGAAACACCTTGAATTGTTACTGCCTCCCTGCCACTGAAAAGCGCGGGTACTTCCTGTGGGATGTGGATAAATGCATCCTCAGGTCCAGGTGGGCAGGTAATCTTTCTGAAGCATCGTGAGGACGTCATGGAGCATTACAATGTGAAGAGACTGTTTCATAAGGAATTTGTTCAGCTTCTGGAAGTTTGAAACAGACATCTACTTGCCAGTTTTTTTTCTGATCGAAAAAAATCTGTGATAAAATCCCTTGTTTCTCTGACATCCAGAAACTGTCTCTATCGCTCCCATGAGGAGGAGAATTTTCTGTTGCAGCTCCCTCAAATGAAGAGTATGTTCCTTTCCTGAATGGGCAGACAGGCAGATTATGTACAAACTCCATGAGTGTACAAAATGTGTCACCCCTATTAGTCCGATGTTATGGACTTTTATACGGGGGGAAAAAAAGGGAAATTTTCCCTCGAGCTGCTCAGTTGGAGATGGTAGGCGGGCAGCTGGGACAAACCAAGGAGCGTTTTGGTTGTCCTTGGAGCGCGACCGAGTGGCTCTCCTTTTCCATCCAGAAGATCTGGCATATCGGCCTTTGGTTTCTGTTGGATGCATATCATTGGTCATATATGAGCTGTTGTGGAAGATAATACGGTCAACCTTGACCTCCATATTGAATGACCTGGGAACTTCTTGAGCCACGAAAAGTGAATAAAAGGCCTCGATTTTGCAGAACACCAGGGGATTTTGTAATGTCTATATTTTAATTTTTTGCAGAGAAACATCCATTTCTCTACGAACAGTGCGAGTCCATCAAGTGGATGTGGTGAAGGGAGAGCAGGCATGGTTAGAGGAGACTATGGTGCAGATGTTGATTCCCGGCAGGCTGTTGAGGAAGTAACCTCCAAAAAGGTATCACATGCTGCAACGTTGTCAAAAACTTAACAGGCCCCTGCATGACTTTTGGTTTCTTATACTAATGACTAGGTTCATAGGATTGAGGGAGCGCCGTCATCTTCCAAGGTCTGCAGCTGATAAACTCCTTATAGACATTAATCTAAGGCCTCTGCCTCAAACTTGGGGATGTAACACATATCTAGCTGCATAGAATTGTATGCCGCCTCCCAGGTGATGTTCTGGTCGCAGGTCTCTGCCTCCAATTTAGGGATGTAACGTACATCCAGCTGCATAGAATTGTATGCCACCTCAGAGGTGATGTTCTGGTCGCCGACATCTGCCTCCAGCTCAGATGCCATAATCTGGGTGAATAGACTTGCCATCACTTTCATAGGTGAAAAGGAAACCGGTAATGAAAAATCAATTGCCGACAGTATTGATGATAACTGTGGCATCAATGGGGTAGGAGGCGCCAGTCCTAGGCTTGTCGCTGACGGCAAGAGATGAGTCATAGACAGTGTCATTGACAATGGAAGGGGAGACATCCTTTGGGTGATCTTCGAAAGTATCATTGTCAATGATGGTCTTACTGCGAAGGAGCAGTAGTCCTCGATGAGGGCTTGACCGAAGATGATCTTGGGGTCATCAACAAGGCCTGCCCCATCGGTCTCAATGGGGATATTATTGAAGAGATGGTCATTAACAACTGTGTTTTTTTTTCTTTATTGTTGATAACGATGACTAAGATGTCACCAGTAAGGACAGAAGTTAGAATAGGATGTAAAGGGAGCTGGATTTTCAGTACAGGCTGGTGTTTACCGTTCCTGGAGTGTTTTCATGAGAAAACACCAGTTTTTCTCGTGAGGAGTAGCTGAGGGTGCTTTGTGTTACAAGTCCAGCTCTGTAAATTCTAGGTTTCTTTTTTTTTTTGCGATGCATTAGTGAAAGTGCTTGGTGGAGCACTTGTCACTGAATCATACCCAGACGAGGTGACATCCCCCTTGGAAGAGGTGATATTTGCTTTCCTCCAGCAAATATAGTACCAGCCGCCTCTCTCTAACCTTCAGAGTCTTAGAAGGACAGGCTTTACAGATGTTGCAGAGTGGAGCCTTGTACATTGGATAAATAACACCGATTATGCGGCCTCTAGGGACAGTAGGAGACCTTAGCATTTGAACCTCATTGACTTCAGTTTGGGTGGTTTCGAACCAGGTGGATGTGCTACTAAACAAACACGGTTGTCAAGTCCTACGGCCATTTTAACACGGTTTACTGTTATTTAAAGTTAATAGTGATTCCCAGACTGACAATGGGGAGTGGTTCAAACATGTGAGTATATGAAAGACCCCCCAGTGCTGAAGAAAGTTGAAGATCCTTTTGGTGAGGTGTGGGTGAACAAGCCCAGAAGGGAGGAACTGCAAATGAGAAAAACCCAGGGTTTACCAGACAAACTCCAACTGTTTTATTTGAACATACTGAAGTAGTATTACGCAGCTGTGGTCACTATTCCTGCAGAAGAATTTGAAAGTTTGAGAGAAGTCAAAAAGTCTGAAGTCTCTTCAAGGGTAGTGGAGTTGAAAAGTTTCAATGGTTGCCTGGAAAAATCAAAAAATTCAATAGGCTGTTGTATTAAATGGATTCTTTTTAGTGCAGTTGCATCTAACTTTTACTGAGTATTCAAATCCTGATGATGGGGAATCCATTATTCTACAAAAGATCCAAAGCTGTAAAAATGGATGAATTATGCCACTGAGTCAAATCAAGATTCCTTCTCTTAAATGACCACTCTAAAATGAGATTCTTATCCCGGAGTATCACTAAATCAATATCAAGAACTTTCCACCTTACCTAATCCTGCAACATGGAAGTCCGCTCAATGGTGCTGCAACAATTTTCGGAGTTGGGGGGTTGGCGATGAAGTCATAGGGATTGTGAAAAATCTCAGGTTCACACAAAGAACAAGTACAGTAAATGACTTATGATAGTTCAGCAGGAGAGTGGTAATGGTGTTCTATGTAGCCAGTGGTGCATTTTGGAGCACACTGTTGCAAATATATTACTTAAGCATGGTGTGGCAGTGCACCGTCATTTACAGACAGGATGGTTTCCATTGAAATAAAAGAGACACAATTGATGGACGGAATGCAGAACAAATCAAAACATTCACCCCCAGTCAAGAGATCTGGGTTAAATCCATCATTCTTTTGCTCACCATGCCACCCCAGTTTAGACCTGGCCATATGCAAATCAGCCTTGACCCTGTGCCTCATGGGAACAGTCCAGCCGGAACTGCCAAGCCAGGTCCTCCCTGGACCGGAAACAAGCATCCTAGGACCGGTTTCGGGGTTTCACCCCCTCTTCAGCCAGGATAGCTTGATTCCAGTGGCACAGTGAGCCCGGGACCCACGTCTGGGCATGCCCGGCGCACTTAGGGCGAGGAAGCAAAAGACACACAATTGATGGACGGAATGCAGAACAAATCAAAACATTCACCCCCAGTCAAGAGATCTAGGTTAAATCCATCATTCTTTTGCTCACCATGCCACCCCAGTTTAGACCTGGCCATATGCAAATCAGCCTTGACCCTGTGCCTCATGGGAACAGTCCAGCCCGACCTGCCAAGTCAGGTCCTCCCTGGACCGGAAACAAGCATCCTAGGACCGGTTTCAGGGTCAAGACTGATTTGCATATGGCTGGGTCCAAACTGGGGTGGCGTAGTGGGCAAAAGAACGATGGATTTAACCCAGATCTTTTGACTGGGGGAGAATGTTTGCATTGTCAGCATTCCGTACATCATTTGTTTGCTGTAACACTTTTTGCCCTAAGTGGGATGAGTATGCCCAGACGTGGGTCCCTTGCTCACTGTGCCACTGGATTCAAGCTAGCCTGGCTGAAGAAGGGTGACATACCTGGCAGTTCGGTCTGGACTGTTCCCATGGGGCACAGGGTCAAGACTGATTTGCATATGGCTGGGTCCAAACTGGGGTGGCGTAGTGGGCAAAAGAACGATGGATTTAACCCAGATCTTTTGACTGGGGGAGAATGTTTGCATTGACAGCATTCCGTCCATCATTTGTTTGCTGTAACACGGTTTCCATTGAAATGGCAAAATATTTCGCACTGACCTGCAGTTTTACTCATAAAAGCAAATAGTGCACAAACGATGTGTGGAAATCGGGTTTTAGCAAATTTTAGCACTTGCACATTACCAAATAAAGTATCTTGATTTGATCTTCTTAAAATCTCTATTTCCATCACACTTCAGAAATACAAAACTAGTTGTTTCCTTTGTGCTTTCCTAACTGATCTGTTTTTAAGTATTTGTACAGTTCATTTACAGGTATTTAAATCTTGTGTAATATGTAAAAAGATGACCACACAGCCTTTCCTTTCATACTTCCTGTACCCCAGCAAGATTGTCAGATAGTTCACTTTACATTTCTTTCTCAGATTGCAACGTCTGAGAATTCTGTATACATTAAATGCACATGTTTAAAGAATAAGCTACAATTTGACAGAAGCCATAGCCTGAATTTAACCTCCGTCATTGAACGCATATGCAAATCTGACATTCTCATTCACCTTCTGAACTCCAGCGTGTTTACTTTGAGGGTGCTGCAGCCCCCCCACCCCTCTACGCCTGCTATTTATAGCACACGATGAGCTCGCTCTTCCTACTATTATACCTGCAATCCACGCAAGCATCATTTACGTGTTTGAAAGCAGTATTGCCATGTAGACTACTACTCATATGATAGTGCGCGCTAAAAAAATACACTCCCTAATTAAAATGGACATACCAACAGAATAAATAATTTGATTACGGAAAGTCGGCCATTGCAGGTTAAAAATAAAACAAAATGAAAAAAACTACAAGACTATCACACCAGTAATAAGGGAACTGGTTCATGTATGCGTTAGTTAATAAAAATAAGGTTAGCATGAAGCAGATGCAGAACAAACAAGCGAATACAAAGCAGGTAAGGAAGGATAGGTTTACTTGCATTTAAGGCAGGGAGTGGTGCTTAAATTAAGGGCAGTTTAAGTAGAACTCCGAGTCTCTGAAAATGCAAAATTGATCCCCACAACAGACAGGAGTTTCAGCCAGTAAGCAACCTTTTTCCCTTGAAGTACTGCCTCCAATTCTATTAACTTTGCTAAATAGTTCTCAAAGCTGCCTTCAATACAAATTACATTTATACGTAGAGGTTTGAAGACTGCTGAGAGTTACATTTGATCATACCGTCAATCAATACCTGCTTAAGTAGGTTTAAAGTTTCAAAAGTTATCAAAATAATTGATAATTGCTTTGCTTCCAATCTCTATATGGCATTTTTACAAATACAAAGTTTGAAAAAAGGTGCTTGAAAAGCTCTATTTTTAGCTGTAACTATTTATATCGTGTTACAATGGAGTTAATTCAACAGGGCCGCGTGTGACTCTGAAATTACCAGTTTGATATACAGCAAAAACATTTTGAGAATACGAATTCCAGATACATCGTTCTGTACCAGAAGGGGGACTTGATGGCTACAGTTTATAGTTTCCATCTGCTGTTTTGCATTTGCCAATGTACCTTAACAGCTCCTAGGTATGGTAGTTACAACTGACTTAGAGAAATTCCAAACAGGAAGAAAAACATACGCTGGCAAAGCCAGTAGGTCTTGGCTTTCAAAGGCAGAGCTATAGACCTTGCAAATGCAATTTGCTGAAAGCATGCGTCAAGATGCACACACAGATGACTGGCAATCTATTAGAGAAAACCCATTCCAACATGGCAGCACAAGCATGAGCCACGGCATAGCGGGCATTTTTTATATACCAACGTAACATGGTCATGTTAGAATGGTGAATTAACATTTAAAAAAAAAAAGATATATATAGAAAGTGTGCGTGGGCAGAAAAAAATTCTTTGAGTGGCATAGTACACTTTGTTGCTGCCGTGGCTCTTGGTAAAAAAAATATATCTCGAGCGTAGTGTGGGGAGCATCATGAAGGTGGGGAGTCAAAAGGGTGGCTGGAAGAGGAACAAGCATTAGCAAAGCCAATAGGTCTCGCCAATGCAAGAGCTATTGGCTTTGCCAATACTTTTTAGCAATGTTGTACAACAGAGTTGCTACTGTTCAGCATAGCTAAAAGTTAGTGGGGTTAAGGAGAGTGACGTGGAGTGTCGTAAAGCAGAACAGAGTGGAGTGTTACGGAGTGGCATAGAGTGTTGTGGAGTGGCATACAGTAGAATTGAGTGGCGAGGAGACGAGTGGAGTGTCATGGAGTAGCCTACAGTGTTGTGGGGGTGTCGTGGAGAGAGGAGAGTGTCGTAGAGTGGAAGGGCATAGAATGGAGTACAGTGTCAGAGTGGCGTAGAGTGGCGTGGAGTGGCGTGGAGTGGCGTAGAGTGAAGTGGCGTAGAGTGGCGTGGCGTGGAGTAGAGTGGCGTGGAGTAGAGTGGCGTGGCGTGGAGTAGAGTGGCGTGGCGTGGCGTGGCGTGGAGTGGCGTGGCGTGGCGTGGCGTGGCGTGGCGTGGCGTGGCGTAGAGTGGCGTGGCGTGGCGTAGAGTGGCGTGGCGTGGAGTAGAGTGGCGTGGCGTGGAGTAGAGTGGCGTGGCGTAGAGTGGCGTGGCGTGGCGTAGAGTGGCGTGGCGTGGCGTAGAGTGGCGTGGCGTAGAGTGGCGTGGCGTGGCGTAGAGTGGCGTGGCGTAGAGTGGCGTGGAGTAGAGTGGCGTGGAGTAGAGTGGCGTGGAGGAGTGGCGTGGAGTAGAGTGGCGTGGAGTAGAGTGGCGTGGCGTAGAGTGGCGTGGCGTAGAGTGGCGTGGCGAGAGTGGCGTGGGCGTAGAGTGGCGTGGCGAGAGTGGCGTGGCGTAGAGTGGCGTGGCGAGAGTGGCGTGGGCGAGAGTGGCGTGGCGAGAGTGGCGTGGCGAGAGTGGCGTGGAGTAGAGTGGCGTGGCGTGGGCGTGGCGGAGTGCGGGCGTGGCGTGGCGTGGCGTGGCGTGGCGTGGCGTGGCGAGAGTGGCGTGGCGTGGGCGAGAGTGGCGGGCGTGGAGTAGAGTGGCGTGGCGTGGAGTAGAGTGGCGTGGCGTAGAGTGGCGTGGCGTGGCGAGAGTGGCGTGGCGAGAGTGGCGTGGCGTGGCGAGAGTGGCGTGGCGCGAGTGGCGTGGGCGAGATGGCGCGGGCAGAGTGGCGAGTGGCGTGGGCGTGGCGTGGCGTGGCGTGGCGTGGCGTGGCGAGAGTGGCGTGGCGTGGCGTGGCGTGGCGTGGCGTAGAGTGGCGAGAGTGGCGTGGGCGAGAGTGGCGTGGAGTAGAGTGGCGTGGAGTAGAGTGGCGTGGAGTAGAGTGGCGTGGAGTAGAGTGGCGTGAGTAGAGTGGCGTGAGTAGAGTGGCGTGGCGTAGAGTGGCGTGGCGTAGAGTGGCGTGGCGAGAGTGGCGTGGCGAGAGTGGCGTGGCGAGAGTGGCGTGGCGTAGAGTGGCGTGAGTAGAGTGGCGTGGAGTAGAGTGGCGTGAGTAGAGTGGCGGAGTAGAGTGGCGTGGCGAGAGTGGCGTGGCGAGAGTGGCGTGGCGAGAGGCGTGGCGAGAGTGGCGTGGCGAGAGTGGCGTGGCGAGAGTGGCGTGGGCGAGAGTGGCGTGGCGAGAGTGGCGTGGGCGAGAGTGGCGTGCGGAGTGGCGTAGAGTGGCGTGGCGAGAGTGGCGTGGCGAGAGTGGCGTGGGCGAGTGGCGTGGCGTAGAGTGGCGTGGCGAGAGTGGCGTGGCGAGAGTGGCGTGGGCGAGTGGCGTGGCGAGAGTGGCGTGGCGAGAGTGGCGTGGCGAGAGTGGCGTGGCGAGAGTGGCGGGGCGTAGAGTGGCGTGGCGAGAGTGGCGTGGGCGGAGTGGCGTGGCGAGAGTGGCGTGGCGTAGAGTGGCGTGGGCGTAGAGTGGCGTGGCGAGAGTGGCGTGGCGAGAGTGGCGTGGCGAGAGTGGCGTGGCGAGAGTGGCGTGGCGAGTGGCGTGGCGAGTGGCGTGGCGAGAGTGGCGTGGGCGAGAGTGGCGTGGCGAGAGTGGCGTGGCGCGAGAGTGGCGTGGCGAGAGTGGCGTGGCGAGAGTGGCGTGGGCGAGAGTGGCGTGGCGAGAGTGGCGTGGGCGTGAGTGGCGTGGCGCAGAGTGGCGGGCGAGAGTGGCGTGGCGAGAGTGGCGTGGCGAGAGTGGCGTGGCGTGAGAGTGGCGTGGGCGAGAGTGGCGTGGCGAGAGTGGCGTGGCGAGAGTGGCGTGGGCGAGAGTGGCGTGGCGTAGAGTGGCGTGGGCGAGTGGCGTGGCGAGTGGCGTGGGCGAGAGTGGCGTGGGCGAGAGTGGCGTGGCGTAGAGTGGCGTGGCGTAGAGTGGCGTGGCGAGAGTGGCGTGGCGTAGAGTGGCGTGGCGAGAGTGGCGTGGCGTGAGAGTGGCGTGGCGTAGGAGTGGCGTGGCGAGAGTGGCGTGGCGAGAGTGGCGTGGCGAGAGTGGCGTGGGCGAGAGTGGCGTGGCGAGAGTGGCGTGGGCGAGAGTGGCGTGGCGAGAGTGGCGTGGCGGAGTGGCGTGGCGAGAGTGGCGTGGCGAGAGTGGCGTGGGCGAGAGTGGCGTGGGCGAGAGTGGCGTGGCGAGAGTGGCGTGGCGAGAGTGGCGTGGCGAGAGTGGCGTGGCGAGAGTGGCGTGGGCGAGAGTGGCGTGGCGTGGGGCGTGGCGTGAGTGGCGTGGCGAGAGTGGCGTGGCGAGAGTGGCGTGGCGAGAGTGGCGTGGGCGAGAGTGGCGTGGCGTAGAGTGGCGTGGCGAGAGTGGCGTGGCGAGAGTGGCGTGGCGTAGAGTGGCGTGGGCGAGAGTGGCGTGGCGAGAGTGGCGTGGCGAGAGTGGCGTGGCGTAGAGTGGCGTGGCGTAGAGTGGCGTGGCGAGGAGTGGCGTGGCGTAGAGTGGCGTGGCGTGAGAGTGGCGTGGCGTAGAGTGGCGTGGCGTAGAGTGGCGTGGCGTAGAGTGGCGTGGCGTAGAGTGGCGTGGAGTAGAGTGGCGTGGCGTAGAGTGGCGTGGAGTGAGAGTGGCGTGGAGTAGAGTGGCGTGGAGTAGAGTGGCGTGGAGTAGAGTGGCGTGAGTAGAGTGGCGTGGAGTAGAGTGGCGTGGAGTAGAGTGGCGTGGAGTAGAGTGGCGTGGAGTAGAGTGGCGTGGAGTAGAGTGGCGTGGAGTAGAGTGGCGTGGAGTAGAGTGGCGTGGAGTAGAGTGGCGTGGAGTAGAGTGGCGTGGAGTAGAGTGGCGTGGAGTAGAGTGGCGTGGAGTAGAGTGGCGTGGAGTAGAGTGGCGTGAGTAGAGTGGCGTGGAGTAGAGTGGCGTGAGTAGAGTGGCGTGGAGTAGAGTGGCGTGGAGTAGAGTGGCGTGGAGTAGAGTGGCGTGGAGTAGAGTGGCGTGGAGTAGAGTGGCGTGGAGTAGAGTGGCGTGGAGTAGAGTGGCGTGGAGTAGAGTGGCGTGGAGTAGAGTGGCGTGGAGTGGAGTGGCGGGAGGGAGTGGCGTGGAGTGGAGTGGCGTGGAGTGGAGTGGCGTGGAGTGGCGTGGAGTAGAGTGGCGTGGAGTAGAGTGGCGTGAGTAGAGTGGCGTGGAGTAGAGTGGCGTGAGTAGAGTGGCGTGGAGTAGAGTGGCGTGGAGTAGAGTGGCGTGGAGTAGAGTGGCGTGGAGTAGAGTGGCGTGGAGTAGAGTGGCGTGGAGTAGAGTGGCGTGGAGTAGAGTGGCGTGGAGTAGAGTGGCGTGGAGTAGAGTGGCGTGGAGTAGAGTGGCGTGGAGTAGAGTGGCGTAGAGTAGAGTGGCGTAGAGTGGAGTGGCGTAGAGTGGAGTGGCGTAGAGTGGAGTGGCGTAGAGTGGAGTGGCGTAGAGTGGAGTGGCGTAGAGTGGCGTAGAGTAGAGTGGCGTGAGAGTGGAGTGGCGTAGAGTGGAGTGGCGTAGAGTAGAGTGGCGTAGAGTGGAGTGGCGTGAGAGTGGAGTGGCGTAGAGTGGAGTGGCGTAGAGTGGAGTGGCGTAGAGTGGAGTGGCGTAGAGTGGAGTGGCGTAGAGTGGAGTGGCGTAGAGTGGAGTGGCGTAGAGTGGAGTGGCGTGAGAGTGGGTGGCGTGAGAGTGGAGTGGCGTAGAGTGGAGTGGCGTGAGAGTGGAGTGGCGTAGAGTGGAGTGGCGTGAGAGTGGAGTGGCGTAGAGTGGAGTGGCGTGGAGAGTGGAGTGGCGTAGAGTGGAGTGGCGAGAGTGGAGTGGCGTAGAGTGGAGTGGCGTAGAGTGAGTGGCGTAGGAGTGGAGTGGAGTGGCGTAGAGTGGAGTGGCGTAGAGTGGAGTGGCGTAGAGGTGGCGTAGAGTAGAGTGGCGTAGAGTGGAGTGGCGTAGAGTGGAGTGGCGTAGAGTGGAGTGGCGTAGAGTGGAGTGGCGTAGAGTGGCGTAGAGTGGAGTGGCGTAGAGTGGAGTGGCGTAGAGTGGAGTGGCGTAGAGTGGAGTGGCGTAGAGTGGAGTGGCGTAGAGTGGAGGGCGTAGGGAGTGGAGTGGCGTAGAGTGGAGTGGCGTAGAGGGAGTGGCGTAGAGTGGAGTGGCGTAGAGGGTGGAGTGGCGTAGAGTGGAGTGGCGTAGAGTGGAGTGGCGTAGAGTGGAGTGGCGTAGGAGTGGAGTGGCGTAGAGTGGAGTGGCGTGAGAGTGGAGTGGCGTAGAGTGGAGTGGCGTAGGAGTGGAGTGGCGTGGGAGGAGTGGCGTGGAGTGGAGTGGCGTGGAGTGGAGTGGAGTGGAGGTGAGAGGCGTGAGAGTGGAGTGAGAGGCGTGGAGTGGAGTGGAGTGGAGTGGCGTAGAGTGGAGTGGCGTGGAGTGGCGTAGAGTGGAGTGGCGTAGAGTGGAGTGGCGTGAGGAGTGGGTGGAGTGGCGTAGAGTGGAGAGGCGTGGAGTGGAGTGGCGTGGAGTGGAGTGGCGTGAGAGTGGCGTGAGAGGCGTGAGAGGCGTAGAGAGGCGTAGAGAGGCGTAGAGTGGAGTGGCGTAGAGTGGCGAGAGTGGCGTGGCGTAGAGTGGAGTGGCGGAGAGTGGAGTGGCGTAGAGTGGAGTGGCGAGAGTGGAGTGGCGTAGAGTGGAGTGGCGTAGAGTGGAGTGGCGTAGAGTGGAGTGGCGTAGAGGTGGAGTGGCGTAGAGTGGAGTGGCGTAGAGTGGAGTGGCGTGAGAGTGGAGTGGCGTAGAGTGGAGTAGAGTGGAGTGGAGTGGCGTGGAGTGGAGTGGCGTGGAGTGGAGTGGAGGGAGTGGAGGGAGAGGCGTAGAGTGGAGTGGAGTGGAGTGGCGTAGAGGGAGTGGCGTGGAGTGGCGAGAGTGGAGTGGCGTAGAGTGGAGTGGCGAGAGTGGAGTGGAGTGGCGTAGAGTGGAGAGGCGTAGAGTGGAGTGGCGTGGAGTGGAGTGGCGTAGAGAGGCGTAGAGAGGCGTAGAGAGGCGTAGAGTGGAGTGGCGTAGAGTGGCGTAGAGTGGCGTGGCGTAGAGTGGCGTAGAGTGGAGTAGAGTGGCGTAGAGAGGCGTAGAGAGGCGTAGAGAGGCGTAGAGTGGAGTGGCGTAGAGAGGCGTAGAGTGGAGTGGCGTAGAGTGGCGTAGAGTGGCGTAGAGTGGCGTAGAGTGGCGTGGAGTGGAGTGGCGTGGAGTGGAGTGGAGTGGAGTGGAGTGGAGAGGCGTAGAGTGGAGTGGAGAGGCGTAGAGTGGAGTGGAGAGGCGTAGAGTGGAGTGGAGTGGAGTGGCGTAGAGTGGAGTGGCGTGGAGTGGCGTAGAGTGGAGTGGCGTAGAGTGGAGTGGCGTAGAGTGGAGTGGAGTGGCGTAGAGTGGAGAGGCGTAGAGTGGAGTGGCGTGGAGTGGAGTGGCGTAGAGTGGCGTAGAGAGGCGTAGAGAGGCGTAGAGAGGCGTAGAGAGGCGTAGAGTGGAGTGGCGTAGAGTGGCGTAGAGTGGCGTGGCGTAGAGTGGAGTGGCGTAGAGTGGAGTGGCGTAGAGTGGAGTGGCGTAGAGTGGAGTGGCGTAGAGTGGAGTGGCGTAGAGTGGAGTGGCGTAGAGTGGAGTGGCGTAGAGTGGAGTGGCGTAGAGTGGAGTGGCGTAGAGTGGAGTGGCGTAGAGTGGAGTAGAGTGGAGTGGAGTGGCGTGGAGTGGAGTGGCGTGGAGTGGAGTGGAGTGGAGTGGAGTGGAGTGGAGAGGCGTAGAGTGGAGTGGAGTGGAGTGGCGTAGAGTGGAGTGGCGTGGAGTGGCGTAGAGGTGGAGTGGCGGAGAGTGGAGTGGCGTAGAGTGGAGTGGAGTGGCGTGAGAGTGGAGAGGCGTGAGAGTGGAGTGGCGTGGAGTGGAGTGGCGTAGAGAGGCGTAGAGAGGCGTAGAGAGGCGTAGAGTGGAGTGGCGTGGAGAGTGGCGTAGAGTGGCGTGGCGTAGAGTGGCGTAGAGTGGAGTAGAGTGGCGTAGAGAGGCGAGAGAGGCGTAGAGAGGCGTAGAGTGGAGTGGCGTAGAGAGGCGTAGAGTGGAGTGGCGTAGAGTGGCGTAGAGTGGCGTAGAGTGGCGTAGAGTGGCGTAGAGTGGAGTGGCGTGGCGTAGAGTGGCATGGCGTAGAGTGGCATGGCGTAGAGTGGCATGGCGTAGAGTGGCATGGCGTAGAGTGGCATGGCGTAGAGTGGCATGGCGTAGAGTGGCATGGCGTAGAGTGGCATGGCGTAGAGTGGCATGGCGTAGAGTGGCATGGCGTGAGAGTGGCATGGCGTAGAGTGGCATGGCGTAGAGTGGCGTGGCGTGAGAGTGGCGTGGCGTAGAGTGGCGTGGGCGTAGAGTGGCGTAGAGTGGCGTGGCGTAGAGTGGCGTGGCGTGAGTGGCGTGAGGCGTGGCGTAGAGTGGCGTAGAGTGGCGTAGAGTGGCGTAGAGTGGCGTAGAGTGGCGTGGAGTGGCGTGGAGTGGCGTAGAGTGGCGTAGAGTGGAGTGGCGTAGAGTGGAGTGGCGTAGAGTGGAGTGGCGTAGAGGTGGAGTGGCGTGAGTGTGGAGTGGCGTAGAGTGGAGTGGAGTGGCGTAGAGTGGAGAGGCGTAGAGTGGAGAGGCGTAGAGAGGCGTAGAGAGGCGTAGAGAGGAGTGGAGTGGCGTAGAGAGGCGTAGAGTGGAGTGGCGTAGAGTGGCGTAGAGTGGCGTAGAGTGGCGTAGAGTGGCGTAGAGTGGCGTAGAGTGGCGTAGAGTGGCGTAGAGTGGCGTAGAGTGGCGTGGCGTAGAGTGGCGTGGCGTAGAGTGGCGTGGCGTAGAGTGGCGTGGCGTAGAGTGGCGTGGCGTAGAGTGGCGTGGCGTAGAGTGGCGTGGCGTAGAGTGGCGTGGCGTAGAGTGGCGTGGCGTAGAGTGGCGTGGCGTAGAGTGGCGTGGCGTAGAGTGGCGTGGCCTAGAGTGGAGTGGCCTAGAATGGAGTGGCCTAGAGTGGAGTGGCCTAGAGTGGAGTGGCCTAGAGTGGAGTGGCCTAGAGTGGAGTGGCCTAGAGTGGAGTGGCCTAGAGTGGAGTGGCCTAGAGTGGAGTGGCCTAGAGTGGAGTGGCCTAGAGTGGAGTGGCCTAGAGTGGAGTGGCCTAGAGTGGAGTGGCCTAGAGTGGAGTGGCCTAGAGTGGAGTGGCCTGGAGTGGCGTAGAGTGGAGAGGCGTAGAGTGGAGAGGCGTAGAGTGGAGTGGCGTAGAGTGGCGTAGAGAGGCGTAGAGTGGAGTGGCGTAGAGTGGCGTAGAGTGGAGTGGCGTAGAGTGGAGTGGAGTGGCGTAGAGTGGCGTAGAGTGGAGTGGCGTAGAGTGGCGTGAGAGTGGAGTGGCGTAGAGTGGCGTAGAGTGGAGTGGCGAGAGTGGCGTGAGAGTGGCGTAGAGTGGCGTAGGGGAGTGGCGTGAGAGTGGCGTAGAGTGGCGTGAGAGTGGCGTAGAGGTGGCGTAGAGTGGCGTGGCGTAGAGTGGCGTGGCGTAGAGTGGCGTGGCGTAGAGTGGCGTGGCGTGAGAGTGGCGTGGCGTAGAGTGGCGTGGCGTAGAGTGGCGTGGCGTAGAGTGGCGTGGCGTAGAGTGGCGTGGCGTAGAGTGGCGTGGCGTAGAGTGGCGTGGCGTAGAGTGGCGTGGCGTAGAGTGGCGTAGAGTGGCGTGGCTTGGCGTAGAGTGGCTTGGCGTAGAGTGGCTTGGCGTAGAGTGGCGTGGCGTAGAGTGGAGTGGCGTAGAGTGGAGTGGCGTAGAGTGGAGTGGCGTAGAGTGGAGTGGCGTAGAGTGGAGTGGAGTGGAGTGGCGTAGAGTGGAGTGGCGTAGAGTGGAGAGGCGTAGAGTGGAGAGGCGTAGAGTGGCGTAGAGTGGAGTGGCGTAGAGTGGAGAGGCGTAGAGTGGAGAGGCGTAGAGTGGAGAGGCGTAGAGTGGCGTAGAGTGGAGTGGCGTAGAGTGGCGTAGGCGTGGAGTGGCGTGGAGTGGCGTAGAGTGGCGTAGAGTGGCGTAGAGTGGCGTAGAGTGGCGTAGAGTGGCGTAGAGTGGCGTAGAGTGGCGTGGCGAGAGTGGCGTGGCGTGAGTGGCGTGGCGTGAGAGTGGCGTGGCGTGAGTGGCGTGGCGAGGAGTGGCGTGGCGTGGCAGAGTGGCGTGGCGAGTGGCGTGGCGAGAGTGGCGTGGCGTAGAGTGGCGTGGCGAGAGTGGCGTGGCGAGAGTGGCGTGGCGTAGAGTGGCGTGGCGTAGAGTGGCGTGGCGTAGAGTGGCGTGGCGTAGAGTGGCGTGGCGTAGAGTGGCGTGGCGTAGAGTGGCGTAGAGTGGCGTGGCGTAGAGTGGCGTGGCGTAGAGTGGCGTAGAGTGGCGTGGCGTAGAGTGGCGTAGAGTGGCGTGGCGTAGAGTGGCATAGAGTGGCGTGGCATAGAGTGGCGTGGCGTAGAGTGGCATAGAGTGGCGTGGTGTAGAGTGGCGTGGCGTAGAGTGGCATAGAGTGGCGTGGCGTAGAGTGGCGTGGCGTAGAGTGGCGTGGCGTAGAGTGGCGTGGCGTAGAGTGGCGTGGCGTAGAGTGGCGTGGCGTAGAGTGGCGTGGCGTAGAGTGGCGTGGCGTAGAGTGGCGTGGCGTGGAGTGGCGTAGAGTGGAGTGGCGTGGCGTAGAGTGGCGTGGCGTAGAGTGGCGTGGCGTAGAGTGGAGTGGCGTAGAGTGGCGTAGAGTGGCGTGGCGTGGCGTGGCGTGGCGTGGCGTAGAGTGGCGTAGAGTGGAGTAGAGTGGAGTGGCGTAGAGTGAGTGGCGAGGTGGGTGGCGAGAGTGGAGGGCGAGAGTGGAGTGGCGAGAGTGGAGTGGCGAGGAGTGGAGTGGCGTAGAGTGGAGTGGCGAGGGAGTGGAGTGGCGTAGAGTGAGTGGCGTGAGAGTGGAGTGGCGTAGAGTGGAGTGGCGTAGAGTGGAGTGGCGTAGAGTGGAGTGGCGTAGAGTGGAGTGGCGTGAGAGTGGAGTGGCGTGGGAGTGGAGTGGCGTAGAGTGGAGTGGCGTAGAGGGAGTGGCGTAGAGTGGAGTGGCGTAGGAGTGGAGTGGCGTAGAGTGGAGTGGCGTAGAGTGGAGTGGCGTAGAGGGAGAGGCGTGAGAGTGGAGTGGCGTAGAGTGGAGAGGCGTAGAGTGGGAGGCGTGAGAGTGGAGAGGCGTAGAGTGGAGGGCGTAGAGTGGAGTGGCGTAGAGTGGAGTGGCGTAGAGTGGAGTGGCGTGAGAGTGGCGAGAGTGGCGTAGAGTGGCGTGGCGTAGAGTGGCGTGGCGTAGAGTGGCGTGGCGTAGAGTGGCGTGGCGTAGAGTGGCGTAGAGTGGCGTGGCGTAGAGTGGCGTGGCGTAGAGTGGCGTGGCGTAGAGTGGCGTGGCGTAGAGTGGCGTGGCGTAGAGTGGCGTGGCGTAGAGTGGCGTGGCGTAGAGTGGCGTGGCGTAGAGTGGCGTGGCGTAGAGTGGCGTGGCGTAGAGTGGCATGGCGTAGAGTGGCATGGCGTAGAGTGGCGTGGCGTAGAGTGGCGTGGCGTAGAGTGGCGTGGCGTAGAGTGGCGTGGCGTAGAGTGGCGTGGCGTAGAGTGGCGTGGCATAGAGTGGCGTGGCATAGAGTGGCGTGGCATAGAGTGGCGTAGAGTGGCATGGCGAGAGTGGCGTGGCGTGAGTGGCGTGGCGTAGAGTGGCGTGGCGTAGAGTGGCGTGGCGTAGAGTGGCGTGGCGTGAGTGGCGTGGCGAGAGTGGCGTGGCGAGAGTGGCGTGGCGTAGAGTGGCGTGGCGTAGAGTGGCGTGGCGTAGAGTGGCGTGGCGTAGAGTGGCGTGGCGTAGAGTAGAGTGGCGTAGAGTGGCGTAGAGTGGCGTAGAGTGGCGTAGAGTGGCGTAGAGTGGCGTGGCGTGAGAGTGGCGTGGCGTAGAGTGGCGTGGCGTAGAGTGGCGTGGAGTGGCGTGGCGTAGAGTGGCGTGGCGTGGCGTGGCGTAGAGTGGCGTGGCGAGAGTGGCGTGGCGTAGAGTGGCGTGGCGTAGAGTGGCGTGGCGTGAGTGGCGTGGCGTGGCGTAGAGTGGCGTGGGCGAGTGGCGTGGCGTAGAGTGGCGTGGCGAGAGTGGCGTGGCGTAGAGTGGCGTGGCGAGAGTGGCGTGGCGAGAGTGGCGTGGCGTAGAGTGGCGTGGCGAGAGTGGCGTGGCATAGAGTGGCGTGGCATAGAGTGGCGTGGCATAGAGTGGCGTGGCATAGAGTGGCGTAGAGTGGCATGGCGTAGAGTGGCGTGGCGTAGAGTGGCGTGGCGTAGAGTGGCGTGGCGTAGAGTGGCGTGGCGTAGAGTGGCGTGGCGAGAGTGGCGTGGGCGTAGTGGCGTGGCGTAGAGTGGCGTGGCGTGAGTGGCGAGAGTGGCGTGGCGTAGAGTGGCGTGGCGCAGAGTGGCGTGGCGTAGAGTGGCGTGGCGTAGAGTGGCGTGGCGTGAGAGTGGCGTGGCGTGAGTGGCGTGGCGTGAGTGGCGTGGCGTGAGTGGCGTGGGCGAGTGGCGTGGCGAGAGTGGCGTGGCGAGAGTGGCAGAGTGGCGAGAGTGGCGTAGAGTGGCGTAGAGTGGCGTAGAGTGGCATAGAGTGGCGTAGAGTGTCGTGGCATTGAGTGGCGTAGAGTGTCGTGGCGTAGAGTGGCATAGAGTGGCGTGTCGTAGAGTGTCGTGGCGTAGAGTGGCATAGAGTGGCGTGTCGTAGAGTGTCGTGGCGTAGAGTGGCATAGATTGGCGTGTCGTAGAGTGTCGTGGCGTAGAGTGGCGTAGAGTGGAGTGGCGTAGAGTGGCGTGTCGTAGAGTGGCGTGGCGTAGAGTGGCGTAGAGTGGAGTGGCGTAGAGTGGAGTGGCGTAGAGTGGAGTGGCGTAGAGTGGCGTGGCGTAGAGTGGAGTGGCGTAGAGTGGCGTGGCGTAGAGTGGCGTGGCGTAGAGTGGCGTGGCGTAGAGTGGCGTGGCGTAGAGTGGCGTGGCGTAGAGTGGCGTGGCGAGAGTGGCGTGGCGTAGAGTGGCGTGGCGTAGAGTGGCGTGGCATAGAGTGGCGTGGCGTAGAGTGGCGTGGCGTAGAGTGGCGTGGCGTAGAGTGGCGTGGCGTAGAGTGGCGTGGCGTAGAGTGGCGTGGCGTAGAGTGGCGTGGCGTAGAGTGGCGTGGCGTAGAGTGGCGTGGCGTAGAGTGGCGTGGCGTGGCGTAGAGTAGAGTGGCGTAGAGTAGAGTGGCGTAGAGTAGAGTGGCGTAGAGTAGAGTGGCGTGGCGTAGAGTAGAGTGGCGTGGCGTAGAGTAGAGTGGCGTGGCGTGGCGTAGAGTAGAGTGGCGTGGCGTAGAGTAGAGTGGCGTGGCGTAGAGTAGAGTAGAGTGGCGTGGCGTAGAGTAGAGTAGAGTAGAGTGGCGTGGCGTAGAGTAGAGTGGCGTGGCGTAGAGTAGAGTGGCGTGGCGTGGCGTAGAGTAGAGTGGCGTGGCGTAGAGTAGAGTGGCGTAGAGTAGAGTGGCGTGGCGTAGAGTAGAGTGGCGTAGCGAGTGGAGTGGCGTAGCGAGTGGAGTGGCGTAGCGAGTGGAGTGGCGTGGCGAGTGGAGTGGCGTGGCGAGTGGAGTGGCGTGGCGAGTGGAGTGGCGTGGCGAGTGGAGTGGCGTAGCGAGTGGAGTGGCGTAGCGAGTGGAGTGGCGTAGCGAGTGGAGTGGCGTGGCGAGTGGAGTGGCGTGGCGAGTGGAGTGGCGTGGCGAGTGGAGTGGCGTGGCGAGTGGAGTGGCGAGTGGATTGTCATGGAGTGGTGTAGAGCAGAGTGAAGGGTGTGGTGTAAGCGGAGTAGATGGTCACAGAGTGCAGTGGCATACGGGGTGGAGAAGAGTGTCATAGAATAGAGTAAAGCAACGTGGCATGGAGTTGTGCAGAGTGGCGCGGCGCAGAGCGGAGCGGAGTGGCGCGGAGCGGAGTGGCGCGGAGTGGCGCGGCGTGGAGCGGCGTGGAGCGGCGTGGAGCGGTGTGAAGGGTGTGGTGTAAGCGGAGTAGATGGTCACAGAGTGCAGTGGCATACGGGGTGGAGAAGAGTGTCATAGAATAGAGTAAAGCAACGTGGCATGGAGTTGCATAGAGCGTCGTAGAGTGGAGTAGCGTCTCAGAATGGCAGAGTGCTGTGGAGTGGCATAGAGTGGAGTGTCAGTAGAGTGGAGTGTCAGTGGTGCAGAGTTTAATGGACTACAGCAGCATAGGGTGGAGAGGCGTAAAGTACAGTGGTGCAGAGTAGATTGGTGTAGAGTACAGTGGCTTAGAATGCACTGGTTTTGAGAAAGTGGAGTGCACTGGCGTAGAGTGCAGTGACAGTAGCGTAGAGTGCAGTGGCAAAGAGTAAAGCAGTGCAGAGAGATTGCAGAGGCTTAGAGAGAAGTGGCATAGAGTGAAGTGTCATGAAGCTGTGCAGGGTAGAGCAGAGTAGTGCAGGGTAGAGTGCAGAGGTGTAGAATAGAGTGACGTAGAATGCAGTTGGATAGAGTAGAGTGTTGCTGTGGCATGGAGTGCAGTGGAATGGAGAGTATAATGTCAGAGTGCAGGGTCGTAGAGTGGTGCAGAAAGCAGTGACAGAGTACAGTGATGCAGAGTAAACAGAGTGGCGTAGAGTGCAGTGATGTAGAGTGCAGTGACAGTGCAATGGTGTAGAGTGATGTAGCTTGAAGTGGCGAAGAGTGCAGTGGCATAGAGTAGAATGTTGAGGCGTACAGTGGTGTAAAGTACAGTGGTTCAGAGTAGATTGGTGCAGAGTGCAGTGGCGTCGCGTGCATTGGTTCTGAGTAAAGTGGTGTAGAGTGCATAGGCGTATAGAGTGCAGTTGTTTACGCCACTACACTCTACGCATTTGGAGTCTATGCAATGCCACTGTTCTCTAGAGTGGAGTAGAGGGGCGCAAACTGCAGTGGCATAGAGCAGAATGGTGCAGGTTAGAGCACAATGGCATAGAGAGCAGAGTGGTGCAGCTCTACTGCACTCTACGCCTCCGCAGTCTAGAATGGTGCAGAGAAAAGTGAAAGTGTAATGGTGCAGAGTGCAGTGGCGTAGAGTAGAGTGGCAGACAGTACAGGGGTGCAGAGTAGATTGGTGTAGAGTGTATTGGTTTTGAGTACCAAAGAGAGACCAGATGCGGCGGTGCCACAGGGATCCTCCCTCAGCCCCACCCTCTTCAACATCTACATGGTCCCCCTCGCAACCATTGTCCGAAACCACGGGCTCAACATAGTCTCCTACGCCGACGAAACCCAGCTCATCCTCTCCCAAAGAACCCAACATCACCAGGCACAACTTCCAAGAAGGAATGAAAGCTGTTGCCACCTGGATGAAGAGCTGCCCGAAACTCAACTCAGAGAAAACAGAAGTCCTAATCCTTGGCTCTACCCCCTTCGCATGGGACGACACCTGGTGCCCTCCCCCCCGCCCTCGGAACCCCCCCCCCACCCGCACAGACCCCGCACGAAACCTCGGCATCAAACCACCAGATCAACGCTGTGTCCTCTGCCTGCTTCAACACCCTCCGCATACTCCGAAAGACTTTCAGATAGATCCCACCCGAATCCAGAAAAACGGTCATGCACGCCCTCATCATTAGCAGACTGGACTACAGCAACTCTCTGTACGCCGGAATCAAGAAACTACTTCGCAAACTCCAGACCGTCCAAACGCCGCAGCCAGACTGGTCCTGAACATCCCAGACACAACCACATCACCCAACACCTCCACGATCTCCACTGGCTTCCCAGCGAAAGAAGAATAACCTTCAAGCTACTCACTCAAGTATACAAGGCCCTCCACCACATCGGACCAGCATACCTAAACAACCGCCTCTTCTTCCACGCACCCAATAGACACCTCCAATCATATGACCTCTCTCTGGACACCTTCCCACGCATCTACAAGACCAGAACGGGAGGAAAGTCCTTCTCCTACCTCGCAGTCAAGGCCTGGAACGACCTCCCCCTCCATCTCCGGCAAGTCCCCACACTGCTCCAGGTCAGGAAGGACCTCAAGACCTGGCTCTTCGGATGACCCCAGCACTTAACTGAGCCCCCCCCCACAAGAGCCTTGAGACCCTCACAGGTGAGTAGCTGCGCTTTACCAAACCCCGATTGATTGACTGAGTAAAGTGGAGTAGAGAGCATTGGTGGTGTAAAGTGAAGTGGTATAGAATAGAGTGGCGTGGTGCAGAGTGGAATAGAGTGGCGCAGACTGCAGTGGCATAGAGTAGACTGTTTCAGAGTAGAATGAAGTGGTGTAGAGTACAGTGGTGCAGAGTGGAGTGGTTTAGAGTAAAGTAGTGTAGAGTGAATTGGCGTAGAGTGTAGTGGTTTAGAGTAAAGTGGTGTGGACTGCAGTGTCATAGATTGTTTTAGAGTAGAGTGGTGCAAAGTGGCATAGAGTGCAGTGGCATAGTTTGTTTCAGAGTGGAGTCGTGCATTGGTGTAGAGTACAGTGGTGCATAGTGGAGTGGTTAAGAGTAAAGTAGTGTAGAGTGAATTGGCGTAGAGTGTAGTGGTTTAGAGTAAAGTGGTGTGGATTGCAGTGTCATAGATTGTTTTAGAGTAGAGTGGAGCAAAGTGGCGTAGAGTGCAGTGGCGCAGAGAGGCGTAGAGTGCATTCGTACAGAGTGCATTTGAGTACAGTGGTGTAGAGTGGAGTAGTGCAGAGTAGAGTGAAGTGGCACAGAGTAGAGTGTCAGAGTGCAGTGGTATAGAGCAGAATGGCATAAAGTGCATTGGTGCAGAGCGCAGTGGCGTACAGTGGTGCAGAGTAAAGTGACGTAGAGTGCAATGATGTAGAGCAGTGGCGTACTGTGCAGTGGCGTAGAGTAAGTGACGTACTGTGCAGTGGTGCGGAGTGGTGCAGAGTGCAGTGGCATGGAGTAGATTGTTTCAGAGTAGAGTGAAGTGGCGTATAGTGCAGTGGTGTAGAGTAGTGTGTCGTAGAGTGCAGTGGTGCAGAGTAGATTAGAGTGGCTTACAGTGGACTGGTGTAGAGTGGATAGGCGTGAAGTGGAGCAATGCAGAGTTCAGTGGCGTAGCGTGGCATAAAGCAGAGTGGCAGAAAGTGCAGTGCTGCAGAGTATATTGTCATAGAATGCAGTGGTGTATAGTAGGAGAGTGGCATGGAGTGCACTGGCACAGTGCAGTGGTGCAGAAGTGCAGAGTAGAGTGGCGTTGAGAGCAGTTGCGTAGAGAGTAGTGGTGCAGAGTAGAGTGGCGTAGAGTGCAGTGACGGAGAGTAGAATAGAGTGGCGTAGAGTGCAGTGACGCAGAGTAGAATAGAGTGGCGTAGAGTGCAGTGACGGTACAATGGCACAGAGTGCAGTGGCGTATAGTGGCGTAGAGTGTAGTGGTGCAGAGTAGACTGGCATAGAGTGCATTGGTTTTGAGTGGTGTAGACTGTATTGGCATCGAGTGCAGTGGTGTATAGTGGTGCAGAGAAGAGTGGTGTAGAGTGGAGTGGTGCAAAGAAGAGTGCAGTGACAAAGTATGGTGTGGTGCAGCGTAGTGTGGAATGGTGCAGAGTAGAGTGCAGTGGCATGGAGTAGGGCAACGTGGAGTATGCATGGTATAGTAGTGTGCAGCCATTACAGACAACACATCTTCAATTGAAAGGACCAATACATTTGCACTTAGTGTTACTGATAAAAGTATACAGCGCACAAACGATAATGTGTGGAAATGTCATCATCCAATGTATTGATTTGATCGCCAGCACAGTTAATTTACAGACATTTAAATTTTGTTGTGTGCTAGAAAAAAAATATCCTACAGCCTTCCTCAAGAAGACCACCAGCAGCCAGGATGATTGTCACATAAATCCTCCCACTTTGAAGTCAGAGAAACAAAAATAAACACCAAGCTCCCTAGAAGACACAGCCTAACATCTGTCTTTGAATGCACAGCAAATGTGATTAGATAAGAACAAGATTTAAAGGCCTGTTTACAGGAAGCGAGTTCGTGTAAGAGTACAGTAAACAAGGTTTGTGCAACGGGAGGGAAGAACTCGAGCTGTACAGCCTACAGCAAATAAAGGCAGCAAATAGAAGCCAGAACATGTGAGTTACAAACCACAAAGCCAATGGTAAGCAACGGGCAGAAATCATTCCTATGTCAACTTTCTGAACGTGCCCAATATGTCTTTAGCAAACCAGACAGAAGCAATGTCTGGTAGGCTGCAACCTAAAAAGCAGGAAGAAAGTGCAAGAAAACACAGGCACTCCCGTGGAGTTCTCGATAGAAAATAAAAAGTTTCCTCAAGTATGCAATAGAAGGATAGATCTCATTTAATACGAACACTGGAAAACTGAAATGCTCCAGGGTGGGTCAAACATTAAGAAAGAATAGGAAGTAAAGCTACTGAATCAATAGTACACAACTGAGCGAGAACCAAGTCAAAAGTCTTACAGGAGTAAGAATACAGTAGGTTTGCCTACAGACAGCAATGGCTGTTTGAAGTCGAGACTTTAAAAGGCAGTTTTTCTCTCCTTTTCCTGAGATATGGCTCGACCTAACGGCGGCACCCTAAGGCCATATTTCTCCTGAGTGGCTGCCTTACTTTGATGGGCGAGTGTGGCTTATTTTGATTGGTACTTAGCTCTGAAAGATATGTTGTCTTGATTCTGTAGAATGTGCATGCTGACAGCAACTTCTGTCTTCAAGGTCTGTTGTCATCTTTAATATGGTAGCAGGGGAAAATATTAGAATGAAACAGAACGTTACACTAGAGGAGAGAAATTAGTCACCAGGAGATTCAGTGCAAATGGTGAAGAAGAATGAGGGAGGTAGGAAAGGGACTCAAAAAAGAAAGCGTGCTGAGGTTGTGGGGCCAAATAAGAGTGGACACAAGGCTGGGCATGCTGCTTCAGAGTCTTTGGGAGAGATAAGTAAGCAGGAAGTTTGCTGGTAGTAAGAGAAAGCATATTAGAGGGGAATGATGAAATAAAAAGTAAGCAAAAGAGGGGAACATCTTTGTGTTGCGGATGAGTCCGCACAGATTGGCGATGTGATTTTGAGTTGTTCATCTGGCCTGAAGTTAGATTCAGATACTAAAGAAGTTAAATCTAAAAACAGAAAATTAGAGAGGGGAAAATGGATGAAAGAATTAAAGATCTTGTAACCCTGCAATACTCACCTCTACCGCAATTATATTTTTGGGGAATTGGCTGCCCCAGTGCCTTTGGACACAAACGGTGCATCGGGCCTGCTTGCGGCCTACTTCGCTTGCTGTGGATGGGCCTGAACTGCCTGACCGCAGGGCCCGGCTGGGCCGAGCTGCGGAGATTACTTGGTACTACCGGAGATCGGGGAACTACTGGCTGCATCATCTGGACGTCTGGCACTGGTGGTCCAGCTGTGAGGTGCTCCCGGACTGCTGATGAGTGGCGGAGGGGGGGCTGGCGACTGCTAGGAGCCATATGGCTGCCGCCGCCGGCCGAGCCAGGTGAAGGTGAGAGACGCTGGCGGGGGCAGTGTTGGCTGAGGCCTGTTGGTTGCCCCCCTACCACAACTGCGTGCATCATCACTTGCGGCAGCCCCCCCAACGGCTCTTGGGTGGTGGCCCCAACTATAGGGGGCAGCCCCCCGGCTCGTCGTGCGGGCCAACTGGGTATTGGCCAGGACCATCTGCAAGTTTGGGGTCAGAGGCCTGGCGGCCGTGTGGGACAGACATTATTAAAGGTTGACTGCCGTGGATGGCCCGCACCTGCATTAACTACTCCCATATGGTGCCCACATGCTGTTCAACCTATGGCAGTGTATGAAAGGATAGAAGCCATAAGACTACCGCTTAACACTATACACACTGTGCACAATCCATCCCCGAGACTTACAGTCCCCGTCAAGGGCCCAAACAGTATCTACACACAGGACCGGTCCGACAGCCAATGATACTTACTGCCTTTAAAACAATACTTAGTAGACCGCCTCCCATCTACTGGTATCCGTTATTGGCTCGTGGCAGGACTCCAACCCTGGGGGTCTCCTGCAGGAGGCTCCATCTTTCTGACTGTCACTGCGCTGTTGTAGGTCTTGTCCTCATCGGCTTGCTCCAGCTCTTCGTGCCGCAGCTGCAGATGTCAGCCTGTATGCCAGCAGTGTCGTGTCGCCCTGGAGATTTATACTCATCATTGCCACTGCGCGCCAGTTTATATACGAGGGCTGCTCATGCCCCCCCGTGGTGTTGGGGTATTGGGGTGTGGCAGGGCTTCTTGTCCATCCACTCGGCGACACCTTCCTCCTTCAGCTGGTCCCGTGCTGGACAGTTGTGATATCCCCCTTCTTGGGTTCCCCTTGCCAATTAGCCATTGTCTGAGCTTCACGAGTGACAGACCCGCCCTGGCCGTCTCACGATGGGAAACGAGGATGCCAAGCAATCTAAGCTCTCATTCGATAACAGACGTCACACTCTCATTCGAAGAACAACCACCGGCGGCAGATCCTTCTCCCACCTCGCCGCCAAGACCTGGAACACCCTTCCACTCAGCCTACGACAGACCCAAGACCTGCTGACCTTCAGGAGGCTACTCAAGACCTGGCTGTTCGACCAGTAGCGGCACCCCCTCCCCCCTTTTTTTCCCCAGTGCCTTGAGACCCTCTCGGGTAAGTAGTGCGCTCTACAAATTCTGTGATTGATTGATTGAATAGGTTGAGCAAACCTCAAGATCCTGAAAACAATCCTACACAACAAGAGGAGAATGACATGAAGGAGGATGATCTCCGCACGATATTAATGGACGTTAAATCCAGCCTTAAAACTATTGACTCTAAACTGGATCTCCTCATGAACTGACTTGATCAAGTCAAACAGCGTGTAGACAAACATGAAACAAGACTTGACCACTTAGAAAATAGGGTCTTGGAGGTGGACGACCTGCAGGCAGAGTTCAAGTAACATCTTCTACGGATGGACAAAGAGTTGGATATTATAAAGGCAAAGAACGAATTCCTGGAAGCTCGTTCTAGACGTAATAATCTCTGCATAATATGCATTCCAGAAACCACAGCTATTTCGAAGACTTTGAGGCTCTACTTCGTGAAATGTTTGGCGCCGACCTATCCGTTGTCGACACTGTGGAGAATCCCCATCGATCTTTCGGCCCCAAGCCACTCATGGGGGCCCTGGTCCATCCCATAGTAGCCCGCCTACTGAACTATTGTGAGCGAGATGTGATCCTAAAACTGGCTCGAGAACGCGGGGCGATATAATATCAAGGGAACATCTCCTTTTACCCCGACATCACTGTAGCAGTACAGACGGTGCGCAGAGACTTTCTACCTGCCAAAAGAGTCCTTCAGCAGGCCAGCATGCCGTTTGCCCTTCTCTACCCGGCTAAGCTGCAGATCTCCCACGAGGGCAAAATAATTTGCTTCAAGGAGGCCACATCTGCTCTAAAATTCGCCAAACACATCGGCAAGACGCGACGTTCTCCACTGGCCTCACCCCGCTCCTCGGCAGGTGTCCAGTTAAGTGATGATGATTGACTACACCCTAAGGTATTCAAGTATGAACCTACACTTTAATGGAGGTGCTCAGGGGGCTACACCCCAACGTAGCAACTCTAATACCAGGACTTTGTCTAATTAATGGTACTGACCTTCTAAATGCTTTCTGTTTCTCTATGCTGTGCACATACACACGCTAGAATAACCAGGATGTTCCCCTGTCCCATAGCTCAGCTACTTAGCTGCTAGTGGCAGGGTTGTTCATCTGGTGATTCCCAGTCACCGAGGGAAAATTCCCAACTTGTTCCTTTAGACTGGAGTTTTTGTTTTTTCAGGTAGTGGGGCGGGTAATATGTCACAACCTGATTGGGGGCTTGGGGGGATTTGAGTTTTCACATTGGGACAGTTCATACATCGATTGGGGAGTTGTGGTGGGGGAGGGATTCTTGGGTTGTACGATTGTTTTATTCAGAGTGGGTGGGAGGGGGTTTTGGTCATCCACGGTATTGCTTGCTTAAAGTCATGCTCTGCTGCTATGTTTCAAGATTTATTTTCTGCACCCGAAGATTACAGCTACTACAAACCCACCATATATCACACCACGCAGACCTCTTCCACTAAGGCTTAGACCAAGTCAGATAACATGACTTGTATATCTTATCTCACATGGAATATACGCGGAGTCAATGACTGCAGAAAGACAAGACTGGTACAAGCTTACCTCAACCGCCACAATATTGACATTTGTTTTCTACAAGAGACCCACTTGGCCACTGTTTTCGCACCTGGGCTCCGCGTGCGCTGGTGTGGAGAGACCCACTCCTCAGTGTATTAAAACTATGCCACAGGAGCCACAATATTGCTAAGGAAGGGCCGCCTCTGGCGAACATCTCACTGCCTTAGCGACAAAGACGGCCGATACGTTATTCTTGTAGTCACACTCTACAAGCAACCCATGACCATGGTCGCAATATACAGCCCAAACACGGATGACCCGGGGGTTTGCCTGAGGGTTTGGAGGCAGATATCCGATTACGGGGCCGAGACAGTGATATGGGGTGGCGATTTTAATGTCATTGTGATCCCCTAGATATACAGGGCGCAGAGTCGGGAGCGAGGGGTGGTGAATACTTTATTGACATGCTGGTCGTGTACAGGTCGTGCGGGGTCCAAGAAAAGGAGGGAAAAGAGGTTTTTACGATTGAACAAAAAGAAGGTTCCTCGGGTGTCAGTCCAGTCAAAGTATCACGGGGAGGGCTGCTTCTGTGGCCTTCTCGCCGGGGAGGGGGTTGCTGTGGTCCTTGATCGGCTTCTCCTTACTGCCGGGACGCCAGGGGGGGGGGGGTGGGTGGGGGTTGTGTGTGTGTGGCCCGTACCCTCAAAGGAAACAAAAGAACAACAAGGTCAGCAACACAAGGTTTGGGTCGGTTAATACACAGTCACCCACAACCAGGGATGTGCTTTGAGGCTTAGAAGAAAAAGGGAGGATTTGTGTAAGTGGTGAGGAGGGGTAAGGGGGTTTTAACAAAGGAGCTTCTCACAGTCCAGTCCTCCACCAGCCCGCAGTGAAGTAACTAAAGAACGGTACTTGCCTAGGGCCACGGCCCTCCTGGGTCGTGGCTGTCAGAGTTTTGCCGCCCTCCTCCTCTTCGGGCCGGCTGGACTCTTGCGCGTTGCCACTTGGCGGTTCTACTGGTGACGGGCTCTCGATCTTCTCGGCGTAGTCTTCCTCCTGCGACGGGGTTCCGGTCCACTCTCCAAAACCGCGGTCTTCGGAAGCAGCGTAGACCGAGCCTCCTTTCGTCTTGGCGTTCTCTTTCCCCGCTATTTGTTCCTCCTCTTGCCGGGCTGGTGGATCCCCCTCCGGAAAGACTAGACCGCCTATTTCTTGTTCCGGCGGTCTAGTCGCAGGCGCCATCTTGGGATTCTCGCCCGCGAAGGGCGCAGGACTACAGTCATACTCGAGGATTTTCTGGACCGTTCGGGAACTTCTAGACGCCCTCACCCCCAGGCAGCCAAAACTCTTAACACACTGATCTTAGATAATCATCTACAAGATATTTGGCGCCAAATACATCGCGACCCGCATGAGGGCACATGGTTCTCATCCCGCCATAACTCATGGTGCAGAAAGGATTTTTGGTTGATATCCAAAGATGCTCAAACTTGGATCAAGTCAGTAACTCACCTGCCACGCACTCTTTCTGACCATGCACCAGTAAAGCTTGCTGTGCAGATCCCCCAAACTCAATCCCGTGCATTCACCTGGCGTTTGCCGCCGTATGCATTAAGAGATGCGGCATTCAGGGACAAGGTACGAACGGCTATCATCAATTAGTTTGAGCATAATGCGGGATCAGTGAGGTCGCCCTCCACACTATGGTAAGCCTTTAAGGTGGTAATACGGGCAGGGGGGTCTGCATTGCTAAACAATCTGGGGTCCTCAAAGTGATCAGCGGGACATTATCCAAATTAGAAGCTGATATTCGTGCATTAGAGTTAGAGTTTTCTCATTCAAAAGACCCTTCTATCTTGGCTAGCATCCGTGACAAATTATCAGAGTATCAAGAGGAGGCGACCTGGAAATCCCACTACCTGGGCAAAGATGTTCAGGCATGCAGCTACAGTGAAGGAGACCGGCCGGTAAACACTAGCAGGGCTTCTTCGTAAACCACATGCTTCAACATATGCGGCAGAGCTTTGAAATGCAGATTCCCAGCTCATTTCCTCCTCATCGGAACTTCCGGCCATCATGTCCTCCTCTTATACTCAACTGTATACCGCCACCCCGATCCCTGGCTCATCTGAGCTCAAGACATACTTGGACACTGTACAACTATTATGGCTGGACCGTGCCCATCGGGAATTTTTAGATACCCCCATAACGACGGAAGAAATTTTCTAAATAATCATGAGCCTACCAGGTGATAAGGCCCCAGGCTTCGATGGCCTGACAACAGCCTTTTACAAGGAGTGTGCCCCACTCCTGGTTCTACACCTGCTGGAGATGTATCAGGACTCCATGGCTTCTGGATCTCTCCCCCCCTCACTGAGAGAAGCAGTTATTATAACACTGCTAAAGCCAGACAAACCAGCTGAATACTGCCCCCTATCTTTAATAAATATAGACAATAAGATTTATGCCAAAGTGCTCGCAAACCGCTTGTTATCCCTGCTACCGCTAATAGTGAGACCGGACCAATCGGGTTTCGTTCTCGGTCGATCTACCTCACACAATCTTCGTACTATTTTGCGGTGATGCACCATATACACTCTCAAATCACTGTAGCCGCCGCGCTCTTGGATGCCACTAAGGCATTTGATTCTTTAGAATAGGCATATCTCTTCCCATTGCTTCAGCGCCTGGGGCTAAAGACGCTGTACTGTATTTTTATCTTTAAATGCCAATAAATAAAAATTTATAAAGGGGGAAAAACAAAAAACAAAAAAAACAAAATAGATTTCGTAGACTCACTGCAAAGCAAAATGATAGAGTGATTATTAATACAGCATCCATTCTATCCTCAGAGGACTCCTATCCAGCATGTTAAAGGCTTTGTAGAGTTTTGGATTTAGTGCCAAATGCCAAAGGAGGTCAGAATTTCCTAGACAGAGTAGTCAAATAAAGTGGCAGATACATCTGAATTGGACACCAAGGTTTTGGCATATTTCTGAACAAATGAAGCTCAGATCAGAGGAAAGGGTTGGAAAAGGAAGCGAAGAGTTGCCAGGGTAGGTTGTTATATGCTTGATCCTTTAACACATATATTCAATATACCAGAGAAGGTCAACAAGACACAAGTCCATGTTGAAGTGCAATTAGCTTACTAGGCAATGCAATGTTGCCTTAGACATTTAGAGGAGGAGTGTACAGATGAAAATTAATCTGAACTTAGCAGATTTAGCCACCAATGAAGGTGGAGTCTCAGCAAGTGGTACACGGTTTGAGGAATCATTTATTAAGGAAATGTCTAAGCATGTGTGAAGTTTTAATACTTTACAAAAGTTAGAGAGACACAGAGGAGAATACAGTGAGAAGGTTTTCTGGACGGCCGAGGGAAATTGAGGGGTCAATTTTACAACTATGGACAAGGGATCCCCTGTGCATTTTCTATGCATGGGTATACATCCTTTCATTTCCAAAAAAAGGACAAACAAGATACTTCCCACAGAGAAATCGAACATGAGGTGCAAGAAGGGAGAATAGAGCCACAACAACAACATGCATGTTTAGAAAGAGACTATTTCTATTCCTGTAAGGCTGGGTGGCAGACTTGCGGGTGGAAGGAGATACGCAAGGTACCATGGATTCTTCAGACTGTAAAAGTCTAACAAAGAGTATGATCAAGCACCAGTGCGTGTAAGGAACCAAGAGGGTTCAATTTTAGTTTAAGGAAAAAGAGTTATTAGATGAGGAAGTTCAGTCACTGCTGGAGAAAGCGGTGATAACAAGGCTCCAGAGACGACAAAAGGATTGTGAGCAATATCTTGGAGAAAAAAAAGACAAGGAAATTAGATCGGTGATAAACTCGAGAGAGTGAAAAAAAATGGGTAGTTTAGACATTTTAAGTTTGGCGGTATGCATCTTTTATGAGCTGTATTGAGGGAAGGAGAATGGCTAACATGTTTGGATCTGAAGGATGCTTACCTGAGAGTTTGGTGTACATTAATATAGAGATATCCTGATGCTTCGACATGAAGAAATGCTGTGGAGATACACGTCTTCATTCAGTCTAATTTCGGCATCTTGGTGTTTTATGAAATTGATGTGGCTATTGATATCTTTGGTGTCAATGAGAGGAATTTGGATGGTTGTTTACTTGGACAATATGTTGATATTGGCTCAGGAGACTGTTTAGACACAGGAGCATACTTTTCAATCAATAGGAGTTTGAGGATTTCGCGACTGAAGAGAAAAAGAACAAAGACTTTGGCAACAAGCTTTTTAATCCATATCTAGGAACCCAAGGATCTGGTTCCGCTGAAGCGTTTGAAGAATAGGAGCATGGAAAAGATGGTTTCCAGGGTGCAGGTGTGTCACAGTTGATTATTTCATTTAAAAAGCCTAATAGGCCAGTTTATAGTCCTGCCTTGGTCAGATGGGCTAAGGATAATAAAAGAGTCCGGTATTGATATCTTTGTAGCTCATTCTGCCTGAGGCGCTATGATCTTGACGGTAGCTCACAGTGGGATGAAGTCTATGTAACATTTTGACTTCTGGGGAATTGCCAGGGAGCACAAACTATAAAAAAATGTTACTTTAACCAAGTATGAAATGAACATGGATAATATTGAACTCCCTGCCTTGCATGAAATTCAGATTTTTTTTAAAGGCCAGGTGTAGAAAATCTTAATTTTGTTAAAGAAACGGGGGCTAATATCCCTCCCTTTATACTGTGTTTTATCTTTTATTTTGGTTTCATGGAAGGTTAAAAAAGTGAAGCCAGGACGGATCCTAGTTCCACACCTGGAGCAAAGAGAAGCACGGAACTGAAGACTGAAGTTTATTTTTGCCATTTGTGCATTGTCATCTGGAGAACTCCCATCAGGAAATGAAGGAAAATGACTGCTGACATGGTTTTATGTATGTTCTAGAATGTTTCAAAATTCTGCATATCAGCATTCTCTCTTTGTTGCTGCTCTCTGTGGAAGCGCGCATACAAACTGTGTTTAACAATTTTCACATTTTCTACTCATCAAGATGTGGATAATCTGCATTACATTTTACATAACACCCTGCTCAGCAGAAATGACATGATTAGCTTCAAAGAAAGGAACAATTACAATTTAAAAAAATATGAGGAACTGAAACAAAAAATAAAAAATAATAATTAAAAAAAGTACCCAATGGTGAAAATTGTTGTAAAAAAGTAGTGCAGCTATTTAGCAGAAAAAATAACAGTGGTGGAATCTCTAATTTTGCAGTCTGAGCCAAACGTCCTCTTCCCCTTCTGATTGGCACTGGGTGCGACAGATATTATTTATGTAGTGCTCACTAACCATGTGTGTCTTTTAGGGTGCCTGCCATACTCTGCAGAAGTGACCTACTCTCACTTTGAGGGATGTGACCACTTTAATGAGTGTGAAGTTGCCCAATTTTGAGGATTGAAAACTGCCTCACTTAAGACTGCTTCACATTCAAGGAAGAGACTGCTTGCCTTAAATTGAGGGATGTGACTGCCCTCTCCCCCGCCGTCCCCGAGGGAAGGACTGATTACCCTCATACATGTGGACACCTCAGCATATGCTCCATGTCAAAAGGAACAGATGCTACAGAAAGTTTAAAAAATGTTTGTATTAAACCAGTTAAAAACTTGCATGCAGACTGGCCGATGCGCATATGAAGTGGTGGTACAACTGGAAAGGATGATATGCACCACAATGGTGCAGATTGCTCACTGCAACAGGTGCTCCAGTGCTGGTACTCATCCGGTCAGTGACCAGCATCAAACGGCAGCACCTACGCAGGTGTCACAGGCAGGATTGCTTCTTGACTGTCTCAGCTCTTCATTCTCTCAGGCCTGGCTTTCTCCCAAAGGCATCCCGCAGCAGCTCCAGGGTCTGCATGCTAAGAGAACCAGTCACTGAGCACTGCCAGATGCATAGGGACCCCGGAATGGCTCTTCAAACCGTACTAAGGCATGCGCTCTTCTCCAGGTTCTTCGTGCTCACTCATTTGCGGTCTTGATGAGGGGCTATTATACGCTCTGATCTTTACCTTCCTTAAGTGTGCACACCGTCCTTTCTCCCACAGCTGTTGTGGAGGATGAGCACAGGTTATCATGTAATTCAAGTATTGCAATGGGTCTTGTCAGTGAAAGCTATTGGCTTTTTCGGGATAGCTGCCACGATTATGCACACATCTGTGGTGGCCATCTTGGAAAGGGATTGTTAAAATATTACAAATGTGTTCTGTTGAGAAAAACGCCACTCAGACAAGAGTGTGTTGGTAACAAGTATTTTATTAAGTACCAAAAGATTTTTAAAAAGCTACCCTCAACTGCTGACGTCCCTCCAGTCCCATAGAGCCTGCCACCCCAGCGCTCCAGAATGTTGAACTCATTGTGACCAGCATTCCACAGCACAAGAGCAGAAGGTAAGAAAGGACATGACGCATTCAAAGATGGCCACTGAGGATGAGCCTGCACGGGTATCCAATGTATTTGTAATATTTTAACAAATCCCATTCACAGATGGCTGCAGCCGATGTGCGGGCATCTTTGAATGGACTTGTTAAAATAAAACATTCCCATTCCTACGTGCTAGAAGCACGAGTGACATTCGCACAGGCTGAAAGCCATCTTGAAATAATTGTCAAAAATACATTTTAAGACTGATGCCTGCTAACAGAGTGGCAGGCACCAAAAAGTAAAATAAATAAATACAATTTAAGATTAAGTAGGACAGGGGAAGGAGAAGTAGGTGCCAAGCCGGGAGAGAAGGAAAAAAAATGGGGAAGGAACAGACGATCTGGGGAAGGGCAGGGGAAGCAACATAGTGGTGGGGGTGGGAGAAGTGAAGGTAGAATCACTATATGAGCTGAGAAAGAAAGAACACACCTACACTTCCATGGAGTGCTTAAAGTAAAAGAAAATAGGAGTACCCTGAATGAAGGCAAAAACAACTGTAGAATGATTCAACTCACTCAACCAGAAAACTGTCCCGCCCAGGAGCCTTTCAGTCTAAAACAGGGCCAAATTAGGGAGCAAAGCCATCAAATCAAAAGGAGCCAACAAAGCCATCCATTCATGAGCAAGGAGCGGACTCAAATTGCATTATGTATATTGGAAACAATTGGTCTGGCCAACAGATATTCTAGGCTGTAGATCGCTTTAGCTAAGGAGTGCCATTTGCTGAAACATAACGTGCTGTAGCAGACATAACATCTTTAATGAGAAAAAAGGTTAAGTATTCTCCAATACACTAATCTTAACAAACGTCAGTGTCTCTAAACGGTGGTTGGTAACCTCTAAGCATTTCAAGGTGACATTACTTTTAACTGCACCCACCAGGTGTTATGCAATGCATATTGGGAAATTGATTATAGGGGACCAGATGATGATTTATTTTCAAAATATTTAAGGAAAACATGGGGTGTTTTAATGTGCAATTATCAATTTTGATTGCGTGGAAGACATCACAAGTTGAATAACTAAAATGCACACCAATTTCAGTAAATTGTATACTGAAGTTGCTGAGCCTTGGTGCAGCTAGTGTGTTGCAGTACAATACACACTAAATTCAACAAGAAACCAACAACCAAACCTGAATGTATGGTGTGCACAGGGAGATGTAGCAAGGCTCGTTTTACACAGTAGGAAAATCAATATCACAAACTTATAACTAGCAATTCAAAGAAAAGTGTGGCTTTAATATGATAATGTAGTGGTTCTTAACCTTTTGCTTTATGTGGACCCCAACTTAATCATTACTGGAACCCGGGAACCCCTAATGTATCATTATTGGAGTCCGAGGACCGACTATGAGTCATTACTGGAAGCAGAGGACCCCTGCATAAACATTTTAGATCATTTAAAACGCAAAAGATTACACATAAAATACAGAAAAAAGCATTCACCAAAGAAATACATAAACGATTAAATATTGTATTTAATTCACAAATATATAACAAACAAAATAAATCAAATTTTAATGAGAAGGTTGGAGCTTTTCTAAATTCAATTTAGGCCACTCATCAGCCATACTATTTTCTGTTTGATGCACTTGGACTGCTGCCATGTATCAATCTGAGTATACCGATTTAAATGTTTAACCTTCAAATTTCTAATTCCTACAAATTTACAGAACATTTTAAAATGTTCAACTTTAAATTTTGCTTCTTCATTTATGTACACTTTATAAATCTGTTATATACTATTATATAATTTTCCAAGTAGTCACAGATCTCCTAAGTAGGCTTCGCAGAGGCCCAGGGGTCCCTGGCCCCAGTTTAAGAACCCCTGTGCTAAAGCATGCAAACACAGTCATTCACAAATGCTGTTTGCAAGCATTGCATACACAAAGTCTGTTTAGCACACTGAAGCAAGCTCCACTGGCTTTACCAATACTGGACAAAAGTAGCAAATAAGCAATTGCAAAGCCAATTGTTCTAGCTTGCATTTTGAGTCTTGTCTAAAACACTTTAAAATTGTCTGCAGCAGATAAAAAAGTATTTCATTCTGTATATAATATATCTATGGGATAAAGAACTGTAGGTGTGATAATGCATAGTCATTTCCAGATGTACAAAAGCCACCCATGCATTACCATGTAAGCACTATACAGAAGGTTTAATGAAACACTCAATGGCAACAGCATCAGGTGAGACAGTAACAATCCCCTGGACGGAGCCAAAGTCCCACTTTATGTAGATTTTAAAGAACTGGTAAAAACCAGAGCTAAAAATTTGCTTTCTGTATCATATGCACATAGATGATAAAGAACTAAATGTGCCAAACAGTGTGGCAAATGATGTCCTTTTCAGCAGCTCCTCACACACTCCATTGGAAACAATTCATGGAAGAAGGAATGGTACACCAAACAGCGCATGACAGGAGAGGCAAGTACTCCTCTGGGAGGAGCCAAAGCTCCAATGGGTGTGCATTTGAAAGAACTGGTAACAATAGGTCTCCCAGAATGCTTCACTACCAAGCCAGGCCAAAAAAACTGGTTTTAATCCTTGCACCTCTACTACTTTCGCTTGTCACCATTTTCCAGCAGTCAACCCAAGTAGACCTTTGTTTCAAGAGTGTAGAATCAGTCTAATAGCCATCTCGCTAAACCATGTAACTGTTAACAGGTATGAAGGTGTGTGTTTTTTTTTTATAAACAAAACAAGAAAGAAAGCAGTGGTGATAGGGAGTTGTAGTTGAGTTGTATTACAACACATATTATCCTCAAAATAGGAACCAAAACCTGTGGTGTTACAATACAGAACAGTCTTTAGGGTATTAAATATTGTTCTACTATTCTAGCAGGGATAAGTTTAGAACAACGGGGTGCTAATGTGAATATGGTTTGTATGATGAATGTGATTTTTATTATGAATGCTATACTCAAAAAACTGTTGGACAGATAAAACAGCCTAGTTAATCATCTTTTCAGTTCCTTGGTACATTTTCTTTAGCTGTGATCCAGGTGCTTGATGAGTTAGCTCTGTTAGAATCTAATGGCGTTAAGGTCAAACATGTTAAATTACATTGTTTTACATCTCACAGGGAGCATGATATGTTCTTGCTTTGTAAGCATAAGTTTGGTTGGAGAACACATATTAGCTCATTAAAATAATTTTTTGAATCGTCATTGCGATAATACCCAATTAGAGGCTAGAACCTGAAATATTCTAGAAAAGTTCCCAGTGCATAAAATCACATTTAAACCTTTAAATAGTCTAATCATGGAGGGCATGGCTTGGAGTGTCAAGATGGCGGTCGCACTCTAAGAGTGCTCCAGACCCCTCCGTCATCCGCTCCAAGTTTATGAGCCCATCGGCGGACAATCCTCACCCTGGGAGTGGACGCCATCTCACCAACTCCAACGGTGGCCACCCGCAAAGAGAGGACCTCGGGGAGGGCCGCTGGCAACCTGGTCCACCCCGAGTCAGTGAGCGCACCCACACAAGATGGCGGACCGGGCCTGTCGCCCGACATGGCGGTGAGCTGAGGATCGAGCCCACTGCTGTGGCTTCCTGAGGCAGAGACTCTGAGGCCCCCGTGCCCCACCAAATCCCTCCTGTGTGACTGAAAACCCCGAACGGCCGCCACGACACAGGCCGGGCAAAGGCGAAACCTCCGACCTGAAGGGGCGGGCCTTAAGCGGAGAGACTCCGAACGGAAGACGGCCGTCGCCCCCAGCCCGAATGAGGCACGGACGCGGCTGTGCCGACAGGACCCCGCCACACCTGACCGGTATGTGACTGATTCAGGGCCCCAGAGATAGCCGCGACAGCCCCGAACGAGGGACGAATCCCCTGCACCGGTGGAGGTCCCAGATTGCAGGCGGAGGAGGCTGGTCCGCGGACCCTAACGGCATAGCAAGAGGCGTACTGGGATCGCCACGGGGGAGGCGGGCCGAGCTTCAGACACAGCGCCAGCGATTTAGCTTGGGCGCCCTTCTCTGCCGACAGCAGTAGCTCCCACGGCATGACTGAGACCCCCACTGTAAGAAGCGCTGCATCGCGGAGAGTGGAACCAGGCATGCTGCCCTAACAGAGCGGAAAGAGGGAAGCCACGCTCGCCTCGACTGAGGTGATTCCGAGCCTCCAGCCCATCGCACGACACCAACCTGGCTGCGTCCTGCCTGCAGCAAGTGATCTCGGGACCCTTCTTGACCGGAATCCCTGGGATCGGAGACACGAGTGGCGAAGCAGACCTATATGAGACCAGGAGACTGAGGTGCTGGCCCCTGCACTGGGGCAGGGAGTGTCGGGTCTGCCCTGGCCACAACACACCATCAGAGAGGCGGTAAACACGGGCCCTGGGGTGGTTCTGGCGCCTTGTCTCTTCTGGAGGTCCTAGCTACGGGGGCCTTGGACTCTGAACTGAACCCTCACTATATCTCGAGTCATTTGGGGGCCCACTCACGCATACCGGGCTCAAGTCACTCCGGCTTACAGACCACCTACATCCCACGGGTTACCCCGGGTATGGCGCTTATACCCCGCAGTGCCCCCCAGGTGAACTGCCCCACTGAACTGGACACACACCCATCCCGGTGCCACGCCATTCCACTGGTCTCCACCCAAATCCAGGACGCGGCACCTATGGGGCAAGACCCCCACCGTAAGGACTGATATTCTCGCCGGGGTAGATCGGAATACATCCCCCACCGGCTAAAAGACTCGGCACAGCCCTTCTCATACTCGCTGTGCGATCAAACGGAAACGGATCTGTCCCCCATACAGACTCAGATCAACACCCCGTCATAATCCAAGCGGAGGATTGCCCCCCACCCTCTATCACCATGGGGAAAGATCGTGGGCCTAAGCCAACCGCGACACAGACAAAGATGGATCAATACACCACAACTGAGCCTGGGCCCACAGACAAAGCCTCTGAGAAGCCCACTCCGGCTGGCAGTGACCTTACCACAATCCTACAATCCATTAGTTCATCTCAGACCGCGGTAGAGAATAAGATCGGCGAAGTCCGGATAGATATGGCGCTAATCCGACAAGACCTCAGAAATGCAACGACCCGCATTTCGGAAGCGGAGTCTCGCATTTCTACAGTCGAGGACGACGTACATCGGCTGAAGGAACAGGTGGCCCGCCTGCAGACCTACACCAAGGAGTTGCATAAAAGAGCCGAAGTCGCCGAAAACCGGTCGAGGCGTAATAACCTTCGCCTGGTAGGGTTTCCAGAAGGGACAGAACAAGGACAAGTAGAGACTCTCATTGAAAAATGGATTGTATCATGGGTGCCGGAGGACACACTGTCCGCATGGTTTGCAGTGGGGCGGGCCCACCGATCTCTGGCGCCCAGACCTCCACCGGGCGCCCCACACCGTCCCATAATTGCCAGGATCCTAAACTTCAAAGACTGAGACTCAATTTTGAAACAGGCCCACATCATGAAAACCCTGACTTACCAAAACCACGCCATAATGATTTTTCCATGCGATACAAGGGAGGTTCAGGCCCAAAGGCGCTCGTACACCGAAGTCAAGCAAAAACTACACACTCTTAACCTCCAATACAGACTGCTCTTCCCCGCCCGCCTCCGGGTCTTGTTCCAAGACAAAAACCTATTTCTTCGACACTCCGGAATCGGCCTGGACCTGGCTGACCGAAGAACGTCCTCTTCGATCCAGAGCCACGGTTCCGCACTCGGGGGCTCGGACTGAGGCCGCCCCCATGACACCCCCCAAACCAAGAAGGCGGCACACGCGCTCATGCAGAAGCTGGGGCGCCCACAGGGCAATGTCGGGTTCGCCCAACACATCCACCCAAGGCTGCAGGAGTCAAGAGACGCGAACTGATTCCCGCCTCCCACGACAGACCTGTTCCTTGGAGCGACCAGCGGCAGCAGAAGTCCCCCTGGACATTTGGGCGCAGAATCCACCGACTCAGACCTCTCTCGAAGCCCAGTGATCCTGGGGTGATCGACCCAGTTGGGAGTCACGACTAGCCGATCACATCTCCGTGAAAAACTTGAATCGGATAGTCCCAACACAATAGAACACTCAGATAATCCTGCCGATGCAATGATCGTATCGTAATTAGAGGGGGGTCCTCCAAGCAACTCCTACGCTAAGCGTTCTAGTTTAGCCTGTTAATTCCTTTTTGTACCTGTTAGGGAGACAGATGCTTCAGTTCCTGAAGTATAGGGTGGGGGGGAAGGGGGTGGGACCGTTGTCCTATGTTTATGTTCACTCAAATTGTTTCATGTTCACAGCACCATGTCCTTTTGCCAGCGCAGATACACACGACCCCTACGCTCTAGATGGCGACAGATCGCACGGCACCCGCTAGTGACCCGACCGGGCCCGCTGGAGGTCTGGGATCGCATGACCCCTTCACCCACACACATAGACTAAGCCACAGATGTCATCTAAGGTAAACCCCCTCCGCGTGTTGTTGTGGAACGTCAACGGACTGCTCGACAGAGTTAAACGGACAGCAGTTTTGCGATACGCCCAGAGACACACCCTCAACATGCTCCTGCTCCAGGAAACTCACCTCATGGGCAACCAATGTTCCTTCCTCGCAAGACACAGGTTTGACAGTGTGTGGCACTCGGGCTTCCAACGGGGCTCACGAGGGGTGGCAGTCCTTCTCAGACGCAGCCTCCCTTTTGTGCTAACTCACGCCACTAGAGACCCCCAGGGACGCTTTGTGGCCCTGTTGGGGACACTGGGAGGGAACCCCCTCAACATAGTGTCCATATACATTCCACCTGCTACGATCACACTAACTCCAAGGCAGGTCAACGACGTCATCACTTCCCTCCCCTAGGCGAGACAATGATAGGAGGAGACTTTAATGCGGTCATGCATCCAGACCTTGACACCACCGGAGCACCCTCAGCTAGTAGGACAATACACGCCAGACATCTGGTAGACTGGGCAACCAAGTTTGGTATCTGCGATGTGTGGAGGGCATGTAACCCCCAGGCCACCCAATACACCCACACCTCGGCAGCGCACGGTACACATGCACGCATAGACATGATACTCATGCCGGCCCCAGAGTGCCAAGGATATTAACATCCTTCCTCGAGGCATCTCGGATCACTCACCCCTGCTCCTCAAGCTAGGCGAGCCCTCTGACACACTCCGCCCCGTGTGGAGGCTGAATGCCTGGTTCCTCCAGGACAAAGAATTTAAGAAGGCAGTCGGAGTCGAACTCCGTCAATACTTTCTCACTAACCATAACTCAGTGCACTCCCCTGGTACACTTTGGGAGGTCGGGAAGTCCACCATCCGTGGTTTTGCGAAAGGTCAACTTAAAGCCAAGCGCCTGGCCCAAGACAATCGGATGGCCCTCCTCAAGGCCTAGGCGGCCCGTTTGGAGAGGAATACACCCAAATTGGCCAAGGGCACCCAAACACAACAACTTGCGATATTGAGGGAAGAGATCAAACAAACCTCACTAGAATTGGCTAAGTTGCTATGGAGGTCCTCCATTGCCAGGGTCTATGGATGGGGGGACAAAAATGGGAGGATATTACATAGACTGGCAACATACCCTCTAGCTAACCGCATAATCCCAGAGATTCAAGACTCAGGAGATACCACCCACCGCACGCCCACTGCAATAGCCCAGGCCTTTGCTGATTACTATTCCAGCCTCTACTCAGCCCAAAGGCCTGAGATCTCACTTTCCGAATTGATCAACTTAGAGGGACTTCACCTTCCCCGCCTCAGCACAGGTGGGGCGTCTGACATTGATCTCCCCATCACGCATGAGGAAATAAATGAGGCCATATCCCGGATCGCAGCAGGGAAGACACCGGGCCCCGACGGCTTCCCACAGGAATACTATGCCACTTATCGAGATATACTTGTTCCTCACCTCTCTGCTCTATTCGCAGAGGCCGCTGAATTGGGATAATTGTCCCCAGAAACGGATGCGGCCACCGTTGTCATTCCCAAAACACAACCGCCCTCACCAGCCTGCACAGATTATCGTCCAATTTCACTTATTAATACGGAGATCAAAATATATACCACGATCCTGGCTCAACAGCTCAGACCACACCTTCACACACTGGTCCACCCGGACCAATGTGGCTTCATGCCGGCGCGGAGTACAAGACACTGTCTCCAACGCCTACACCTGGCCCTAGCGAAACGCCAGTCACTAACCCCTTATCTAGCACTCCTCCTAATCGACTTTGAGAAAGCGGTTGACTTGGTCGACTGGCAATATTGGATGATGTGCTGGCTGCAATGGGCCTGGGGCAACATTTCCGCCGCTGTGTCAGAGTCCTGTATTCCAAGCCTAGAGCAAGGGTGCTTATGAACGAGAGGCACAAGACAGGGATGCCCCCTCTCGCCCCTCCTCTTCGCCCTGGCAAAGGAGCCTTTAGCCTGCCTCATACGAGCGAACGATTAGATACAAGGTTGGAAATAGAAGGGCTCCCACGAAGATAAAAAAAAAAAAAAAAAAAAAAAAAAAATCGCACTCTACGCAGACGACGTCCTACTCTTCCTCGCGGAACCGGCCCAGTCCGGACCAGATGCCTCCGCACCTTTGAGCGAGTCTCGGGTCTCCATCTGAACACCGCTAAGTCGACCTTGGCCCCCCTTCACCTATCAAGAGACTGCTTTGACTGGCAGTCGACCATACCCATTAGGCAGCAGTCGTTCAAATATCTAGGGATTTGGGTCGCGTTGCTCCCCGAACTAGGATGGTAGCTCAACATCGCCCCATTGGTCAAGAAAGCTAAAGATCATCTCCGAAAGTGGCAAACCCTGCCGCTCAATCCTCTGAGGAGAGTGGCCCTTTTTAAAATGATTCTCCCCAGATTCCTGTATGTCATCCAAGATACTCCGTTCCACCTTCCCCGAAGCTGGTTCAGAGAGCTGGACAGGATTGCTACAGAATTCCTCTGGAGCGGTGCGAGACCACGTATGGCTCTCACCCACTACCAGATCCCACCCTTCGATGGAGGCATGGGCATGACAAATCTCTACTTATACTATCTAGCAACTCAGTTGCTCACCTTGCACGACTGGTTCAACAGTGGCTGGTCGGACCCAGCGTATAGAATCGAACTGAGAGACTTAGGACTCCCAAGAATTCAAGCAAGGATGTATGGGGGACCAATATCCAAGGCCCTGCCGACAGCGACGCTCAGTCCTGCTGGCCTGGCGTGCATCCCTGCGTCACACCCGGTGGGAACACAAACTGACACAACAAACACCCCTCTGGCAGGGCACCTGGCTCAAAGAAGTGGGGGAGTTGGAAGGGTTCCGGGGCTGGGATCTCATTGGTATCTCACACCTAGGTGATGTATCGGTAGGAGACCACCTGCACTCTTTCCAAGACCTACAAACCTGTCACTCCCTTCATCCATCACAATTCTATAAATATTTAGATGCGCCACGCTCTCAACACATATATCCCAACTGGCATGACACTCCCAGAATACAACCCCATGGAAGCACAGACCATGATGGGAGACCTGGGGAAAGGAGGGGTATCAAGAATATATCGCTCTCCAACTAACAATGGCCCAACTACATTGGCCTCACTCAGAAGCCGATGGGAGACCTGGCTGGGCCCTCTTGATGATGCGGACTGGCGCGACACCTTGATGGCCCCCAAGACCATCTCGGCCTCTGCCAAGCTCCGCCTGGTCCAACTGTACTATCTCCACACTGCCTATATCACTCCAACTCGCCTTTACAGAGCAGGCCTAAGAATGAACCCATCTTGCACACCCTGCGGGTTGGAACCGGCAGACTTCTACCATATGGTATGGACATGCCCCCGCCTCGCTCTGTACTGGGAAGCACTTGACTCTGAGCTCACTGAAGTCCTGGGCTGGGAAGTTCCACATAACCCCCTGAATCTGCTCCTGGGTGTCGCAGACAGATTAGATGGATCTAGACCAGACAAATTATTCTTAGGTACCACCATCATCGTGGACAAACGGGACATTGCCGCCTCATGGAAAAATCATTTCACTTTGGATTTGTTCAAGGCCAGATTTTGGCCTGGTCTTAGAACAGAACTAGTGGTTACATCCAGGATAGAAGAGCTGTGAAAAGTGGTGGTGTTGGAGTCCCACTATTATTAGTTTGACAACCAAAGCCCTCTTCAATGGTCATTGAATCTATTTCTAGGTGGAGGGGCTCTACAATGGTTGAAATGATTGGTCACAGACAGATCACTCACAGTGCAACTGGGCACCTTTATGTTTTCTTTTAATCTGTGCTTCATGGGGGGTTGTCTGGCCTCCTCACTCTTCCCCTTTTGTTTAACATGTACATGGTCTCTTCATGCAAGCAAAGACGGGTATAAAAACCTTATTCAATTATTGTTGTACATGCAGGGTGGAAGGAGCCTCAACTCAGGGAGAAGTTCAAGGGCTGGACCTCGAAGGTGGGTGAAAGCTAATAGTTTTAAAACACCTGTGCAAAATGGAGCGATTGTTAACATAAAATATACCTAATAATTGGGACAACCATCTCTGCCTCACACCCATGGGCATCTGTTCTACTACAACCAAATAAAAGTAGTAAAACAACTGAGAGTTACAAACTGATGGAAAAGGACTTAATGAACAAACTGCCATGATTTAAAAAAAAACTGCTGTTTCAATGATCGATTAAAAGAGAAATACCTTTACTTAACATGTATAACATCTTAGTTCAGAATAACTCCTTTCATTTTAGACTGGACTTAAGCAATTAAATCTATTTGGACATTCAAAAGAATTCCCCTGCCTAGGCTATACTACATACAAAATGTTGCAGTCCTTTTAGAACGCAAAACTCTTAATTCTGTCTCTCATCTTTTTTGGCAGATTCACTTATGTGTTCTGAATTATGCACTGTTTGAAACTGAGCACATCTCAGCTTTCTGACCAATAAATTACAACACTTCTGCTTGAAGTTATACGGGTGCTAATGGATGGTGCCCAGAATCAGTTCCAGGTCCCCAAATTCAGGCTTCACAGGAGTAGTGACAGACTGTTCAGTGTGCTAGGAACCAGGCTTTCAAAAGAACTCTCCCTTCATATGAAACTGGAAGAAAACCATCTTTCTTTTAGAAAGAGTATTAAAACTTGGCTAATTGACAAAAAATATGCAACATCTGCCTTGCTTTCATTTAAGTCCTGTGCCATCTCCGTGCTTTTTTCAACTGAATTGCATGCATTTATTGTGCCAACAGACAGTCTCTAGAATTAAAGTTTGGTCTCTATAAATAGACTGACATGACAGACCGAAAACAGAGACAAAGGCTCAGAATTTGCAGATTGATTCGAATGATCTGGAACCTGGTTGGTTGCCTGCTAGATACAATACAGCAAGAACAGGAGGAGACCTTAATGGGTTGAAGGTATCCTTGCCTGGACATTATCAATGTAGGCTGACCAGAGGACAACATTATAAATTAGAAATAAGGGGGCCACAGAGCACTTACTGCCCTGCACCATCCACACTATCATGCCACTAAGATGTGTTAATTGATTTTCCCATTTTAACTCCCTCCAATACTGACCCACATCCACCACATCGCTTTGCTACCTTCACTGGCTCCTCTTTACCTTGCCCTCATAGCCCACAGTTGCAGCGGTGGCTCTATCTTAACATATAAAAGGAGAGACACATCTTTACTTATATGCTGGAGTGAAATCTTACCCCATATTAAGATGATGAACTATTCCTTTATTTAGTATGAAAATAATTACTCCTTTCTCTACAAATGTTTTTGTTGATGGACATCACACCTTTCCTTATGTGTAATCACCGTACCATATATGATAAGTTAGATCATTTTGTGATAGGAGCTAATCAGGGGTGGGAAGATTGGTGTGTGTGTCCATGCATGTCTGTCAATCAGTCCGTGTGTCTCTGCTTGTGTGCCGGTCAGTCGGTCTGTGTGCGCACCCCCGTTGGTCTGTATGTATGTATGTATGTATATATACATGCATGCATGTATGTATGCATGGATGCCCACCCATTGGTCAGTCAGGGTGTGCATGAGCCGGTGGTTCAGTCAAGTGTGGTGTGCATGAACGAGGGATGGGGAGGGAGTGACCTCCCCTCTCCCCCCGGTCGGAGTGCATGTCCCACCATTGAACATGCTCTGTGTGTGCATACTCACTGGTCAGTCAGGTGTGTGTGCGCGCATGCCCCTTAGTCAGTCAGTGGGTGTGTCTCTTGGTCAGTTGAGTGTGCGTGCGTATGCCCCATGGTCAGTCGGTGTGTGTGTGTGTATCTCTTGGTCAATTGAGTGTGTGTATGTATGGTGCATGCCCCTTGGTCAGTTGGTGTGTGTCTCTCTTGGTCAGTTGAGTGTGGTGTGCTTGCCCAGTCAGTCAGGTTGTGTATGCGCGCTCATACATGTGAATCAGCCAGTTCGTGTGGCACTCAGTCATGGGGGGGGGCGGGGCAGGGGGGGGGGATCAGTCTGTGTTTGCAAGTGCATCATTCGGTCCACTTGTACATATCAGCCGGTCTGTCCCTGTGGTCCATATCCGTGTTAGTCAGTCTGTGTTTGTGTTTCAGAAGGTTCATCTGTCTGATGCACCAATACGGTTCGCCCATGTGCGTGTCTGCCCATCAGAGTGTGTAAATGTATGTCCATCGTTGTGGGTAGGGGGGGGGAGGGGTGAGAGGGTTGTCTGTGTGTTGAGCCAGCCGGCTCGAGTGAAAGTCAGTCTATCCGTCAGTGTGCCTCAGTTGCCCAGTCACTCAGTGTACATCATTTCTGTGAGCGTTTTTCTAAATCATATTTTGATATTACTTAACTTATAAGAACAGCACTTTAGCACTTTTCAGAACAACTGCTTAGTTCTTTTAATGTCTTTGGTCCATTCAAGAGAACATAAAGAGATCTTTCCACATTTAGAGTTTTTTTAAACCACAAGCATTGGCAAAGTCAATAGGTCTGGCTTTGGCTACAGAGCTCTCATGTTTCCAATGCTGGTTTCCTTTACTATAGTTTATCATTAGTTTATTGTTCCAAGAAAGCAACAATTTGGAGTATGTTAGAATAGTTAACGAATGCAAAAAGCATTCTAAAATGGCTGCCTGTGCCTGCATGTGTGAGGACGCAAGGGCAGCCATCCTGTATTTTTTCGTCATACTTTGTCAAAAAACATTTTAAGACGGCTGCCAGTACATGTAAATGTTATGACTCAAGTACAGAGAAAGGATGGAGCTCCCTCGCAGGCTCAGATTAAAAGGTTTAAATCTTTCGGAAATTCACTTTTATTCACTAAAAAAACCTATGATAGCCTATTGCACAGTGCCTGCTGAACAGCTCTTCCTTTGCACGCACAGGTTGGCAATGGCTCACAGACACTGATCCCTACTGTATACACAGGATTTGTAAACTTATTGAAAAAAATGCTCTGAAACGAGGTAGGGAGTCTGTCATCCAATTAAGAAGTTCACATCCCTACAATAGTTGATTCGACTGGTCCGCCAATGACGTTGATAATATAATGAAAATCAGTTTCTGTAGTTAGGTTTAAGTGCTGCTTATTGGTACTATCAAAACGATCTTTATTAAAGAGAAGAAAGCAAAACAAGTAGTGGAAAAAAAATATTTATTTGGTTTTCCTAGGATTTGTTTTTCCCTATACCAAAATGTTATCCACTAAAATTATGGACACCTTTCAGTGGTTTAAAATAAATTTGCATTTATAAAAAGAGCAATGACACTTTGTCAGTTGAAACACTAAACACCGTTTCTGCCAACAGCATTGTAAAAGCTCTTTGAAAATAAGAACGTTTCAAGGTTAAAATACAATTACTGTGTTAGGAATAGATTCATATTGGATTATGTGTCCGTGTCTAACATTCTCAACTTCAGTTGAGGCATATCCTTAGCTACTATAACTAGGGATGTTACATCTTTTAGGATGCTTGCCCTAATCAGCTGGATCCTCGGACTAAAATTGCACTGCTAGATTACTTAAAATAATGTCGCGGATGAGATTAATAGAGTTGGCAGAATGAAATAAAACAACGAGGCACGGGGGCGTGGCCGGGAGCGTCAAGATGGCGGTCGCACTTTAGAAGTGCTCCGGACCCCTTCGTCATCTGCTCCTTAATCCGCCGCCATCGGAGAGAGCTCGTCCTGATATCCTGCTGCCAAAACTACCCTTAGCCTAGGATCCGTGCCTGAGAGCAGAACCAGCGATATTTGGGCGCCAAAAACCGGACATTGCCGCAGACCTCCGGGCCGCCCTGGGCCCAAGATGGCGGCTCCCGCTGGCAACAGCTCCTGACCCCTCACAGCGGCGCTGTGATCTCCGGCTGCTGCGACTGCCGCGTGGAGAGAGGGGGGCCCTGCGGAGCTGTCTGCATCGTCCGGTTTGAAGAACGGAAGGCCACCTGTATATCCGCTGCTAATACTGGCTCGGAGGTGAGAGGCGCCAGGGGCGGCCTGAGGCGAGCCAGTCTACTGCGCTCTGCTGCGGGTCCCAGAGCGGGCGGGCGGCTTACGGAGGAGTCCGGCTGTCATTTCGGGCAGCAGGGGGAGTGGAGACTCTTCCCCCCCCCTCCTTCTGGCGACCTGAGCCCTGACATCACCCACGGGTGCTGCGCCCTACACCCCGATTGAGGACCGGGCCCCGTGCTCTGGGCCTGACGCCAGTGCATGCTTCGAGGCGGGGCCTGCCCGCTCTGTGCCTGGACCTGGTGAGAGTGCGGTGGTGGAGTATCGGGGGTGTCTCGGCTGTCATTCCGGACAGCGGGGATCTGGTGGACTGTTCCTTCCCCCCCCCCTCCCTCCCTCCCCTCCTTCCTACTCTGTTATAAGCCCGTCTGCCGCTCTCGGCCCGGACCCCAGAGCGGACGAGTGGCTTGAGAGGGAGCCCGGCTGTCATTTCGGGCGGCGGGGGTACTGGGGTCTCCTTCCCTCCCCCCCCTCCTTCTGGCGACCTGACTCTGACATTGCCCACTGGTGCTGCGTCTTACGCTCTGATTGAGGACCGGGCCCTGTGCTCTGGGCCTAACGCCAGTACATGCTGTGAAGCGGGGCCTGTGCGCTCTGGCCCCGGACCTGGTGAGAGTGCGGAGGTGGAACGCCGGAGGCGTCTCGGCTGTCATTCCGGACAGCGGGGGTTTGTTGGACTGCTCTCTCCCCCCCCCCTTCCCACTCTGCTGTAGACCGCATGGCGGCGCTTCTAGACCGAGGAGGCCCTCCCCCTGGGCCCCCCACCATGTCTGACTTCTTGCCCGCGTAGCCTGGGGCCCTGTGATTGCGGAGGGGGGCGCAGGGGACCGGCTGTCATTCGGGCAGCAGGGGAGTGGCTTGCCCGGGGATTGTCCTCCTCCCTCATCCGTCCTGCCTGAAAACCCAGACACCAGGCAATACTTGCTCCCAAGGGGCCCACAGACGGGCACGTCGGTCTTCATCCTTGGGCCTCCTGACAACGCGTGGCACATAATAAAACAGTGCTGCAGTGGCGTGGCTGATCTGGCGTGTGCCCCCTGAGCTGGTTGGGCCGCAACGGAGCGGATCGGCTGTCTCTTCGGGCAGCGGGGGGGGTCCTCACGGGCCCCCCCCTCCCCTTTCCTCCCACCCTGCCGCTCGGGGCTGCGGACCTGGCAAGAGGTGCATTCCCGCCCGACCTTTCGGGCGGCCCACTGGGTCTCCTTGGTGCCTATTGCACCCGGTAATGGTCGGGTGGCGGCGGCCGCTCCAGAGGGCTGCCCGCCATTCCGATCGGTGGAGGTTTCTCAGTTTCCCCCCCATTACCTGCTCCTGAGATCTGGTGCCAACGGAGCTCGTCCTGGAACTTGTTTATGCCGTGGAAGCACCCTTGCTCCTCTGACGGTTCGGTGGTGGTGAGTAGCAGCAAGAACTTGGGTGCTGGCTGACTGATTTCCCCCCTCCCCCTTCCCGACCCGCACCCTCAATGCAATCTCCTGCAGGCGTCTGGAAGATCGACCGCGGAGTCGCGCGGTGACCTGGTTCGGTAGGGCCCACTGGAGCTATCCCCGAGCTGGAGGGCTTGAGCATATACCCCGCGGCCTGCACCCCACCCCTGCCATCTGGAGCCGTGAAGGGGAGGCCTTGTGGCTACTGAACTGGCCACTCCCTCCCTTGCCGCACTGGACGTGCTTGGTGTTCTAGACCCGTCCGTTGACCGGTGGCCATGGGGAGAGACCGGGGACCGAAACCCCCCACCACACAGACCAAAATGGATCAATATACGACCGCGGAGTCCGGGGCAACGGGCGGTTCCGCGGAGAAAGATACCCCCACCGCTACGGACCTCACCACCATCCTCTAAGCCATCAGCACCTCCCAATCTTCTGTGGAGGGTAAAATCGAAGAGGTCCAGGTGGACATGGCTCTCATCCAGCCAAGACCTTCGCAACGCCACGGTCCGGATCAAAGAAACTGAATCCCGCATCTCCACGGTGGAAGATGATGTCCATCAGCTAAAAGACCAGGTCGCCCGCCTCCAGACCCAAACTAAAGAACTGCACAGGCGTGCTGAGGACGCTGAAAACAGGTCGAGATGTAACAACCTCCGCCTGGTGGGGTTTCCGGAGGGCTCAGAACAGGGCCAAACGACCGACTTCATTGAGCGTTGGCTGCGCTCATGGGTGCCCGAGGACTCCCTCTCCCCGTGGTTTGCAATCGAGCGGGCCCACCGTTCTCTTGCCCCAAAGCTGCCACCGGGAGCGCCACATCGACCAATAATAGTGCGGATCCTTAATTTCAAGGACCGGGACTCCATCCTGGCCGAGGCACGCAAGCAACAACATCTCAAGTATCAAGGCCAGTCGATTATGATTTTCCCCGATTACACACGGGAAGTTCAGGGCCAAAGACGCTCATTCGGAGAGGTCAAACAGAAGCTCCGTGCCCTGAACGTTCAGTATAGGCTTCTCTTCCCGGCTCGTCTTCGTGTGGTGTTCCAGAACAGAACCCTCTTTGACTCCCCTGAGGAGGCCTGGACGTGGCTGACGGAGGAGCGCCCTCTGAGAATCAACACCCGGAGCCAGTCCCCCAAGAACCGCACCGAGGGGGCCCAAGGGGGTTCACCCGAACCACGCCCTACACGCACCCGCTCACGCAGGAGACGGGGCCCGAGACGACTCAGATCAGAGTCACCACCAGGCCCCGGACTGCGTCCAGCATCCGGAGAACCTCTGAACAACCTCCTAACCCCGCGACGCACTGGCTCATCGAATCACTCGGATCCAGGAGGAACTCCGCCCCGTCCTTCCCTACCTGATTTGACGGACACAGACCTCTCCCGGAGTCCGGCTCTCCTCAAAGTCCTACCCTGAGCCCACAATAGACTGTCGGACATACCAAACGCGGCGGCCCATGCGACAGCAACCATGCTCGCCACAATCTATCTCTCTCGATGGACATTGTCATAGAACATCCTGCTATGAGGAGGGGTCCTCCACGAATCCCCATTCAAGCGTTTGTTTGGTTACTTCCTGTAGTTTTCAGCTGTTAGGGTCGACAGATGCTTCAGTTCCCGAAGTATAGGGAGGGAGTAAGGGAGGGGGACTGTTGTCCCAGTTCTTCGTTAACACACCTTGTTCACCACACCAGCATCCCTATTCAGTAACATGGCGCGCGCATACACAACCCGCACTACAGTGGTGTACCCACCACCCCATGCAGGCAGGGAGCTCCACCTGCGCTTGCCACCCGTTCCGCGAATTTTATCTCACACCTATACCCCCCCATGACGGGCACACATAGCGGTAAGGGGATGCTTCGCGTAGTATCCTGGAATGTTAATGGGCTGCTGGACAGAGTCAAGCGAACAGCGGTCCTACGGTATGCACAACGCCAAGCAGCTGACATATTGCTGCTCCAAGAAACCCACCTTGTAGGCAATAACTGCCCCTTCCTGACGCGGTACAGCTATGACAGGGTCTGTCACTCGGGCTTTAACCGAGGGTCGAGAGGCGTGGCTATTCTCGCGAGACGCACTCTCCCATTCGTGTTGCTCAAAGTCACCAACGATCCTCTGGGTTGCTTTATAGCCTTGGAGGGTACCATAGGGGGCCAGGCCCTCAACCTACTGTCCATCAACTCCCCGCCATCGCTGCTAGCCTCCACCCTTAAGCGTACTGCGGAACTGGTTGCCGTTTTGCCCTCTGGGATGACAATAATTGGGGGGGGACTTTAACGTAGTCATGAACCCAGCCCTTGACACCACTGGCACCCCTTCGGCCACCAGAACCACCCATGCTAATCTCTTGACGAATTGGGCAACACCCTGGGGATCTGTGACACCTGGAGAATTTGGCACCCACTGCCCAAACAATTCACACACACCTCGGCAGCACACCACACGCACGCACGGCTAGACCACATTTTTATGCCTGCCACGGACTGTCGGGAAATTAAAGACATTGCCATCCTCCCCAGAGGGATATCCGACCACTCACCTATAGCGATGGGGGTGGGCGACCTCCCGGTCTCGCTGCGTCCGATCTGGAGACTGAACGCCTGGTTTCTCCAGGACAAGGACTTTAAGAAATCGGTGGGTAAGGAGCTCAAACACTACTTCGCCACCAATCGGGACTCCGTCTCCTCCCCTGGTACCCTGTAGGAAGCGGATAAAGCCACTATTCGTGGCTTCGCTAAGGGCCAGCTCAAGCGACTTGCGCAAGATTCCTGGATCACACTCTTGGAAGCTCAAGCCACCCTCATTGAAAACCAATCGCCAGAGGGGAGAACCGACTCCCAAGACAGACGATTGGCACTTCTGAGAGATTAGATCAGACAGACCTCCTTGGAGGCCGCCAAGCTGCTGTGGAGGTCCTCTGTAGCCAGAGTGTATGGATGGGGAGACAAGAATGGGAAGCTCCTCCATCGACTGGCCACGTATCCAATGGCCAATAGCATAATCCCAGAAGTTATAGCCCCAGACGGCGCGACCCAGCGCTCGCCTGTGGCGGTGGCCCAATGTTTTGCCACTTACTACGCTGCACTCTACTCTGCACAGCCTCCCAGTCTTTCACTCCCGGAGATGCTTCGTCGGGAACAGATCTCTTTTCCGCGGCTCAGTGAGCCTGAGACGGCGGCTTTGGACCTCCCTATTACTCGAGGTGGTCAATGATGCAATATCTCGCCTGGCCTCTGGCAAGAACCCAGGTCCGGACGGATTCCCGCAGGAGTTTTACGCAGCTTACCGAGACACACTAGTTCCCCACCTCTTGGAGGTGTACGCCGAGGCGGCCGACAGGAGCTCGTTCCGCTCCGAAACCGATACTGCCACCATCGTGGTGATCCCCAAGTCCCAGCCCCCCTCGATGCACTGCTCCGACTACCGCCCCATCTCTCTCATTAACTCGGAGGTCAATGTGTTCGCGTCGGTCTTGGCCAACCGCCTACGACCGCATCTGACCAAGCTGGTCCATCCCGACCAATGCGGTTTCATGCCGGCTTGGGGTACCAGGCACTGCCTCAGGCGCCTCCACCTCGCAAACCGCCAGTTGTTGACCCCATACTTGGCACTCCTTCTCGTTGATTTCGAGAAAGCCTTTGATTCCGTAGACTGGCGGTACCTCGAGGAGGTGTTGGCGGAACTGGGATTGGGGAAACACTTCCGTAAATTGGTTAAGATCCTATACAGTGGGCCGCGAGCCCGAGTACTGGTCAAAAGGGCACTATCACAGCCCTTCCCTATCAGTAGAGGTACGAGGCAGGGGTGCCCCCTCTCGCCCCTCCTCTTCGCCTTAGCGATGGAGCCCCTCGCTTGCCTCATACAGTCGGACGCGCAGATTATGGGATGGAAATGGCCTGGGTGAGGACAAAATCGCTCTCTACGCGGACGACGTTTTGCTCTTTCTGGCTGAGCCGGCCCAGTCTGGACCCCGGTGTTTTCTAGCGTTGAGTCTCTTTGAACAGGCCTCCGGCCTGTGATTGAACTCTACCAAGTCCGTCCTGGTCCCCCTTCATATCTCGAGAGACTGCTTTGACTGGAAGACCACGATACCCTTCCGGAGACAGTCCTTCAAGTACCTTGGGATTTGGATCGCCCTCCTCCCTGACCTTGCTTGGTTGCTCAATGTGACCCCGCTAGTGAAGAGGGTCCGTGCTGACCTACTCAGATGGCAGGCGCTGCCGCTGAACCCCATGGGCAGAATAGCCCCATTCAAAATGATGATTCTGCCCAGGTTCCTGTATGTACTTTAGAACACAACTTTCCTCTTTTCACGAACATGGTTCAGGGATATGGACAGCCTAGCGACCAAGTTCCTTTGGGGAGGTCGAAGGCCCCGTCTGGCTCTTGCCCAATGCCGGATCCCACCCTTTGATGGAGGTTTGGGAATGACTAACCTGTATCTATATTATTTAGCAACCCAGCTACTCACCATACACGATTGGTTCAACGGCGGTTGGTCGGATCCAGCATACAGAGTAGAACTACATGCCCTGGGCCTGTCTGAAATCCATGGGATGATGTACGGGGGGAACCATTTCCAGAACCCTGCCCGCCGTGACGCGGGGAGTGCTCCTGGCCTGGCGGGTCTCTCAGCGCCACACCCGCTGGTCGGGTAAACTGACTCAATATACCCCGCTTTGGCAGGGCACTTGGCTCCAGGAGGTTGCCAACTTATCTGGCTTTAGAACGTGGGATCTCATTGGTGTCTCGCAGCTGGGGGACATATGGGGAGGCGACCGCTTACGTACCTTTCAGGATCTTCAGGCCTGGTATTCTTTGCACCCCTCACAGTTTTACAGGTACCTGCAATTGCGTCACGCCCTCCGTTCCCACATCTCAGAAGGTACCTCCTTACCTGAATACAGCCCACCCGAAGCCCAAATCATGATGGGCAACCTGGGTAAGGGGGGGGGGGGGATTTCATGCGTCTATCGTTCCCTCACGAATAATACTCCCACCACACTGCACCGACTTAGAGACCAGTGGGAGGGATGGCTCGGAAACCTGGATGATGAAGATTGGCGAGACGCACTAATGGCACCCAAAACAATCACAGCCTCCGAGCGGCTCGGTCTAGTCCAAATATACTATCTCCACGCCGCCTACCTCACACCGTTGCACCTCCATCGTGCTGGGCTCAGACCAGACGCGTTGTGCTCCCGTTGTAGCCTACAACAAGCTGATTTTTTCCACATGGTATGGCTTTGCCCCGTTGTTACACGCTTTTGGAACTCCGTGGTGGGGGAAATCATCTAGGTCAAGGGCTTGGAGGTTCCCCATAACCCACTGAATGTGCTCCTGGGGGTTACTGAGGGATTGGATGGGTCCAGAGCGGACAAACTCTTCCTGAACACAGCCATGATGGTGGCCAAGAGGGACATTGCGGCTAACTGGTTGAACCTGGTTGCGCCCACGATGGCGCAGGGGGGTGGATTGGTGCGCAGCGCAGGAAAAGCCCTTAAATGAAGCCAGGGGATGTCCAGCGAACTACCGCAAAGTATGGGGCAAATGGGTGGGGGTGCAGGATGACTAACATTCCGCCTGTGCTTCTGTGGCCTCGCTGTGAGAGTCTACTCTGCCCTTTTTCATGTTCTATGCTCTTCAAAGGGCTTGCTCGATGCTATAATGTTGCTGTATACTAATGTCACTTTTTGCTGCTGGTCTCCAGTTCTATTTTTGTTTGTTTTCACAAAAATCAATAAAATTGGTTATCAAAAAAAAACATCAACGAGGCACAGAAAGTTTGCAGCTAGTAAAAAAGGCAGATGCAGAGGCTTCTCAAAATATGTGCACTCCTCATTGAAAGGCTAACAAGAATGATGCTATCTACTCCTCCTTTGTGTGTCCTCAGCTGCAATGCTTTCTGAAATAATGGATTGTATTCCGTTGTAAATGCATTTATATAGCGCTTATTACCACTAACTTTACTGCGAGTAGTACACTACTCTGGAAACCACGGTTATTGTTTAATCCAGTGGTTGCTGTTGGTTGTCGGGATTAGCCTTGTATTCTCAAAGAAACCATTTCATACATATACTACAGTTTTTTGTGCCATACAGGATTAACAAATGGGTTCTGTACCAATTCAGAGAGTAGCAGAGATGTTAGGGTGCATTAGTCACACACAAATAAAAACACGCACATATATTGAAACATAACCTATGTGTTGTACAATTATGGGATTGGTGGGAGGTTATGAGGAGACCTGTGGTGTTCTCACGGGGTGATTACTTTGAATGATTGATTACTTTGAATGATGCTTAACATGTGCAGCTGCCCACGTTACTCAAAGAGGTGATGCGAGTTTGCTTTGCGAGGTCGAGGAGGAGTCTGACCCCAGAGTTATGTACGGTTTGCAGTCTACATAGGAATCACCTCGCACCTTTCGTCTGGGGTTGACAGGGAGCCATTTGAAGATTTATGAAGCATGCGAAGAGTGAGGAAGCAGGCGGAGAAGACTGCGCTGATCTGGTTTTCCATGGTGAGCTTGCTGTCCAGGATGATGCAAAGGTTGCAGGCATGGTCTGTTGAAGTGGATGAGGGTCCTAGTTGGGAAGGCCTCCAGGCGTCGCTCCGCAGGGAGGTGTTGTTCACGAAGATGTTTAGTCCATGTGTTCGGACGATGATGGCCAAGGGGTTCATGTAGGTGTTGAACAGAATAGGGCTGAGGAACGAGCCTTGAGGGACACTGCAGATGATGTTCTTAGGTTCTGAGGTTAAAGGTGGGAGGCTGATTCTCTGGGTTCTTCCGGTGAGGAAGGAGGCAACCCATTTGAGGGCATCTCCTTGGATTCCAATGTGGTGAAGCCTCTTGATATGTGTGTGGTGGGAAACGGTGTCAAAAGCTGCTGAGAGGTCTAGGAGGATCAGGGTGGCTGTTTCTCCCTGGTCATAGAGGATTCTGATGTTGATGGCAGCTATCAGGGCAGTTTCGGTGCAGTGGTTATTGCGGAATCCGGATTGAGAGGTTTCCAGAAGGTTGTTGTTCTCCAGGTATTCTGCGAGTTGGCGGTCAATGGCCTTTGAGGACTTTGCATGAAAGGGGAGCAGAGAGATGGGGCGGTAGTTCTTAGAGTTCGCCGGGGGTCGGCAGATAGTTTATTGAGAAGGGGTTTGACCTCTGTGTGTTTCCATTCTTCGGGGAAGGCGGCCGTGGTAATAGATGCTTTGAAGATGCAAGTGGGCTTGTTGCGGATTGTCTTGCTCCCGAGGTTGAAGATGTGGTGGGGACAGGGGTCCGTGGGTACTCCTGAGTGGACTGAGTTCATGATGGCTGTGGTGTTTTGAGTGGTGAGCTGTTCCCATGTGGTGAGCAGGTGGTCACGGTTTGCATCTGAGGGAGCGAGGAGGCCGAGGATGTCATTGGCGGTGGTTTGGGGTTCAAAGTTTTTGTAGATGGTTGAGATCTTGTCGTGGAAGAAGTCCGCCAGGGTGTCGCAGAGTTCCTGGGAAGGGATGATGATGAGGTTTTCGATGGCTGATGGGTTGGAGAACCCTCCGACTATGTTGACGAGTTCTCTGCTGTGGTTAGACCTGGCTTTGATGTGGTCAGCAAGGGCGCTCCTTTTCGTCTCTTTCAGGAGTTGGTGGTATTGGTTGAGGGGTGTCTTGAATGTGGCTCGGTCTATGGGCGTCATTTCCTTTCCAGTCGCTTGCAGTGGGAAAAGTGTGAGTGTGACAGAGGAGGCTTTCTGGAAGACATTTAGAGATAAACAATACACTCTAGCAAAGCTGGGATGGCAAGTAATTCCAAAGGTAGGAAACAGTGTGAACAGAAGAGTAAAGTTAATGAAATGGGATTTGTAACAATCGCCCGTCATCACTTTCACTCCAAGTACATATGATGCAAAGCCCACCCCCATTTCTGAGCTGTGGCTTCCTAGAGTTGCGCTGCTAGACTTCAAATTCCAAGTCAATCATTCAATAAATTCAGAACCTACGAAAATATATTTATAATAAAATTACGTATAAACAGCAGACAAGGAAAAGGCCCAACATTGACTCATCTGTTTTTGTTTTACTTCAGATAGAGTTAGAGACTACTTGGGCGGGGCCACAGCCCTTCACAAGGGAAGAGTCCAGAACCAGCGAGGCATCAGCGGAGTACTACTGAGGTTTGATAGTCACCAAACAGGGACGCTGATATCGGAGAGGGTTATTTGCTGTGGCTAAGAAGCGTTACTGAATGCCAGACCTAAAAAATAAAGAAACTGAAGATCATGCACCCATGGGGTTCAACATTAGCACATAGAGGTTATAGTCAGCATGGGCCACTGTGTAATGAGGATCTCAATTTTTGTCTGTGCAATTCTATTAATTTGTGGAGCTTTTGGAAGAAAAAGAAACAGACTAAGCAAAAAAAAAAAAAAACATTATGTTAATATGGTCACTTTTTGAACAGGGCTACCCACTATTACAGGTTCTATTACAGGTACTATTAATAAAGTGAGGACGTGCCCAAAGGCAAACAAACGAGCAAGTTAACAAATCACTCATAGCTGACTGAGACGGTCTAATATGGAAGGATGGATAGAGGAACTCAAGGCAGAGGCCCATTACAGAGATAAGCCTGAAGCCATGGGGAGAAGCACCTGAGCGCAGACGGAAGTCATATAAGCCCAAGCTGATGCTAGTGTTTGTGCGGCATGCGTCTGCAGTGTGATGTACGGCCAGGATGGTTACTAGAAATAACTATAACTGGTGAATTTCAGTGTTTTTTTGAGTTTTAAACGTTATATTGTCACTGAAATTTTCACTTATGAGGTCACTTTAACCATTGTTTTTTTTCCAGTGAATTTCAGTTTTTACATTTTTTTTTAACAAAGTAATATTTTATTATCATATATAAAGCCAACCCCCGCAGCACACAGCCAAAGACCATGCGAGGCAGAGGCCCCGTGTCTAGGCTTTGCAGTCAAACCTCCCCCCTCGCCCCCCCAACCCTACGCCACATAAAGCCTTCTGAAATATCAAAATATCAAAAGTGAGACTAATAGCTTTATCAAGGGGTGAACACACACATATACATATATATACATACATATATATATATACACACACACACACACACACACACACACACATATACATATATATTCAAACAAAAAAATTGCGCTGCACTCCAGTAGTCTTGAATAACTGCTTTGCTTTTAATAAAGCCCAATCTCCACCATCACCGACGTTTCGACCAAGAAATGGTCTTTCTCACGGTTTACATGAGTCCATCCTCACTTTCTTATTTTATAGTCTGGCCAGGTTAGCCCATTATGAGGCATTATGGGACTTGTATTTCACTGCAGATCACAAAAGGAAAGGATCTAATGATCAGGAACAATGGGAGAGACATTTGTGATCTGCAGTGAAATACAAGTCCCATAATGCCTCATAATGGGCTAACATGGCCAGACTATAAAATAAGAAAGTGAGGATGGACTCATGATGGTGGTGGTGGTGGAGATTGTGCTTTATTAAAAGCAAAGCAGTTATTCAAGACTACTGGAGTGCGGTGCAATTTTTTGTTTGAATATATTTGCGAGGTACTGTCCGACCTCCACATCTGGCACCTGCTGTGCGAGAGAGCGCGCCGTTTATGGACTGTTTGTTGAGAAGAAATATATATATCATCCCAACTCTCTCCTCTTGGAAAGAAACGAGCCACACTCCAGCGGTGAAGGTAAATTCCTTTATTTAATATAAGTATGTATATAGGCAATCCTGACACATTTCGGTCAAACTTTGACCTTTTTCAAAGGTGAGCCTTGGCATCCAACACCACAAAAAAAGATTGCTGTAATTTATAGTTTTTGGCCTCCAGTGGCCCTTCGCACAGCATGCTGGAACTCGTGGTGTACTACAACATTGTAAATCAAACCCTCCAGTGGGTGATGCACGCATATTCCTTACTTGATATAACTTCTATGTCCAAATTTAAATAGAGTCAATTTTCGCTCACCGCTGCTCTCTGGCAATCCTATTATCGAGGTTGCTGGAGTACCATGCCGAAGCCAGTCTTCGGCAGCGCACTGCTGAACCCATTTCGTTTTCACGAGCATCAACAAACGGTTCAATCTCGGGCAGCCATGGCGCACTTGCTGGTGGTGCGTCGCTCGCGGCAGAACCAAGCCGCAAAACATCATCCAAACTCTCTCCTCTCGGAAAGAAACGAGCCGCACTACAGCGGTGAAGGTAAAGTCCTTTATTTAATATAAGTATGTATATAGGCAATCCCGACGCGTTTCGGTCAAACTTTGACCTTTTTCAAAGGTGAGCCTTGGCTCCAACACCACAAAAAAAGATTGCTGTAATTTATAGTTTTTGGCCTCCAGTGGCCGCCCTGATGGGCCCTTCGCACAGCATGCTGGAACTTGTGGTGTACTACAACATTGTAAATCATACGGCTACTTTGAAATAAACATCAGTTTCTGCCACGAATTTTTGGTTCCGTGACTCTTTCCACAAGGAAGCAGGAGGGAGTCTTTTCTTTGATCGAATATATATATATATATATATATATATATATATATATATATATATATATATATAATCTACTGGCGGTCGCCAGTAGATAGTTATAGTTAGGACCTATTTTCCATAGGAAATCCGCAACATTCTATTTGAAATAACGTTGGCGCCGGTTGACGAATCTTTGCGAAAGCTTCCAACTTGTTGGGGCGCTCCGGTCCGCTCCTATCCTGAAAGTCTCTGGGTGATTCGTCAAGCGGGGGCCGAGAAAAAAGGGGGGTCCCAAAACGCGTTTTCCCCATTCATTTTTCCATAGGAACCGTTCATCGCGGCTACAGCCCGAACTGCTGAATGGAATTACACCAAATTTGGCAAAGAGGTAGCCCTTGGTTCAGTGTCGTGCCTTTTGCTTAAATGGTGTAAATCCGTTCAGTAGTTCCTGAGAAAAAAAAAAATATATATATATATATCAGACCTATCATCTTTCTCCAAAACTCACCAATATTTTTAATCAAATGTATATTTCAATAATTCACACAACGCAATGTTTATTAATATTCATTATTGTAATTGTTCAATAGAGTTTTAATTAAAAAAACATGTTTGGGACTCTTTCTTTTTACATAGGTTTAATTATTACATTTTGTGGGTAAAAAATGTAAAAATATGTAATCAGAGACATACTGCTTAAAAAAAAAAAAAAAGGAAAAAAACCAAACACGTTTCTGAATCATTCGTTTAAAAATGTTTTGGCCCATAAAATGCAAACATGAAAACAACCACAAGAGGGCTTTGCACTCCAGCTGAGGAACATAGAACTCCAGCTAAAGAGTGGCTTAAAAAAATATTCTAATTTCTCCTGGGGTCATGGATTCAATTACCCAGGAGACATTTTTTCAATTTTCTTTTTTTAAGTTGTGCCTGTGGGCTGCTGCCCCCCCCCTCCCCCCTGCAGCCCCCAAAAACTTTTTTTTAAAAAGCTTGGTGGTGCCCTTTCTTATTTTTGGGGGCACCACCAAACTCCCAAAAATATTTGAAAAATAAAGCACTTGCAGGGGATTTTTGGGCGCTCCTTCAAAGAAGCAGTGAATAATAAGTGGAGATGGGGTTCCCGGGGCCAGAAATCAGCCTGGGGAGGGGGGCTACGTGTGGGGGTTGGCCGCATGGGTGCACGGCAGGGGGGTTTACTGCACATCAATTTAAAAACAAATTGTGTTCCAATTGGCCCAGGGCAACCAGGAGAGGTTGCTTGACAAACAGAATCGAGGTACGTTACAATTTAGATTCCAAGTCCCCAAATGGGTTGAATTTGGAAGATGAGCTATATGCATTTCTTTTTTTTTTTTTTGTGTACATCATGCTGTAAAACCCTGTTTTATTTTTTTCACATAGTAGAGGGAATTGTGACCAAAACAGAGTGGGTGATGGGTTAAGTTTAAAAAAAATTAGATTTACACTTTTAGGTTTGGACTTGGGAAACTGTAAGATTTATGGTATGATCCAAACAAGCATCATTACAATACAGGGGGACAGAAGACTGTCATAACATTCAGCAGTATATTAGCTATGTGCATGGGAACCCTTGTTTTTAAGATGTGCGCCCACTGGGGCTCAATTTTATTGGCTAAATGAGATATGCGCTTTGGAGGTCACTCATTGTGTGCGCATGTCCAGCAATGATAATCTGGGAGTGCAAATACGTAGGCCCAATTGCGGATAATGTGGAGTTAAAATGTCAAAACATTTTTAAAAATGTACATTTAAGACTGGAAATAGTACAATGTGTATTTACACATATTGAAATTATGAAACAAGTGCAAAACCAAGATTGCATGGTAAGACTGAGTCTGGAGGGAGAATTGTAGATTAATCCCAAGTGGGAATGTCCCATGCAATATAGTCACTTAATAGTCTTTTGTAACACACAGTATTGATGCCATTAAATGAATTAAGATTTTTCAGATTGTGTTTAATATTATTGTTTCTGTTATGCAATCGGAGATTAGAAGTCTATCTTCCATTGCTATTGGCTACATGTTACTACTTAAAGAAAAAACAACAGCGCTGCACGTATGTGAACAAGGCCAATGGTTTTGGCAAACGCGTCATGGCGGACGTTTGTGAAACAAAATAAACATCTTGCAGAAAGGAGAAATGGTGTCTGTGGCTGGTCTATTACGATTGTTCTAAAAGACGGGGGTTAGAATATATATACACACACATATATACACACATACACACTATGTGTATTTTTTTTAAGATCTTCGGAGAAATAAAAGGTCCTGGCTAACTCCAGACTTAACCAAACACTGGCAAAGCCAATAAGTCTCGCCTATGCAAGAGCTATTGATTTTTACAATGTGTTTTAGCCATGTTTTACACCAGCATGGCTACTGTTCAGCACTGCTAAAAGTTAATGGCGTAAAGGAGAGTTGCATGGCATACAGTGGTGTGGTGCAGAGTGGAAGGGTGTAAAGTGGAGTACAATGAAGAGCGGTAATACAGAGTGGTTTAGAATGGAGCAATAAAGTAATGTGGAGCGGTGTAGAGGTAGTGGCGTTGAGTGGCGTAGTGTAGTAAAGTGGAATGAAATAGAGTGGAGAGTCTGGAGTGGTATAGAGCGTCGTGAAGTGGCACAGAGCGTCATGGAGTAGAGTTGAGCAGTGTGTCGTAGAGCGAAGTGAAGTAAAGCGGCATGGATCGGCGTACAGGGTCACAGAGTGGAGTAAAGGGTTGTACAGTGGCATAGAGCGGAGTGGAGTTTAACGGAGTAGAGTTCAATAGAGTGGAGTATCGTGGAGTGTAATGTCAGAGTGTCCAAAGTGAAGGGGCGTAGAGTACAGTGATGGTGAGTAAATTGGCTTAGAGTGAATTGATTTTGAGTAAAGGGGTGGAGAGTGCATTGGCTGAGAGAGGAGTGGTGCAGAGTAGAATGGAGTGGTCTAGACTGGAGTGGTGTAGAGTGCAGTGGTGGAGAGTAGAGTGGTGTAGAGTGCACTGGCATGGTGTAGAGTGGTGCAGAATAGAGAGGCGTAGAGTGGAGTGACGTAAAGTGGAGTGTGCATAGTGCCATTACAGACAACACATCTTCAATTGTAATGACCATTACATTTGCACTGATGTTTTACTGACACGAGTATACAGCGCACAAATGATAGTGTGTGGAAATGTCGCCACCTAGTGTATTGTTTTGATCATTTTAAAATATTTGTTTCCACTACACTTCGGAATTACCAAAAAACGTGCTTTATTTGTGCTTTCCCAATTCTGAAAAATGTGCACAGTTCATTTACAGACACTTAAATTTTGTTGTGTGATAGAAAAACCATAACATCCTACAGCCTTCCCCCAGCACACTCCCAGTATCCAGCTTGTCACATAAATCCGCTTACTTTGAAGTCAGAATAAGAAAGGTAAACCCTAAGTTCCCTCGGAAGACAGAACCTGACATTTGACCTCTGCCTTTTAATGCACCGCAAATGTAACAAGATAACAAGATTTAAAGGCCTGTTTACAGAAATCGAACACTGGTGGAATGATACAGAAAACAAATAAAGCCCGCAAATAGAAACCAAACAAAAGTGACTTACAAACAACGAAGCTAATGGTAAGCAAAGGGGCAGAATGCATTCCCAAGGAAGCTTTCTGAATGTCCCCAAGAGATCTTTAGCAAACCAGACAGCTATGCTGTCTGGTAGGTTTCTACCTAAAACGGATTGAAGAAATATGGTTTATTTACATTAATGTCCTAGCACTTTCATAAGACCGAAGGGCAAGTCTCAGGGTGCCTTACACTTCCAATCTGAGACCACATGTGATTTGTGCTCATCTGAGCGAAGGCCTCTTTGCTTCCCGATGTAGAAGGGTGACCTGGACAGGCCCATGTGCATTAGGATCATCACCACTGGGAGAAGGGGCTTTTGGGCACATTCTGTCTGCAAAAAACATACACTTTAGAGAAATATCTCCTACAGGTCCTTTTTAGGTCGAGCATTCGAGACCTATTGTAATTTCTTATGTTGGCTTAAAGCCATCCCCCTGCTTTTGATTTGTTTCAGTGTCCTTCAAAAATCCTTGCTTGCCAGTGGTCAGTCCTGCCTTTTTGTCCCTCCTTTTTCTCTTCCGTTCCTCCCATGCAGCAGGGACTAAGTACTGTCTCATCACACTACAGTTCTTTGTCTGTTCTCTGGGGGACTACTTTTTTTCTTGGTTTCCTGCTCGGTTTCTGTTTGCCTGTGTGTAGTTTCGGCACTATAGCTGATTACGTTTAAATGTAGTTTTCCTCCCCCCACCTCCTCCTAATTCCACAGTTGTATTGTGGGTACGTCTTTCGCCATGCCTCCCTCTTCGTTGGTTAAATTTTTTAGGCTTTTAGCAATTTTCGCTGTCGACCGTCATTTGGGCGTTTTTAGTAGGATGCTAGTTGGTTTTGGGCGTGTTCCTCGTTTCACTCTGGAGCCCCGACCAACTTCAGTTTCCTTACAATGAACGCGTTTGTGTGTACCTTTGCGGACATCGCCACTGTACTAAACTGAACCAGGTTACAACAATATAAGTATTTTTAAATGGCAACGATTAACATGGAAAACGAAATATAAAAGCTTCCTTCTAGAATATGTGCGTTCGCCAGTATCAAGAGAAAACGATCTAAAGGTGGCGCTGTGCACTGCTTAAATGCCAAAAAGCACCTGTCCCAGTTTTCTAAGCACGCGCACGTGTATTTTCAAGATTTAATTAAAGCCAGCATGTGAGACTAAAGGAACTGTCACAGAAGACTATGCGGATGTGTCGCTCCGCAAACCGACGAAAACAGACGCCATCTTACAAAGGGACGTTTTCCATTGCGGTTTATGTAAACGTTCAGATGAAAAATACCAATAGTAACATATAATCATTCAATTTACCACGAGACTCCTTCCCTTCCTGGAATATATTTCCAGGGGGATACTGTATATGTCCGATAAAAATACACTGAATGCAAATGCCTGATCGTTATTGTAGTCTTCCTGATAACCAATAGGATTTCAGTTTGGGTCGCATCACAATGGATTACTGTCCAATAAGTGAGCCGATACGTCGAGGTGTAGCAGCAGGTAGATAGTACCCGCGCAGTACAGACCAAGCTGCGGGCGGTGGAGGGACGGGCCGGCAGAGTTGGGACTTGGGAGGTGGACTCTTAGTTCTCACACCCTCCGTGCCGTGAGATGTGGCCATGGAGGGGGAGAAGTTTCACTGAGTCCTCTCTGTTATTCTGCTTTGTCACCCAATGTTCTGAAAGGCAAAGACGAGTGAATGTATACTTCGACCTTCCGAATGATTTTACTTCTGTGTATGTCCAGAATTTATTGTTTGTAGTTACTTGTTTTGATCTACGTCTAAGCTGTCCGAATTTTGTAAGGTCGGGAAGTGAGGTGTTTTACTCACGACACACGTGCAAACATTTTCCATGCTGCACAGGTAGCAGCGCCGCGGCTATATTGAGCATTTAGCAGGGTCTCTGCTACGGAAAGTGGCTGTAACAGCTTACTTCCGCCGTAGCCCGCAGCTGCTTTCATCGACCCTACAAACAAGCATTGGCATAGCCAATAGGTCTCGCCTTTGGGGCCTTATAAGTGTTTAGCCAGAGCTATTGACTTTGCCAATGTCTTCAAGCTGTGCTGTAGAGAAGTGTGGCTGCTGTGCAGCATGCTGAAAAGTTATAATAAAAAAGTGTCAGAAGCATTTTTGTTACTTTATACATGACCAAGAAGGCATTATGTAAAACTGAACGACCATATTAAAAAAGTATTTACAATAAAAAATTTCCTCAGTTTTCTTTTGTTCTTGCAATGCTGGCAACTTGTTTCTGCCTGTTGCAATGGTTGTTTGTTAAAGCTTTTTTTTTGAGGGGGCATAAACAATCGGAGGGTGAAGGTTGGGAACTAGTACCGGTATTATAACACATGCTGTGGTGGTGCTGAGCGATGCTGTGGTGGTGCTGAGTGATGCAGTGTTGGCCCTGAGTGATGATGTGGTGTCGCTCAGTGAAGCTATGGTGGTGCTGAGTGATGCTGTGGTGGCGCGGAGTGATGCTGTGGTGGCGCGGAGTGATGCTGTGGTGGCGCGGAGTGATGCTGTGGTGGCGCGGAGTGATGCTGTGGTGGCGCGGAGTGATGCTGTGGTGGCGCGGAGTGATGCTGTGGTGGCGCGGAGTGATGCTGTGGTGGCGCGGAGTGATGCTGTGGTGGCGCGGAGTGATGCTGTGGTGGCGCGGAGTGATGCTGTGGTGGCGCGGAGTGATGCTGTGGTGGCGCGGAGTGATGCTGTGGTGGCGCGGAGTGATGCTGTGGTGGCGCGGAGTGATGCTGTGGTGGCGCGGAGTGATGCTGTGGTGGCGCGGAGTGATGCTGTGGTGGCGCGGAGTGATGCTGTGGTGGCGCGGAGTGATGCTGTGGTGGCGCGGAGTGATGCTGTGGTGGCGCGGAGTGATGCTGTGGTGGCGCGGAGTGATGCTGTGGTGGCGCGGAGTGATGCTGTGGTGGCGCGGAGTGATGCTGTGGTGGCGCGGAGTGATGCTGTGGTGGCGCGGAGTGATGCTGTGGTGGCGCGGAGTGATGCTGTGGTGGCGCGGAGTGATGCTGTGGTGGCGCGGAGTGATGCTGTGGTGGCGCGGAGTGATGCTGTGGTGGCGCGGAGTGATGCTGTGGTGGCGCGGAGTGATGCTGTGGTGGCGCGGAGTGATGCTGTGGTGGCGCGGAGTGATGCTGTGGTGGCGCGGAGTGATGCTGTGGTGGCGCGGAGTGATGCTGTGGTGGCGCGGAGTGATGCTGTGGTGGCGCGGAGTGATGCTGTGGTGGCGCGGAGTGATGCTGTGGTGGCGCGGAGTGATGCTGTGGTGGCGCGGAGTGATGCTGTGGTGGCGCGGAGTGATGCTGTGGTGCTGGTGAGAAATGCTGTGGTGGCGCTGAGTGATGCTGTGGTTGCACTGAGTGATGCTGTGGTTGCACTGAGTGATGCTGTGGTTGCACTGAGTGATGCTGTGGTGGCGCTGAGTGATGCTGTGGTTGCGTTGAGTGATGCTGTGGTTGCGTTGAGTGATGCTGTGGTTGCGTTGAGTGATGCTGTGGTTGCGTTGAGTGATGCTGTGGTTGCGTTGAGTGATGCTGTGGTTGCGTTGAGTGATGCTGTGGTTGCGTTGAGTGATGCTGTGGTTGCGTTGAGTGATGCTGTGGTTGCGTTGAGTGATGCTGTGGTTGCGTTGAGTGATGCTGTGGTTGCGTTGAGTGATGCTGTGGTTGCGTTGAGTGATGCTGTGGTTGCGTTGAGTGATGCTGTGGTTGCGTTGAGTGATGCTGTGGTTGCGTTGAGTGATGCTGTGGTTGCGTTGAGTGATGCTGTGGTTGCGTTGAGTGATGCTGTGGTTGCGTTGAGTGATGCTGTGGTTGCGTTGAGTGATGCTGTGGTTGCGTTGAGTGATGCTGTGGTTGCGTTGAGTGATGCTGTGGTTGCGTTGAGTGATGCTGTGGTTGCGTTGAGTGATGCTGTGGTTGCGTTGAGTGATGCTGTGGTTGCGTTGAGTGATGCTGTGGTTGCGTTGAGTGATGCTGTGGTTGCGTTGAGTGATGCTGTGGTTGCGTTGAGTGATGCTGTGGTTGCGTTGAGTGATGCTGTGGTTGCGTTGAGTGATGCTGTGGTTGCGTTGAGTGATGCTGTGGTTGCGTTGAGTGATGCTGTGGTTGCGTTGAGTGATGCTGTGGTTGCGTTGAGTGATGCTGTGGTTGCGTTGAGTGATGCTGTGGTTGCGTTGAGTGATGCTGTGGTTGCGTTGAGTGATGCTGTGGTTGCGTTGAGTGATGCTGTGGTTGCGTTGAGTGATGCTGTGGTTGCGTTGAGTGATGCTGTGGTTGCGTTGAGTGATGCTGTGGTTGCGTTGAGTGATGCTGTGGTTGCGTTGAGTGATGCTGTGGTTGCGTTGAGTGATGCTGTGGTTGCGTTGAGTGATGCTGTGGTTGCGTTGAGTGATGCTGTGGTTGCGTTGAGTGATGCTGTGGTTGCGTTGAGTGATGCTGTGGTTGCGTTGAGTGATGCTGTGGTTGCGTTGAGTGATGCTGTGGTTGCGTTGAGTGATGCTGTGGTTGCGTTGAGTGATGCTGTGGTTGCGTTGAGTGATGCTGTGGTTGCGTTGAGTGATGCTGTGGTTGCGTTGAGTGATGCTGTGGTTGCGTTGAGTGATGCTGTGGTGGCGTTGAGTGATGCTGTGGTGGCGTTGAGTGATGCTGTGGTGGCGTTGAGTGATGCTGTGGTGGCGTTGAGTGATGCTGTGGTGGCGTTGAGTGATGCTGTGGTGGCGTTGAGTGATGCTGTGGTGGCGTTGAGTGATGCTGTGGTGGCGTTGAGTGATGCTGTGGTGGCGTTGAGTGATGCTGTGGTGGCGTTGAGTGATGCTGTGGTGGCGTTGAGTGATGCTGAGGTGGCGTTGAGTGATGCTGTGATGGCGTTGAGTGATGCTGTGATGGCGTTGAGTGATGCTGTGATGGCGTTGAGTGATGCTGTGATGGCGTTGAGTGATGCTGTGATGGCGTTGAGTGATGCTGTGATGGCGTTGAGAGATGTTGTGTTGGTGCTGAGTGATGCTGTGATGGCGTTGAGAGATGTTGTGTTGGTGCTGAGTGATGCTGTGCTGGCTCTGATTGATGCTGTGGTTGCGCTGAGTGATGCTGTGGTGATGCCGAGTGAGAGATAGAGTGAAGATATAATGCCCAATTAGAGAGGGTGGTGAGAGAGAAAAAGAGAGAGAAAGGGTGTACATAGAATAAAGAGTGGAGCGGGATAGAGAGAGAGAAAGAAGGGGAGAGAGAGTGAATGAAGGAGTTTGAAAGAGAAACAGATAAAGCGGTGAGAGAGAATGAAAGGCTAAAAAAGATAGAGAGGGAGAGTTAATTAAGTAGAGAGAGAATTAGAGAGGGGAGAGAGAGAGAGAAGGAGAGAGACAATAAGAGTGGGGGTGTGGAGTTTAAATAGAGTGAAGAAGTGACGCGGAAAAAGTAACCTTAAATATAGCTTTGTGCTTTGCGCGAATAAATATTTTTAAAAAACAGAGTGAGACAAAAATACTGGTAATTAGGCTGTGACTCCCAATACAAAACAAATAGCGATATAAGGTGAAATCAACCCACCGAAGCAATATTTCTAACTAGACAAAAAAAAAGCTTGCATTTTAATGCTAATCGCTGTTGTTTTTCATGTGACTGTAGTCCAGGGCCGTCAGTTGGTAATGTGAGCTGCTGCTGCGATTGAAACATCAGAGTCCAGAGAGTTAATGAGCCATGACGAGGAAATGAGGAAGAGATAGGAAACCCAGATGGCAGCTGCGCGCGTGCACGCTATGGTGAACGCAAGCTGGTCGCCAGCCGAAAGCCAGTGGGTTTGCACTTCCAAAACCCACTTACTAAAACTCTCGGCCAGACCAGCGCAAGCGCTGATGCAGGTCGACATAAAAACATGAAGGAGCAGGTCCTATGGAGCAAACCATATGAAGCAAATCACAATGGAAAAGAATCACGTGAAGCAAATCACAAAGCAAAAATTATCGCGGAACAAACCACATGAAGGAAATTACATGGAGTAAATCACGTGTGGGACCAAATTACACAGAGGATAAGATCACAATGGAGCAAATGAAATAAAGCAATGTTGTAAGGGTGGAGTTATCCGTATTAAAGCGTAATCAGCCAAATTATGTTTCTTGCTGGAGACAAATACATGCATGCATGAATGAGTCTGCCTAAACAGACTATTTAAAGGGACTTCTGCAAAAACTACTAAGGTTTAGTACTGTGACACATACAAAAATTGAAAATTCCGTTATTTTGAGTAGAGGTAGGTGAGTGAGCCACTGGAAGCTCGAGCCAGGCTTGAGCCTGAAGCATGGCACAGGCTCAGCTCAAAGCCCTGTTGGAACCTAGAGCCGGTATCGAGCTGAGCTTTCGTGTGGCTTATTCTTGCCACGCTCGACCTACCATCATGCAGGAAGAGGTCAACAAAGCATTAACATATGAGGTACAAATGAGAGACAAACAGACAACTTTTTGGTGCCTGATTTGTCCAAAGTAAAACCAGAAAACCTGAATTGATCAGGGCTTCCTGCTTAACTAAATTGTGTGATCTTGGGCAAATATTTTTTTTTTACTGATCCTCCTTTTTCTTCACTCTCACAAATGAAAGCGCCTTCATATACATGCCTGTACAACGCCAGCTGTACGAAAACTTATTGTGTTTGAACTAATAGAGAATAACGTCGCTCTATCTGTAAGAAAGCATCAGGCACACACAGACACTGATGGAGACACACACACAAACACGCCGTCTGCATGAAGCACCCTGCAAGAATCGTCCCAGCGTCAAAAGAATAACTTCAAGTGAAACTGAAGCAGAAGAACACAGCAGCTGTTTTTTTGTTTTTTTTAAAAAACCACTATAATTATGTTTTTCATGTATAACTTACAATGCAAACTTTACATAATGCACCGAGGCACTCCCGTTTATTTTTGTCAGACAAGAGACGAGGGTCAGAGGAAGATACTCAGGTAATTTGGGCAGGATCACACAACGCAGAGCAGCAGCAACCAACTTGCAAACCCGGGTCTCTGGTTCCGAAAAGTGCAGTTTAATTACCAGATCACTTCTGCTCATAATCACACGAAACCAGACACATTGCATTTTTGGAAGACACGAAACCTGAGGGTCCTTCCGTACATGAGTACTCAGGTCAAAGCTTCCTCATGCACCCTACTCACTGCCGGCCAAACGTTGCGTGTCCCCCAGGGACCAGAGACAGACCTTTCCACTGAGTGACTGACAATAAACCAGCAAAGCACGTAAACATATCCACTGGGTCCGTCCACACCAATAGTACAGAAAATCACAGAGTACATACTAGTTCTCACATAATACAGAAGCAAGTGGCAGCCAAAACTCGGATCCAGACAGCGAACCGGCGGTGTGAGGCGGCGCTGTCAGGAGCAGCAGCAGGCAAGGGCAGCGCAGATGGGGAGACTGGCAGCAGCGGATTCAGAAGCAGAATATAAATGAAGTGAGACTTACCGGGGCCCCAGAGAGGAGTGTGCGACATCTCTCAGCTCCGCTAGGGTTCTGAGCAGGCAGCTTCAACACTCCGAAGCGGGGGTCGGGAGGGGCGTGTGCGGGAGATAGAAGACAGACCCCGGCCAGTGCACGCTCACACCACCGGGAATTAGACGCGCTGAGAGGGGGGCCCGTGCCAGCGAGCGTGCAGCGCTACCACCCCGTGACACTGCGGGGAGCAAGGGGGCAAAGAGCGAGCACCGATGGGCAGCTCGGTTTGTTATTTCGTGTGTGTGTGTGTATATATAAATACATATATATATATATATATATATATATATAGATATATATATATATATACACACACACACACACACACACACACACTCGTGTGTGTGCGTGCAAGCACTGAGTTCTGTTAATATTTTAAACTGTTTTTCAGTTGACACCTATCGCTGTATTAACAGCTCGTTGAACATTCCGCCAGTCAGATGTCCATGTGGAAACGCAGCTTGGCTCCTGTCAGTAGTGGTACTTTTTTATTTTATAGATCATCCTAAGGAGCATCAAGAAAACGCCGCAAAATAACGAGAGGAGCGGGGGCGAGGGCGAGCGAGCGCGGCAGCCTGCTCAGCTGACCAGACGCTCGTGCGTCATGGCCTTTTGCCGGCATGTGTTTACAATTATCGCGCCCGCGTCTGGGCACGATAATTGGAAACACATGTTTGCCGCGCGTACCCATCTCAAAAAGGCCAGCCACGACGCACGAGCGTTTTTTGGACTGCTTTCCAAACTCGCTTACTAAAAGTCTTCGCCTCTAAGCAGCGCTTGCGCGCTACTCGAGGCTCGACCTAAAAATGGAACACTAGTCAGCTCTGGCTGAGAAGAATGTCTGATCGGCTCCAGTGCGCCACCAGCAAACACTGTGTCAGCTTAGCATCCGGTGGGTTCATCGCCGTTTACAACCAAGCGGCTGATTAGAGGGAAAACAATGCGCTCTTCCATACACGCCAACCGCGAACAGGCGTCTCCCGAAATGTTTACTAAAATGTTTCTGAAAAAAAGGGCTCTATGTTGTCCAGAAACCCAGCACATGGCTTTCTAAAAATTCATTAGTGAGGCGGTTGTTTTGTTTTCATCTCAAAATTTAGACAGTATGAAAAAGGGAATGAGACACGGGGGGAGGATTAAAGCTGCACATCTCCTTAAAATATAATTACATCCAGGTTGTAGATCCCATCAGCTGTGTCCTTGTAAATGGAATACGCAAATTCAGTTTTGGAGTTATGAGCCACTACAACGTAGAAGTAAACATATAGAACAGCGAGTGGATACGGATGTGCTACAGTCGTGCCATGATGGGGGCATGGATAATAAATATCAAGCCTGCTGCTGTCCGTAGGGAAACAATCAGCTCCAGGGTATGGGAATAACAACGGGCAAGTTGAACACACAGTACTTTTTTCTGTGGGGAGGTGTGGAGCAGCAGCCGGAGCGCAGGGCTCCACGGTTCGATCCCGGCAGCAGCTCAGTTCAGCATTGTGTGATTCTGGGCAATAGTCACTTAATCTCCCCAACGGCCCCCAGGGCCTGGAGACCCTTTACAGATTTGGATTTGAATTTACTTTTTCATTTCAGTGCTTCTTACATGTCACGCAACAGTTGGCATACATGGCACACTTAACTGTGGTGCAGTGGTGGCAGCTGGAGACCCCTTGAAGTCCCCTTCACAGTGGGCATGAGGGCGCAGTAATGCCCCCCCACCTCTTCCCCGTCAGATGGACAAGGCTAGCACCAATACATAACCCTGGTGCACTGTGTGGGTGGGAGCGGGTGTAAGAGTAGGCAGATGCGAGACCTATTGCATTGCAAATGCTTGTTCAATATGCACCCAGTTTAAACTATTATAGCTAGTAAGCCAGTGGCTGCCTGCACACCCACTGCTTTCACAATAAAAGAGAGTAGTGACAGTTTACAGAGTTTGCGAAAACCAATCCCCTCCATTTAGTGCGGAGATCTTTAGTTTCAAAAGGAAAACAGACACATCAAAGATCTAAACATTGCCTCCCGTAAGCATAAAAGCAAGTTTAACACACACAAAAAAAATACCATTGTAGGAAAGCTAGATTAGCCTAGGTGAAAGATCATTTTGATCATGTTTACCTTGCCCAAAATACTTCAACTCCTTTTGAAGCGCCCAAGGACATTCAATTCCCTCGTGATCCTAACCTTTATGATCGATTTTCTAGTAAACCTACATATCTTCAAATTATTATGCTCCGGCATCACATTTCCTTAGAACTCCACTTATATTTGAAGTTCGATACGTCTGCCTTACTAATCATTTTGGAAGAGAGTATTAAACTAAGTTAATGCCCAGGTAGCCATCTAGCTAGAAACGCCCCAACCAACGCAACTAGACGACATTAGTTTCAGGCGTTCAAGGTCCAAAAATAGTGAAAAACGCGTCGCCTGCAAATTAAAAAAATTAAAATAAAAACTTTTATTCACTTTCGATAATATAGAAATCATAGCATCTGTACGTATCACACAAGCAAAATGTTCCAAAATCAAGGTGAATGACATAGGGGAGAACAGACATCCCTTTTTACTTCCCTTGCTGAAGGTGAAGCAATGTGATAAAAGTCCAATATCAATGTATGCCGATGAATGAGAACATAAGGCAAAGCTACCGATGGAGAAAGTTTAACCAAAATTCATGCACCACAGGACACAAAACACAAGTCTTTAAACAGATAATTCCAGTGTATATCACCATACTTTTTTTTGCCATCTAGATAAATCAAAGGGGAGTAAGCCTAATTTATTACAGTTATGGACAGCAATGTCAATTATTATTATTTCTTTTTTTAACATTCAGAAACGCTCCTATTTCTGATTAATCCAGGTGTAGTTATATAGGTTAGCTTTCTTCTAACCCTAGTTGATCTATTACGCCAGATTTTTGTTAGGAACTTAGTTTTACATTTAGCAGAAATAACCACAAGCCTGGTGGTCCCTACCAGTTTAAGGGAACAGAATAACTTCTGTATCCTTCATAGATATGGGAAAAAAACGAGTTATGTGACTCTTGTCTATCAAAATAAAACTATCACTAATAGACTGGGAGCTGGAAGTGAGACAAAGAAGGTTTGGCTATCAACAGCGTGCCATGTCCTTGCAGAATTATTTTTAAAAGCATGTAGTCTATCTGAGGAAACACACTTTATGGAGGAGAAAACACACACTACAGACTCGTAGCCCTTATGAACCGAATCTTGTTAAAGAATTCTGGGGATTAAGCATGACCCTAGATCGAACAGGATCCAAATGAATAATGACAAACTGGACTCAATAGCTCTCTGCAGGATGGAATAGTCTTTCAGGTTAGCATAATAATGGATCTTCTGCAGCCACAGAAATTAGGTTACAAACACCAGCAGTTTTGTAAAGGGCAGCGAATTTGTCTTGAGGTCAAAATACAGAAACCTGCATTAGTAAGATTAATCCAGAACAGTAAACTAAATGCATTTTTTTATCCTGATGGTGAGTACATGAAACCATTCACATGCATAAGAAGATCCCTGAACCTTGCCAGTAGCCGAGCCACTGATAGCATCTCAAACGTCAATTAGAGAAGGTACTGCTTTAAGTTTATATAACTCAAATAAGGGCAAGAATGTGCTCCCAAACTTGGGGTCAGAGTTGGATGCAGACTAAGGCGCCCTATTTTAGTTCTTTGATGTGAAGCAAACAGTGTGGTCCTGCTCAGGAAGTAATAGGCTTTACTGGCATACACCCTGGTGGGTAATCCTGAGCTGACTGGCATTTAGGATACACCAATAAGGGGTGCAACTACTTTCTGGGCAGAAATGCAAGGGAGTTCAGGTAACAAAATCTGACAAGCAGCCAAGTGAGTAGTGCCTCACAGATTTGCATAGCATTAGAGACTGACTGAAGAGGATGTGGACCCTTTTACTTTGGTGTGGTACTCTTGTGCATCATGACACTATGAATGTTTCCCTGCTCTTGACATATGGAGTCAACTCTGGCAACAAACCTATCTTATTTCCTTCACTCCGCTAGGATCTCACTTAATGTTGCCAAAAACAATTTAAATAAGTTGGGTTCATACTCAATGATAAGCTTATCAGGACGATTATATCAATATTGAAAACAAGCATTGGCTATGCCAATAGGTCTCGCATTTGCAAGAGTTAGCAATGTCTTTTACTTATGTTTTTGGTTTGCAGTGTAGTAAATGTATGCGAGAAGCCGCAATAAAATGCAGTGGGGGGGGAGGGAAAACAAAAGTTTAAATCTAGGCTGTCAGTGTGGGGCTCTCGGTTTTAATATCACTGCGGGACAAGCTGTTGACAATGTGAGGCGTGTATGTGCAAGTCCAATGAACACAGTCCACTGCTGTTTTTGGGGCCTACAGCTGTAGAGACAATGGGGTTCTAGGCTGTTTTATTACAGCAGTGTTCTGGACTGCTAATAGAGTCCAACTATGCTTTGCGTGGTCTCAAGCCCATAGGCAGGGCAGCTCACCCACTAACGGACGGCAAGTATGTGGGAGAGCCCCAACCCCTTTGCTGCTTGTCAATAAAACGGGGATATTGTTACAATGTTGTTGGGGGTAGTAAGCGCTATATATAAATACAATTACTGTAGGAAGAATAAGAGGTAAGTGAGTAGGGATAGTTTATCGCCAATAGTGACATAGAAGAAGGACTAGGCGTGACACCGCCGTACCTGGGAAGATAACTGGGTGACCCTCTTCTAACGACTTATGCAACTTGTCAGCTGGGTGCCTTCAAACCAATCATTTAACAACATAAGGGCATTACAGCAAAAAGCATGTACTCCTAAAATAAGTCCAATTCCCTACCGGACAGCAACCCCAGGACAGCAGCCACTACTGCAAGGTAATGCACGTGTATTCCTCAAGTTCGCTGCGGCGTACTGACAGATATTAGCAATAAGCAATGCACAATTCAGCCGGTCACCTGAGAAAAATGTTTATTATTCAGTCAGCGGGGCTGTATTAATCAACTTTCCGCAAGCCACAGCACCCCGTAGTGGTCAAAACAGCTGTTTAGGCTCGACCTAAAAAAGGAGCTCAATTCCAACTAAGACAGAAAAAAAAAAACGGTTCACCCCCGGGAAGGACTTAAAACTAGTGGTCCCAGACAAACATTCCTAAGCGGTCTCCTCAAATCAAAATTGGCACTATGTCAATTTGGTTGCTGGAAACTGCTGAAGAACAGATCATCATGCTGTTAAAACAAACTACAGTGGCTTCCTCTGGAACTTAAACTTGCTAGTGTTACTATAGGGAATCTAACCTATTTGAACACTCCTAAATTCTTATCATTGAATCCACACACTTGTTTCCAGAAGGAAGAGGCGGCTGCAACTGGAAACCACAAATAAACTAAACACCTTCCTAAGAAAGAAAGCATTATGCTGTAAAATGAAAAGCGAGAGTCTGTAACAGGTGACGTTGCGCCTTGAACAACCAACCCACATTGCTGGTTAAATTTCACATTGCATAAGGGCGTAAATGTCGTTTTTCCAATCACTGATGTCGGGGATCGTAAAGAGCTTTATGTTCATGAGGCATCCATACCTCATTCTGCATGGAATGAAGAAAACTATGGGAAATACTATGATTACTTGCCTGAAATATTCAACACTCCTAATTGTAGTGTTCACTGTCTTTATCGCTCCTTCTCTCACATTTTGCTTTCTGGGCTTTAGAGAGCCGACTTGATTATCACAAGGAAAAGTGACCCAAGACTAGGAGGACTGAAACCCTCTCCTACAGAGGGAGAGAGGGTGACACATCTGCCATCATGAACTGATTGGAGGTCTTTCTGCTGCCACCCCAACTGAATAGCTATCTGTCGCCCCTCAACAGTGTATGATTATCACGAAAGCATGCGCTCTACAACCGACTGTGCTGCTCCGAGCAACTGTGTTATTGTATTCGTTTCAGTAGACCTCAGAAGTTAAGGAAAAGCAGAGAAAGTTTATTCGATCACCAGAAGGAACATTACAGACAACGCATTTAAAACATTTTTTTTAAATGGCATTTCGCTGCAACAACGATAATCTGAGAGAGGAGCAAGCAAACTTTGGAGAAATCATTTCTCGATTTCGCACAAATTATGAGACTGTGCACAGGTAAAAAGATCGAAAGGATGCTAATGTCTGTCACAGCGACAATACTCGCCTTTCTGCCTCGTTACTAGGCTGAAAGCTCGGGAGTTTAACCACAAGAAACAAATGAAGAACGTTGTTATGGTTACACGGCAGCACGTGAAAGGGTTTGTTCCTCACTAAAGAACACGGAAAGTAGACAAGTGATCAAAAAAAATTGTCGGGTCTGACATCATCCGAGTTCAGATGGGAAAGTAATCACTGATCTGCCCCAAGTATTCACTCATCTTTTGTTTATAAGGCTCCTCTACGGGTGCAAGAGACCACAATATGAAGGAAGCCCATCGAGTCCTCATATCGACGGACATCGAGTAATCTCAAAAAGCCACAATAATAAACAGAATAACAACACAATAAGGTATCAAAACATGCTACACAGATAGTTTCTACTACTTACAACTGAAAAATACCTTTTCTGTGAGCTCAAGTGTCCAGGGGCAACGAACGGACACGAGTACTGCAGGTTCAACAGTATCTCACATCAAGTACCAAGAGTACAAGATTTCACCAGACTTACAGAATCAAAATAGTATTTTAAAATTGATGCCCGGGAGACGAGAAAATAAAATAGGGCTGGAAGGACCCGATTGAGACAGCACTTCATAACTACGGGGGATTTATATTTTTTCTTATTTAAACTCATTCGTGCCATTACAGTATGCGACTAACAATACGCAAATCCGTCCTGACCCACCTCTAAAGGAGGAGTCCATCATAAGTTGCTAGGCCACACTCCCCTGCATAGGAAAACAAGCAGTTACAAAGATATGAGTTGGGCTTTTTGGGACTCATCGCCAGGTACAAATGGAACTGCAAGGCACTGCTAAACTACAAATAAACCTATAACGTGAACTTACAGACACTGGCTAAGACCCCAAAGGTTGTGTGCTATCAGATAAAACAGGCATTGGCAAAGTGAATAGGTCGCGCCTTTGCAAGAACTATTGGCTTTGCCAATACGTTTTAGCCATGTTGTACACCAGTGTGGCTGCTGTTCAAAATGGCTAAAAGTTACTGGGGCAAAGGAGAGTGTTGTGGAGAGAAGTGTCAGTGTGGAGTAGAGAGGAGCGTAATGGATTGGCGTAGAGAATCGTGTGGATTGGCGTAGAGAATCGTGTGCCGTGGAGTTAAGTGTCATGGAGAGGCACGGAGTGGTGTAGTGTCATGGAGGGAGTAGAATGTCAGAGTGGAGTAGATTTCAGTAGTGTAGAGTGGAGTGGCACAGAGTGTCGTGTAAAGTGGAGTAGATCATCAGAGTGGATGGCATACGGTGGAGTAGATTGTCGTAGAGTGAAGTAGTGTAGGAGAGTGGAATGGCGTAGAGTGGAGTAGCATAAAGTGGAGTAAGGTGGAATAAAGTTAGTTGCGTAGAGCGTTGTATAGTGGAGTAGTTTTGTAGAGTGGAGTGTCCTAGAGTGGAGTAGAGCATTGTAGAGAGGAGTGGCATAGAATGGAGTAGAGTTTAATGGAGTTGAGAGTGGAGTGGCATGAAGAGTGGAGTTGAATTTTTTGGTAAGAGACGCATATCCAGCACTGCTCCCGCCTAATTTTTTATTTTTATAAACACTTTATTTTACCCTGGTAGGGTCCCTTTGGGACCCCCCCCGCAAGAGGCCTGGGGGTCAGGGTATTCCTACCCTGCCCCATTCTCTTTTTGGCAGCTGACCAGATTTAAGCACGGGGACTGTCAGATCCTCGAAGGATCCATGTGTATGTATATATATATATATATATATATATATATATATATATATATATATATATATATACACACACACACAAATTGAGATGTTCCTTAAAATTTCCAAAACTACAGAACGAATTTACGCCAATTTACAAAAAGGGAGCTTTCTGGACCAACAGCTACCTTTCTGCCAAATTTGGTGAAATTCCGTTCAGCAGTTCGGGCTGCAGCCGTGTTTAAGTTCCTATGGGAATTAACATGGGAAACGCATGTTTTTTGACACCCCCTCCCCTTTTTCCTCGGCCCGCTTGATGGCTCACCCCGAACTTCTCATGCACAACAAGAATCACTGAGCCACTTTTTATTTAAAAACGTAGTGAAGATTCGTCTAACGAGGTCAAAGATATAGGCAAGACAAAAAACGCTTTCCCTATGGAAACTAGGTTGTAACTATAACTACCTACTGGCAACCGCCAGTAGGTTTTATATCGGTTTCATTTACTTGCGAAATACTTGCATTTTCATTGTAAAGGTGTGCGTGGTAAAGGCATTTGCATGGTAAAGTCTTGCGTTAATGACTGCGTGGAAAAGGTTATTTCCTCACTTTAGGTGACCTGAGAAGTCATTCATACTGTGGCTTCCTATTCTCAGTTATTCCTTCACATTTGACTTTCTTGAAGACAAACCAGTAATTCAAACTGCTTCGAAACGTCGCCTTAATGATTCAGTTTGACAGGGACGTGGGATTTCTATAGCCCGACGCCCAGGACATATTGTTTGGGGTCAAGGGCAACAAGTTTTCATGTGTATTTTGTCCTTGGGACAAGTAGGCCCAACCCCCTACAGCAAAAACCCTTTGGTTGCCAGTACCACATTATGGATCAGGGAAGGGCACTGTCTGCAGTTAAAGGTAATATTTTTGTCCATATGTTAATGCTGTTCAAACTTGTATTTATGGTTCATTAATTGAAAGCCTTTATTATTAGGATGAGCGCTCTAAGTAAATGTTGTAAGCTCTCACTGTACTACTGAAAGTGGATCCAGTATAAAAATGTGCACACAAGTTTTCAAAGTTTAGCAATATGAGGCTATGTATAATGCTCCCAGAATGCTCTCTGATTTGATGCAAATATTTGCAGAAGCTTGAAAGCAAGATCATGATTCTTTGCTTTCAAAAAAAAAATGTTCATAAAAAAATAAAAAGCAGGAAAAAAACATTTCGCTAAACCACTGTAAAATTTCAGGTACCATTTCTTTGGAGCATCATTTAGTAACATGTGTTGATGCATGCTAGTATTTCCCAAAAATATTCATAATGGAAAATCAGTGTAACCAGTTTCAATAAGATTATGGGAAACAACAAAAAACAAGCATTGGCAAAGTCAGTAGGTCTGAAATTGGTGGTCAGCTTTTACGTTTTGTCAACGTGTGACTTGTTTTGGCATGGTTTTTGTAAAACCTTATTGGTGTGGGAGCTGCCGGGCCCTCACCATTATAACAAACATTGGCAAAAACAAAAATTGTTTTTGGTCTCAAAAGCACACACTGCCACAGTAGTTACTGGCAGTGAACAAAACTACTTTGTGTGCCAATATGCTCCTTGTGAAACAACAGAATGCTGTCACTCACAGTGAAGCAAGCCGATACAGAATTTTAATAAACACAAAAGGTCGTGGTCAACGCCTGACCAAATTAGGGGCCCAATTATTAAAGAAAGTCTCAAAGTGCACCCATGGTATATGTGCATGCATTAAGTGAAGCTATACGGCTTTCATGAATTCCCAAGAACTTACAGAAGTAGGACAAGAAATAGTACACCTAGAAAATATTTGTGAACTGCATTTTAGCATGAGCAAATTTTCATGTGTAGATTTGCTCATGCGAAAATGTATGTGTTTGCAAGTTCATTTTCCCTCCAACCACTTTTTCCCCAAACTCTGGAAGAAGGTTTACGTCTGCCATTGTCAGGAGTAAATTTCCAACATTTCTCAATATGGGAAAAGATTAGAGAAGAGTTGTTGAAAACCCTTAAAACATGCAAGTTAGTAGGTTTGCACAGACTCAAAAGGGCATTCTAACCCTGGAACTATTTCTTACCACTACCTTCAGACCCAATATGTAGATCTGTGGAAACGTGGTAATATAAGGGGATTGCAAGTATTCAAAAACTACTATGGTACAAGCCTAGGCATAATCAGAGAGGCTATATCAGAGCTTTTATATAATGAGATTGCTGCCATAATTTGTGGCCGCACTACATGGCGCCAAAGGGACAAGTGGATTTTGTTACGGGACAAGTGGATTTTGTTACAAGACAAGTGGATTTATGAAACAACCTGCCACATGGACAAGTAGATATTTTATTAAATTCCACACCCCTGGTTTGATATTCGCCAATTGTGTGCACTGTGTGCGGTGCTACTTGAAAGTGCAATTTTGTATATATTCATTTACGTGTCATGTTTTTTATGCTTTGTCAATAATATCTACATGTTACACTTAAATGATATTAAATCACTATTGGGGTAATAGTGTGGTTGCTATGTTTGTATTAATTCCTTGTAACTGATCTGCGTTGGTATATTTGTAGACAGCAATAAATGAATTTCAGGTGAATCATTGTTTTGATTATGTGTCATAAGCCCAGGTTCTCACTGGTATAAGGGCAGCTCGAACTTATTTTGTCATCTTCTCCATTGGTATCACAGCTTTAATTAAAAATTGCTGCACAACAAAGTAGATCTTACAATCTGGTAACCTGGCAATATACAAGTACAGATATACTGATACAGATAGGCCACCCTGCTTGGAGTAAATTTAATTCCCTTCAGCATTGTGAGAATATATATAGGTATTAGGTTGTTATAAAAGCTACAAAAATTGACGTACGTGTTTCCAGACTAGATTTGACACCATGACAAAAACAATCATTAATAATCCAATCCCTCTTAGGTGCCCACCCACAGTGTCTGCTATAAGTACTATACACTTAATTGTAATGCCGTCAAGAGGTTGTGTATGTCTGTATTGACCGATAAAGTTTGGCCCGTGTGCAAATCCGAGTGGTAGATCAACACTTGGTCAAAATCTATAATGTAGGAATCATTCAATTTCTACAACTCATTTGGAGTTAAAGCTTGGCCCCAATGTGGACCGAAGGTATCTATCACCACGCTGACCTACACTGTGTGTAAAAGGGGGGGGGGAGGGGTCATCCTGAGAGATTCCACTAAATGTGAGATGCAAGATTACATGTACAACAAATAAATGAGCATTTGGGTTTCAATCAGATCAGGTATCTGAAAAATCAAGAAAACGGCCCAAACTTACATTTAAAATTGTACCCACATCTAAAGCTCTACATATTGCAACTTACTAACGGAGCTATACTGAGATTTCTAGACAAGAGGTTACCTGCTAGCTTGGGCCTCCCGGAAACTACCCTACCTAGTCCCCAGAGTTCTTCCCTAGCTCTAAGGAGAATTCTTCCACTAGAGCGGATGTCCTCACTGCCATACTGGCCCCGGCACCTGCTTCTACTTCATGGGCCTCTAAACCATCCTACCCACCACTTGGCATGGCAACTGTCTCACCAGGGGTAGGGTCCTTTAATGTCAGTACTGATTGTGCCTCTGACATCAATTCCAGGGCCTAGTTTAAAGGTGCCCATGGCTTGGCAGCAGGTGCACCCCTTTGTCTGCTTCCAGCCTGATGTAGATCTTAATGTGGTCTCTAACAATTATATCTGAAAAAGCTTACTGACTGTGGGAGAAGATGCTGAATGGTCAAAAAAAACAATAATGCTCCATAAGAATAAAATACTTTGCTTCACCAAAAATGTGCCGATTCTTTTCTTAATAGAGACGACATTTAGGCATTATGCTAGTGATGACCTGTCACTTATGCATTGTTTGTTACTGTATGCTAAGAGAAGACGTGCTACCAATCTGTAAAAGGGGAGTGTTCGAGGGCGGTGTCATTGTGTGTCATGCAAGTATGGATAAATGTAAGCCCAACTGCCTTTAGTGAAGAGCTCCACTGCTAGTCTTTTATACAAATATACAGACATAACATGCGCCTTCGTTACTGGAATGCGTGACAGATGTACATTTTTTACAATAAAAGTAATACAATAAAAAAATACAATTCAAAAAGTTCACCCGCGCAGGGACAAGAAATACCGATGATGAAATTGTCATTTTATTCATAATCAATTTTATCAACTGATTAAATATTGAGGGAACACAGGCAAAACATGGCTCTCCTAGATGCTGTAATTATAATTCTACAGACTAAGGGGTAGCATATTCATTGGTGTTTATGAATATGCATTAAAGGGTATGTATTGGACAGATCAACAAATGTGGCGTATTTGTTGTGGAAGTGTTACAAACTCACTCAAATGTTTTATGTAGTGGCCTTCACCAGGACAGAAACCTCAAGTGTTAAGACAAAAATAATGGTTCTTTTAAAGCTGTACATTGAATGTCTTCATCTGATTTATGAAGAGAGGAGGAGAATCTCTCATGTGTTTCTCATAAGAGGCCTGCACACAAATACAGAAACTTAAATTTCCCAGTCATTTGGGAAGAACCAAGTCATTAGGTTGGCCACTGACCAGCTGGTCTACTATGCTTAGGCTATGGACACTTTTTATTTATTTATTTATTTTATTTACAAAGTTTTATATAGCGCTGGCTAGACCCGGAGGTATCAGAGCGCTTTACATGAGGATCAGTGAGTTACAGGTTCCATAATTATATAGACAAGTATAGACATAGAAGAAAGAAAAAAAAAAATACATGATTACACAATAATGTGAGATTATTAGCGCGTACACACGTCTTATGGGGAGTGAAGAGGTAGAGAGGGAATGGTAAACGGGGGTAGGGAATGCAGGTAGGAAAAACAACGGTGAGGCGAGGAAAACAATGTCCGATGTCCGGCTGGGTAGGTGCAGGCCGAGGGGTGAACCAGAGCCAAACTCCTCTATAGCTGCATATGACAGCTCCACCGGGTATCAGACAAAGTTGCTCGGGCACCGCAGCTTTAGATGAGGATCAGCGAGTTACAGGTTACAAAATTACATCAGTTACAGGAGCCAAGAATAAACGTAAGGAGAAAGACAGCGATTACACAGTAACAAGAGATATTAACGTATAAGCTAGGAAGGGGAGGTAGCCACAGGATCACGGAGGGAGGAGGCGGTGGAGGGAAGGAAACACAACGGGGAGACGAAGAAAAACTATGTCCAATGTCCGGCTGGGTAGGTGACGGCCGAGGGGGTGAACCAGAGCCAAACTCCTCTATAGCTGCCTAAACAGCTCCACCGGGCATCGGCCATGTTGCTCAGTCTCCACGGTAAGTACAATGTTCATGGTTTCCGACGGGGGGCCTCGTCATACCTCCAACTGCCGCACCAGTCCCGGTGTTACTGGGAAACCCTGAGCGTAATTCAAACATCAAGCAGTGCTTGCTCCGTGGCGCTTGTCCAGCTGGTTCCTCAGACCATGCTGCAGCGCGTTCCATGCCTCCCTCAATAGTTCCTATATTCCAGTGCGATCAAACAGTGAGGTGGGGAGATGTTTGGCAGGCTGACTCTCTTTCAAGGCAGGCTGTTTCTGGCAGAATATGGTAGGATCTGAGTCTCAATGACCTGAGCCTCTCCAATCCGTCAAAGCTGTGCACTCTTTATTAATGCTAGGCATGCAGCAACATCAGGAAATGCGGGGGCCCGGGCCTTTCATCAGCAGGTAGTAGCAATAGTAGATCACCGTTCTAGGGGCTCTATCCCAGGAAGCCGCCATCTTAGAATCAGGCAGTCCCGATCTCCGGTGTTCACGGCTCACCCGCTCTCAAGACCATCAGTTAAATCACTCGGTGAGTTTCTCCTGCTCTTCCCCTTTTACATAGGCTCACCGGTAAGGCAGCTGTTCTCAGAACCCGGTGCCAACCAAGGTCGCTGGCGTTTGGCGAAGCCTGATGGGCGCCATCTTAAGGACAGGCAATTCTCACACCGGCCGAGGAGGGGGCCCCGCATAGTTTAAGTCGTGCTGCATGCATTTTAGGGGAGACACAGATGGACAAATGCTCTACCCTTGACTAAAAACGGGCCCCCACCTTGATTTACAGCGAGCTTCGGTGTGCTCCTCTATCATCCACACCGGGGCTGCATCTCCTCACGTCGCCACTGCCGTACCTCCTGTGCTCACTGCACTGGACGCCCTCAGGTCCCGGGCAGCGGAGGGCTGAACTATCGTCTGGGTAGCGCACTCCCGGTGAGTTTAGCTGCCAAAGGAGAGCCGCCTCCAGCCGTCTGCAGTCACCAGGCAGGGGCCGCCGCCAACTTGATAGCCGCTCCTCGTCTCACTGCCAAGTTGTCATTCCGGCGGTGAAACCAGCATATGAGGGGTGCTCGGTGCAGTCAGAGGATCCGTTCGGTGCCCCTTGCTTTACTTCTTCCGAAACCGCGGACCGGGCTGCATTCTGCACGGGGCATCCTCTATATCCCCGGGGCTTGAAGCGGAGCCGAGCGAAACTACGTCCGCGCAGCCATGATGGCCGATACTTCCTAGCACTTTGAACAGTAAAAAGGAAATGGGATAAGGCAGTGTCCTGCAGCTGTCCCAAACATCCAACTATGTACAGGTGGCTACAGACCAACAGGCTAGGACTGTACCCATCTCTATTCTCTCAATACCAGAGCCGACATGCAGTGCCTCAAAACAATGGACCACATCTAACCCCAAAGGGCTCCAGCATAATCCAAGTGCCAACAGGTCAATTATCTCTCCTGCCTCACAAGTTGCCCAGGCTGGATAGGGGCATGGCCTCAGACTCTCAAGAAACCGTTATTTGAATCGTCAGAGGTCCCAAAAGAAAAACTTTGCCCAAGGGACCCTGTAGGTTCTATAAAATCTCACAATATTATTGTAGTGACTCAAGCAGGTGGCTTAGGTTACTACTGGTCTGCCTGCCGCAAAACAACAGTACTCAAAGAAACATAACAGGGGCAGTCACTCCAAAGAGGCCTATACAGGGAGCATTGCAATAAAGGTCCTGTGAAACATGGCACTCTCCCAAACGGCCTTCTTGACATCAGACTTTGTTATCCTTTCTTTTTGGACTACTGAACCAAGTACTTTGAGCTCCCCGGATTGGAGCCAACTTGTGTCTCATTTTCCAGGTATCGGAGGGTACCTTGGCAAGTTGTGTAGTCGCTCTGGTTGCAGGACATACTGCCAATTTACCATACTTGTAATTTCTGCAGCTCCAATGTAACCAGCTCCCTTTCCTTGTTCAACCTGAGAGGTACACCAAAGCCTTGACCACCAGTCCAGCTCCTGATTGACTTCTGGAGTGGTCTTTTGATTAGAGAATGGCTGCAACATATTGTCAGTTCTTCTGTGTCTGTACCAGCTAATGGCAGAAATATATAGGCTGAATTATCATTGTTCCTAGGTAATCTGACACTTCCTACAAGAATGCAATGCACCTAAACACCCCCTCGCCTTCAAACACTACCAATTGAGAATCTTCTGCTACCAGGATGAACACCACCAGTCATCACACCTCTAACAGGGAATATATCCACGTTGACAATTCAACTTCATCAAAAAGACCAAAACAATTTAATCTGAGAAGCTGAACCTTGAAGTGCAGACAATTGTAACCTTCTGAGGAAATGCCAAATGGGTATATATTCACTTCTGTTGTAAGAGGCAAGAAGTCCTGTCTTACTGTAATGCCAAGATCTGGAAAACTAAAGACAAATCAGCACTTGTAAGCATTGGTTGTGCTGGTACGACCAAAAGTCATCTGTTCAGGAGAGGTCAGGGGCTGCTTGGTGGTATTCCTCATTAAAATCTCAAGAATACTTAGGTTAGATTCTAAAATAATATCTTGGTGAGAAAGGGTTTGCTGCGAAGACAGAACTCAATAAATACTATTGGTAACACAAAATGATGGTCAATCTCACTTTTAAGTAGTTAACAACTTAAGAAACTAGCATAAGGAAACCTTGAAATGCCAAAAACGAATCCAGGGGGGAATATTGGATTGTACTTTAGTTAAATATCATCAAAAGGTAAGAAGGGGGCGTAGGTCACTTGAAACCATGCACTTCACTTATTCCTGCAATTAAACACTGATTACAGCAGCCAGCCTCCAGACCAGCTGCTGTCCATGTGTTCTTAAAAGCTAAATGTGCTAGAATACTAGGAGAGCAGACTTGGGCTCTCATTAGGAGTGACCAGGAGTAATCCCCAGTATTACCCCACCCTGGAAGGATCGTTACCAGCGGTTCCAGTAAATACAGGGGCACCAAAATAACAGGGATTACAAGTTTCTGGGGAATAACATGCAGCGGAAATTGGAGTTTCCTCACAAATTCCCGCACATTTTTCTCCAGTGTTTCATACTTTCAGCTGCCCAAATCTCTCTGTGAAATACCCCAATTTACAATTCTGATGGTTCTGTTATCTGCTGTTCACGGGCACATCAGAATTAAAAGGCCAATCGAAAAAAGGGCCTTAGTGGAGACTTTGGTATCCATCATTCTAATCTACTCTAATAGCATGTACACTGGTCACCTAAACAAATTTGTCAAAATCACAAAGCTTTAAGTAACTCTAGGTTAGAAACTAAGAAGACACAAAAAATCTATTTTAAAACAGTTTCACCATCTCCTAACAGATAAGATGGTAAACTATAGAATACACTACCGGATAAATAATGTCCTCTAGTCTAGAAACCTTCAATATTAACTAGTGCCCAACTGCACAGCTGTGTGTGCAATTTAAAACGAGTTGGTGGGGAACAAACTACCAACCAAATGCAAGTACTACTTGGTTGGAGAGTCCAAGGAATTCAGTCAGGCGTGGAGAATAGCCTGAATACAACTTTTTAATTGGAAGAGCATTTTCAGTTTAAGAACGAAAGAAAAAAACAGTGTTTTTCCCCCTTATAATCCTTTGAATTACCCACATGGTCCAATACCAAAACCTTCATGACGGAGTACTATCATTTAGGGTATTTGCTGTATAATGCCTTTCTGCAATACTTTATGTAAACAAAAACAAACAGGCACTCTGAAGCAGCTGACTGATGCGACCCCCAAAACAAGTCATCAATAGATAAAGCCAGTGCTTGAAGAGGGAGGGGATCTAATGAAAACGTTTTCAATCTTTCTAGCTCCCGTACTGTTTGTTAAAAAAACTACCGTCCATGGACAGTTAGTGCCGACCTTCGGGCGCCTTTGGTTGAAAGGGAAGGGAGGATGTCTCCTGTACTATGAAGCCAAGGAAGAGGCAGACACCTAAAGAAGAAACAAGCCTCATTAGGGTGCCCGTTACCTCAGAGAAAAGTAAATGTATGCAATTCTTTAATCACCAAATCTAAAGGTCGCTTGTGACCCAGTATGTTGCTTTAATTGATGGGAGTTATTTGAAGCTTTGTAGTGTTAAAGTTGTATTTCCAATGGAAATTTACAAAAAAAGGTTTGCTCTAGGTACAGTTTGATAGCATATGATTCAAAATATTATTTTGTGTTTTATCTCACACAATGAATCAGTGGTTCTTAACCTTTTGACTTCTGTGAACAGCTACTTAATCATTACTGGAACCCGGAGACCCCCCACTGAGTCATTACTGGAAGATAGGGACTCCGGCGAGGCATTCCCGAAGATATTCACAGCAAAACAATACACCAAATATACAGAAACAAGCATCCAAACAAATACACAAATGATTAAATATTTTGTTTCATTCAAAAATATTTTTAAAATTCTAAACTTCAATGGGAAGGTTGGAGCTTTTGAAATGAAGCCACTCATCGTCCTTGCTACATTCTGTTTGATGCATTTGCACTGCTCCCACAAATCAATCTGAAGATACTAACTTAAATTTCAGCCTCCAATTTAGATTTTTTTTTCCCATTTACATTACGTTTACAATGTTTAAATTTTTACATTTCACTTCTTTATTTATATAACTTAATTTATCTGTTAAGATCATTTCATTTTCTATGCAGTCACTGAGCCCCTGAGAAGGCTACACTGACACCCTAAACACCAGAGGTCCCCAGACCACAGTTAAGAACCATTGCACATCTTTTATTGTGTGTAATTCAATTTTAAAATGCTAACTTGCATATTTACAGGGCGTTGTATGTTTTTACCTGAAGGTGAAAGGCCATCAAAATAGTAACATATCATTGTGTTCTTTTTAGCCACTTCCCTGGCTCTGCCCCCTACACTCACTGACCTCTCCCCATTGCACTCAGGATCATAATGTATGTACTGCACCCTATGTGGGGGACACTAACGCTTGGGTAGTGCACTACACATTGTAAGGCGTGTGGTTGGAAGTGTGTTGCCTTCGCTTTGATCCTGTGTGGGAAGTGTTTTCGTTGTCACAAGTGTAGACCACCAAGGTGCAGTTATCATGTTATGGGACACAGTGCTTAACAGAGTGAGAGAGGAAGAAGTGTGAGAGATAGGTGTGCAGTTTATGGTTTGTAGTAATTTAGCCGCTCTGAGCAGGTCCCTTAATAGTATTTCTTATGTTCATAGCTAGTTACTGGACGGGGTTATCCATTCCGGGTTATTTTGATTAAGGTTTATGGTGCTGAGCAGGCATAGGTTAAAGGGTGAAATTACAGATTTGCTGGATTGATTTTGTTAAAATCAGCACCTATCTTAGTGTCACTGTGAGATGTCAAGAAGCAGTTATAGTATGTAACTAGTTGGGACCTGCAGTGGTGGACTAATGTAAAAATCCTCCATTGGCCAGCAGTATGTGGCAGATCTCTTCAGGTATTCCATGCCTGAAGAGTCAGTGATGGGACATTTATTAGTGGTAGAGTGGTACAGTACTGGGTGATGTACCTGACACTTAGCAGGTGTGTTGTATGTGAGTGTGTCAAGCAGCAAAAGGGAATTACTATGCAGCCTGCATGAACTACAACTAACTGCCACAAACTATTATGGTATTACTATTTGAGTGGATTATATACTGCATTTGTATTGTAATTGCATTTATATATTACTACCCCTGACGGGGTGTGGCAGTGCTTTATGCCAGTCAGCATGCTGTTTGGAACTCAGGGTAGTATTGTTTTTTATTGTTTATTGGGATTAGTCTTAAACCCATAAGGAAACCATGCCATGTATTAACTCCTGATTATATGTGGTATGTTAAACTACTAGGAGTTAGCTGTGATCTTTAGTGGAGGGGCAGAGTATGTGACTAAATGCAGTTCCAATACTTTTTTATGCATTTCAACCACTGGATACTCCTTAAGTCCAAAAAGCGTTATGCATAAACATGACAACGCATTAACTCGCGTTTTACCTACAAACCAGGAATAGTGATAAATAAGGACGTTTCTCTTTGTGGATACTCTTGTTCAGTAAGTCTCCATCAAGCTCTCGGAATCAGTGTGCAGGGCTACTGTCCAATTAGAGAGCTGGATTTCCACTGACGACCCCCCGCCCCCCCCGTAGCCTTTTGAGGGAGGAGCGCGGACACACTACGTTTACTAGAAGAACAGTCAAATGAAGCTTAAGGGGGCCGGGTACTCAGGCTGTCATAGCCCCCGCACCCTTCTTAGACCCGCCCCTTCCCATGACACGTCCTCCGCACAGAACCGTGCCAACCGCTGGGGCTCTCGCGCCACTGAGAGGTGGGGTTCGGGAGGTACAGCGTCGCAAATGGCTGACAGCTCAGTGAACCCTCGCCAGACTTGTTGTTGCTCAGACCAGGGGCTCATGTAGCAGGTGTCCATACTGGCAGTTAAAAACCGGCTCGCGCTCGGCCTGGAGCGCCACAGACAGCCAGCAGGATCGGGCGAAAAGCCTGTGTCCCGTCATAAAGCCCTTCTCCCCATTTAATTCCCTCTGATTTACCTGCCTGTGAGCGGGACGCTCGTTCCTTATCCTCCCGCCCTAGTCCGGTCAGCGGGTCATGGCAGCTATATCCTGTACACCCTGTCAGACTCCGGGCAACAAGCAGCAGCTGCTTCGGCAGATGAAGGAGGAGGCGGTGGCAGCTACAGAGACTAGTTTCCGGTCGGCTGGTATGGTGACGTCGTGTGCGACAGGCGAAAGGGGGTGTTGGTGAGACCGACTGTGACGTCATAAGGCGTGGTCACGGCTGGGGTGGGCGGGGTTATTTACGTAGAGGGTGAAGCATTTTCTTGGAGCTTCAAGTTGGGACGTCTTGTGGTTGGACTACTACGCAAGCGCGTCCCTGTTTCGTGACTTGAAGAGGCCCAAAAAATAATCTCAGATGACCTAAAATTATTTAAATCCCTACTTAAATGTGTCTCGAAGTAGGTAAAAGCATTACAAGTCAATTTGAATTACTAAAAGTTCCACAAATTTCTCAATAAAATTTAGACCCGGGTCAAGACTTGTTTTTTTTTCTATAGCGCTTACGCTATCCCAGAGCATGATTTCCATTGGAGGGGTGGACTAAAATTAGCATTTATGCAGCATATCGGTTTCATGAAATATATTTGCATTTTTATAGTGCATTATACCCCCAATGAGACGTTGAATCACATTAGCAGATTGGTAGCATGCTACCTACCAGTCATTATTATTATTATTATTATTAAAAAACACTTCTAGAGCGCGCGGCTACCCAAAAGGGTCTCCCGGCGCTAGAGCAAGGCAGCAAACATAAAAGCAGCCAATAGACCTGCTTCAGGCATCTCGCTGGAAGTAGGGGAAAATAACCATGCTGGAGTTCAAACGGTGAATCAGCAATTACAATGCCTTTACATTTTGTTTTTATCGTGTCACATTTGCTGAGCGTTTAAAGACAGGTCAGATGTCAGACTATCTCTTCTGACAAATTACTGCTTATACTTTTAACAAGAACATTTGTGTTTACTTTACTTTCTCTGACTGCAAAGTGAGAGGATTTTGTAACCTGAACTATGTGACAATCTTGCTGGGGTGTAGGTGACAATCTTGCTAGGGTACAGAAAGTGTGAAAAGAAAGACTGTAGGATGTCAATTATTTTCCTTACACAACAAAATGTAAATGCATGTAAATAAACTGTACATATATTTAAAAAATAAATCAGCAGCTAAGAAAGCACAAATTAAGCACTTTTTTGTAATTCTAAAGTGTGACGGAAACAAAGATTTTAATAGGATACAAACTAACCAATTCACTTTTCTTGGTTATACACAATGATAAATATTCACTTAAAATTCAATTTCCACACATCATTGGTGCGCTATATAATTTTATCATTAACACTGCATGTCTCTGCAAATTTAGTGAGCATTTCAATAAAATGTGCTCTCTGTTAATGTTTTAGTAATATATTTGCAACAGTGTGCTCCAAAATGCACCACCAGCTACCCTTACCACTCTCCTGCTGGATGACGTGGCTCAATTGCTGCAATAATTCTTTGTGTGACACTTGGATATTTCACATTCCCTATGTCTTCAGTGATGTAACATTGGTGGCAGCATCCCCACTCTGAAAATTGTTCCAGCACCACTGTTTTTTTGAAGACAAAATGGCTTTATTTTAGGTGTCCCCTACCTAAAATGTCATCCGCTTGTATATAAATCAATGGGGAAAATGCATTCCCTGATTTGTTTTTTCGAAATCTCCCACTTTAAAAATTTAGGTATGTATGTGCTTCACCCTGGCGAAGTGCATACATCATACTTGCAAACATTTCAAACCAGGAAAAAGGGAGATACTAAAAAAAAAAAAAAAAAATCAGAGGAATTTATTTTCCCCATTGACTAACATTGAAACAGAGGCAATTATAGGTAGGAAACAGACAACATACAACAATTTTTTACTTAAAAATTGTGAATCTTTCACCTGAATAGGGTCTGTTGGCATGTGTGGTACATGCCAACATTTGGGAACAGAGAAGATGGAGATATTTGAAAACAAGGGGGAAATTAATTTCCAAATTGACTTCAATTGAAGGCTTTTCTGAATGGGAGAAAGCTGAAACATACCTTCCAACATTTTGGAGTTGGTGTGATTTTAGGACATGTTCTAATCCATGCCAACACTCACTTTAGGTGGAACAATCTAGGTTTCTTTAAACTGCAAAATTACATTATTTTATCTTCTTTAGCATATTTGAATCCCTGTGTTTCACACACACTGGACTTTGTCAAAGATTATTTTAAGGAACTTATGTTTGCAAGGTTGGTTCTTCAAAGCAACACTGTTTTCATCTATGATCTCTGGCTGCTGCGCTTACCTCTGTGCTATACAAGTGCCACCGGACAGTCTAGCAGGGAGGGAACCAATGCTGCTTTCCAGTGAGTTCTGTTTGCAGATGTACCCCTTGTATGAATTCCTATGCAGGCTGTGGGTTTATCAGAATGATGTTAAAAAACATCTTCCAACAAACGTTGATTGGATGGATGGTTTTCCAATGTATAAAAAATAAAGACGACCTTGAAAAATTAGAGAATTACATAGTGTTGGAAGTGGAGGTCCTCATCGCTTACTGCCGCCACAAAATGCTGGAGGCGTGCGTCCCCGACCCCTCGCTTCAACGTTAGGCTAAGTAAGGACACCGTCTGAGATAGCCCTGCTCACCCCCTTAGTAGCTTGGCACGAGCAGCCAGGCTTATCTCCAAGGCACGAGTGTTCAGTATGTGCAACCACGCTCACAGCAACCCCATGATGTCATCACAAATAGACTCCACATGAGTATTGATAAAATGAGTATAATCTTTATATAAGAAATTATACGATACGACCACACGATACAAAATCAACATATATAAGAATGGGTAGTATTCTTTCAGGTGGGTTGGTAGGTTCTAATCCCAACCACCGCTTCTAACCAACAGTTAAGCTCTTTTCTAACCATTTCCCAAAAGGTTAGGCAAGTCGTATTGCTAGAATAACACACGTTGCAAAAGGAAACAATACTGCAATGCGTAACGATATTCTCTTATACTGTGCAACAGAGAAACAATGCCATACGTAGCGCCACAATCATGTACTTTGCAATTGAAGGAATAATGCAATGCGTATCACCACCAGCATGCCCTGTACCAGGAAGAAACAAAGCAATGCGTCACGCTACAATCCTGTGCAGTGCAATGAAGAAATAATACACTGTGCCACGTTATACCCAGATACTGTGCACTGAAGAAATCATGCAATGCACCACGTTACAATCAGGTAATATGCAAGGGAGAAATAACGCAGTGCGTAGCGCACCAAGCATAAAGTTCGTCAGGCACCAATGAGGTCAGGCGTCATACGACCAGTTCGATAGTTCGTTAGCAGCAATAATGCAAAGTGTAATACGACAGTTTCACGTGCTCCGTTAACAGTGCCCCCGTTATGGATCAAATGATGACACAGAAAGTACTGCTTCCCACTCCGGCCCCAGTACTGCCCCGTCTTGGGTCAGCACTGGCCGGGATCCGGACGGAAGCGGGAGGCCGAGAGAGTGTCCCCCCGGGCCCGCACCCCACCCCAGGTGTTGATCCACGTTACCTGGGGGGGCGCGATCCCACTCTCCTCCCCGATGTCAGCGACTTGGGCCTTGATCCAGAACTGCGTCACGGGTTGCGGCGGACTCGGGCCGGCGGCTCAGCTCTTCTGTGGCTGCCGGTCCGGGCCGCTGCTGATTGACTCCGAGGGCCCCAATGACTTGGCCCTCACTCCGGCGGTCTCAGTCCACACCGAGACCCGCCCTCAGCACTGTGGAGACTTCACTTCAATTCGGTGCACACCCTCACCAGGCACTCCTCACCAGCACCTCCGGTTGCACTTCGACACGCACACCACGCGTCTGAGTCTCGCTTCTTCCTTTGGTGCACACGAGGCCCAGACGCTCCTCACCAACACCCGGGCTGCACCACAACACGCACCCTTGCACGTCCAAGCTTCACCTCGTCTCCCGTGCACACCACAACCAGACGCTCCTCAACAACGCCTTGGCCTGCACCACAACACGCACTCTGCGCGTCTGAGACTTAGCTTACTCCTGCGTGCCCACGATCACAAGGCACAACTTCTGAGGGTCTCAAGCGGCCAAAAAGCACACGCACACCGCATTGCTTGGGACTTCTCCGGAAACTTTTATGATCCTGTATTTCCAAACAGGGAGCCAGCTCACCTCGGGCCCTTGGGGTTACAAGACACAGCACAAAGCACAGTCTTCTTCAAGCAGGGGGACCCAGCGCCTCCAAGCACAGTCCCAACAGCCTCTTCCTTAGTTAGAACAGCAAACTGCAGACCAGCCCCAGATCACGAAGCAAGGATTGATCTATCCACAGCAGTCTCTTCAGTTGTTCCTTCTTTAGCAGAGGTTCCTCTTGACCACAGAATGGGTCCAAGCCTTTTCAGTCTCAATCCATATCTGTTTCATTCCAACGTTCAGGGGCTTCAGCTCTTATAGTTATACCCCTTAATGTCTTTGAAGTTTGTATGTGCTCAGGGGTCCCTGACCCCTCCCTAAATCAACCTGCAGGAGATGGGTCAATTGGTTTATAGCACCAGCCCAGGCCTTTTCACCTCCCGGGCTTCTGCTCCCCCTACTCTCCAGATGCAGGGCAGCCTGGTGCCATCTCAACCCCTCCCTGGGTCAAGACCTCTCCCAGCTCCTCTCACCTTTCAGTTCCAGACAGACAATCCACATTTCAGAGACACACAGAAATGCTCAGAGCACAAAACTCAGCCTCTTTCTAAAAGAGTGGCTTATAAACACACAGTGACAAAACCACCTTCACAGAAAGATGCATTATGACACTGTGAGTTCATACATACCAAACTTCACCTCTCCATTATAAACTCCATTATAAACTGACAGAAAACTAGGCTAACAAACACAACACCCAGCCTCCCCCATTCTGTCATATGGGCAGAATGGCCTTTCAGCAGTGAAAAACGAAATGGAGAGTTTTTCACTGTCAGAACATAACACACACCTCAGTTTATGTTCTGCCTTTTACCTACACTGCACCCTGCCCAGGGGTTACCTGGGACCTACCACAGGGGTGCCCACGTGTATGTAAAAGGGAAGGGTAGGCCTGGCAAGTGGTTGCACTTGTCAGGACAACATGCTAACTTAGCATTCTGCTCGCAGGCCCTACACTGAAGGCCTGAGTTCCCTTCTCTGCGCGCCCTTGCATTACTAGCCCTTGCACACACAGTGCACATCACTAGGTACTTTTACTAGTAAGGCAAACATACCAATCATGGCCAACCAATCACCATTACATTTTACATAGGGAATTCCTGTACTTTGACCCTGATCAGCAGTGGCAAAGTACCCAAAGCATCTAAAAGCAAAGGTGGTAGAGGCAAAAAGTCAGGGGTAATCACGCCAAGATATGATAAATAAAAATTATAAAAATAAATAAATAAAGATAAATAAAAATAAAAGATATGATAATAAAAATTCAAAACTCTATTGTTTGTAACAATAATAATATTGAAGATAGCATGGCTCATTCCAATTCCTCCTCTCTCGATACCTTTCCCATGCTAGATAAGAAACGTTTTATGGATTTGGTAGTGAAGGTCAAATCTGGCTCCCCTAAGGAGGAATGCCCCATTAATATAAAGAAAGCAATTTATCGGGCTTCCCCGACACTATCCTTGAGTTCCTTAATCTTTCCCTGTTCCATGGAATTGTACCGTCAGCTTTTAAGGAAGCAGTAGTCATTCTACTCCAAAAAAAACAGGGGCTGGATCCCAAAAAGCTGGAAAATTATAGACCCATATCATTACTCCCGTTTCCAGCGATATTACTGGAAACTCATGTAGCAACCTGTCTCAGTTCTTTTCTAGAAGCGTCCAAGTTTCTGGACACTCACCAGGCAGGCTTTCGTCCTGCGCATTCCACCGAATCTGTGATCCTATCCGTCTTGGACGATCTCAAAGGACAGGCTGACATTGATCACACTCAGGCCCTGATCCTCCTCGACCTGTCTGCGGCATTTGACACCGTGAACCACAAAATTTTGTTGGACCGCATTGCCGCAGCGGGTCTTGGGGGCTCAGCACTGGGCTGGTTTGGGTCCTTTTTAGAGAACCGCAAACAGTCGGTGTGGCTCTCGCCCTACAAATCCAACACTGTTGCAATGAGTTGTGGTGTCCCACAGGGTTCCTCCCTTTCGCCGATTCTCTTTAATATTTACATACGTCCCCTAATCTCGAGTCTCCGGCAGATGGGGCTAAAGATCTTTAATTATGCTGATGACATGCAGCTAATTTTCACTCTGGAGAACTCTACCGAATGCAAAGATTTTGTCAGGAGTTCTATGATGTATGTAAAATCCTGGATGAATAAGAACCAACTAAAACTCAATTCTGAAAAAACTGAGTTAATTATTCCGAGTAATAAACTTATTCATTGGACACTCTCCTACTGGCCCCCTGAGTTAGGTGCGGCCCCAATTCCTTAACCAGCGATAAAGAGTCTGGGTCTTCATATCGACTCTGATCTCTCTATGAGTGCCCAAATTGGCTCAGTTACATCCGCCTGCTTTATCCAACTCCGTAAATTGCGTAAGATCAGACGTTTCTTTAGTAAAGAGGCCAGTATTCAAATTGTGATTGCCCTTATCCTATCAAAAATCGACTATGGAAATGCCCTCTACCTTGGCATTCCATTATATCTGAGACATCGTCTTCAGATGATTCAAAACCAAGCAGCTAGAATCATCTATCTTAAGGACAGAAGATATCACATCACCCCGCTGCTTAAAGATCTCCACTGGCTTCCAGTGGAGCAGCGTGCGATGTTTAAAACTGGCTGTATTCTCTTTAAAGCCATTCAAGAAACTGGCCCAAGTTTCATTTCCTCGTGCATCAGTAAGCACCTGCCCCAGCGTAATCTGAGATCGAAGCATCTGAATTTTTTGACGGTGCCTAGAATCAGACGCAAACGTATTGGAGGGACCCGGTTTTCTTATCTGGGCCCGAAGCTTTGGAACTCACTGCCTACTTCTATTAGACTTGAGGCTGACTACGTGCGGTTCAGGAAATTACTTAAAACCTGGCTGTTCACTCTGGCCTACAACTAGCTGCTCCTCTGCCTGTTTCTTTTCTGTTCATTTTCTGCTCAGACTCCTCAGCGCCAAGAGACCTGTAGGTGAACGTGCTCTACATAAATTCCCATTTAACATAACATATGCCAGGTCTAACACATAGTTCTTGATTATTCAGGATGACCTTGTCCCATATTGAGAAGAGGTTCAGAAATTAAACTATGAGATGGACCAGAGACATGATGGTTCAACTGTAAAGTATGGAAAACAGGATGAAATTTCCAAGTACAAAGTAACTTTAAGCTAAAAGCTACATGATTGATTTGAGTAGTAGTGAGATAAGGGCCAAAATATGGTTGAAATTTCACTGACTGAGTGTAAACAGGAAGAAATAGCCAAATCTTTGTACCCAGAACAAAAGAGGAAGACGCCCATCTTGACTTATCAGCACATTCACTTATTCTGGCTGTTGAATGGCCTAGGCTGTAAAAGACTGGTTGTTTTTGCTCCTGTAGGTAACATCTTGGATGGACACATTGTAAGCAGAAAAAGGTGGACCGTCATTGATGGTATGAGTCACATTATTACAAACAAAATCAGCTATTTTTTGGGATCAAATGCCCAGTCATCTAGGAAAGAATTACTGTAACAACAAATAAACTGTTCAAGGCTTTGATCAGTTCACTCTGTCCATTTTTTTGATTGTGGTAACCTGAAGAAAGGGCTTTTTCAAAACCTAGCACACTACAAAGAGCCTTCCAAAACATAATAGATACTGAGTTCCTCTACCAGAAATTATAGAGTGTAGCAAACCACGAAGGCAAAAGATATTTGTTATTAACATTGTGCCGTCTTTTTAGTTGTAAACAACTTGGATCGAGGACAAAAATGAGACATCTTTGAAAAAGTATTAACTGTTACCTTAATGGCTCCATATTCTGAAGGTGAAAGATCAGCAGTTATGCAATCAGCAGATATCATATTCATAGTTCTGGAGTTAAACTTTAAAGGGTTAAAGGTTGTAGATATCTAAAAGTTTGGACTGTAAAGATTTGTTTTGTTTTTGTTTTGAGAGCAAATCGTAGAAGATTTAGCATATCGGCTTGGCGCCAGCTAAGAGGTCTGTGTAGCTTCGGAGCTCCGCGGCGGTCCTCCATTCCTCCTTCAAACATCCGACCAAATTCGCCCTGCTCTGCCCCTGGGTGTTCAGAAAAGTAAACAGCTGCCGGGGAATTGTTGGTGGAGTGGAGGACCCACCCGGGGCCGACCGAATTGGACTGGGTCTACGCCAACACGAGACATTGCCGAAGCCGTGCTCCGCAGTGCCGGAAGGTAGGCTGAAGGACCTAGTGTGAGGGTGGCCGTCCTCAGTGTGAAAACATTGCACATCGGGGTCTGAGGCCCACTGGAGAGGCCTCGAGAGGAGTCCCATTGAGGCCTCCGAAACGCCCACCCACTCCCTCCCCTACATCCTTGATCGCCAGACAGTGAACTCAGGCAGGGCACGTCGGAGCTGAGAGGAAGGCAGAGGCTAGGACAGAGAGCCGCTGCCGATCGACCCGGAGGGGGGGAGGTGACAAAAAAATCGGCACTGCGGACCCCAGTGGGGGAGCCTGACATACGAGAAAAAAGGACCACACCACTGGGGAAGAGCCCAGATAACACCCTGAGAGGTGAGGAGGGGCTGGAAGCCCTCGGGGCAGTACAGTAAGAGCAAAGACTGCCACTCCTCAATTAACAACTCCCAGGCTGCCAGAATTACACAGGAGAGTGGGAGCCAGCCAACATACAGTACTCGGCTCGCTGGATACTTAAAAGTGAGAAGCTGAGACAACTAGCAAACAATGGAGAGGTAGTGTGACACAGGAAAGTCACTGAACAGCTCTGGGTGGGCAATATAGGTCTTGAGAGTGCCCCGAAACGTCCGGGCTCAACGCGGAGGGGAGAGGTGAACAAGAGCCCAAGAGGACCACACTGAAGGCACTCCAGCCATGCCGCCCTGATCCTGACTGGTTGCGGCCCTCTCCTGAGGGAAGAGTGATGCAATACGAAAGATAGCCAATTAAAGTCTTGACAAAAATGCGCCCAAAGGGAGCTCCCCTCACCCAGTCCAATAAGCTGGACAAATACAAGGTGCCCAGCCAAGCGGGTCTGGACGGAGGTGCGGTGGAGGGTCAAGAAGAAGACAAGACTGAGCCCTCGCTTAGTGCCATCATGGCAGCTATTCATGCACTAGGAACAACCCTCGAAACGAAAATAGATAAGGTCACGATAGAAATGAATCTCCTCAGGGCGGACATGACCAAAACCTCAGAGAAGGTCACAGTGGCAGAAACGAACATCACCAACCTCCAGGTGGCCACTCCGAAACTGGAAAACCAAGTCAAACGACTAACCAACCAACAGAAGATAATGGCTGCAAAGCTTGAGGACCAAGAGGCCCGGGCCCGGTGGAACAACATAAGGGTGGTGGGGGTCCTGGAGGGGGCGGAAGGCCTGTCAATGGACCTTTTTATGGAGGACCTTATACGGAAACACCTAAAACCAAAACGCATGACAAACGTTTTTTCAGTCGAGAGAGCGCACAGGGCACCGGTGCCACCGCCAAGACTGGGGGCCCCACCCAGAACAATTATTGTCAGGATATTGAACTACAGAGACCGCAATGCTATACTTCAGGCCTCACGCCTTAAAGGGGATCTGCCTTATGAAAATGCACTGATTCTGTTTTTCCCAGATTTCACCCTGGTGGTGCAACAGCAGCGATGCACATTTGATGAGGCAAAGCGTGCACTTTGGGCTGAAGGCCTCAAATATATGATGCTGTTTCCGGCAAAGCTCAGGGTGTTGGAGAATGGCAAATCGTGGTACTTTACAGAACCAAAGGAGGTATGGGACTGGCTGGAAAACAGGCAAGGAGGCAAATCACAGCGACAACGAGAGTGGCGGGGCAGCAGCGAGGAAGCAAGGGACAGCATACAAGGAATGCAGGATGCAGTTTCAAGTGAAGGTCCCTCCTTGGAACCCCGTCCTAAAAGTCCGGCCCGCTGACCGCTCCTGACTCAATGAGTCACTGGTCCTCGCCCGTGGATCTGGGCCACGGCGAGACAGGCCACTGAGAAATAAAGGTCCTGATCAACCTCCGGTGGGAAGAATGGGAGATTGTATTACAAACTCAACCCTACTTGAAGGTTACGTAAGTGCAGCAGCTCCGGCACGTGAGTGCACAATTGGTTTAAAACACTGGACACTAGATAACTTCTGGGGGGAGGGTGGGTCGTGGAGAAGTAACAAGGAGTGGCGCCAACCGACCCCGATATTTAGACACTGTTTAGTGGGCGACAGGCGTTCTGCAAATTGGGGATGTGGGTAGTTTTAGACCTACGGTGCAGGGTAGCGGGGTGGTGGGTGTTTAGAGGTGACGTTTATTCGTGTGTTATTATGTTGAATCTATGACATATTGACTATGTTCTAGCTTCTGAGTCACTACCAACTATCACATGCAGCGTCCCCTCCTATGGCAACAGGGGCCGTGAGAATGGCGGAACCAGGGAGGGGTTTGGGAGAATGAACCTCACTACACAATGACTATAACGACACCAACAAAGAAGGCCCTGTAGATTATGACATGGAATGTAAATGGCCTGGGGGACAAAATTAAGCGCACTATGGTTCTACAATACCTAAGCAGGCACTCCCCTGACATAGTTCTCCTGCAGGAGACACACCTGAAGGGCAACAAATATTTAGCACTAAATAGGTTTGGGTACACGCTCTTAGCCCATGCAAGATTCACAACAGGTTCTAGGGGGCCGGAAGTCCTCGTTAAGAACACACTACCTTTTCTGCCAGGGCGCACATGGCACGACCCAGCCAGGAGATTCGTGTTTATCACAGGGACGTGGGAGGGCCACAATTTTAACATCTGCTCTGTCTACATCCCACCGAGACTACACACAGAGACCTTTCCCGACCTAAGTACCCTTCTACTAGATATGCCACAGGGCACCCTAATACTGGAAGGGGACATGAATGCCACAATGTCAGTGGACATTGGGACGGTGTCCTCCCAGGGGATGGGAACGCAACCACTGCGTGCCTTTGTAGAAGCAATGGGATTAACAGATCTGTGGAGAGCACATAACCTTAATCTTAGGATGTACACACACACATCGGCAGCCCACGGCACTGGTTCCCGATTAGATTATATTTTTACACAGACCATGCACGCAGGACAATTCCGAGGGGCGCAGCAAAGGGTGAGGGGCATATCCGATCACTCTCCAGTTGAAGTGACGCTACAGGGTCCCATCCGGGACTACACTCTCCCACCACGGGTGGATCCATGGCACTTCAAAGATCATGAGTTCCAGGACAGATTCCGGGAACGAACACAACAATACTTTGACGAAAATGCGGGGTCAGTGGACTCCCACATTACTCTCTGGGAGGCATACAAAATGGTGGCAAGGGGATACGCCCAGGTGGTGGCAAGAAAAAGGAGAGACGCTCCCACTGTGATTAGTTAGAGTAAAAATTAAATGACATGGAGATGGAAATGGGGAGGGGAGGGAGGGCACACCCGATGTTGAAACACAGACTGCGACTGAAGCAGGGAGAGCTCAGGGATTTGGAGAAGGAAGTGGCTCGCGCCCACGCGATAGCCACGCAAAGACGCATATATGATCTCGGCGACAACGCTAATGAGATGATAGCATGGCTGGAGAGGAGAGACAAGGGTCAAAACTGGGTCCCAGAGCTTTGCAATTCAGGCAACCCCCCAAGGAAGACGGGAGCGGAAATGGCAGGGGCCTTTGCAGCCTATTATGAGGAAATATACCAATCAGTCTCTAGCAGGTCGGGAGAAGACAGTGCAGAGCTACTCAATGACATCTCCCTTCCGATGCAGTCAGGGGAGGATAGGGTGGTAATTGACCAAGACCTGACGACGGAAGAAGTTATAGGGGCTATCCGAGATCTCCAATCTGGGAAAGCATCAGGCCCCAACGGCCTCCCCGCAGAACTATATAAATGTGTGGCACAGGGGGTGGCCCAGCCAATGCTTAATATGTGTGAGGCCGCACGAGACGATGGACGGCTGCCGGAGGATTTCCGGTTGGCAACCATAGTTGTCATTCCGAAGAAAGGAAGGCCCCCTGATCTATGCAGTTCTTACAGGCCAATCTCGCTGCTTAATTTTGAAGTGAAGGTACTGGCAAAAGTGTTAGCCAACCGATTGGGCCCGGTGGTGTCTACCACAGTAAATCCTGATCAGTCAGGCTTCATGCCACACAGAAGCACCAGGCTGAATCTACGCCGCCTATATGGCATGATGTGGCTGATGGCGGCCGACCAAATGAGGCTGCAGCGCTGCTGTCGCTAGATGCGCAGATGTCATTCAACAGTATTGAATGGCCATACCTTTTTGCGGTCCTGTCTAGGCTGGGATTCGGACAAAAGTTCTGTAAGTGGGTCCAACTTCTTTACTGTGAACCAACGGCAAGGGTCCGAGTAAATGGGACAGTCTCCAGATCATTCAGGTTATACAGGGGTACGAGACTGGACTGTCCACTCTCCCCCTGCTCTTCGCGCTGGAACTGGAGCAGCTGGCGGCCTGGGTCCGGGGGGACCCGCTCGTACCTCGAATAGATGTAGGGTGCGGCTGGGAAGAGCGCATTTCCCTATACGAGGATGACGTTCTGCTATACACACAAAGACCCCACCAGCCTTTCCACAGGCTTATCCACATACTGCATCTTTTTGGCAGCTACTCGGGCTACCAAATAAATTGGGACAAGTCCCTGGTGTTCTCCCTGGAGGGGGGACTTCGGCCCTCACGTCTGCCTGCGCGGCTCTGGTCCACCAGGAGGAGTTCAAATACCTTGGTATCTGGATCACTAGAACAAAAGGAGACTATATGGCTCAAAACATATATGCCCAGTTAGAGAGGCTACGAGGGGACGTAGCCCACTGGTGGCGCCTCCCGCTCTCCCTTATGGGTAGGGCGGTTTTGTTTAAAACGATGGCCCTCCCCGTCTACTATATGTGCTGCAAAACACCCCGTACCACATACCAGAGACAGCTTTACGGGCACTTGAGGCAGAGCAGCGCACTCTGCTGTGGGGGGGGGAGGGGAGGCAGCCCGCGAATAGCGCTTCGAAAATTGCAGCGGGGAGTGTATGAGGTCAGCTTGGCAGTCCCAGATATTAGAAGTTATTATCTAGCATCCCAGCTTGTTAATGTCCACGACTGGGTATACGCAGTACAAAATGACCCCGCATATCGAGTAGATCGCTTTGCTATGGGGAGCCAAGGTTACCAAGGCGCTCTATACAGGCAAAACAAAGACAGGTTGCTGCTGACGCACACTTGGACAGTGATACAGGCATGGTGTAAGACCACAAAAATAGTGGGGTGGGAAAACAAATTGACAGAACAAACCCCGCTATGGGATAGTGACCTTCTAGGTGACGTCGGGCAGCTAAAGGGTTTCCGTAAATGGAATCTTATTGGGATAGAGCGACTGGGTGATGCCTCGTGCAGCGGGGCCGTGATTACGTTCAAGAAACTACAGGCAGAATATGAAATGTCAGACGGAGAAAGATTCCGCTATCTACAATTGCGGCATGCTTTACAATGCCATATATCGGAAGGAGAGCAAATACCTGAATACCCCCCCCTTAAAGACAGGCTCCTACTAGACCAGATGATCGATAAAGCAGTCTCATTAACATACCGTAAGATTATGAACAACTCCCCTGATGTATTGGTTGCTCTGAGGGGGGCGTGGAAGGGGATGTGGGGTTACTGGAGGACGATTGGGGAGAAGCACTACACTGCCCGAGGAAAATTGCCATACGAGCGCGATTTCGATTAATACAACTGTGCATCCTGCATAGATCATACACCCCCAGGGCACTCCAGTACCGCATGGGCTGATGCAACTCCGAAGGGTGCGCCAGGGGATGTGGTGAAACAGGCACCTTCCTCCATATTCTCTGGGCCTACCCTAAAATACAGGAATATTGGATACAGATAGCCCGAGTGATGACGGCAGTGGTGGGATTCAGAGTACCGGCAGAAGCGAGATGGCTTATACTGGGGCTAAAAGGGGAGATGGGCTGGCCAAAATACACCACAATATGGCTCACACTGGTGGCTGGAGTGGCCAAGAGAAACATAGCACGGGCATGGGGGGAGTCAACCATACCAAAGACTGAAAAATGGGCAAAAGATGTGGACTGGTGTCAACAAACCAAAAAGACTGTGTACCATAGTAGGGGCTGCCCCAAAAAGTGAGAAAAGATATGGACTGCATAGATCAAGTATAGGACTGCATCATGAGAATGGGAGGTTGGGTGGACCGAGAGGGGGGGAAGGGAGATGCTGGGACGGGGAAGCTGTGTGGTCAATGTAAACCCCCTCAGCTCCCTCTTCATATAAGCTGTGAATTTGATGAAACTATTGTTAGATCTCATCAATTGCCTAATGCTCCTCTTTGTACAGGAATGTAATATGGAAATGTGCCAGAAGCAATGGTTTAATAAAAGGAACGTTTAAAAAAAAAAGATCTAGGATATCATTGGATATGAACATAAACGGATTCCTCTGTGTCATGAAATAGCTGAAGCATGATACAAACACATCTTATCAAGCTACAATTCCTTGATAGGGATGACTATAATTTTTTGGCTGAATCACAAATCATTAAGTTTTGTAAGGGAAGTCTTGAAAAGAAGATATTCAAGTTCCTTAGGATCATATCATTCTTTGGCCCCTAACTTTTTCCAAGAAATATTGCCATGCAATGGGAACAAATAATTTGTTGATCAAAAGTAAGTTATGATTCAGGATAGCGACAAGACAGAGCATCTGCTAACAGATTCTTTGATCTAGACATATAGGCTATAGTAAAGTCAAATATTTTGGAATAAATGCACAACTAACATGGCAGCGATTGTTACACTGCAGTTTCTGTACACATTGTAAATTCTTATGATCAGCGCAAATTTTTAAAAGGTTCCTTGGTACCTATCAACAAATGTCTCCACTCAACAAAAGCCTTTTTCATAGCATGTCACTCCCTTTCCAAAACTCAATGGCTCCATTCACATTCTATAAGACTGAGACACTTAGAAAACATGATGCTTCTGTCAATCAACTCATCATCTTGCAATTGCAATAGAACAAATCCATCTGCCCTTTCAGAAGCATCCATCTCCACTATAAATATTTTAGTTTTGTCAGAATGGTGTTGGTTAGTAGCTTAATGAACATTCTCTTAAGCATATTAAATGCTTCTTCAGATTGGGAGTCCAAACGAAAACCTACTTTTATATCATCCTTTTTTAAGGCACAAGTAATATCAACAGGAAGATGTGTAAAATTCTTATGAAATTGGCAACAACAATTGGCAATTCCAAGAAAACCTTTGGTTTTGAGTACATGACAAGCAGCTGACCAAATATGAACAAGTGATTTTGGCAGCAGAAAATGTATCTTTGAAGATGTATAACGATCTAAATCCTGCAACTTTTTTGCCTCTTCCAGAGACTGATTGATATGATGATGGCATCTACCATGACTGTTTAGAGGTTACTGAATTCATTACTCTTCCCAGAGCATATGGTGTTTTCTTTTTAAAAATAAATAAATAAATATTTTTATTGAAATTTTACAGAGAACACAAAGCATGTGAATGCACCAGAACATCGTGGACACATACGAGAAAATACATGAGCATGTGAAATCTCAGAAATACAGGACATGGTCAAGTATCAACAGTTAACAAATTGCCATAGTGTGACATGGTGAAACATACTACTCTGTTTCTCATTATGAGGGTTGTGTAGGTTAGGAGTGTTCCTCTCCACCTCCTAAGTCAATACCATATTGTTTTATCCAAGGACCCCAAACCCTACCAAACTTTATCGGAAAACGTCTGGCCGTGTACATGACCTTTTCTGCTGCCTACTGTAGGTCCATTGCGTTTTTCCATTCTTGGAATGAGGGGAGGCCGGGGGCTCCCCAATACTTAGCCACATCTCTCTTGGCCACTACCAGCCCTAGGTTACTAAATAGGCGCTTGGCTCTGGGGATATCTAACTCTGTGGGGATACTCAGAAGGATGTATTTAGGATCTACTGGTAATGTTACTTCCAGTATCTCATTAAGTTCTTTGATTATACTGGTCCAATATAGAATAATGCGGGGGCATTCCCAAAGTGTGTGAATAAACGAAGTCGATCCTGCCTACATAGGAGACAGCTGGGGGAGCTGGCCCTAACGAAACTATACAGTTAAGCCCTGTCATAGTAGATCCATTGAAGGATTTTGAATTGAATCAGCCGGAGTCTGGATTTGATTGCCACTTACCTGGGGTGCATCAAGGCAGCATCCCAGTCTGGGTCCTCAAGTTCTCCCACTTCGTTTTCCCAGCGGCTCCTCAGTTTTGTCAGTGAGTCGGGCCTATTATCCGTAATTGTTTTGTATGTCCAGGATACCGCCTTCTCACCAATTTCTCCCATAAACAGTCGCCCCTCTGATTGGTGCATAATCTAGTTTATTCCCTGCATCTAATCCCTCGACAGTCCAGGCAAGACGGAGCTGGAGATATTTATAATATTGTGTGGTGCTAAGTTGATATTCTTTTTGAAGGGTGCTAAAGGGAATCAATATACCCACCTCTATAATGTCTCTCAATTTAGAAATTCCCAAGATGTCCCAGGCTCTAAAGCTTTTCAGTTTTCTGATTTCTTTCAAATGTGTTCCAACCCACAAGGAGGGTCTCATGAGTTATCTTTGCTTCCCACTGCATCCACCTTTCTGACCCTTTCCAGGAATCTATGGTCACCTGAGTTGCCAACAACAACTTCTTTACCCCCTTCCCCCACAGAGGTAATGTGTGTAGGGAAGAGTTTGGAATTGTGTCCTTTCTAATGCATATGGCAGGTGATCTCTTGGCATGTGCCCCCAATAATTGACTACCATAAGGTGAGCCGCCCAATAATAAGCTTTTATGTCTGTAGGGCGATGCCTCCGTTGCATTGATTTCGTTATAGTGTGGCCAGAGCTACTCTCGGATGTCACCCATTCCAAATTTGGGTCCGGACTTCCCATTCTATCTTGGTGAACATTTCCTCTGGGACCCTATAGTAGGTGTTTTGAAGGATGTAGAGAAGTTTAGGCAGTGTTATCATCTTATACATTGCGGCCCTTCCCATCAATGTCAGCATCAGCTTTCTCCATATTTCCACATCTGTGTGGAAGTCAGCTAGGATCCCCCGGATATAGAGTTCTACGCTGACCTCCTTGTTTATGGTCACATAAACTCTGAGATATCGGAACTCCTCCTTGTCAACGCACAGCCGGCCCAGGACATCACCTGGGTCGATGTGTCGTCCTGCCGGTTATAGGCTAGATTTCTCCCAGTTAATCCTATAGCTCGCATGAGCCCTATAGCTTTCAAAAACTTGAAATGACACTGGAAGTGATTTTTCGAGGGTTGGGGACATATAGGAGAATATCATCGGCATACAGGAAGATTCGTTCATCTTCCTGCCTGTCCTCTCATTCTTCGAACCCTGTGAGACCTGGGTGCGTGCGGACAATGCATGCCAATGGCTCCAGTAGAAGGGCAAACAATAACGGGGACAGCGGGCACCTCTGTCGTGTGCCCAGTTCAATAGAAAACTCTGTGGACAAATCCCCATTTACTCTCACTCGCGCCACCAGGTCTTTATATAGCAACACAATCCAGGCCCGGAACTTGGGACCAAAGCTTTATCTCACCAGGACTGTCTCAAGAACAGCCAATGAACAGCATCAAAGGCCTTCTCAGCGTCTAGGGATAACAACAGGTGGGGGTCTTCCCGGCTCTGTATGGTTTCAAGCCAATTATATAATCTATGGAGGTTAAACCTGGTAGATCTCTTGGGTATGAAGCCCGATTGGTCGTAGGTGATTAGGTCAGTATTGACCTTTTGGAGCAGTTTAGCTAAGATTGCGGCCAGAATTTTAGTCTCAATGTTTAAAAGAGAAGTTGGGCGGTATGAACCACAATCTGTCGCAGACTTCCTAGGTTTGTGTATCACTATTATCATGGCACTCCTGAGATCATGTGGGAGGGTACCAATTTCTTTTGCCTCCATGAATAATTTAAGTAGGTGTTGTAGGAAAGTGGGTTTCTGTTGCAGTATCCTCCCCCCCACTTTTTTCCTTATATCTGGTGCACTTTGACTGAGTGTGCACTGGGTCCCTACCAATCAGGTTCCCAGTGCCTGTGTTCTTCCCCAAAACTGTACCTTTGTTTTCACAATTGCCACACCTCTGGCTCACATGTAAGTCCCTTGTAAAAGGTACCAGTGGTCCCAAGGACCTTGTGACCAGCCAGGATCTCTAAGGGCTGCAGTGTGTATTGTTCCACCCTCAGAGGCTCCTCACAAAACACATACATTCTGCCATTGCAGACTGTGTGTTTTGGTGCAGACAAAACTTCAGACTTGAAATGGCACACATCCCTGTGTGCCATGCCCACCAACCACTGCCTGTGGCATAGGTAAGTCACCCCTCTAGCAGGCCTCACAGCTCTAAGGCAGGGTGCACTATACCACAGGTGAGGGCACAGCTGCATGATCAATGAGCCTCTACAGTGTCTGTGCCATTCACAGACATTGTAAGTACGGCTGAGCCAAATTGAATACATGGGCTGGGAGTTTGTCATTATGAACTCCACAGCTCCATGATGGCTTTACTGAATGCTAAGGAGTTCGGTATCAAACTCCTCAGCATAATAAACCCGCACTGATACCAGTGTTGGATTTATCACAAAATGCACCAACAAAACAGAAGTACTCATCATGGGCCCAAACCCAGACGCCTGGAGCGACACCTGGTGGCCCCCCGCCCTCGGAAACCCGCCAACCCCCACGGACCACGCACGCAACCTGGGAATCATCCTGGACTCCGAGCTCAAAATGGACCGCCAGATCAACTCCGTCTCATCTTCCTGCTTTCACACCCTCCACCTCCTTCGTAAGACCTTCAAATGGATCCCCCTCGAACACCGAAAGTCCGTCACTCACGCCCTGGTCACCAGCAGACTCGACTAGGGCTACGCCGGAATAAACAAAAACCTCACCCGCAAGCTACAGAACATCCAGAACGCCGCCGCAAGACTGGTCCTCAACCTGCCAAAACACTGCCACATCTTCCTGCACCTGCGCACACTCCACTGGCTCCCCGTCGAGGCGAGAATCACCTTCAAGATGCTCACCCACGCACACAAGGCCCTCCACGGCACCGGACCAGCATACCTGAACAGCCGACTCAAATTCCACGCACCCCAAAGGACCCTACGATCAGCCCAGCTCTCCTACGCAGTGGTCCCCCGCACCAGAAAGACCAGATCGGGAGGCCGCTCCTTCTCCTTCCTCGCGGCCAAAGCATGGAACGTCCTTCCGCTCCACCTCAGACAGACAACATCGCTCCCCATCTTCGCAAGAAACCTCAAAACCTGGCTCTTCGACAGACCCCCTCCTTTATGGAATGGAACCTGCACCCCCCCCCGCACCCCTAGCGCCTTGAGACCCTTACGGGTGAGTAGTCGCGCTTTAACAAACCCCTGATTGAATGATTGATTGAGAGGGCATGTTAGAGATGCCCCCTGAAAAACGACCAACTCTCTTGTTTCCAGCTGACTGGTCTGCACCATCCTGCCACTCACAGACATGTTTCTGACCCCCTGAGGTGGCTTCACACCAACCCCCAAGCAGGAACAGCATTCAGGGCGGTGAGCCTCAAAGGCTTCCTGCCCTTTAATATGCTCGCCAAGGCCTCTCCAGCTAGTGGAAATGCCCGCCTCCGTGATCAAGCCTCACTTTTGGTGGAAAGGTCGTCGGGGAAAATTAGTAGTCAGGAGAGATGTGTCCCCTCTCTGCCAGGACCACCCCTAAAGTTCCCTGGACCGAGGTGACCCCTCCTTAGGAAATCCTCCATCTTGAATAGAAGGATTCGACCAATCAGGTTAGGGCAGAGGTCTTCAAACTGTGGGGTGCGCCCCCCTGGGGGGCCGTGGCAGTGTTCCGATGGGGCGCGAAGGCCTCAGTAAGAACTTGTAAATGAAAATGGCTTGGAAACACAAATGTATTTATTCACTGCGTTTCCAAGCTTTCTTCATTTACAAGCAGCAGCTGAAGTACATGGCAGGGTCAAAGACATGATTTAACAAGCATTGGCATAGCCAATAGGTCTCGCTTTTGGGACCTTATAAGTATTTAGTTATGCAGCACAATATCCTTAGTGCAACAACATCAACTGTTGCATGGCTAAAAACGTATAAGGTCCCAAAGGCGTAGACCTATTGGCTATGCCAATGCTTGTTTTACTTAATACCGGCTATGCCCACCCCTCTGCACACCACAATCACAAGCGTTACAGGCGTGGAGAATGTTGCATATTAATTTTCAATCGATCATGGTGGTAAAATCGATAATTGTTTTTTTTTCCAAGCGTTTCAATTCACCAAACAGATCAGGTTAATTGCATGCATTAGTGAAGCTTGTCAAGTGCTCCAGAATTAGGGGTGGAGCAGGGGTTTGACATTATTACAGTGTGAAAACACAGCACCATCTAGACGGACGTAATGACTCCTTCATTAACAGAGTTTCACAGGGGATACTTTGAAGCAGGCTAGTATTGCTTTTCACTAAAAACAAACCTGCATTAAAACAAGTGATCAGCTCTTGTTTGGCTGCATCTTGCTCGCCGCGTCCTTTGCAAACACTCCTGCAGAGGCGTGAGTGAATGTAACATGCATCTCAAATGCATGCGGCTGGCCTCGAGACCACACCCAGGCCCGCACGTCTGCATTGCCTACGCATGTAAAGAGTGCGCAAACGTTACAGGTGAACAATGCAGACCGAGGGTTGAAAGGCAGGTTGTTTGGTCTGAGTGTTTTCCAGGCTGCGATGAAAGAAGGGCGCCCTGTTTTGTCTCCAACCGGACGCTTTCCCAGCTGCCAGGGGCGGCGGGTGCTTTACGGCGGAGACATCCGCGTGCATGTCTGCACAGGTCGACAAGGGGACGGGCGCCGCTTCCGTCTTTCATCTGGCCTACCTTCAACTCCTGCTTTTTGTGTCATTTAGCGAAATTCGGGAAACGCAGCCCCGAGCAGAGCATATGGCGGACGGCGCACCTGCCGCGTGCAAAGCACCTGCCGAGGGCCCCGGGGAAAGCAGGGCCGGCTCCGGATATAGCGTTACAGGCCAGAGGCCAAAAGCGCTTCAGCTCATCTGCCGACTCGTCCACAGCCACTGACGTGCCCTCCTCTCTCTGCCCGTGTAAAGCCGCAGAGCATCAAGCTATATCACTGAGACAGGCCACGCAGGAGGCGGGGTCGGCGGCGGCTGGTGCTAGGGGGGAGCGGCGCAGGATGAAATATTGTGACACGCCTCTTGACGCCGCGGCTAATCACAGCAGCTGACGGCTGCAGAGCCCGCTGCACCCTCCTCCAGCGGCGAGGACATTCCTGCCAGCCCACTCCTGCATTGCTAATTTGAAGGAGTCCCTTTAATTTGAAGTAGAGATTACGACTCCCCCATGGGGCCCCACCGGGGCTGTAAAGGCAACAGACAGGCCCATTGTGCCGACATTAGCAAAGAACAATCCGAGGCTGAAAGGGTTATCTGGAGAGAATGGCAGTCTGAAAAGTTGGCTTGTGCCAGAGATCCTGCCTGAGCTCATTATACGTGACAGCAGATGGAGCCGAGACCCCGTTGCTGGGCAGAGTCCCGGGGTCATGTGGAGAAATGCAGAATGGTTATTTTAAAGTACCACTCTGGCAAAAAAAACAAGAGAGGAGCGGGCGCGAGTGATAGTGGCAGCCTGGGCTTTTGAAAGCTGACCAGACGCTCGTGCGTCATGGCCTTTTCCCTGCGATTACCCGCACGTCCGGCATGTGTTTCCAATTATCGCGCCCGCGTCTGGGCACAATAATTGGAAACAGATGTCGGCCCTGCGGGTAAAGGCAGGGAAAAGGCCATGACGCACGAGCGTGTGGTCAGCTTTCTGAAACCCCTAACTTAAAGTCTCGCCAGAGCAGCGCTTGCGCGCTACTCGAGGCTCGACCTAAAAAGGACACAATTTTCTTTAACTATTTTGTTCAGTTTTTTTCACCTGCAGGTAACTGCAGATAACATAACACACACTTGAAATGAAAAATAATTTCTAATTAATACTTCTGAAACCTCAATTTGTTAATGCAATCATTGCAGATGTCTCTGTGTTAGGCCAAAGAGCCACATAATTGAATCCTGGTCGGCGCAGTGGGGAAAAGGGGCTTGTGTGTGTGTGTGTGTATATATAGTGCTACAGGTCCCAGCCTCTTACATAAAGCACTGTGAATGTGAATATGCCAATTCTTTTTTTAAAACTGTATACACAGTATAAGATAGGATGCTGCAGAATGGTTTAGTCAGAGCCACTGGAATTATGTGAGTGGAGCACCAAATTATGCAGCAGTGTTGACGAAACTATGCAAGAAGAAAAGGCAAATAATGCGGCATATTTTCTTACACTATTAATTCATTATTTTGTACTTTTTACACATGATAATACTATTTGGGCAAAGATTTGACCTCATTAGTACCAGTTTACCAAATACAGAAATAAGCACATGAAAGGTGACCAGTTAACCTTTATGAAGGGCCTTCCACTGCGTGGGAACACATCACCACATTTTAGTAACTTTTGATCCTTTTGAGCTAGAAATATATTTTTTTCTAAAATCTGCAGCTTATGCACCAGGTGATGGTTTATAATGCTAATTATGTGAAAAAAGCCACAGAATCTTATAATTCCAGTGGATCTGGATTTAGTGTTTAACATAAAACAAGTGCTTTCAAAGCATGTCTTTAGTAATAGGTAATCAGACTGTACCTAGTGCAAGCATTTCTATAAGTATCCATTAAAATGACACTTTCCAGAATTCAACACCATTATGTCACGTGTCATCATGAAACTTGAAGTGACTCCATCAATTAAGGCTTATACTGGGTCCTAAGCAGCCCTTACATTTGGTGATTAACCAATTCCACACATTTACATTTCTTTCAGGCAGCAGGCACCTTGGTTGCTGTCATGCCCTCGGCTTCACAACACATGAGAGCACCACACTCTCCCCTTCCACTTTCACCCAGAGCCACCACAACATCCACATTAACCATTCAGGGATGGCTGTTTCTTTTTTGTTTAACAAAAGTATGGAAACTGGTTTTGTGAAATCAATAAAACATAGGCACATCAGTCCCCACAGATCCTGCCCACTTTGACATTCATATGTCCTTTCAGGTAAATTGAAGGGTGGCTGCAGGATCTCATTTTCAGTTCCCTGATCATCCTGGCCCCCAGGGTCTTCAGAGTAATGGCCCAGGAGAAAGAGGAAAAGAGCGAGATCCATGGATAACATCAAAGACATGGCCCATAGGAGGGGTGCTATCTGGGAGCTAATGTTTCCATCTACAAATGGACAGACACATGTCACTCTTAGAGAGATGACCTGTGTAAGGAGGCAACATATGGGGGCTGTTTTTTCATGAAAGGGCCAGCACTACCATTAATGTAGCAGCTGCAGTGGCACTGGGACCACGTGTGTGAGGGGCCACTGCACCCCTATCTTTCTAGCAAGGAGTGGAGGCCCATTTTCCTTGCTAGTATTAAGGCCCAGGGCACCCATGTGGCACATGGAATGGGACCCCAGCACCAGGGAGGGGGGGGGGCAAGATGTGGGGCTTTGTTCCCTTTTTTGTATTACACAAATGGACAGTCTACTCTGAGCCTCAGGCCTAGGAGTAATAGCTCTGTGTAATGGGCAGAGAACGAAGCCTGTTTCTTAGGGCTGTAGGTATCATTGGTGCTGCAGGTGCAGTGGCACTGAGGCCTAGTGGTGTGAGGGGCCAACTAAATACCAATTATGGCTGCTTTACTATCCTTCCTTCCTTGTTCCTTGTTTGGATTAGGCCCCATGCACCCTTGCTGTGCTGGTGTTTTTGGCCTCATACCAATTGCCCAAGGGAGGTAAATATATTGATGCAGAAGACACAGCTTAGTTTGGGACTCAGAGTGACAACAGAATGGGTATGATGAAAGATTGGGCCCATGGTTTTAACAAAGAGCTGAGGAGACTGCCTGTTTCGCAAGAAAGCAGCTATCATTAGTGCAGCAGGTGAAGTGGCACTGGATCCCAGGGGATTGAGGGGCCCAGTACATCAGATCATGACTGTCTTACAATCCAAAAGAGGCACAGGGCTTTGCTAGCATTAGAGCTGAGGAAAACATTTTGCAGAGTGGGGCAACTTGTGGGGGCTCATTTTTTCTGAAAGGGACAGAGAGTCTGTTTCAGGATTGGAGTGACAGCCAGGCATGGGGGGAAAGGCAGAGAGGCAGCCTACTACTCAGGGATGCAGATATCATTAGTGCAGCAGGTAAGGTAAGGCAAAGTTGCTTTGGGGCCCATGTGTGTAAGGTGCTAACAATACCCTAAATATGTGGGGTAGAGTTTTTGGATCAATTCTTGTTTTTGTGTGACATATTTGCTCTTTTATACTGCTCACATTTAGTGCAGAATGTGAACTACAGAAAAGTACCCCTGAAAGGATCTCGTACTCCCAGCCCCCTGTGCTCAGCCTTACCCCTTCCGCTCCCCCAAGTCTTGCCATAAAGTTTTGGAGGGGGGCCCGACTTCAAAACATTTTCATTAGGGGGCCTCAGAGCAAAAATGTTTGAAGACCTCTGGGTTAGGGGGATGCCCCCACCCCAAAGGGAGGGTACATTCTAAGGGTATAGTCACTCTAAAGGCAAGTAGCCCATTGGCTAACATCTGCCCGTACCTGTAACGCCCCTAAATTCAGTACTTAGGGGTGCCCCTGAACCTTGATCCTCGGATTCCTACAACCCAAGAAGAAGAGGATGAAGAAGACGCCATGCAGCAGAGCCTGGAAGACGACTACTGATTTGGCCCCAGCCCTACCGGCCTGTCTCCTGCTCAAAGACCCTGCGAAGAAGACGGCGCCTGTCCTGTGGCCAGCGACTTCCAAGAACCCCAGGAAGACTGCCACTCTTCAGCCAAGGCCAGATCTCCAGAGGACAGCGGCCCTGTACAAAAAGAAACCATACCAAGGGTTCCGGATCCAGGCGGATCCGCGACCCCTGCCCACTCTGCACCCTACGCCCATGGCCCAAGTTTGAGTGGCTCTCCTGTCCTGTGAAGTCTCCCCAGCAATCCTGACCTCGTCTCCATCAGTGGCTGGCCTCTCCTGGACCCCACGAAAGTTGCCTGCAGCCTTTACACGGAGAGTCCCCCTGACTGTGACCGACTCCGACCAAGAAGATCGAACACCAAAAGGTACCCCTGCATCCTCCTTTGGGAGCTCAACCTATGGTGCCTCGACCTCCCCCAGCCCTCCAACTTACTTGCCTAGCCAGTGGTCCCTTTCAGCCAGCATCCTGGTCCGAGCCTGTAGCCTGTTTGTGCGACCGAGATTCCCAAATGAAACGCATTGGGCGTCCGATGCTGGTCTTGCACCCTGCATCCGGCTGCCCCTGTGCCGCTGGTGGTGTAGCTTTGGTGCTGCCTTGTGGCCCCCCCTGTGCTGATCTTAACCCCTGGGGCCTGTGCCCTGAAACCGCGGGTACTTACCTGCAAACCGTGCCTCCTTTTGGTGCCCTCAGTCTCCATTGATTTACACTAGGCCCAGGGACCTCTGCACCCAGCTGCCCCAGTGCTGCTGGTGGTGCAGTACCTACGTTAAACTGAGCCTTGCCCAGTGTTGGCACAAACCCCCGAAGACTGGGATTCAAATTTGAGTACTTACCTGCTAACGCACAACATTGTTTTCCTCCCAAAGGATTGCATTGTATTCTATCTATTGCATACAACTGTCTATCTTTCACATTGCTAAGGGCTATTGTTTCTGATTAACAAATACAAAAGTATTTCTAAGACTGTAAAGCATTTCATCTGCCTTGCAAAACAATTCATACTGCATTTTTAAAGTATTACAACTTTGAAAACTGTTGCCTGCAACTGAGTATTTCTTGGTTCTAGAAAATAAAATAACCAAACAATAACTTTTTATACAAAACCATTGGTCTGGATGCAGTCTTTGAGTGTGTGCTATCATTTCTTGCCTGAGTGTGTACAATAAATGCTTAACACAGCCCTCTGATACGCCTAACTGCTCGACCACACTACCACAAATAGAGCTTTTAGTATTATCTACTTGAGCCTCTGTAAGTCTCTGGGGATTCACTGGACTCTGTGCACACTAAACCTTACTTAGGTATAGTATCCAAGAAAGAAGTGACTCAAACAGATAGATTCACCAAAGAACAAAAATATATTTCAACTACAACGTTTCAGCTTCCGCCTTCCTCAGGTAGTACAAGATGGTTTGCTCAGTGGCTGCACAGATGACACAGCTGAATTTTCAAAAAGCATCATGAGTGAAGATTCTATTTGGAATGTGGAATCAATGCAGTCCTGAGAGCTCTTGAGATATGCAGTAATCAGGTTGTATTATCAGTAATGTTCAGTCCATCTGGATGCAGTGATTTTAAACGGTACATCCAGAAGTTTTCTCTGGAGTCCAGTAGTTCTTCCTTTGAGACATGTTCCACGGGGAAAATCTTCAAATCTGATAGTAAATGATCCACAAGGTTAAAATGATTGGCTACAGGCTGGTCAATTTTCTTATTAATTATTGCCGATTTGTTACTTAGGTATAGTATATACAGAGCCAGCTTCCTACAGGTGTGGGTTCAGTAAGTTGGTATTTCTTTTGAAAAGTTCTGCTGGAATTCCATTGGGGCCCGGGGTCTTCCCAGCCTTTAAATCCCCTATGGCTGTCTGCACCTCCACAAGTGTCACATCTTTCTCTAGTATCCGTCAGTCCTCCGCTGTCAGAGTAGGAATATTGACTTAGGCAAGGTAACTCGCAATCTGGGGTGTCTCAGCCAGCAGGTGGGCAGCGTAATATCTAGCAAACTCGTTAGCTATTTCCCTGGTGACAACATATATGTTGCCTTTTTCTCCTTGTATTGCATGTATCCATCTAGATTCTGCTTCCCTCTTGCTCAGTCATGCAATTAATCTCCCTATTTTATCACCAGCATCATAAAGATGCCGTTCTGTGGCTAAAATGACATTCTTGACTTCTTGATGGGCCCGTGCCTGATACTCCTTATGGAGGATCGCAATGTTGCACAGTTTAATAGGGTCTGTTGTGGCCCCAGGTTGTCCCTCCAGCTGTATAAGTTTCTCCTCTAGTGTTTCTATTTCTCTCATCTCACGCTTTTTTTATGAGCAATGATATATTGTGCTCTATCTCTCAGGACTGTTTTATATGCCTCCCATAAGGTGATTACCGAGGTCACTGAGTCTTTATTCTCAGAGAAATATAATTCCGTATCCATCCTGATCTGCCTTGTCACCGCTTCATCTCGTAATTTCCAGGCATTAAGTTTCCACCCAGCTCGTATCCCCTCAAGCATTTCCCAAGTGTGAGCCATAATGGTGAGTGATCTGATAGGCCTCTAGCCAGATATTCCACCCTTTCTATTTCCTGCACTTCTCCTGCGGGGGCAAAAATGTAATCTAACCTAGAGAAAATCCGGTGGGCACCCAAGAAGTATGAGTATATGTGGGCGGCGACGATGCCACAAGTCTGATAACGCCAGGGCCTTCATAAAGCCAGCCAGAGTCGTCTCCCCTTGGTTATTAGAGATTGGGCTAGTACGGTCAAGACTCAAGTATACTACGTCGGTAAAGTCCCCCTGATAATATATTTAGCTGAGCCTGCCTCCAGTTGTAGCTCCACCACTCGATCCATCGTTTCTTTCTGGAGCCGCAGGGGTGCATATACTCTAACCAGAGTTATGTGCCTACATCCCCAGAGGCCCTTGACTGCTACATATGTTATGTTAGGGTCGACCCAGGTTCTCTCTATTCTAAATGGAGGCGTTTTCCTTATCAATATTGCTACTCCATGGGAGCCTGTGGTAAATCCCGCATGGCCGAGTGTCTTGTAGGCCCCTCTCCCCAGGAATCCACAATGAGAACCCCGCAGGTGGGTTTCCTGCAGGAGGACCACATCCGGTTTTAACCTCTTAATATTGCAGCCGCTAACCCTCGTTTGATCTTAGTATCTAAACCATTAACATTCCTTGATAAGATTGAGAATCCCTCTCAATTAGCCATGTCAGCCCGATCATCTATATATTGTGATATTTTGTCTGGGAAACAGCGTTTACAACGCTGTTTCCACAACGCATGGCCTTACAACGTGGTTGTTACAATGACAGCGTTGTTATCACGCATGCCATTACATCGCAAGTCGTAACAACGACTTGCTGTAGGGGGCGTGCAACACCAGGGAATGTGTTGGATTTTAAATCCAACACCTTCCCTGCTGTTGCACAAACTGGAGTAGGAATACTAATTAATACTATTCCTAAGTCCAGCGCGCCCTACAGCAAGTCGTTGATGACGACTTGCGTATGTAACTGGCAGCGTGGCTATCTGTGCGGTCGTTGTAACGACCACGTTGTAAAGCCATGCGTGGTGAATGTATGCGTAGTAACGTCATACATTCTTTTGTCTCCATGTCATGTTGGTCTCTACTACTGCGTCCACACATCCGCTTTTCTACACCACATGTTCCAGTAACTTGTCCCTCCCATTCTAACGTGAAACTCAACCATATACCCACCACCCCCCACTCTCCCCCAACCCCCACACACTTATTTCTTATTGTCAGTATAACAACTGTGTCATAGGTGGATTAGGGAGGTATGTCGCCCTCAGCATCCCTCTTTCAAAGAACCTTACCTCCCTAAAACTCTAAAAGTCTCCCACTTGAACAAACTTTGTGTGAGAGGAAAACAAAACAAAATAATTAGATGAACAATGTATTTGCCCTTGGTGGTACTGGCACTGCGGGGAAGCAGGCCGTCAGGTCCGCTTCCTCGGGGGCCCTCTCCAGGCCCGTCTGTTCAGTCAATTCACCCTTTTTTCTTGTGTTGTGTCTATATTGGGATCGGGTCGTGGAGATGTCTGCTGTTCATACTCCATGTTTGCTATCAATGATAGTAGTGGATGATCTTTTGAGCCTGTTGAATGTTAATGATCGGACATATCAGTGGTGGTGTACCCCAGGTGTTTATCTTGCGTTTTCTGTCAGATTCTCCCGACCATATCACCCTCCGTGCCTGACGATATCCCCAGCTTGGAGAAAAGGTGCCTTGCCGGCAAAGGAGTCCCCATTCTCATGGTCCCTGCAGTAGTTTCAAGGCGTCTTCTTTTCGTCCTCTATGCTTTGGGCCATGCTCTTTGCCATTAGCCATCAGGGCGCTGATCTCAAGCCGCTCTATCCAGTCGAGGGGGTGGGTGTTCATCCACCCAGGTCCAGGCCTCTTCTGGTGTCTGGAGGAAGATGGTTTTACCTCCGAAGATGACCTTAAGCTTGGCTGGGAAGAGTAGCATATATTGAATGTTCATTGCTCGAAGTTTGATTTGATTTTCTCTGAGTCAAAGGTGCGCCTTTTTTTCGCACTTCTTGCGAGTAGTCAGAGAAGACCATGATTTTGGTTTGGAGATTTCGTACTTCTCCCATGTGTCTCACTTCCCTCAGGATAGAGTCCCGGTCTTGGTAGTTTAAAAAGCGGGCAATGAGGGGCCAAGGGGGAGCCCCCATGGGCGGTTTGGTGGTTAATGCTCTTTGGGCCCATTCAATTACAAAACACATAGAGAGCTGCACAAACGGAATAGAGTCTTTTAACCATTGTTCCAAGAATGCGCCTGTATCTGAGCCTTCGACTCCTTAAGAAAAACCAATGAAGCGTAGGTTATTCCTTCGTGCACTGTTTTCGGCGTTGTCTACTCTCCAGGTCACGTCACGTCTATCGCGGAGAGCCCGGGTCACATCCTCCACCTCTGATATTCTTCCCTCCGCCTGTGTCACTCTCTCGGAGACGTTTTTGAGGTCTTGTTGGAGTAAAGTAACTTCCGACCAAACTTCACCTATTCTCCCCTCTACCGTCTCTCTTGAGGCATGTATAGCTTGTAGGAGGGCTGCGTTATCCGGCATATGGGACGTCTTTTCATCTGCATTGGTCTGGGGGCACACCGCTTTTGTGTATTTATCCATCTTACCTTGCTTCTGCGACTTAGCCTCCTTGTCTTTGGCCATTGTGAGTCAATGTATAGGCTTGTCTGTAGACCAGCACACGGCAGGGGGGCATCAGGCAGCGTCTCAGTATTTCCTGGTTCTGAAATGTCCCTGTGACAGGCCCCAAATGTAGTACTCCATCTGAGCACCCTGGTCTCGTGTGCCCCACCACTCTGACAGCTCTTAAACCAGATGAATCTGGGGCCTCAGGTGTAGACCAGCAAACCCGGGGGGGACCAGGCCCTATTAGCGACCCCACCTGGCCGGGGGGAGGGGGGGGCGGGCGGTACAAGAGGACTGGATCATCCACCCTCGTGGCGCTGTCAGAACAACAAGATGGATGCTGCTGCCTGGCTCTCCCCCCCCAGCTTTCCCAACTCAGCACGCTCCTGGCTTCAATATGCTAGTGGCGTGGCTCCTCATAACAGCTACAGAGTCATTCACCGCCAGGCAAGACAGCCTGTGCATCTGCCAGGAGAGAGGTCCGATAGACAAGAGGGTACAGTCACCGCTGGTCACCCACACAGGTGGTGCCACAAAGAAGCGTCTCAGCAAGTCAACAGAGGTCCCCAAAATGTGTGGTCTCTAATTGCCCCTCAGCTCTAATGCCAGTGAACCAATATTTATATGTGTGCCTCCACTCTAATTCCTGGGAAATCAGTCATGGGGTTTGCTCACCTGGTCTAATATGATGGGGAGAGTGCCTCCAGCTCTGCCCCAAGTGCACTTCACCACTCTTCCAGCAGTGTGCCTTACTGCAGTCTCACAGGGCCTTCTCCGCCTCGCCACACTTCTCCCCCCGCCGCACTGCTAAGCGTCTGGTGTCCCAGGAGTCTGTAGCGGTCTAGATACCGCAGCAAGCATGACCCCGGACCCTTAGCCCGGAAGGGCCTCTACATATTCTATCACTCTCTGGCCAGGCGTGGCCAGAGAGCTTAAATAAATGGGTGGAGGTCGCTCTGGACTTCCAGCCTATACATGCACTGTGTGTGGCTGCGTGTTCTGTGTAGCTCCCACAACTAGGCCTTATACGTGGTACTCAACCATGCAACATTGGCGTTGAGGGTGGGCGTCCATCACAGCCCAACCCCACATGCTGCATTCCCCTCGCCTCTCATCACCGACACCCAGGACCGAAGACACCAGCAGTGAGAAGCGCAACGTCATCCCCGGCCAGTGCGCAGGCTACACGCCGCCAACCAAGTTCCCTCACCGCAGCAACAGCGAGCCGTGTCCCAGCAGAACATGCCGTTGCCGCTGCCACAAAGAAATAAACAAAGGTACCACAGCTTCGCCTGCTCCCCCTACCTGGGCCCGCACCACCCCTGCCGCAGTCCAGCAAGCCTGAAGACTCCCGGCGAAGGCCTGCTTGTAACCTGCTTCCCATCACAGCAGCACGACGGGCGCACGCGCAGTCCACCCCCTGCCGGTCTATCGAGCTATCACTGTTGCAGCACCGCCCAGCATAGCGCTCACGTGGAGAGGTACACCATTCCATTGCCTCCACGCATCGGCCAGCAGACTGGCCCGCATCAATTAAAGCACCATGGGCATAGAGGAAGGCAAGGGACATAAACGGTCAGAAACAAACAATAAAAGGAAAGGAGAGAAAAAGAAAAAAATAAATAATAAATTAAGGAAACACCATCCTGAAGCAACACCACAAGGAAATCACAGCACCAGGCACAGGGTGCACACACAACCATGACGAATCAAGCAGCACAGGCGGCGCCACAGAACCTACCCCCAGGCAGGACACCAGGTCGTGCAACCCACTTCGCAGCACGCCCAAATCAATGCATTACCCCCATTTAGCGAACTGATAGATCCAGCCACCGCGTCCCCCAGATGGACAATCTGGATCAGCCGTTTAGACAACTACTTCACAGCAACGCGAGAAACGGACAGTGCAGTCAAGAGCTCTCTACTGTTGCACTTCGCGGGAGAAGAGATATACAAGTTGTTTGCTCATTTACAAAACACAGGGGCACCCAACGATTACAACGCGGCGGTCAGGGCTCTAAACGCGCACTTCGATCCTCAACTGAACCCCGATTATGAAAGATTCAGACTCCGCCAAGCACGCCAGAGAGAAGGGGAGTAAATTGATGCATTCCAGCTTGTGCATGGCCGATGACCAGAACAAGGACGTAAGAGCCCAAGTCATCCAAGGGTGCCAAAATAAAAGCCTTCGGACCCTTATCCTGCGAAAACCAGGGATTACTCTTGAAGAAATTTTTGTCATGGCACAGTCGACTGACCTATCAGACACCAGAGCGACAGCGATGGAGATCGCAATAACCCAACAAGCAAAGAAACCGGTGACTATCAAGACCGAAAGGGCAGATGCAGTACGCACACAGAACAGAGGAACCCGAGGGGGTTGGCCAAGCAAGAGCAAACAAGGGTCACGCCGCGGATACTGCGGAAGGGAAGAGCACCCTCAAGAAGAATGTCCTGCGCAAGGACGTGGGTACTCATAGTGTGGCACCCCCAACCACTTTGCGGTTGCGTGTAGAGGGGGACCACGGAATCGAGGAGCTCACGGAAGAAGACCACCTTCAAAAGCAGTGAAGCATCTGTCGCTCGAAGAACCCGAAAACGCCCAGAACACCGGTGTGGCAAAGACAATACCTAGAGGACTCATCCACAGACGAGGAAGGTGAGTGCTATCTCATCTCATTCGCCAGTCACCTCAAGCGGAAGCGGCGCCCAGAGCCCATGTGCGCCCTCAAAATCGCCGGATCCCAGGTCACTGCGCTGATCGACACAGGAGCGTCTGTTAATGTGATGGGGTGCCAACAGTACAAGCAACTGAATCCAAGACCCACATTGACCCCGTCGCATGTTAGAATTCTCACATACGGCAGCCAAACACCTCTACCCCTCAAGGGTAAGATGACAGTGCAAGTGAAGTCAGAAAGCCACGAAATTACCACAACCTTCCACATGGTGGATAGGGAAGCCGACATCCTAGTGTGGAGTCACACAGCCGAAGATCTCGGCCTCGTCACGTTTGCCAACGCAGTCAAGACCCTGCAGACAGAGGATGTCTTGGAACTCTTCCCGCAACTCTTCAAAGGGGTTAGGAGCATGAAGAGGCCACCGATCAAGCTACACATAGACAAGGCGGTGAAACCAGTTGCCTTGCGACACAGATGCATACCTTTCCACCTCAGGCCACTCGTTGAACAAGAACTCCACAACCTCGGACAACAGGAGTCATAGAGAAAGTCACTGGACCGACACCCTGGGTCTCACCAATGGTGATTGCTGAAAAACCAAAGCAGCCGGGGAAAATTAGATTATGCATAGACATGCGCCTGCCCAACCAGGCGATCAAACGCGAAAGGCACTTGACACCGACCGTCGATGACATTCTAGCTGATCTGAACGGGTCCCGCTGGTTCTCCAAGCTGGACCTCAATGCAGGATATCATCAGTTGAGGCTAGCCAAGGAGAGCCGGTATATCACAACCTTCTCGACCCATATAGGCCTACGCCGCAACAAGAGACTGAACTTTGGAATCTCATCGGTGGCGGAGATATTCCAGAATGCCGTCCGAGAAGTACTATCAGGACTTCAAGGATATTAAATGTCAGTGACGTCATTCTAATACACTCAGCGACCATAGAAGAGCATCACCGCCATCTCCGGGCCACTCTCCAACATCTTGCCGAGCATGGAGTGACCCTCCACCGAGAAAAATGCTTGTTCTTTCAAAAGTCAATTGAATTCTTTGGCTATGTCTTCAGCCATGGCGGAGTCAGGGTAGATCCACGGAAGTCGCGGGCCATACAGCAAGCCCCTGCCCCGACGACAGCTTCAGAGACCCGAAGCTTCCTAGGGATGGCCACCTACTGCGGGCGGTTCATACTGAACCTGGCCACGATAGCAGAACCGCTGCATGCCCTAACGAAGAAAGACGTTACCTGGAAGTGGGGCAAAAAAGAAGAAGACGCTTTCCAAAAGATCAAAGCAGCACTTCTTGGAAAAACCACCATGGCGTACTTCGACACCACCCGGATGACCAAGCTCCTGGTGGATGCCAGCCCCGTTGGTCTAGGAGCGCTCCTGACCCAGGAAACAGAACCAGGGAAGTGGGCACCACTCGCGTTCGCGAGCAAGGCCCTCACGCCAACAGAAGCCGGCTATTCCCAGATCGAAAGAGAAGCATTAGCGATTAAGTGGGCCTGCAACCACTTTCACTTGTATGTCAGTGGTCACCCTTTTAGATTTGTGACAGACCACCAGCCGCTGGTTCTGCTGTTCAGAGGCACAGCACCACACCCTCCACCAAGAATTGAGCGCTGGGCGATACAACTACAGCACTATCAGATGGAACTGGTCTATCGACCCGGGGCTAAGAATCCTGCAGACTTCCTGTCACGACACCCGCCAGACATGGCAGAAGAAGACAGTGATCATGAACTAAGAACAGAAGAAAACATTGACATGGTGTCTCAATGGGCATGTCCGCGAGCCCTCACCATTGACGAGATCAAGGCCGAGACCAGCAAAGACGCCGTGCTCATGAAAGTGATGAGCTCCCTACAAAGAGGCTCTTGGGAAGATTTCCTTCACAGCGCCAACGGATGGAACGGACCAGACAGAGACCGGCTAGGAAAATTCTGGAAGGTGCGGGACGAACTGAGCGCCGCTGCAGATGGTCTGATACTGAGAGGATCCCGGATTGTCATTCCTGCAAGTCTCCAAGAACGGGCAACAACTCTAGCTCACGAAGGAAACCAAGGGACCGTGCGGATGAAATCACGGATGAGGGAAAAAGTATGGTTCCCCAGGCCGTGGATGCACTAGTGAGAAACTGCAGACCCTGCCAGCTCACAAGTAGCCAAGAACCTCCCGCACCAGTAATAACGGAAGATCCTGCGATGTCCCCGTGGTCACGGGTAAGTCTGGACTTTGGGAGTTTTCCGGATGGACGAGTGACTGCCGTGCTGATTGACAGCTACACGAAGTACCCCATAGTCGAAGTGATCGCGTCCACATTCCTCGCACACCTACAGCCAGTCCTGGAGAAGACATTTGCGCTCTTTGGGTTGCCCCACGAAATCAAGACAGATAACGGGCCCCCTTTTCAAGGAGGGGAGTTCAAAAACCTACTGGCGCTACTTGGGGTTCACCATCATCGCATCACCCCACAATGGCCGCAGGCAATGGCGAAGCCAAACACTTTATGCAAACACTCAACAAGATCTTCCGAATCGCGGTGGCTGAGCAGTCCGATCCTGAGACGGCGCTTCAGAGGTTTCTACAGGAATATCGCAGCACCCCGCACTGCACGACACAGAGATCACCCTGGTCCCTGATGCTAGCGGGACACCATCGAGACACAATTCCCGTAGCCGACAGCTGGGTCCCTGAGCCATACGACCCTGCCAGCACTCAAGCACGACGAGCAGCAAACAATGAGTGGGCCAGCGGGAGAAGAAGAGCGAAAAACCGCATCATCACACCAGGGAGCACTGTCTTAGTGCGGAACCGTCGCAGTGAAGGAAAGTTCCGCACAGCGTATGAACCTGGGCCATGGACCGTGCTGAAAATCAACTGCACCGCCCTTACAGCCCAGTGAGGGGTAGAGACAATCACCAGAAATATATCCTGGTTCAAGAAAATACAAGGCTCAGACACGGAGAGGAGTATTACCGGACCTGCGGAGAGCGGAGAAGCAACGGTCGAAGGCCTCCCACCATGCCCGGATGAAGAACAAGCCGTGGCAAATCCGCCTCAAACCATGACCGCAGAGACTGACACGGACATTACCAAAAATACCTCGCCACTGTGCAGCCCTACAGAGAGTCAAGGATGCCGCCAACGAAAGTACATCCTGAGACCCAATCCAAGACCAAGTCAAAGACTCAAAGACTTTATGCGTTGATTTGTTTAATTTGTTTGAACACTAACTTGGGATTGGATGTAGCGGTCTAGATACCGCGGCAAGCATGACCCCGGACCCTTAGCCCGAAAGGGCCTCCACCATTGTATCAATCTCTGGCCAGGCGTGGCCAGAGAGCTTAAATAAACGGGCGGAGGTCGCTCGGGACTTCCGGCCCATACATGCACTGTGTGTGGCTGCGTGTTCTGTATTGCTCCCAAGACTAGGCCTTATACGTGGTACTCGACCACACAACAGAGTCTTCCCCGACTGCCGGCAGAGGCCTCTCCCTCTTCCGTTAGTGATATCAGACCCGGCCGCATGGCATCACGGCTCTCCGGTCTCCTCTCTTCGAGGGCCGCGTCTCTCCCCTCTTGTTCGGGGGCACAGGATTTTAGGACACGGGGGGGAGGGAAGGTGCCACTTCCTCACAGCTCCTCCTCGCTCCCCCTCGCCTTCGTCAGTGCAGTGGGGCGGCTCTCTCCTCCTCCATGGGGGGCAGCATGTCTTGGGCTCGCCCACTATCCGAACGTGGATGCAGCACCCAGTCAGACCCCACAGAGGGATCCGAACATTCCGATCTTCGGCATGGGTTAGGCTAGCGGTCCCCCGAAGCAACAGGGAATACAGGCTGTGACTCCGCCCGGGCCTGCTCCGTCCTCACTCACTGTTCCGCCGCTTCGCAGATGCTCCTCGGATCTTCGAGGTATGCACCGCATCAAGACAGGAATCTGCCCTGGGACAGCCTCTGGTTTACCTCCTACTACTTGATTGTATTCATCTACACACCAACAGCGTATATTTTAATACGGATGCCAGGGTGAGGTGAGGATTATGGACAGATTTGGACACGAGCCGGTGTAGAGAGATGTTAATCGGCCATCTTGATGGTATATTGTGTTTTCAATAAACTGAGTGTCACCATTTATACTGACAGTTAATATGGTTTTGCCGAGGGCCACGATTTCAGACTACTATGGTCACAGTTGGGTTTCTTGACTTCTCCTGGTTCCCCTATAGGAAATGGAAAATATGTCATGGATTTATTGGAAGAGTTCAATTGTTTAGAGAAATATCTGTTGTAAAATGTACAGCCCACGGAGCAAACGGGATTTGGAATTGCCCAAAATCGCTATGCAGATGAAATTGCAAGGTATTGGACTCGAGTCCTGTACATTCAATAAAGAAGAACCATGTAGTCTGACAATGACTCTGTTCCAAACATGTTGAATATGATAAACACTTGGGAGAAACTGAAAGACTTGCAGGATGAAGCTTCAGAAACTGAGAAGAAAAAGTTGATCAGGTAGATGTGTAAGGAATCAGGATGAGGTTTGGGTTTTGACAGACAAGATTCCTCTTTTCCCAATGCTATGCTTTATTTCGTGGCCAGGCATTTGTATGGTTCTACCAATATAGAGAAAGACCCTATCATCCGTCTATTTAAAAGCTACTGCTATAATCCCCATTTCTGTGTCATTGGTGAAAGTTTGTGTCACAGGTGCGTTACTTGCCTGCAGTTAAATGCAGGCTGGAGGGCAGTTGTGATCATCAGTCACATAGGAAGACCAGGTAGTCCCTTTAATTGTATGCTGTAAGACTTCGTAGAGATGCCCATCTGCAATGGACTCTGCTATATCCTGGCAATAGTCTGTTCTCCCGCTTGGTTGAAGCATAGCTGACTAGAAGGTGTAATAGCCTTACTGTAGCCAAATTATTACTAAGGGAATTGATTTGCAGGTTTGGCTTACCAATTTCTCTGGAATAAGATTGTGGGACTCACTTCAACAATGAAGTGATTACGGTGATGTGTGTAGTACTACAGATAGAGCAGAGATTTCACTGCAGTTACAGGTCTGAAACTCCTTGTGTTGTGGTACAGATCATCAACACTCTAAAATCTCGATTGGCCAAGGTGTGCTTCTACTTCCCATAAATGACCTGATGCCCTTCCCTTAGTTCTGATGAGCATTGGAAAGGTCATCAGAGGCAGAGGACAAAGGGGTAGGCAAATAACTGGTGGACTCCCGAGATGAATGTGAGACTACAAGGCACGCCATTACGCCCACCCTCCATGGGGCCCAATTCACCCTGACTAAGGATACATTAATGGTTTTTCCATATTACAGCCACCTGGAGTACCACATTTGTATATTCAATTGTTATTGATTGAATTAATGAAAGTGAGAGTCAAGATATTGAGGGATCACAATCCTGAGGAAGGTTGTGGATCCCAAGACACCTAAAACATGTCAACTTAGGGGAGAAGGGGGCAGCAATAATCCCTATGGTCCCCATCATCATTATAAATATCCCACAGTAACTAATCCCAGAATAAAATATAGAGATAGGGTGTTTAATTAAGGGATTTTTAACCCCATACAGATCCTTACAGGCTTCACCAACAGGTGAGCTCAAAACAGCCACCTAAGTGTTATCGACTGGATCAATTGAGCCCATCTGCCCCCCTAACTATACTGTTGAGCGAATTAAGACAACTCTATGACCAAACATGAGACCTTGGCTGGTGTGTGAGAGTTTGTCTTAATGTTATAAGAATGACCAGACACATATGGAGTTTTGTGAGGATCGCCCTTACTACACCCACACATCCAGGGAACCCCCCACGTCTCAATAAGAGATCCCCAGGTAATCTTTGTTTTTGCTTGAAGACATTAGGTGCCCATAGGTTACAGTAAAAGAATAGTACTTTTGTCTCTTTAGTGTATCTAGGTGAGGATTGTAGGTTTCTAATTTTGCAGTCCACTGAACTAACAGATATACACTGAAAGGTTTACTGATTTCCGCAGTAGAACCAACATGTAGAGTTTTGATTTTATTTTCAATCGGACTTAAGAGAAGTCACGGTGTCAAGCACACCAAAAGATTGTAGGGTTCTAAAAGTAGGAGTGGTATTTGTCATAGGCTTTGTACGGAAACATGCTTTTGCAGGTGTATCCTGACTTTATGCCCCCATTTCGACTACTAAGTACTGTTGTAATGGCTCTGAAATGCCCTGAGCACTGCTATACAGGACTCAGTGCATTTGCTCTGACCCTTAAAATGGTGTATGTTTAATTGGCTTGTCCCCAATTGGAATAGCCTAACTTACTTGTGAGTATATGGTACCAGTGGTACCCAGGGCCTGTAAGTTAGAGTGTCCCTCAGGGACTGCAGCACTTATTGTGGCACCCTGAGTGGAACAAGGTGAAACATAGCTCCCAGTCTGCCACTGCAGACTGGAAGGGCAGTTTTAAACTATGAACTCATCTTTCCTATTTAAAAATGGCAAGGCCCAAACCTTCCTTTTTAATGTATGTAAGTAACCCTTGTGGCAGACCTAACAAGCCCTACGGCAGGGTGCTGTATGTCAAAAGGTGGAACATGTACTTTTACATGCTTCAGCAGTAAAAACACAAAATTGTCATTTTTACTGTGGAAAAGCTAGTAGCCTGATTGGCAAGTATAGAGCTATAGGCTGGCACCCCAGCCCTGCTAACTTCTGAATCAGTGCATTAAATCTGTTTTAATGGTGAAATCACATTTAATGTCACTGGTGGGCAAACTGCAAGTTTAGAAGTTGCCACTTTAGTTGCCCAAGGTTTCCACTGCCTGTGTGATGATGTACACAGGACTTGTCCTGTAGCCAGCTTTCTGCCCTCCTGAGGGGATGTGCTAACAACTCCTAGGAAAGGAAACAATAGGGGCCTGCATGGGAGAGAGGTGTTACCTCCCTCCTTCAGGAAGCCACATGGCTTTAGCTCAAAAGGCAAGCTTCAAAGGAGAAGCCGCCTTTAAAGGGCAAATGGGTAACACTTGGGAGAGGGGCTGCTCTATTGTTTAGGCAGACAGGCTGGACTGGGGACAGGAGAGGAGAAGCCATTTGTCAAACCGGTATTTCCAAGGGTGTATTCCCTCAGTAGCCACACCTCTGGGGGTGGGCTAGAGAGCTCTGAGTGTGAAGAGCGGTGTCTGGTCACGCTGGGAGTGGGGAGAACGGTGCATCCTGGGATAGCCAGATGCCACACTTCCCCGGAAGTGGTCATCAGGAGGGAGAGAACCTGGTAGTCCATTGGCTATCAACCGCATCCTACCCTGAGGGCATTTTCTGAAGATAAATAGGGCACCCTTGGCACTCAGATCTCAACCGTCTTGGAAGAAGGACCTAAAAAGGACTGTCCTGCTGCACCAAGGGACCAGCAAAGAGAGACTGCACCGACGAAGACTGCACCTGCTAGCTAGCAAAGAGAGAAACTGCGCCTGCCATGTCCTGCTCAAGGAGAAGCTATCTCCAGAGCCCAGTCAAGCCAGGAGAACTCCTCCTGTTTGCAGCACAGGGACACAACAGGTGAAGAAGCCTGCTGGGACAACTTGGTAGCCTAAAGTCTTCAAATTGCTACCACCACCACCGTGCAGCACTGAGGACCAAGACCCGATGTATAGAGTTACACAGAGCTCGCTGAGCCCAGGAGTGGTGTCAGAGAGTTGCTGAGACCCTCAGAAGGAGAGTTATCGACCCGGGAAGGATTGGCCTGTGACTGCGTAGTCCAATGGTGACTGGACTTTGGCCAGACCGGAGAGGACCTTGTGAGATGTCGACCCTGCAAGCAGGACCCCCTCATGGACTGAGACATCCCTGCAGAAAGACCCCCGTCATCCGCAAGCCGCATCAACAGCATCCTTAGAGCATCTTCAGGATCTTTCCTCCCTTGTATCAGGACCACTCCATAGGAATCCATTGCAATGTGGTTAAAGTGCCTGGAACTGCTGGAAGAGTGCTCCTTCTGTGAAGGTAGCTGTTCTTGAGGACCTTGCTGGTCCCCCTGATTAGCTCTGTGCTGGAGTTTGTCTCCCCAAGTACTTCTAACCAACCGCATTGACACTTACCTAAGTTTTCCTCGAAAAAAATTTTAAGTGTCAAATTCGTTGACTTTGCCAAGGCTTGTATGCATTTGAGTGAAATTGCTTGCATTTATTATTGCTTGTCAAATCAATATCTCTGGAACCCTCTAGTGGATCTTTTTCATTCTAGTGTCTAAATTCTTATAAAAATACAGTCTATTTTTATAAATTGGTAATGGATTTCTTGAGTGTTGTGTCAATTTATTCTTCAATTGTTTTGGTGCTGTTTAAATGCTTTGCACCTGTTCCTCTGTGTGAGCCTTGCTGCTCAGTGCCACAGCTACCCAGGGATCAGCTGAAAGTTTGATAGACGAAAACTAAGGGTCGTCACAGGGGTCAGTGAGTGTATTATATGGTGAGGTTGCATACCCACACCATGTAATACACCCCTTTTCCTCACATTGGTGGCAGCGGTGGGAGTCAGAACTTGTGTTTAGAAGTACCATACAGTTGTTTAATTTGAAACACTGAGAATCCACCTAAGGTGACACCCGAAAAGAAGTCCTTATGTTTTCCAAGTAGTTGTCAAGAGACATTGTTTCTAAACTTTTAAAGGAGTTTTAAAAGTTTTGACAAAGTTTCCAAAATGCTTGAAAGAGTCAAAAACGTTTTGAAAAAGTTTTTGGAAGTCACTGTGAGTAAGGAGGACATGGAACTTGAAATGGCCAATCTGTCCACCCTCAAAAGGATGGATCTGTTGGAGTTATGTAAGGACAGAAGGATCACTGTGGGAAACAAGGCAAAGACAGAGGATCTGATGAAGGCCCTCGAGGCTTGGAAGGAAGCCCACATAGCCCCACCAGCACTGGAAAAGGAGACACCCCAAGGTAGCGGGGAAGAGGAAAGGGAGGAGGAGGGGAGGATGCCCTCCACCCCAGCACCAGGCCAAGAGCACACTCTACAGCCAGCAGTGTGGGGAGTTCACACAGCAGCAGGCGATCCCTTCAAGAGGAAGTAGCAGCAATGGAGCTGGAGGAGAGAGTGCTGGCCTTGGAAGTAAGGAAGCTGGCCCTTGAAGAAAGAAGAGCCAATCTGGGCTGAGGCCCAAAGAGAATGGTGGCACCAATGGAGACACTGAAGTACCTTACAGGGGTGCTCAAGTCAGATTGCCGAAAGGGATAGTCCCTAGCCATGTACTAGAGAATGACATAGACAAGGTTCTGGCCTCATATCAGAGAGCTCTCAAAATGAGGGAAGGAGGTGGGTACACAACACTGGAAAACACTACTGTGGGAGTTAGTGCCAGTAGTTGGTAGGGATAGACTGCTTACACTTGAGGATGAGATAGCAGAATCTTACCCACACAAAATCAGCACTTCTTGAGTTGTTTGGTCTCACTCCTGAGGAATACAGACAGAAGCTTAGGACGTGACACAAGGGGGCAACACAAATCTGGGTTGACTTTGTAAATACATCAGTAAGAATACTGGATGGTTGAATAAAAGGTAATAAGGTAAGTACCTATGACGGGCTCTACAATTTGGTAGTCAAGGAACACATTCTTACAAATTGCCCTTCAGAAAACTTACACCAACATCTAGTTGACTCTAAGCTAACTAGCCCCAGAGAGCTGGGCAAGATAGGTGATGAGTGGGTTATGACAAGAGTACCCAAGAAGATCCTGGGGTGATCCCAAGAAGGGGGGGTTAGACCCGCAGATGAGAAATAAGGGAAGTAGTAAACATACCAAAGAGGTTCCCTCAGAATATTAAGGAGGGGGTCCAGACCCAGCCGACCTCTAGCAAGCAGAGCAGTGGGGACTCAGGTTTAAAGAAACTCTTGGTAAGAGGTTGTGCTTTGACTACCAGCAGTCAGGGCACCACAGAGGGGATGCAGTGTGTCCCAAGAGAAAAGTTGTCACTGGGGTGGCTAGTGTAGCCTTTGAGGGGGACACCGCAGATGAGGAGGTCATATTAGCTTTTAATTGGGAAAACTAACTTAGATGGTAAGCCCTGAGGGTGGGAGTAGACATTTCAACCACCTCAAGACAAATGGGAACCCAACCACTGCCCTGAGAGACAAATGTGCCAGTCACACAATAGTGGTGGACAGGTTAGTGTCCCCAGACCAGTATTTGCCAGGAGAGGTAAAGAAAGTTAGTGTAAACCCAGTGGAGGTCACAGACCGCCCGGTGGCCTTAGTGTCCCCAGAGGTAGGGGGTACCGTTAGCTGGCATAGGGTGGTAGTCAATTCTAACCCCCCCCCCCTTAGATTGTCTCCCAGGCAATGACCTCCCAGAGGTTAGTCTGATCCCAGAGGGGGCAGCCACCCAGGGCGCTGCCAATCCCAAGGATCCTGGAGGTGCTGTCCCTAAAGTTAGGAGATGTAGGTCCCAGAAAAGAGGTACGGATGGGTAAGGAGCCTGGGGCGATCTACCCAAGTAGGGGAGGGCTCAAAGTCTGGCCCTGATGAGGCCCCTCCTGACCCCCAAGAAGTCATGCAGAGTCAGGCACCTGCTCAGATTCAAGCTGTCCCCCTTGACCTGGCAGAGGAGGAAGTGGAAGGAGGGTGTCTGCCCCCTGAGGTAGTATCTCCCCACTCTGAAAAGTTGGAGAGGCACCAAGAAACTCCAGTAGCCCCTAAGGTAGCCCATCCACCTGCCAGTGGAGAGACCAGGGAGTGGTTCTGGGTACTGTCAGCTGTCAGTAGCCTCTGTTGGGTGCTTGCTTTTGTGGCAGCACTGTCTTTGGCATGGGGGTCAGACCCCATGATAGGAAGTAAGGTGGCCCCTGTGACCATGTTGGTCATGATTGGGTTACTCAAGTGTTGGGTTGGACTCTATGGGTCAGCTAGGTGCTGCCCTAGCTGAGGTAAGGCTAGGCGAGGAAGGTACCTCACAGTCCCAAATAGAGGGTGGTGGAAAGGTTGGCAGAGACACAGTCCTAGCCGCCAAGGCCCAATTTAGGTTGGGGGTCTGTTATAGTTGAGGTAGGTCAGCTCCTCAGTGGGAAATGCCCTGGCTAAAGGATGTATGGTAGAATAGGCCCTACAGTGGTCAGCCAGTTTTCCTACATCTTTTCTCGCTGAATAGTCAAGGAAACTTGCCAAAAGTCTGGATGAGTTTTGGACGTATTAGGTGGGGGGGAGTTGTGTAAGGAAACAGGCTTTTTGCAGGTTTAGCCCGACTTTTTGCCCCCATTTTGACTACTAGGTGCTGTTGTGATGGCTCTGAAATGCCCTGACCCCTGCTAAACAGGACTCAGTGTGTGTGCTCTGGCCCTTAAAATGGTGCATGTGTCATTGTCTTGCCCCCAGTTGGCATAGCCTAACTTACTTGTGAGTACTTGTATATGGTACCAGGGGTACCCAAGGCCTGCAAGTTAGAGTGTCCCCCAGGGACTGCAGCACTTATTGTGCAGCCCTGAGTGGGCAAGGGTAAAACTTAGCTCCCAGTCTTCCACGGCAGCATGGAAGGGCAGTTTAAAACTGCGAACTCGACTTTGCCATTTATAGTAATGGCAAGGCCCAAACCTTCCTTTTTGATTGTATATATGTCACCGCTATGACAGGACTAACGAGCTCTAAGGCAGGGTGCTGTATGTTAAAGGTGGAACATGTTATTTTACATGCTCTTGTAGTAAAAAACGTTAAGTTGTTATTTTAACTGAGGAAGGCTAGCAGCCCCATTGACAAGTACAGAATTACAGGCTGGCACCCCAGCCCTGCTAACTTCTGAATGGGACTACTAAGGCTGGTACTGTTTGTTATCAAAAGAATCAGTACATTAAATCCGATTTAATGATTAAATAGCATTTAATATCACTGGTGGGCAAAGTAAAACTTTAGAAGTTGCTACTTTAGTTGCCCAAGCTTTCCAGTGCCCGTTTACTGATGTCCACTGGGCTTGTCCTGCAGACAGCTTTCTGCCCTCCTGGGGGGACATGCTAATGACTCCCTGGAAAGGACATAATAGGGGCCTATTACCTCCCTCCTGCAGGAAGCCACACTTGTGTTAGCCCAAAAGGTGAGCTTCAAAGGAGAAGCCGCCTTTGAAGGGCAAATGGATAACACTTGGGAGAGGGGCTGCTCTATTGTTCAAGCAGACAGGCTGGCACTGGGGAGAGGAGAGGAGAAGCCTGTTGTCAAACCATTTTTTCAGGGGCGAGTAGCTCCTTGGCAGCTACACCTCCGGGGGTGAGCTAGGAAGATCTGAGTGTCGAGAGAGGGGTCTCGCCATGTTGAGCGTGGGCAGAATGGTGTATCCTGGGATGCCAGATGCCACACTTACCCGGAAGTGGTCACCAGGAGGGAGGGAACCTGGTAGCCCTTTGGCTACCAGCAGCATCCTACCCTGAAGGCAATTTCTAGAGATAAATAGGGTACCCCTGGCACCCAGAACTCAGATCTCCACCATCTTGGAAGAAGGACTGCCCTGCTCCAATGAGGGAACAGCAAAGAGAGGCTGCACTGACAAAGACTGCACCTGCTGCACCCGGTGGCTAGTAAAGAGTGGACTGTGCATGCTGTGTCCTGCTCACGGAGACGCTGTCTCCAGAGCCCAGTCAAGCCAAGAGAGCTCCAAGGGCCAGCTGACTGGCCGCCTGTTGGCAGCACAGGGACACAATAGCTGAAGAAGCCTGGTGTGGCAAGTTGGTAGCCCAAAGTTTTCAAGTTACTAGCACTGCTGCTGTGCATTACTGAGGACCAAGACCCAAGGCACAGAGTTGCACCCGAGCTCGCTGAGCCAGAAAGTACTGTCAGTGAGATGCTGGGACCCTCAGAAGATGAGTTATCGACCCAGGAAGGATTTGCCTGTGACCGCAACATCGGGCGACTGGTAGTCCAGTGGTGAATGGACTTCGGCCAGAAGGACAGGTACTCGTGGGACATTGACCCTGCACTCAAGACCCCCTCACAATCTTCGTGGGCCGAGGATTCTGTGCAGGGAGCCCACGTAACCGCATTGCAGTTGCATGATACTTACAGCATCTTCAGCATCCTTAATCCAGTGCATCAGGACCACTCCATAAAAATCCATTGCACTGCGGATACAGTGCCTGAAACTCCTGGAAGACTGCTTCTTCTGTGAAGGTAACTGTTCTTGAGGACATTGCTGGTCCCCTGACTAGCTTCCTGCTGGAGTTGGATGCCCCAAGTACTTCTAACCGAACGCACTGACACTTAGCTAAGTTTTCCTTGAAAACGTTTTTAAGTGTCAAATTTGTTGACTTTGCCAAGGCGTGTCCATGGTTGTGTGAAATTGCTTTGATTTACTATTGCTTATAAAATAAATATCTCCTGACCCCTCCGGTGGATCTTTTTCGTTCTAGAGTCTAAATTCTTCTAAAAATACAGCCTATTGATACCTTCTGTTAAGTATAGTTTTAAATGATTTGAAGGTCAGAAAGCTGGATCCCCTGGTGTATTGTCTGCCTACTAACACAGTTGTTGCTTTAACCGCAATAAACCCTGAGCTTATGGTTATACATGCAATGGTTTTGCAGAACAGGCTAGCTTTATATATCTTACTGTAAAGGAGGGTGGAGTCTGACACGTGTTATGCCTACTGCAGTGCTGCACTTATGTACCTTATACAAGTAATCAAACCAACAAGTTTGTTACTAGTAAGTCTGGCATATCTTGTGAGATGAAGGAGTTGGTCTAGACAGGTGCACGGGAAGCAGTCTGGGTAAGGATTTCCCAAGATCGGTGAGTGGTGTAGTGATATTGGTGATGGAATATTAAAAGAAAATACTAACCCCAAAACCAATCATTATAATTTGTGTGATATGCTTATTTCTTTTTATAAGAGGGATAAAATGATTTCTGCAAAAGGGTGGGTCAAAGTACAATGGAGAGAATCAGCTATCTTAATTGAGAGGGAGAAAAAAGAAGTGTGAAGAAGTAGAACCTAAAAACTTCCAAAGTACAATTTACTGTGAATTAAAAGAGCAATCTAGGACGCAAGCTGCAAAAGTCAACAACATCTGTGTAAGGGAGATTTAAAATCAATGAAGGTGAAATGTATAAAGTTGTTTTTAAAAATTGCACAATTGTTTAGAAAAACTGCAACCATCTTCTAGTTTTTCAAGCTTGAAATATTTTTGGGGTCCATTTTATTTTGAAAGCAAACAATCACCAATCTTGTTTCTATTCTTCTGCATGTATTTAGATAATATCAACAAGCATTATGGGTGCCACATATAGTTATATTTTGCAAACTTGTGTAGACATTTTTACATTGGAAACACTGTGAGTAAGGGAAGCTGAACTTACAACTCACTGTATTTCATAAGAGCCCTTGCCCTAACACATGTTATGTGTTAATGAAACATATGTACAAGTTTGAACATCTAATACATTGGAATAGGCATCGTGCCTTAGCAGCAGCAGATAATCCTTTTTCTACAACCCTATTGCAGCACTGTAAACTGGGAGTCAAATGGTTTGTGCTGTGGGATGTTCTGTCTACTTGTCTAGGGTACAAAATAAACATAAAGTCTTGTTTTTCTTAACCCCACACAATTTGTCCTTGGCGTCTGGTGATATAAATTCCTCACCCATTGTAGACTTTATTACTGTGGCCTGTTTTAAACCATATTCTCAAGATGGAGTCATTGTAACTCTTGAGCCACATCCTGAGAAGGGTCTATGGCCAAAGCAAACCTTTAAAGTTGTTGAGTTTTGTAAGTTGTCAGGGACTGAACACAGTGGCACATTATCTTGCTTCCTTCAGGGTTGTTTGTAGAAAAAGCAGCTCCTTCCAGTAGCCACAATGCCACGCTGCCAACATACATGTGAAAATTGTCACATGTCTCCTTACTAGGTTCCTAGTTAGGATGAAAAGCCACAAAGAGCAGAAACAAACCTCCTTGCCAATATGGATAGTTCTTTGTTGAAGATGAAGAGATTTATAGGAGTTGGAAAGCAAGACACCAAAAATACCCATTCACACAGTAGAGAGAGTCAACTATGATCTTCCAGACTGAAAAATCTAACAGGGAAAACAGTTGCAGAAAAAAAGCAAAAATTAGGAACAAAGGGTATTTAAGTTTGACTATGAATTTGACAAATAATTGGGGAATCTAAGCCTAAGGCATTGCAATGTATACTTCTCTGATCCAAGCTCCCTTAAATATGTGTTGAATAGGAAATGACTTCCAAGAAAAACAGCTGAGCACCATTTTGGACAAAGACATTCTAGCAGCACAAATTGGGAAGGTGACCATTTTGGTTAGGAATAAAAATAACCTTAACCACATCCACCATCACAGGAAATTTGTGTTATCCTTGCATCGCAGGTGTGAGAAGAGAGACTGAGCGACCAACATCCTGCCCTCAATCCAACTGGTGTCTCTAGTCTTATGTACCACCATACTCCTTCGTCTAAACTCTTATTTCAACATCATTAACTTCATGCAGAGCAGCCCTCTTAGGAACTCTTCAGTGATAGCTCAGCCACAAGCACATCAATGCAAGCCCATGTTCCTGGGCGAAGCAGACGTATCCTTCCTGCATGCCAGTCCACCCTCTCTGTGTAATGAAGGCCGCTCTTCAGTGATTTCTATTTGCAGATGTAACATTGTGTCATTTGCCAAACTTGGGTGAATTGAGAGGTGCCAGGGTCACGTTACCATTAACCTGTAGGTCCAAATGTTACTGAAGAGACAATGTGAAATCCACCAGTCTCCTTCCCCATTGACAGTGCCAAACATGTTCAAGATTGTGCTCAATACTTTCAGAGAAGATGGAGAGGGAGATAGGGTTATGATAGAAGGCATACAAGAGATGTCATCAGGGGTGTAGTCGCACAGCTTGGCCTGTCAAACAGAGGCTCTTTCAAGTGTTCTGCCGTTTCTCATGAGTAATAGATCTTTTGCACTAAACAGATGCCAAAATACTGTTTTTTTGTGTTTCTAAATCAATTTCAGATGCCTGCAGTTTTTTCTGTTACATGTATTTCACATGAATGATAATATTCTACAGAAAGTGAAAAGAAATACCCCAAAATCACTCTAGCAACAGGTGTATGATAGTAAACACTCAACATATAAATGGTACAGTTCCTTTATCTTGCTAGAGCCAAGGGAATCGTTGTGAGACTGATCCTGTTCCCATGTCCTACGCAGAATTGTTAATCCCTTAAGTGCTGAGGCTAGCCAACACCTACTTATGCCCCACTCCGCCCCAATGCTCAGTACTTTTTTGACATTTAGAGCAAACTGTGATCAAGCCTTAATAACTTTTTTCCGCAAAAAATATTATTCAGGCCACATTTGTGGCCTTTTTTGCCACATCTTGAAGATTCTAAAGGTAACCAGGGTTTCTGGATTCTCCTGGAGGGAACGAAGAAAAAAGGCAAAATGAAGCAACTATTGTTTTATTGTGCTGTGCAAGAATGTTGAGGTCTTTAGCTGCGAGGGGAAGGCCCAGTGCCTGGACAGGCTGGCCCACACCCCATTTCTTATTTATAACTTTAAATGCCCTGGTGTTCAATTGGGAATTTGAGGCCCTTGCCGTTCAGGTTCAACCATTTATGAAATTCGCATAAGGAAAACTCTGAGCTTTGGCGGTTTAGAAAAATGTTGTTAATGTATCGCATCCAGAACAAAATGTTGCTATGAAATGGATTTGTGGGGGACAAGGTTGTCTCTTTCTCAATATTAACAAACAAAATAGCTAAGTTAGGGAGCAAAGATCACTCCAATAAGAAAAAAATCTGATTTGGAAATAAAAGTTATTCTGGCAGGCAAAAAGTTTTTGGGTAGGGCCTTTGCACTATAGTTCTCTTTCCATTTCTAGTTCCTTATAATTGGTCCTCCGTGAATGGCTCCATGGAAGTGGGACTCTCCTTCTTGTACATCCATTGGTTGCTGCCTGATCTGCTAGGCGATTCCGCCCTTCTGCATGCCCGCTCAAGACACAATCTCAGTCTTCTGTTAGAGGTGAGTATGAGTGTGACATTAACTTTTAACCTATTCTTAGGCCCCTACGGGATAAAACTAAACAAAATGAATGTTTTCTATTTACTCTTGTTGCTGTATAACAACCTCGTGGCGTCTCCACATTGGTGCATTCCTGCTCAAGGCACGCTAGCCGTGGAGAATTATAGGTTGGTATCACATTACTCATGAGTACCTTACTATCCTCCCTGTCTCCAACGAGGTAAATTATATAGGAATATTTTTACTTTATAGCTATATGGACCACTCAGTGGCAGTTCTGTGCATTCCAGCGCAAGACACACTAATCGTGCAGCCTTGATAGGTTGGTGTCATTTTATTTTATTTTTCTTCTCACCTTCATGTCTCCTACAGGACTTATGTGTAAATGACTTCACTAATTTTTCAATCTACCTACCCCCGTCATATAGTATTTACTTCCTTTGATGCCAAATTTCAAGCTTGGTACTTGGACCATCCATCAAACCACATTACAAGCTTGGTACTCATGGACAGTCATTTAGGGTTCACCAGGGGTCACACCTGCGACCCCTAGCATGATCCTTGTGACCTCTGGCACTGCCTTTGCGACCCCTGGCCTCAGAGGCTGGCAAAGGGAATGGCAAGAAGAGATCAGAAGTTTAATGGTGCTGTGCTGTGAACAATTTACTTTCCGCAGCTCTGGCTGCAAACTAAGGCATTTAACTCTTTGCTCAGATAAACAAATAGGTATACAGGAGTGCAATATTGATATAAGATATAACTTCCTGGGAGGATTCAGTGTCCCATCGTATGATTTCACTTTGTGTTATGTGATTGGTCAAACGAATATTATGTGATTTCACTTTCGCTACCTCTGGCATTTTGGTGAATTGACGCCCATGTTGGGACTTGGTGCCACTTTGAGAAAAAAAGGATTTCTCACCCCTCACCGGGTACCCTGCGGCACTTGTTTCGGATTCCAGGTAGTAATTCACACTCTCCACAGGATTCAAAATATTGCTGGGATCAATAATTATAGTTTGAATGTCAGCTTGTCAGCTTTTCTTGTTATTTGTTGTTGTTATGTATTGTACTTAATTTTGTATTTTTAATCTCTCCTAATCATGTTCGGTTTTTTTGTATGTCATTTCTTCCTAGCTTTGTCTCAGAAAATATCAACCCAGTCCGGATGATGATCTCCTATTAACATGGGATTGAAACGCCATCAACTGTTTGCCAAAGATCTGTTCTTACTGTCATACCTATTGATGGGCTGTGTATATATCTGATGATACTACGTTTTTGGAACTTGCACAAATGTATCACCAAGTTTGAGCACCGAGTACTTTCATCACCCCACTGATCACTATTTCGATGTGTTTTTCTGGTTTTGTTTTGTACAATGAGTAACACAAAGAGTTTTTTAAACACAAAGAATCTTCACTTCTTTATTATTAATACCACAAGGACCACTGTTCCTCCAAAACTCAAAATACACTCCAGGTCCCTACAGAATCCAGGGTTTCCCTTGTTTCTTATAAGAACAGTGAATGCCAGCAGTGCGTCCCAAGATGACTCTTTCCCTTGAGGGGACTACTGCACACCAACCTTATGAAAAAAATAGGCAACCCTCAAAACAGCCATGACAGTCTTCATGCAAGCTGTATCTAACCATTTTTTGTGGGACTATTCAGATGCCTGGCATACGTGTTGAGACCCAGTGAAGAGAAAAATGCCCTCCAAAAACGTTTGTGGAATAATATGAGACTAGACAATGGCAGTCTCTGGGACCCTATGGAACTGTCCTTCTTATAAATGAATGGCCAAGAACCTATACGCTGGTTGGAGCCAAGCGATCTAAGACAAACAGCTGTAGAGGAAAAAAGATAGAATATGCTGACCTACGAATCTGACATTTCAATTCATCAGTCTTCTGTAGCACAGCTGAAATCTGTAAGGAGCCCACACACACCATGGAAACTCCACACCACTACCTAGGAAGGAGCCAACCAGAGGTCAATCCCTGCGGCAATAATAAAAGCAAAACACACTGGTTAGCCAAGATTACTACATTGTATAAAACCGCTTACATCCAGGATTATAGCTGATGGAACCAAAGCAATTGTTGCCGAAGCTAAAGCGGAGCAAACGCATGTACAACTAAATGCCCGATCTGTCTATCAAAGGTTTCACAACTACAACCACTATTCTTTGAGTCTCAATTTATTGCCAACTGTGCAAACTTCCATAGAATAAAGCTACTTGGCCAGTAAACTGCAGAGTATGCGATGGGATGTGCAGTTGAACTTCGTAGTGGATACATGGTGCTCTAATGATCCTATTGCCTTATCACACCTCTTTGGGATTACCCTAGTAGGCTGATCATACCTGGGTGGGATTAGCTGTTGTATCTTGCTTATATAAGTCTCTGATCTCCTACAACTATGAAGCTATCTGGATTGATGCTGAGCCACTCGGGGTGTTGGACTGGCAGTGATACCAGCTGAGACTAAAGGACGCACATGACCTTCCTTGCTTTTGGTGGGATGTTGTAGCAACCTGCGCTGTCCCTGAATGTTCCCCGGACCAGTCTTTCTGCCTACGTAATAATACTACCTATTCATACAACAGGGTCCAGAATGGTTATTGTTTAACCTTAATTCAGCTGCATTAGGTGTAAAGAATCCTTGGCACTTTTTCTTTCTTTACAGATTGGAGACAGTATGATGAAAAAATGAAAGATGAAGAGTAACCTCCGGCTATATTCTACTTTTAATGCAATGGCTCTGCCCCAAAGTCCAGCCTTAGGGCCCCTGGTTTCTCATTTGGTCTGGGAAACTCTAAGGCAGTTGAATGTCCAGCCAGGATTAAACTAATTTTATTGTTACCGCAGAGGGTTGCAGTCATAGACCTATTGTCCAAATACAGTGGCATTGGGACAAGCTGCCATGCTGGTGTATGCTCTGCCCTCAAAGCAGAGTGGTTCACAAGCATTACCTAGTAATGTCCATGGAGCGTGACATCAGAATTTTCTGCCACACTCCCATGAACCCCTGTCAGGTTCCCAAAAAAATGGGACAGTGGGAGGAAGGTGTCATTCATGCATCAAAGCTAAGACATTTCATCCATTAATTGAAGAAGCGGTTCAAAAACCCTCCAAGACGGGCAGCAAGAGTGCCTGCCTTCAGTACACTGCTGAGACTTGCTCCATTACATTCCTCTGATGGGATGTGCCTACCTCTTTACTCAGCATCACGCTCTTCCTTGCATATAGATACCACTAGTCTTAATACTGAAAGTCCTGCTGCATGCAATGCTGGCTGCGCTACCCCTTGCCCGAGGAACATAGGGGCTCATTATGATGGCGGAAGGACCGCCACCGCCGGGCCAGCTGTGGCGGTCCTTCCACCATCACTGAGCATTTTACCCACCGCCAAATTAGGATGGCGGTGCGTATCGCGGCGGACGCAAAGACCGTCCGCCGCTTTTCCGCCGGAGGCAATTGAACCGATTGCCTGGTGGACGGAAAAGGGCCACTAATATGGTGGCGGTGCCTAGCAGGCCATTCATAAGAGTTCTAGGTACACAAATACAAGTTGCTGCAGCTGAATTGAGGCTTAGAGAATCAATCAGCTATGGCCCCATTTACCTTTTACTGGCCCCGTGATATGTAATGTACTGGAAGTTTGCTTGTGTTCTGTCAGTGACAAACTAGTTTGTTCCACTAGCATCCAGCTAACAGCCTGCAAACTGAACAGGGATTAGCAGAATTAATTTAAGGCATTGCTCGCTAGAAGAGCGGTACGTTCTCCATTACATGTAATGCAACCACTTAATTGATTAAATAAGAAATAAATTGGCAGTAGCTCGAAGGCTAACATTTTGAGAACACAGAGCCCTAAGAAAACGTATAAGGTAGCACAGACATATGATATTATCAATCTATGGTACTAACAACACCCAATCCTGCAAATTGATTTATGCTAACATATGCAAGCCTATTTGAAAATGCAAACTAAAATGCTGCTAAATGTTGAATGGCTACAAGCAGTCTCTCCATAGAATGCTGCGGCACAAAAGATACCCACTCCTAACAGCTGCTGCACCCTAACATATGAAACCTCACAAAGAACTATACTTCAGAGGTTGAGCTTTGGACTCCAAATAAAAAATCTACACCTGCATCTAATAGCAGGCACAGAGGTGAACGCCGGCTGCTTACAAACCCAAGGGAAATGAACACCTATCTATGAGATAATGGCTCCCCATTTACCCCTCTGCAGACCCCAACTCAGCATACTAACACCCGAAACATTCAGTAACAAGTAAGTGATTTATGAACATAAAAGTAAGTGGATAGCAGAGCATTGTGACCAGGCGGATGAGCACCCACCTACGAATAATGTCACCCTGTTCACCCCTCTGCTGACCCCATCTCCACAAAGACACGTACATAGTATCAGTCATGTCTATACATCCCACAGAGAGCAAGTGACTTACGAGGCATTATTGGTGAATACCACACCTTTCCTTGAGGGCAGACACCATTCTAAAAATAAAATGCTAAGCGACCAGCTGAGTAAAACAAAAAACTGAATGGAATTAAAGAGGGTGCATTAACTTTAACCAAAACCCCCAGTTTCGCACAAGATAAGCTGTGTCTGCTTAAGATACCCTAGTTCGACAACTACAACCAGAAACAGTCCTGACATACCATTTATCCCCGGGGCCTCACAGGATGCTTTCCACATAACTTACTACCACCGCCATAAGCCAGAAACGAGAGTGCCTCTGTCATGGTCACCCTGAGGAACACAAGAAACCGACAAACCTACAAAAACCTCTAAGTGCATCCGAAGTGCACCTGACCACCTTTTAAAATGCTCCACTGAGAATTGCACTTCAGAACACCACGCAGGTTATAGGTCACTATATAATGCGCCGTTCCCCTACACTGCTGCCTTGAAACTCCTCCTCTCACAGGCAGCGAAGACCCCACAGGAAGCCCTACTCACCACCTCCGCTCAGGTTAGTCTATCGCCATTGCTTGTCTTCACCTGCCCTCTGATCGGCTCCTCTGACCCCCATGCACCTCCACCAGAGAAAGGTCTTGGCATCTGTCAAGGTCACAGCTAATTACTGAGGCCTGTGAGTGATCTCATTCTTTCTAGTTATGTTTCCTCTTTGTTAGACATGTACGTCCTTTTTCTCTCCACATCTAGTCCATCTGCATATTTTACATCTCATCTCTTTCCTCTTCAGCACCCTCTTTTCACTTTTTCCAGAATGCCCTTTCTCGTATCCCTTTCACTTCACCACCCCCAAACACACAAAGCACCCACTCCCAGGGGTGTAGCCTGGGGGTCATGGACCCTATTGCAAGCAATGAAACTAGGCCCTCCAGTCGGTATTGAAATACTGCTATAAATGAGGTGCGCGCGCCGGTCGCACCCATGGACTCCAGTGTCACTGCGCCTAATGTAAGTTATGGGTCTCCAAGTTCCTCATGGACTCCAGTGTCACTGCGCCTAATGTAAGTTACGGGTCTCCAAGTTCCTCATTCTACTCATCTTTCCTTCTAGCCTCCCTATCTCCACCCCGCTCTCCTCCCATCTACATCCAATTAATCAGGTCTTTAAGTGGATTGAAAAAACTGGGGGGGAGGGTCTTTCAAAGGGGCGTGGCCGAAGTAATTAACGGCATGGCTTAAAAACACCTAAGCTAAAAATCTGTGCTTACCATAGTGTGCCGCCCGACTGATATTCTGCTGCTTCTGTCATTGCATCCAGATATATAACACACCAAGTAACATTTCACCTACAACAAGCCAGAACTATCGGCTTTGTCAATGGTTGTTAGTTGCCTAGGATAAATGAGCAACAACTATGGCTTCGTTCTATAGAACGTTGAAAATGCTTCAGTCCTGAAATGATGAGACTGTGGAAGAACTATAACGAGTCTCTTTGAAGTTACATCAAAGGCAATGAAGGGTGGTACTGCTGCAGAGTTACGATTTTTTGTTAAACCTGAGGGTGAGGGCAAAAACGAAGAGCCTGATAGGGACCCGTCTCAGCACCTGCTTTTTAAAACTGCTGGTGCTGAGCACCCGCAGGACCCGGCCCACTTAAAGTCCTGCATTTAACGCTCTACTCTCTGTCCTCTTCTCAGTCTCTCTTCCCGCTCTTCTGTTTCTCACGCATCCTCCTCATCTCCTTCCTCCCTTATCTCCTTATTTCCGGTTTGTTTTTCTTCCTTTTTCCTTCCACACTTTGCTCATTCTTTTCTCCTTTCTCTCTCTCTCAACCTTACTTCCTCCTCCTGTTCTGACGCCTTTTCCTCCTATCCGTTTTCTCACCCTCTCCTCTTCTTCTATCACTTTCCTCTCTCTTCTTTATTGTCCCCTTATCCTCCACCTGCACCGTACTCCTCCTCCTGCATAGTAGATAGCCAAGCTCCTGGCATGCACTGTGCCTAAAAAGAAAATCAGAACAGACAGCCTCTGAAATAAAATCAGCTGGTGCAGGGCAGACTGTGTCTCCTCTTCTCCAACCTGTGGATTCTGGTGCATTGCACTGGCTGCAGCACTGATAGCTCCGCCCCTGCTGCTATCGGCCAAAGATACAACCCTGCTCCTGACCCGTCCCCATAGGGGGCATCAATGGGCTATGATATTAGCAGTGTGTCCCTGGAGGGAGACCGCCTCCCAAACAGGCCCCAACAGGGTACACAGATGCTGCCCCAGGCAGAGCAAGGACCGATCATCCCCCATCCTCCAATTTCCGACCGGTACAGGAATTCCACCCACATCCTCCAGGCCAGCGACAGGGAAAATGAAGGGGGCAGATTTACAAGCCCCTTGCAACACTTTTGCGCCGCCGTTGTGGCACTTTTGTGACGCAGCGGCGGCATAAAAAATGCAGCCAATTTGCGACGCATCTAGGGAGATGCGTCACGTTGTAAAGCCCTGCGTCACATTATACCTGCGTCAAGTATAATGTATGCAGGGTGGGCATTCCCAGGCAGGAAAGCCTCGTAAAAGTGACGCAGTGAAATCTGAAATCTACAAGATTTCACTGCGTCACTTCTAGGACACCACTCCGTCAAAACCTTACGCCTGCTTGAAGCAGGCGTAAGGAGTGACGCAGTGTAGTGGGAATAGGCATCAAAATGCATTGCTGGAGTTGCGTCGTGCTTGCGACACGACTCCATTGTGTGACTTTTGCCCCAACAATTCTTGCGCCATGGTGCGCCGTATTGTAAATACTGCGCACCATGGTGGCGCAAGGGTTTCTCAGGGTGGCGCAGGGAAAGTGACGCATCTCTACAGATGCGTCACTTTCTTGTAAATCTGCCCCAAGGTATTTATACCCCTGGTGCACTCTGGAGTCCTCTATTAGGTCCGTAAATGCGGCGTGGAAGGCAGGAGTGTCCTCTTGGGTACCACAAGGTGGGCAGCCACTGTTTGTGGCTCACTCGCACCTGGAATGCGTTTTTGCATCTGAGTAGCGAGCGTGGGATTTTTCCTTGCACTCTCTCTGCCACGCTGGGAGGGTTTTGCTCCTCCTTCTCAGCGAAGCGCTCTCCGGCAATAGCGTGGGATCTCACTTGGTTTAGTGGTGGCGGCGGCAGCAGAGTCCGTCGGGCGTCTGGTTTGCGTTGGTGAGGTGAGGTTTAGACACGCTGAAAAAGGGCTCGTGCTAGCCTTTTGCTTCTATCCTGTCTCCGGCGACTCTGTTGATCGCCATCCCTTGACATATGCAGGCTTATTTACCTCACTGTGCAAAATATGATGAAACGAAGCGAATCACAAACGCCGCCCAACGATATTCACTCAAACAGTGAGAGAATGAAAAGGAAACTGGAGTGCTAGCGCTCACTGAGTTCAGGCCTGGTGAATCTGGGTTTAGGCAGAAAAGGCTACGTTTTTTGTAACTCTATAAACACGTCAACGTAGTAGAATGTTTTTTCTAAAAGGAACAAAAAACGTGGACAGGCCCTCGCCGACGCCTCCACAAACAATGAGACCGTGCGGAAGCAGTAGAGAGGAAAAATTGAGGCACCATCACCATGATGTTAAGTACAATAAATTGTCAATTTAGTCGCCGTGATTTTACGCATACCCTTTACAACGAATCAATGGGGAAAAACTTGCACCTGCCAAGCAGCTTACTCAGCAAATAAGGCGACTTGGCACAGTTTGCAGAACTGTCCCGGCGCTGCAGCGGCCCAAGCAGAAATCACTGGGGTGAGAGGCAGACGGGTGAAGGCGCGCCTGCCTGCTTCTGTGCAGTGTATGTGCTGCACAATGTCACGGAGTTGCACCCTCCTCTGTGGGGTCCTTCTCTCTTCCACAGGAACACGCAGGATTACCTAAGACTAGGCCGGATTTCAAGTTCTTCAGAGTGGCTATAAATGGGGCCATGGTGGATCTTTGTTTATTGTATTTTGTGTCTTTATTTACTGTAGAAGGGTTCACTTTTGCCTTGCGGCCCCACGTAAGGGCATACCTGAGCCACAATGAAGAGTTCGCATTCTGCAGCGTAAGCACGGTGTTCAAGGCAGACTGGGCCCCTCTGGGCCCCAGTACATTGCCCTGGTTACACCAAGGGCAGCTACGCCCCTGCCCACTCACCTGTAAGCACTGCATTTTCTTTTACTTTCGCATTAACAATATTTTGACAACTGTCTACCTCTTTCACAGACATATGCACAGAATCACCATTACAACTGGAATAGTGACCATCACTCTGCTCTCTACAGAGAGGCCAAGGATTGCATGAACATGTACTCTAAACACCTTTTTGATCCATTGACAGGTATTTGAGAAATTTGCTCTGTCTTCAACCTTCATTCTAGAGCTCTCAATGGTGGCCCGTTATAAACACCTGGAGGCGACTCAGTTCAAAGTGTGCACTATACAAGAGTAATATGCTACCAGAAAAAATACAGAAACACACATCCTGGAAGTAGGTAACACTCTTAGGGAATGCAAGATTAAGTAAAAGATGTGAAATATAAACAGCAACTAAGGGCCATATGTACCAACACATTTCCCCAAAGACACAGAATGGACAAAACCCTTTGGTACATCCGGCCCTAAATCGCTTACACGTATTACCTTATAATACATGGTATTCTGTAATCCCTGTTTAAATGTCAGTCTCTAATTTCTTTATAAGCGGCGACTTGCGAAGCACCCCGTCGTCGATTACAAAGAAAAGGCATCAGATCTCGACTGTTATAAGTAATTACAGTCGAGTTCTAACATCACAATGCCTACTGACAGAGCCAGCAGCTGAGGTCACAGGCAGGTTAGGTCACAGAGCATAATTGAAGCAGCTGTTTAAAGCAACAAAAATGTCGCTTTTCTTTCTTCTGCTCTATTTTTCTAACTTACAATGACAAGCAGAGAGAACATATTTATTTTTTACACTCCTAAGATAGAGAAAAGCTAGAATCTTTCTGTAGGTTTCTACACATTCAGAGCTACTGCAGGTTTTGGTTCTTAAACTGAGCTGTATTGAACAGTTTCTAATATATGTTTGCAATAAATATCTACAACAACAAAAATCTGGTGGTCTTTTAAAAGGAGCCAGTACTGAATCATTAATTAACACAAACAGTGCCAACACCCTGGATACCAAAGAACATGTAATCGAATAATTGTCCTTCATGAACTTGTCGAACTTCTTGGACTTCCATCAACTACCAAGAGTGGTCAGTGTCATCATTTGGATATCCTTCCTTACCACCACCACTCTTCTAAATCACAGAAGAGGATCATGTGGATCGGATTTCGGCCAAGTCACGAAAATTGAAAAGGAAGAAATAAAAGCCAAGATAGAAGAAAACTTAAGACCATATGTCCAATAGTAACTGGCCTTACACCAAAAAGTTAGGATGATGGAATTCTAAGTACAGTTCTAAGTGCAGTGCATATAAGTGAAGTTAAAAGGATTTGGAAGAGAAAACCTCCTTTTAATTCAAATATCTCTACCAATACTGTATTAAAAATAGTGCAGAAACGGCTTTAAACACATAGGCCAGCTTATAGTATGGTCAACTAGTTTCAGCTTACTGGGCCACTTGCCCAAGCTTGCTTCAGGACCTAGACAACAACTACTATTGCTACTGCATTCTCAATTGGATCATGAAACGTGTATGTGTATAAAATTGTCATAAAAATACGACCTTCTACTTGGTCATTATTCCATAAAGTCGGAACATTCTTCACACCTGTGAACACATAAACACATATGTGTTATATATACATCTCAATAAATAATCAAAACTGCTACAGAATCAATTAGTCAAAACCATTATGAAGTCTTCATGATTGATGGTAGCGACTACCCCGTTCTTGTCTGAACTAGAGTGTTATAAGGCAGTCCAAGGTATACCATCATTCAGGCCTTTGGTGTCACTCTGCAGTTTAAACACCCACTTCTGTTCCTTATTAAAGAGAAATCTGGCTTTATCAGCAACATGAGATGGTATATATGGTTTTTCTAAGACTGTCCATGTGAATTCATCTGCCTTGTGATCAGAATCCGCAAAATGCTTCGTTAATTTAGTGTTGGTTTTTCTACACCTAAATGTGCTTTTGTGTTCTAGCATTCTGAGCTTCACTTTGCGAGTTGTCATCCCTACATATTGATACTTGCAGGGGCACTGTATCAGATAAATCAAATTGTCGCTATTGCAGTTGGAAAAAACTTTTTGCACCCATGGTCTCTGAGTTCCAATATCTATTGTTTTTGAATTCCTTGTTTGTGGACAAATCGCACAGGCTCCACACGGGAAATGACCCTGAACTGCAGGTAAGTCCCAGAGTGTGCCAACTTTCTTAGAGCAATGCTCTTTTGGTCGTGTATGCACCAGTTTGTCACGGAGATTATACCCTCTTTTAAATGCGAACAAAGGTAGTGGAATTTTATCTTTGCAACTGTTCAACAAGCGCCAATTTTTGCGAATACTTTTCTGAATACCATTGGTTAGTGTACTAAAAGTATTTACAAAAGTGAGGCGTCCCAGAGGTGGTTTCTTGGCCTGAGGTTCTAAAAGCGCCTCTCTATGGTTATTAGTAGCGCGTTTATATGCCAGTCTGATGAGTTTTTTAGGGTATTTCTTCTCTATCAATTGATGGGACAAATTTTGGGCATGTTGCTTATATAGCTCAGAGGAAGAGCAGTTCCTTCTCACTCTTAAAAATTGGCCAAACGGCAAATTATCTCGCAGGGCCTTTGGATGTTGACTGTCGTACCTAAGGAGGGAATTCCGAGCCATTGGTTTTCGATAGAGTTCACTTTCTAAACCTGTTGGCGTTACAAAAATCGATAGGTCAAGAAAAGCTATTCTGGTCTTATGAGCCTCTAGTGTAAATCTTAAAAAATTATTCCGTGTGTTGAGCCATTGTTGGAACTGTAACACCGATTCAAGATCCCCACGCCACACTACAAAGATCAGGGCGGGGTCTCCCATACCTGAGTATTTACCGGGTGAGGTGAGGTTTTGACTTTACACAAGAAAGGTGAGTGCACCGGCAGCAGAAAAGGTTAAAGCGGTGTATTTTTAACTCATTGGTATATGAAGTAACCAATGAAGTCATCTATGTAGATGAATTAATATAAAGGAGTTCGTGTTATTGTCTTATTACTTCACAATCAGTTTTATGTGTTTATGTGTTCACAGGTGTGAAGAATGTTCCGACTTTATGGAATAATGACCAAGTAGAAGGTCGTATTTTTATGACAATTTTATACACATACACGTTTCATGATCCAATTGAGAATGCAGTAGCAATAGTAGTTGTTGTCTAGGTCCTGAAGAAAGCTTGGGCAAGTGGCCCAGTAAGCTGAAACTAGTTGACCATACTATAAGCGGCCTAAGTGTTTAAAGCCGTTTCTGCACTATTTTTTAATACAGTATTGGTAGAGATATTTGAATTAAAAGGAGGTTTTCTCTCTTCCAAATCCTTTTTAACTTCACTTATATGCACTGCACTTAGAACTGTACTTAGAATTCCATCATCCTAACTTTTTGGTGTAAGGCCAGTTACTATTGGACATATGGTCTTAAGTTTTCTTCTATCTTGGCTTTTATTTCTTCCTTTTGCGATTTTCGTGACTTGGCCGAAATCCGATCCACATGATCCTCTTCTGTGATTTAGAAGAGTGGTGGTGGTAAGGAAGGATATCCAAATGATGACACTGACCACTCTTGGTAGTTGATGGAAGTCCAGAAGTTCGACAAGTTCATGAAGGACAATTATTCGATTACATGTTCTTTGGTATCCAGGGTGTTGGCACTGTTTGTGTTAATTAATGATTCAGTACTGGCTCCTTTTAAAGACCACCAGATTTTTGTTGTTGTTGCTATTAGTTGTATTGGGGATTAAATCTGTAGTTTGGTCGTTAAACTTTCCCTAGGACCCTTTCTCCTGTGGAGTTGTTATTGATGCAATAAATATCTAACAGGTTTTTGATGTGTTTAATTTTGCACTAGAGTTTTTATTTTTATTCTTCATGTTTGCAAACATGCTCGCTGTTTCATATGAAAGAGCTACGCACCAACGTTTTAAGTGGTTTGTGGGAAAGGTGATGGTGTGACCATGTATTATATTGGATAAAGTGCCCCGGCATACTTGTTAAGGATATTGCAAATCACCTCGGAGTCCCATAACCTTATAAAGGAACTTCGTCTTTGGAGTCGTTCCGCTATATGGTTGTGGAACTACCCAGTGACTTGCAGTATCTTTATAGTGGACGGCAGGGGGTACTTTATCCCTTGTAACAGTTTTACATTCATTGTTCGGAAATTGATCAGTGTTTTTAGCAATATGGTTAGGCAGTATGATATACGGCCCGATAGGGACCCGGTTCAATGTGCATTTTTAATTACTACGGGTCTGAGACCCAGAATGACCGGCGAACTTAAAGCCCAGGCACCAGAAGAGGACAGAAGATGGTTTTAAAGTTCAATGCCCCCTTTCTCACCTTGGAAGCTGCCACAAAAAAATAGAGGCTTGCTGAGTGTAGGGGCCCCACTTAAAGCGAGGTCAGAGGACAGAGGTGCCCACTGATAGGATCAACTGCAGGAAGAACCAAAACAGGAGCGGCAGCAACTATGGCCTGGCGTGGCATTGAGGCGGTCAAGACAAGATTTCAAGAGGCAGCTGCAGTGCGTCCCGGCAGAGAAGAGAGGCCAATCCCCATGCCTTGCTGTCTTAAATTGGTCTGAACTGTTACTCCTGCAGTTGTTCCTGACCACCCATCAGTTCCCCCACTTTTCCCCAACCAATAACGAAGGGAGCCGGATTTTCATATGCTTTTGCGACGCAACCAATTCCTGTCAAAAATTCATACATTATGTACAGCACCTAGCTAATGTAAGTGGGTGCAATAGACCCACCAGCAGCTCTTAAATTAACCACACTACTCGACAATATACTGTCATGGGAGTGACTCACTACTCCTTTAATTTACGCCTGCAAGTTTCTTTAACACGTACGGACTGGGTGGCTCGTTACAACCCTCCCCACCTTAGTTGGTACATTGGCCATAACTGAACAATGTGATGTTCTCCTGTTGGAGATCATAAATGTAATCTGCAGGGCTTGGCTTGAGGCAGAGTTCAGTTGTAAATCATACTGACTTCGTACCATATTCGGATTTCTCCTCTCATAGGTCCCCAAGGTTCTTCTCTCTCTTATGCCCGGGTCTCTGCTGGCTCTGGTAGCCCTGGAGGTCTTTCCCTCATCTGAGGGGAGTCACTAGGCAACTGGAGGGACATGACAGCCTCAAATGGATCATCAACATTCCTGGATCGTCTAGCTATTCTTCCGCCTCTTCTCCCACATCTGTAACCAACACTTTTCCTTAAAACTTGAGATGTTTCATGTTACCCTCTCTCCTTTTCAGGTTGCAGATACCATGGTATCTTTTATTTCCTCTGCTACCCATGGTTTGCTCTCGAAAGATATCCTGCACTTCCATTCTGGATGTCGGTCTCTGATGGAGAACTGATCCCCTATCTGAAGTTAGGGAGCTTTAGTCCTTCGGGCTTTGCTTGCTGGGTCATTTGTGTATCTTCACTGTTGCTGTGTCCTATCAATGTCCAGAGGCATAGGGCCCTTTTAGGTCCAGTCAGGAGGCTGTCTTGAGTCTGCCGCTTGAATATCAGCCTAATGGGCGAGGAGCCAGTGGTGCTGTGGGATGTGTTTCTATAAATGCTTCAGAAATTATGTAAACACCAGCCAAGGTCCTCACCTTGGTCTATGCCAATGTGGAGAGCTCTGATCATAGTCTTCATAAATCTTTCCAACTCACCATTAGCTTGCAGTCACCGAGGCATTATCCTCCTATGCCTGGCCCCTAGGAGGTCTAGGTAATCTTTGAATTCCGTTCCCTGAAAACGGGGTCCTTTGTATGTTTTGATCTTTAACGACAGCCAAAATGTTGCAATGGTCTTTTCCATTAGGGGAGTCCTATGTTTTTGGAATGCCATAGACTAGACTATTTCAGCTACCAGGTACTTCGAATGTCCATCAATCATAACCATCATCATTCAGCCACCTGGGAAGCTTCCGAAGCCCGTTCTGATCTGGGTCATTGGTGCGCGACCGGATTCTTCTAACATGATGGGGGCGGGGTATGCAGTTCCTCCAAGAATTTGGCAGTCATGGCACGTCTTTACGATTCCCTCTGTGGCTGTGTCCATCCCCAGGAATATTAGTTTGCCCCGTAATCAAGCCTTAGTTTTGGCTATTCCTTGGTGGTCTCGATGCACAAGTTCAATGACCCACTTCCATAGCAGTTGTGGCACCTCAATAAGCCACCCACACAGGAAGAGGCCCTCCCCTGTGATGCTGAGCTCATTCCGTACCCACCATAGCTGCTTCTTCGTCAGTCTGTCTGTCTCATCCCAGCTCTTGGAGTGATTCAAGAACTGTTTCACTCTTGTCGTCAAATGACCTCCAAGGTCTTCTGCATGCATTCATTCTCGCTGGATGCTGTTTTGATCTTTTCTATGGTCATTGCTTTCAAGCAGGCATCATGAGTGACCAGCCTGACAAAATCGTCTGTGTCCTTGTCTTCCTCCATCACCCTGCCATCCATCTTTTGGGGGTTTCTAGAGAGGTAATCTGGAGGGTTACTGTGAGAAATTGGGTTATTGGTTGGAGGGGGTGTAAGCCCTTCTCACGCAACAACCACAACCTCTTTCAGGGTGAAATATAAAAAGTCACTTCATTAACCTGTGCTTAACCCTCTGGTAGCTTGGCACAAAGAAGTCAGGCTTACCTTAGAGGCAATGTGTAAAGTATTTATGCAGCACTTAAACAGTAATGAAGTGAAACCAGAAGATAAGAAAGATCTCACACCAGTTTAGAAAAATAGAATAACATTTAATAAATTGACACCAAAAAGACAAAAATCCAATCAGTAGAACCGGGGATATTTAATTTTAAAGATTTAGGTAAAAATAGGGCCTAGTAGCACGAAGTGGATGCAGGGACCAGATTAGGCCTGCTGAGAATTGTACCTTGTAAAAAGAACAATTGATGGACAGAATGCTGATCAATGCCAAACATTCACCCTAGTACAGGGATCTGGGACTAAATCCATCGTTTTTGCTCCCCATGCCATTCCAGTCTCCTTGTGTGTGAGAATTGTACCTTGTGTCCTGGGAGCGCGATGTTGCGCTCTACAGCGGCGGTTCTAAGGAGCGATGTGGGGTCCTGCATCGAGTTGCGGTGCGCTGCAGCTGTTCCAATGAGAAGCTGCGAGGGCTGCGAACTGAGATCCGCGTTGAGTTGCATTGCGCTGTCAGTTCCGATGAGGGAGCTCCAAGGAAAGTAGTGCGAGATCCTGCATCGAGTTGTGTTGCGCTGCGTCTGTTCCGATGAGGAGCTCCGAGGGCTGTGTCAGGTTGCGTTGCGCTGAGTCAGTTCTGACGAGGACCACAGCTGAGGTGGTAGAGCACCTTCAGTCCCACTTTCAAGAGTCCAGGACTGGGAAGGCGCCACTTGGGGGTCAGGACTCACAGCAAGCAGAGTCCAGGCACAGGGTTCGAGGGTGTTTGAGCTTGTTGTGTGCCTGTAGCTTCAGAACAGGAGGCCAGCCAACTAGCCCTTGGAGTCACTCTGGTGCTTCTCGGTTCCAGGTGCAGGTCCAGTCCTTCTTCCTCAGGCAGCAAGGCAGCAGGGCAGCCCTTCTTGCAGCAGGGCAGCAGGGCAGTCGAACAGTCCTTGTTCTGAGTGTTTCACAGGCCCAGAAGTGATTTGAAGAGTTTGGTCTGAAGGTCCAATATTTATAACTGGCACCCACTTTAAAGTGGAAGAAGCGTGTGGAGCTTCCCCCTACAGAGGTGTCTGAAATTTCCTGCCTCCCTGTCCTGGTTCCAGTCTGTCTGGGGGCATAGTAGGATAGTGTGAAGTCCTTTGTGAGTGTGCTGGACCAGTGCCTTTGAAGTGCAAGTGGGATAGTGGACAGCTCTGCCCCCTCATTAAGCCAGGTTGGATCATCCTGCCAACACCCAGACCCTCTATTGTGATACTGTATGAAAGGAATACACAAAGGCCAACTGCCAACTACACCTAGTCATGTGACCCAGGAAAGGACTGCAGGCACCAAATGGTCAGGACAAGAAAATGCCAACTTTCTGGCAATTGTCAGAATTGTGACCTAAAATCCAACAATAACATTAAAGAGGGGTTAAAATGACAAATCTTTAGAGACCAAACTCGACCTATTCCCAATCAAAAGATTTCACTTATTAAATGTACGAAGGTACCTCAATGTTATGCTGTGAGAGAGGTATGCCTTGCAATAGTGAAAAACAAATTTGAAAGTTTTTCACTAGCAGGGCATGTAAAACCTAATAAAAATACATGGGTGTAGAAAACCTTACGATTTTCTTGTGTATGGTTTCTGTCTTGAAACACTGGGCTCATAGGACAAAAACTCCTATTGATCGTTAATTCACAGATGGCTGCAACAAAGAGTACAGAGTAGCATCAGCATGCTTTGTGACCATGGCCATGGTGAAGAGTGTAGCTGTCATCTACTCCTCATCTCTGTGTTTTGCTTGTCCCCCTCATGTAGAGCAAGAGAACACTGCTGTTAGACCTATTGCCTACCTAACTTGAGAGAATGTGGGGTGTGATTTGAGTGGCTGGGACAATGGCTTGGATCAGTGGCGTGGCTAGCCCTTTGGTCACCCGTGGCGGTCCCTGCGTTTGCTTCTCTGCGGCGGCTGTATTGAAGAGCGGGGGGTGTGCTTGCGAGAATCCCCTGATTGCCACCCCGCGACCGGCCGCATTGAAAAGCGGGTGGGGGGGTGCTTGCTGGTGGCGATTGCTGTCCCAAGACGCCCCTCTCCCCCTTGCTACGCCACTGGTTTGGATGCAGGTGTTCTGCCCATGAGCAGCTGCTGGATGGACGTAGGGATGGGAATGGGAGAGAAGAACAAGGTGGCTCAGTGCAATCTCTATAGTTAATCTTACATAACGCTGCTAGCATTATTTGGATATGCAAAATACACCTTTATAAATAAAATGCACCCTGCCCTAGGGGCTGTTTAGGGCCTACCCTTGGGGTAACTTATATGTATTAAAAATGAAGGTTTAAGGCTTGGTAAAAGTTTTATTTTGCATGGTCGAAATAGCAGTTTAAAACTGCACAGACAGTCTGCAATGACAGGCCTGCAACATGTTTAAAAGGCTACTTAAGTGGGTGGCATAATTATTGCTACAAGCCCACTAGTGCATTTGATTTACAGGCCCTAGGTACATGCAGTATCACTTTACAAGGGACTTTCAAGCAAATTGTGCCAATGGGGTGTAAACCAGTTTTACCATGTTTAAAGCAGAGAGCGCAAGCACTTTAGCAATGGTTAGGAGTGGAAAAGTGCACAGAGTCCTAAAAGCCAACAAAAGTGGGTTAAAAAAGCAGAACTAGGAAGGCAAAAAGTTTGAGCATGACCCGCAGAGAGGGCTAGGTAAAAAAAAAAAAAAAAAGGTCCAACAGTTACCAACCTGCCATACTGATGCAACTGAACTGCTCATTCATGGGGCTTGTGGGGGATGTTGGGAGGTGTCTGCATAGATGGAAATGGTGACCGCCCCCTTGCTGGCCAGAGCTTCCCACTTTATTTAAGCATACCAAATCTCAGTGTCCGTCAGAGCCCGGTTCACAAATGCAATAGGCATCAATAGCCTGTGTTTCTGCTCTTGTGTCAGCACAGCCCTTCGCACCACGAGGCAAGCATGCATGATGAATTTGGTGTGTTTCTCAGAGTTGAAAATCCCCATCGTTGCATCCTGGAGCAGTGCAGTTTTTATCTACCTGAACGTGGTCTCTGCTTGGCTGTTCCAGTTCCACTGGGCGTGTGCCTTTGTAAAGTTTATAACAGTTCTTAGATGGCGGCCAGGTGAGGCACAAACCAGTCACAGTATGTAGCCATACCCGAAAAACCCCTCACTTGTGTAGCATTCTAAGTGTTGGGGACTTTCTGTATGCCTTCTGCATTGTGAATATCAAGAGGGAGGCCATCTTTTGGAATCACATAACCAAAAAAGTGAATTTGATTAGCTTGTTACAGAAAGAGCCTTTTTTCTTATGCAAAGTGAGTCCATGCTCCGCAAATGTAATAAGCGGTGCTCTCAAACGGTGGTGGTGCTCCTCTCACGTAGTTGAGTTTATTACAATGTCATCACTGATGTTTAACGCACCCTCCAGGCCTGATAACATTTCTCTAATGGCATTCTGGGACACCTCGACAGTCGAGGATATTCCAAAATGTAGGTGTCGATATCTCCTCAACCTCAGGTGGGTGAAGAATGTGGCGTTAGGGCCTATGGAGGATGGCCAATGTGGCTAAGGTGGCGTGGCGCACCACGCAGTTGCCGCCTTCGCTCAATCTCATTAAGTAACTGTGTGCTGACTGTCGTCACCTCACATTGAGATCAGCTCACTCTCTGTGACGCATCAGTGGTGAATTTTAGCATCATCCTCTTCGCCAATGCGACAGCATGCAGTATGCTCACCAGCAGCTCTTATAATAACCACACTATTCATCAATATATTGTCATGGGAGTAACATCCAGCGGCTCAGTGCCCCTTTATTTAAACCCTCGGCCGAGCCCTGCCTCAGGGGTACATATTGTGTGTATCTTCAACACCTAGGGTCCGGTTGACTCCCTACAATGCCCACCACCAGCACTGTTGAGCCCGCACCAATACACCAAGGTCACCAAATTGATGCCCCTCTATTGCCATTCCCCTTTAGAGACACTGTTGGAGCTTAATCTTTATTTAATGTTGCCTTGAGTGGGCTAGAAGCTGGGGGCCATGCTCCTTAGTACATCAGAGTGATTATCTAGCAATGCTCTCTGTCATTTTGTCACTAGGTTGCATCATGTCAATCCAAGCTGCTTGCTGTGCGTTTGCTTCTTGGAACCCGTTGCCTAGCCAACTGGTGGGCGTTAAAGATAGTGTATGCCGGCCCTTGTATACTGACCCTACTCGGGAGCGACATAAAGGCTGCTCTAACCAGAAGCTGTCCATGAAGCATAGTATGTGCACATTCTCCATCGAAGCCAGGTCACTGTGGCTTTTTAAGAATGTTGCTACCTCTAACACCAGCTCAGGAGAGGTACACCTATTTGTTGTGAATACCAACAGGCTTGATAATGTTGAGTGCAAGCACTCACGAACAATATTACCTAAAGAGGCTGTCATGTTCACTAGCTATGTGCCACCATACATTTCCTGCTGGCTCCCAGATTCCTATTGAACTTGATAGATTAGGCACTGATAAAGGTCTGCAGCTCCAGCACACTTATTCTATGTGTTAAAAGGAGTTGTCAGTTATATATATATTTTTGTTATAATTCATGAGAGTGTGTGTGTACATATCAACCGAAAGGTACGTCATCAAGACATTAAAATACAGGGAAAATCTGACTCAGCAATATTTTTTCAATCGCCTCGGGAGTTAGTGCCTGAGTGGGAACATATTAGAGAGAAGTTTCAATGTCAATATTTAGGTAATTGGAAGGGACAGCTTTACCGGAAAAATAAAATTGGCGATGTTAAAACATTGTTTGGTGACAGCAGGAAAATTATTGAACCACTTGGATCACTGACAGAATATCGACAACATTAATATCGACCTACAGAAATATCGGGACATAAATATCGTTGTCAAAAATATCGACCTCTTATCTTTATAATGGTAAGTTCAAAAATATCGAAAAAAATATCGTTGTTACAAATATCGAAGTACAAAATATCGTTTTTTTATATGTATAAAAAAGAATGTAAAATAAATTAACTAATACATTTAACTTATAAAAAATATTTAGATTTATTTGTAAATTTTAACAATTATAAGTAATAAATGTAATTTATAAATAAATTAAACATACATATATAAAATGTAATATATATTTACTTAAAAACAATTAATAAATAATAATTTTAATTAATTATAAAATGTTAGAAATATATTAAAAATTATAAATAAATATATACATACATAGACCTGTAACATAAAAATAAAAAATAAAAAATTATATTATAAATTAAAATATTAAAATATTTAATATTTTTTAAACCTACATTTACACTACATTTAGTGCAACAGTAGGGAAAGTGTTGGATAGCGGAGGGTAAAATTACTATTCCCACTCCAGCGAGTGCAACAGTAGGGAAAGTGTTGGATAGCAGAGGGGAAAAAATTACTATTCCCACTCCAGCAAGTGCAACAGTAGGGAAAGTGTTGGATAGCGGAGGGATAAAAATGACTATTCCCACTCCAGCGAGTGCAACAGTAGGGAAAGTAATGGATAGCGTAGGGGTAAAAATTACTATTCCCACTCCAGTAAGTGCAACAGTAGGGAAAGTGTTGGATAGCGGAGGAAAATAATTTACTATTCCCACTCCAGCAAGTGCAACAGTAGGAAAAGTGTTGGACAGCGGAGGGATAAAAATTACTATTCCCACTCCAGCGAGTGCAACAGTAGGGAAAGTGTTGGATAGCACAGGGGTAAAAATTACTATTCCCACTCCAGCGAGTGCAACAGTAGGGAAAGTGTTGGATAGCGGAGGGGGATAATTTACTATTCCCACTCCAATGAGTGCAACAGTAGGGAAAGTGTTGGATAGCGGAGGGGATAAAATTACTATTCCCAACCCAAAAACAAAACATATATAAAAATATAAAAATTTACAAAACATAGAAACATATTATAATGTATAAAAATCTAACATTTACATAAAAAGATAATTTTTTTAATTTAACAAAAATTTACAAACAAATAAATATTTTGTAATACAAATTAATTTTAATCTAAAAAATAATTATTACATAAATGTAATATTTTCTTTCCTACCCTATAACACCACACAATTTACAACACACATCTAAATTAAATAAAAAAGTGTACCTCCATAATTAGCACAATTAATTATCAATCAAACAAATATTAATAATTAAGAAACACATTTAAAGGTACAAATTAATGTGCTAACCAAACGTTACAGCTATAGAACCTAAATCCCCAAACAAAATAAATAATAAACAACTACCAAAAATATTTATCAATTAATAAATGAATATTAATGATCAAGTAATGATTAATTAATTTAAACTAAATTACTTTCCACCCTCTACCCCAATAAACACCAAAACACACACCTAAAAATATTTACACAATTTCCATAACTAATTTTACATTAATAAATTAATATCAATTAACAAATCATTAATTAATTTTTTAAAAATTACTTCCCACCATTTACCACTATAAACCCCACATCTCACACATCAAAATTATTACACAATTGGCATATTTAAATTTTAATTAATTAATTAGCATTAATTAACAAATAATTAATTATAAATAAATTACCTCCCACCATATTCCCCTATAAATGCCACCACCAATTTCATAAAACATGACACATTTAACATAATTAATTAACAATTAATTAATTAATAACAATTAACAATCAAAATATAAATTAATTCACACATTTAACACTATAAAATAAAAATAAATAAATATTATATTAAAAATATTAATAAATGTATTAAAATTAAATTACTTCCCACCCTACTCCCCTTTCAACCCACAACCCGCTCCTAAAAAAATGACACAATTAACATAATTACCAATTAATTAATAATAATTAACTACAAATTAATAAATAATAATTTAGGGGCCCATTACGATGTCGGGCGGAAGCACCACCGCCGTGCTGGCGGATGCAAAAAGCACCAGTTACCGCCGGCACGCAGCAGTCCACACGCCCGCCCAATTACGATGCGAAAAGTAGACCAAACACCGCCGGCAAGCCAGCAACACCGTCCGCCATCAAAGTGCGCCCGTTCACGTAGCGGCGCAGCACAACTGACACACACCGTCCGACGAAACACGTCCCGCCCGGCGCATAAATTACGATGCCGCAAACAAACGGCTCCCACGGCTAAGAGACACCGCACGTGAAAGAGAGGCGGTAACACGGACGCAGAGCACGGACAACGAAGAAGCGGCTCCCCGAGCATGAATCCAGCACTGCAGGCCCTCCCCATGCTTCTGCTGATGCACCACCAAGGACGCAACGTGCCGCGGAGACGCAGGTAGGCACACACACAACAAGTGCACGCAAACAGCGCACACAGTGCAAGAGGCGGAAAAAGCGGACAACCCCCCACCAGCGCGTGTACACAACACATCCACCATCGCATCCACAGATGACACACAGGCCAAATCGTAACATCGCAGAACACATGTGTACACACCACCTGGGACTAGGAACCAACCACCCCGTCACGGCCCCAAAGCGCCGATGGCGCCGCCACACATGCGCACAACGCAGAGGCCAACCGCAGCGCCATGCATGCGTCGCACACAGACACAGGGACACAACCAAGCAGCACACACATCAGCCCCACCCCGAACGCACATGACACGTGACAGGCCGGCCACAGACATGTCCCCAACGCCCAATTCACGGACAACACCCAACGCCACACAACCGACGCACACATGTCAGTGAAGACACGCAACAGCAGGACACACCCCAGTGTAACAAACATGGCGTAGCACACAGCGGCGGCAACACCAACTAGGAGAAGCAGGGCCCCTTCGGGAAGAGGAACGCCAGTACCACACAGAAACACCCATACCACCCTGCACATATGAACAAGACATATAAAACGGAACACCAAAGAGCCCGGGGACCGACAACAGGTGGCCCAAGAATAACATTCACACACAAGGCCCAACGCAGAGCGGAAAGGCAGCCTGCCGCCCACACAAGGAGAGCAGACAGCACTGAATGACCTTCCATTCCAACTCCGAAACCACAGCCCTACGACAGAAGCCGGTGAATACAGCCATTGTCCAAGAATAGACCAACACAGGCATGCCGAGGAGACCGACCACAGGGCAGATAGCGCATATCACAGAAGCACACAACGGACGGGGAAGAAAGAAGAAAACACTCCCCCATGTCGGCCACATGCAAGTTAATTGGAAGGAGTCACACAGCACTGACCTTGAACTGTCTGAGAAGCATGTGGGAAGAGGGCCCGTGTCCTCCAAACAAGCCAACAGAACACAAGTCCTGTCTCCCCACGACTACACAGAGCTCACAGCAACCCGGAGCGTGCACATTGCAGACTGCACACACAGCCGGAGCACGCCACCTCAACGAACCGCTGCGAAATGGCAACCGCAGCACACCTACCCAACTACGCCGAACAGCTCAAGCTGTACAAAACCAACCTGTTCCATACATTGGGATGCGATCTCCTGTCCCTGCTGAACGTAACTTACCGACTGACTTACCGCATCACATTGTTCAGCTGCGTCATGCCCGTCTTCTACTGTCGGAGGTGTCCCTACCAGCATCCCGTCGAGATATGCCTCTCCAACCCGGCATGTCTGAAGGCGGACCTGCTACCACTACTCCTCCCTCTGGACGCACACGACAGGGCCTGCTCTGCCTATGGGGGCATGGCGTATGTGGCCAACATCGCACCCGCACTGAAATGGGACCACTGTGCCTCCACACGACGGATCATCGAGAACAGCTACATCGAATGTCACCCAGCATGCCCCATCATGGTCCTCCAAGGGACAACCTACGAACAACACCTTGACAGCCACCATCCGCTTCATTGGCTGGCAAACATGTACACCACCAATGACATGGAAGCCCTGCTGGGCGGCATCGCATACCTGACAACCTGTAAATACGTCGGACCACAACGCAGGTTCCCGAGTGACCTATGATGTCCAACCCCGCACCCATGCTTAGCTTCCGCACGGATCTGGCCAGTCACCACCACAACAGCCATACCAAACGACCGGCAACTGTAACCACACCATCAACGACATCGCCATGACATCGGATATGACCGGGACATGCACACTGTTCCCCATCACATCCAGGAACACCGCATGCATCGTGGGAGGCAGTGGCATGGGCTCTGTGTATCGCACCCACATGGACGGAACTGCACGAACAACCAGGACACGACATGGATCCAGCGCCCATGGACACACACACCGCTCAGTGGACATGAATAGGTCGCCTGGAGTCTGTGGGTGCTGCACCCCTCCCACCCCGCCCCGGGAATCCCATACCAGGACCTTTGCATGGACGACAAGTGCATACAACAACAACACGACCCCAGTGACTGTGACATGTCCAGTAACCACCACAGTGCAACAACAAGTGGCACGCCGCTGCATGCACGCAAGCACATGCCCTGATGTCATCTCACATGCACGCGTGCATGAGGAACAACCGCAGCAAACCTGTCACATGGAACTGAGATGGACTGTGCCCATGATGCCAAGCGGTCTGGTAGGCTACATGTATACCGTCTGTGTCAAAGTCCGCAGCTCCGCAGCTATACGTAAATGTACATTAGCACAGCCTTGGCCAAGCAGATGTCACTCTGAAGCCCACATCCCACATGCAACAGCCAATCACATGTAACCCCACACCCTATCCCATTTGCAATCATGCTCAGTATATCCTCAACATGTATTCCGCTGCCAGTAGTGTCCACTATACTGCATCACAGAGGACAGAAGACTCAATATAATGTTTGAAACCAAAACTGTCTCCGCTGACTCATTTCACAAGTACGAATGAGAGAGGATGAGAGTATGTGAAGTACACGGCAGTCGTGACATGACCATGTAGTCCACTGGTATTGGATGTCAACGCAAATGAGTAGCACTACTGTGGAAGACACACATGTGTCGTGTGAAGTCGTATGGACGCAGTGCTCAGGTGGGTGGGTGCGACGGGTAGATGCGCACATGCCAAGTTGGAGCACGCCGTGTTGGGAGGGGTCATGAACAGTACACCACCGCTTCCCTGGGCATTGTGAGAGGACACCTGTCGGGGGAGTGAACACGTGTGTGCATAGCAGCCGGGCACACGTACAAAGCGGTACCAGGCGCACCTCAGCCCACCCTCTGTGGACAAGCTGGATCCTGTTGTGCGCCCGCCATGCCCCTGACAAGGCACACACAGCCCCAGTCGACCAGGTGTAACCCCAACATAGTCAATCCGCACAGGCGATACAGGGCACGGGATGGCAGTGGAGCATGGTGTGTGAGAGGTCTCCTCGCGCTCCTCCTGGTCATATCACGCAGGCAATAGAACCTCAACGTCTAGCATGGCACAAGTCACATGGAAGTGTATGGGGACGCACCACAGCACGAGCAGCACTGACGTCACGGGAGGTGGCTCGCACCATCCCATCCATTGCCCATCATACCAACCACGCCACATGCCATTGCGACTAAGTGCAAGCGCGTGCGCCACCACCCCGAGCCCTCCCCAGAGAGGCCAAAGAGTGAATGTGTGGGCCATCAGCCACAGACGGACGCGGCCTGGCCGCAAGGGCAGCCACAGCCACTGGGTGTCGCAGGTGGCGGATCCGGAAGGCGAAGACTGTGATGCATAGTCCATGCAGGCCGGGTCTCCATTTGGGGCACCACGCAGGTGGACGGCGTCCCGCAACACATCATACCCTGAGACAGCCCACTCGTGCAACTGGACCCACACATACACTCCTTGCCCTCTCTGGTGCGAGCTTGGGGCTGCCTGTGCAAGCGCTAGCCTCGCAGGTGAGCATGCATATTGGGGGAGCGAGGGGAGGACATGAGGGCTGGGGCGAAGATGACTGTATCACTGTCAGTTAGTACAAGGGATGACCCAGATGTGGAAAGGAAGAGACGTGTCCCGTGTGTACTGCAACTAGTCGCCAATTCAACTACCCCCATGTCCGGAATGTAAGCCCGCACCTAGGCCCGCCCATCCGCCACAACGAACATACCACCAGCACGACAACCTTCCCATTCGAAACACTGACTGGGGGTGGCGACCAGTGTACAATCATGTGTAGCCTACCCACGCGTACATGTGGGCCCTCCATGATCCATGTCACCTGCGGCAAAGTCATGACATGCGCAATGAGGAAGTGAGGAGAGCTGTCCGCCCCACGCGCAGAAGGTGCATCAGCTCCACAGACCCAGCAGCGAGTCCAGCAGGGGTCACATGTGCAGGGGCAGCTGTGCCTGGTGTGAAGGCACATGCATATAGACAGCACATCGACCAATGTGTAGTCTGCCCACATCTACAGTCCATCATCATGCGGACATAGGAATTGAACACAGGGCAACACATCTTCAGTTGGTGCACCCACCGTGACCAACAATGCGCAATCATCGACGTACCCGCCCTGTGCATGGCCCCCACCCAACGGAGGCACATCCAGTGCCACCATCCCACACACACAAGCCTTCCACGGAACATGCTGTGTCCAATGCTCAGTACAGAGTCAGCGCCCATCTGGTGGATCCTGAACAGGAGACACATGCACACACATGCCAGCTCCCACTGTGTACGTCTGCCACCTGGCACGTGCAATGTAACCTCTCACCTGTGACGTGTGACTGCAAGCACACAGCCGTCTTGGCATGGGGCTGTCAATGTGGACACCTGTCAATGTTTCGGGAGGTGTGATCCGTACAGTGCTGTACATAGGGTGCAGTGCTGACACCTACTACTGTCTCATATCCCCTCGTGCCACAGGTCCCACTTGTTTTGGCCGCTCAGCCTGTGCCCACATCGTCGTCGTCGTGTGCCATACTCATCCAGCCGCGGAAGCAGTTCCATGCTCAGCAGACATTCATGTTGCCGTGGCGTTGCCGCTTGACGGATATGCAGTCAGTCCCCATCAGCACGCCCCGCAAGTCATTGGGGCCTAGATCCCCATGTGCATGCACATGGCAGTGGTTTGTATCACTAGCCATTGCCATTGTTGGGAGACCTGTGTAAGTGTATTGTGGCCGTGCCGTCCCAGCTTGACAGCTGGGCTGTGGCTCCTGTGCTTACTCAGTCATGTCAGTGATGTGTATGCGAAATTGCCATGTGTCGTGTTGCTTTGACATGTGTCCTCTGCCATTGTCCCTAGGCGGAGACCGAACATTGACCGCCCATACCAATTGCTGGCGGACATGGACGATACAGAGGTTATTAGGAAGTTTCGGCTGGACAGGCCAACCCTGCATCGACTGTGTGCCATGTTAGAACCCCATCTCCGTCCCCGCAGGGTGTATCCGACTGCTGTCACCCCCACGGCTAAGGTGATGGCCGCCATGCATTTCTTCGCCACTGGGTCATTCCAGCACACAGTGGGCATTGGAGGAGGGATGTCCCAGCCCATGTTCAGCAAAGTGCTGAGGGATGTACTGGCAGCCATGATGCTGTGCCGGAACAGGTACATCCGCTTCCCCAGGGCTCGTGAATTGGCGGCAGTGAAGGGTGCATTCTATGCCCTTGGCAGAATCCCACACGTCGTTGGAGCCATTGACTGCACACATGTCGGCCTTGTTCCACCACAGGCCACTGAGCACCTGTACCGCAACAGGAAGCACACGCACTCCCTGAATGTGCAAGTGGTGTGCCTTGCGGACATGGTGATCACCCACGTGTGTGCAAAGTTCCCAGGCTCGGCCCATGACGCACACATAATGCGCAACAGCATCTTGCCACGACTGATGTCCAATATGCAACAGGATCGTGCCTGTATTGTCGGTGAGTATGTGGAGTGGTGTAGCGTGCTGGCTGTGCGATGCTGTCCCCTGTCCAGTTGGATTAGCAACGGTTCTCTGTGTCCCTCACACCCAGGTGACTCTGCGTATCCGAATGGGGCATGGCTGCTCAGTCCATTGAGGAATCCTCGCACCCCAGCAGACGATCGCTACAATGAGGCACATGGGAGGACCAGACGTGTGGTCGAGCGTACCTTTGGCCTCCTCAAGTCCAGGTTCAGGTGCCTGGACCGCACCGAGGAGTGCGCTGGCGTACTCCCCACAGAAGGTGTGCCAGATAGTGGTGGCGTGCTGCATGCTGCACAATCTGGCCATTCGGAAGCAGATCCCCCTCATCGTGGATGACGGAGATCAACCAGGGCCCCAGCCCGCAGACCAGGACAGCTCGAGTGAGGAGGACAGCGGAGAGGAGGAAGCTGGTAATGTGCGGCAGCAGCTCATCGCCCGCTACTTCACTTGACGGTGAGTGTCCATGTACGACGGCTGATGTGGCTGTATCTGTGCAGGTGTGTGTGTGCTGTGTCAGGGTGGCCGTTTGTTCACTGCGTGCTGTGTGTCAACGCTCCATGGCCAGGGTAGTATGCCACTGTTGGTGGCTGTGGCATTGTGCCCTATTGCTCTGTGCGATGTGTGTACATTGCTTGTAGTTGTTGACATGTACTGTGTGATGGGTGTGTGACACACTCATTGAATGTGCTCCTGTTCTGTCTCCCACCCTAGGTCCCTACAGGTCCTCCGGATTCAATTGCCATGCCACGCATCAGGTGCCTTTCCGCCCAAGGTGGCCGTTGTATTCCGTACAAATAAAACACAGGGCACAAACAGCAGTTAGTGAAAAAGGTGCATTTATTACAAACTGTGACATGTGATTGTGTGTAAGGTGATGACAAAAGTGGTGCGTGCAGTGACAATGAGCTGTCGGTCATGGCTGCGTGATGATCAGGGTGTACCCACTGGTTCTATGTCCATAGTCCAACACACACATGCCATCCAGATGGCTGTGTGGAGTGGGATCGTAGTCCAGGTCAATGCAGTGGCTGGTCAAGGAAGGCTGGCGGAAGGCTGGCTGGCTGCCTCACTTGCGACTGGAGCGTGCGAAGTCCTCCCGGGAGATCTGTTTCCTCTTCGGACGGCCCCTTCCACGTTTGCGAGGGGGTGCCTGCTTGCGACATGCTGGTGGTTGAGGTGTGATCACTGGCTGTGGACGCAGGGAACTGGACACTGCTGCTCCACCCTGCGCCCCGGCAGGTGGTGGCGGAGGGAGCTGCTGTCCCTGGCTGTGACCTCACCGCCACCACCAGCTGTCCCATGAGGTCCACGATTTGGCCCATACGGGCGTCCATGGACCTCAACACCCCCAGCACCTCACGCGTGTCTGAGGCAGACCGGACCCATTGTCCTTGGGCCTCTTCATAGGCCCCAAGGACTCTGGCCCATGTGAGGCAGGGCATGGCTCCCAGGGAGGCTGGCGTTTCCCTGACCCTGCTCCTCCTACCAGTCCTGCTGCCACCGGCCCTGCCCACTAGCCACATTGCTCACCACGGTCCTCGCTGTGGCTCCCAGGGTGGATCCAGTCGTCCGGGCCACCACCTGCGCTGGGGCTGGTGCCAGCGGAGACGTGGCGGTGGTGGCGGCGGTGGTGGTCGGTGCGGCGATGGTGGCGGTTGCGGCAGTGGTAGTGGCCACAATGACCGTGGGTGTGGCCGCAACGACAGTGGCAGCAGGGGGCTGTGAATGTTCAGCAGCCCTGGATGATGGGTTGGTGGGTAGGAGGGGTCCTGGGGAGCGGCTGGGCCCTGCCACACCAGATGGGCCTGCTTCGTTGTCCGTGTCCGAGGAGGAGGACAGATCCTCCAGATCCGTGTGTCCTCGTTGGGGGCTTGTAGGCTGGCTGTGCTGGCTGCTGGCTCCATCCCCAGCATCCAGCAGTTCGTCACCTGTGGAGAGAATGAGATTAGTTATTGTGTTGCACCTGGCGAAGTATGTATTTGTCGTCTGACATTGACAGTTCGTGCAATCTCGTACATGGGTTTCCCGGAGGCGTGTGTGTGGCTGTAGCATCTGTAGTTGTGTGTGCTTGGCAATGGGACTGTGTGCTGTGCACATGTGGCATGGGACGGATTGGCCATGCCGATGGGTGTGTTGCTGTGCCCCTACTTATTGTGACTCTGGTGTATGCGGGCTCCTGGCCCATCCTGGGTCTGGTTTGTACTTTGCTTTTGGGGTTCAAATGGAGCGCTTAGGAACGCATATGGCAACATGGGGGCCATGCCCCAGATTCGCATTTGGGAGGGAATATGCTTTTGGGGTTCAAATGGAGCAGCTTAGGAACGCATATGGCAACATGGGGGCCATGCCCCAGATTCGCATTTGGGATGGAATATGCTTTTGGGGTTCAAATGGAACGCTTAGGAACGCATATGGCAACATGGGGGCCATGCCCCAGATTCGCATTTGGGAGGGAATATGCTTTTGGGGTTCAAATGGAACGCTTAGGAACGCATATGGCAACATGGGGGCCATGCCCCAGATTCGCATTTGGGAGGGAATATGCTTTTGGGGTACATGCTGTGAGCCATGGGTGCCGAACGTGACATGTGTTGTGGCAGCATGACAGTGCATGGTTTGAGGTGTGTGCATGCTTGACATGGCCTGCATATTTGCTGTCTGTTGTGATTACTGGACATGGCATTGGACGCATCGTTATGAGTGAGTGATGGTTGTGTGCCAGCCAACGTATTGCAGTTGTCCCATCTCCTTGGTGTGCGTGCTGCCCTGTGCCATGTGCATCACTGCAGTGCTCGGGGGGGTGTGGCCCATGTTGTGTGTTGTTGCTCACAGTGTGTCGTGCACTTCATTGACTTCTGGCACATGGTTGGTCATGGGCATGTATCTTAGCGTGACTGCTGTATGTGTGGCAGCTGTGCGGATGACATGCCTTTCATGAGACTGGGGCTGACGGATGGGATGGATGGTATGTTGTTTGTGCATGGTGTGTCTGTGTGTTTGATGGGTTCAGTGGTGTTCGTGTGCATATATGTTGTTCCGCTCTGTTGCGTCTAGTGTTGTTTGTCTTACATAGGCGTAGTTGTGGGGTGTGTGGTTGACAGGCAGTTGGGGCTACATGGACAGGACTTCAATGGTGTTTCGGTTGTGTGTGATGAGTTGCACAGTGGCTGCCGTGTGGTACTATATTCAGTGTGGCCTGTGCATGCAGACGTGGCTCCTTGGGTGTTGCTATGTCTGTGATGGGTCATGTGGGGTGTGAGTCTGTTGTTCATGTCCGTGTGCACATTGTTCACTTGTTCGTGACGGTGGGCGGTGCTGCGTGTTCGTCTGCTACGTGACATGTCCCATGTGTTGGTCGTGTTCCGGTCCTCATGCCTCCAGTAATCCAGCCCTGTCCAGTTTCCCACCTGCAGGTTGTTCGTGCGTGCACTGTACTGGATGCCACATGGTTCTAAGCGGGGGTGCTCCATGTTGCAGGTCTGTGGGGGTGGGGGGGTGTTGTGGGTCGTGGGGGTGGCTGGACACCCACTGACACCGATTGCTGTGGACCGTGATGTCTGCCTTTCGGCTGTCGTTGTGCACTGCGGTGGCTGACACGTGGCTGTGGGGTGTGGGGGATGCTCCTCCTTGCTGTGCTGTGGGACTAGGGGCCTGGTGTGTGTTGTACTTGGGCTGTCCACCGTCCCACCCACTGCACTTTGTGTTCCTGCCACTTACCTGTTACTTGTCGGTTAGTGCAGCTGTGGCGGACACATGGGTGTGGTGGGTGCTCGTTGTGGCGCTTCTGGCATATTTGGGGACCTGTTGGTGGTTACGTGGCTGGCTGAGTGTACACATGTCCCCACGCATCTTACAGTTGTTCGGTTTGGGCTGTGTGTGGTGGTGTCTGTTGCATGTGTGTGTGATGTGTTGTGTATTGTGTGCTGGACATGGGGGTGTTTGTCCCTGGGAGCTGTGGCATGGTGGTAGTGCATGTGAGTACATAGCGGTGTGCTGGTATACATTAGTTTGTACTTACCAGCCTCCACTCCCCCTGCTAATCCGGCGAGGATCTCCGGATGGATTACGACTCGCACCTTCTCCTCCCACGCTTTGTAGGTCTTAAAGAGCGCGGGATTCCCTCCGCCAGTGACGGCAGCCAGCTCTCTGTTTTTGCCCTCCTTCTTCTTGACCAGGCTCTTTACGTCATTCCAACGTTTGTTGATCTCGACTCTGTTCCTGGGCAGGGTCCCGACTGCATTGACCTGGTCTACGATCCGGTTCCACATTCTGTTTCTGGTGGCTAGTGGTGTGTGCTGGACCATGTTCCCATAGATTTGTGGGTACACCTTGATGATCTCGTCGACCATGACCGTCAGCTCAATGGGCGTGAACTTGGGCATTCTTTGTGGTGCCATGGTGTTTGTGGTGCTGGTGCGGTGTGTGTTGTGTAATGTGCAGGGGTTTGTGGTGCCGGTGTTTGGTGGTGGTGGTGGTGGTGGTGGTTGTGATGTGTGCGTTTCTGTGGTGTGCTGCTGTCCTTGCTGTGTCACTGTGTCCTCTCCTCTCCTCTCTGGTTTGCAATGTAGCAAGGGGTTGTGGTCTGTGGGAGTGCTGCTTTTGTACTCACCTATGTGGGTGTGTCCTCATGGTCTGTTGTTTTCAGGTGTGTTGTGTCTGGGGTTCTGGCCTTTGTATTTTTTGTTTGTCCGGGGGGATGTTTTCGGGATATGTACTGTGCTTGTGTATTTGTGCGTGCCTTGCTGTGTGGACTTGTTGGCCATGTTGTGTGCTATTGGTTTTGTGTGCGGATGGTTTCTGTGCAGGTACGTGGGCGCCATGGCTTCTGCCGTGTCGATTCTCATCGGCGTTGTTTGCGCTGGCGGGCGGTATATTTGTGGTTTTCCGCGCTCATGGCGGTGCGATCGTAATCTCACGTGCGGTGTGTCGGCCGTGAGGGCGGGCGGTTTTGTGTTGTCGTGCGTGTTTCCGTCCGTGGCGGGCGGTTTGTCTCCCGACTCGGACGTTGGCGGGCGGTATTTTGTGTGCTTTTCCGCCGATGGCGTATTCGGTTTGTGTAATCGTAATGGCGTGGTCGGTGTTCAGGCGGTGTGTGCGGGCGGATTTTTGCCGCTTCCATGCCTGGCGGTGTTATTTACGCCGGGTATCGTAATGTGCCCCTTAATTCCCACAATTACCAATATAAAATCAAAAATAAATAAATACTAATAAATAAAAATTAATATTCAATTTATTATAATTAAATTACTTCCCACCCTATTCCCCTATAAACCCACAACACGCTACAGAACTAAAACGCAAAATTTAATTAAAATAAAATTAATAACTTCTAAAAATTTAACACACATATTAAAAAACAAATGCAATACTTAGACAAAAAATAGAGCACATACATTTAAAATACATACTAAAATACATAACACTAACTAAAAAACGATATTTTTAACAACTATGGGGCCGATTCCGATTCGGGCCGGAAATCTCTCCGACCGAGCCGGACCCGGAGAGATATCCGACCGAATCGGACCCGTGCAGCCTGTCGTACAACGCGTACGCGGGCTCCCATTGACTCAATGGGTGCGATGCGGACAAGGGCGCCCCCTACAGCGTGTACGCGGCGAAGCGATCGCGCCGTACACGCACAGGTAGGGGGACCCATGGGTCCCCCTGTGTGCGACTCACGCGGCTATGCGTACAGGGGGTCCGACACGGACCCCCAAAGTACTGGCTCCGACAGCTCTTTTCGAGCCGGAGTGCGCGGCTCGGTCGGACTGCTCGCGGCGCCGCATCGTACTTACCCGGCCGGGGAACGTCTCCATTGCGCGGTGCGAGTCGTGTCCGTGCGAGTCGGTCGGTGCGGTTAGAGCCGGGATCGAGTCGGTCGGAGCGGTCGGGACGCCCGGACGAGTCGGTCGGCGATTTCGCATCGTACTCGCTCGTCCGGACGCGCGTATGGATCGGTCGGGAAATAGGGCTCCGAATCGGATCCGGTTAAGCCGAATCCGATTCGGAGCCCTACCGGCCGAGATCGGAATCGGCCCCTATATTTTTGCAAACGATATTTATGACTTCGATATTTTAGAAAACGATATGTTACCTTAAACTCGATATTCTTGACCACGATATTCTTGCAGTCGATATTTATGTATCGCGATATTTTGCACTCGATATTAGTGCAAGTCAACATTTCCAACTCGATATTCTGACTCTTTACCGAACCACTTGCAGCCTCTGCATATTGATTACGAGAGGGTAGATGTCTTTGATGTTGCTGTCTGTGTGCTGACTGTCAACCATTAAAATAAGCGTATGGGGTGGTTAAAACATACTGGTTCCCGGCTAATGCTCAGATACCAGGGCAGCCCGTATACTGTAAAGTAGCACTGCTTAGGCTTTTAGCTTTGCTGTGGACTATCAAGACCTTCATATATTTCACTGTAAAAGTTAGAACGTTTTCCCTGCCTGACGTTCCTGGAGGCTAATTAACATTTGCTCTCCAGTTTCTCCCAGCCAGTAATTAGCATTTGATTAGGTGTGAATATGTGCCAATACAAATTCCTTTGTATCCACTGTCTGGTTGTTGAAGAATCCTGCTTTTGTCCTGCCAGACTTATGTCTCTGGGTTTGTGCTGGTTACAGTGGCTGCCTCAAACTGGATTTTATTGTTAGATATAGGAGGACTCTTGGATTACCATATTGCGCTCCCCATCCACACCCCAGCTCTCAGAGCCTATGTTTAGTGTGGCGAAGGCATTTTTCTATCATGAAAATGCTCAAAGTGGGTACAGTTGGCCAGCAACTTTTACCCCATCGGTTAGGATTTCACACCCACTAGCTCATTCCAGACATAACTGTGGCATCTCCAGACACCCACTTCAGAACAAAGAAGTGGACACCAAGAGTTATAAGTCTTATTTCCTGTACAATCTACAGGGCTAACACTAGCTACAAGAGACTGTTCCTGTAACTGCCCAGCTGACCAGTGGACAGTAACGGGACACTGCTGTTGGCCTCTGCCCGACACTATGTGAGTCTCTAAGTGCCTCCCTGAGGTACAGGGGGGTTTTAGACGTGTACTCCTGTGGTGGATTGGGACGTAAAGGACTAAGTCAGAAGGTAAAATCTATGACCAGGATGAACATTGTTGGTCTATCCAAACCATGTTCCATCACAGCCAACCTCAAATTGCACCTATGTCCTGATCTACTGCTACCATTGACTATCATTGGCACCTTGTGCTTCTTGGTGCTATTTCAAAAAAACATTAAAAAATCATATCTCTGGTGCCCCTTATTGAATTAATGTCATTTGGTTTCATTTTGTTTATTACATTTTATTCTATTTTTTTTAATTCAGTTTGGTATTTTTATTGTTTTGCATTTTGACATTATTACTGTTTGGTACTTAGCGCAAATGAAATTCCCCACTGCGCTAAATGAGTGGTACAGACACCTGGGAAGACTTTTGAGCAGCATTTCCAGCACACAGCATAATGGCTTGTTACTCTCTGCTGATGAAGAACAATTATCCTGAAACACATGCTTAGAGATGCACAGCAATGGCTGCACCAACAAGAATGAAAGCTAAAGACTGCCACTGAAGTAAGCGTTGTCACGCACTCCATTTACCGTAATATGGTGGGGCAAACTGGGTGCTGGTATGTGAGGCAGTTTGCTCCCTTCCTCCTTTTGTTTGAAAAGGCTCTCTTGAGCCAGTGAGCTGACGAGCTCTGGCTGATGCACCTGCACTCAGTGAGTGGTCAGAAACCTGAAAGACTGTTGAGCAGCATTTCCAGAACCCCCTTAAACGACTTATTACTCTCTACTAATGAATGACAATTATCCTGAAATAAGTCTAGAGATGTACAGCAATGGCTGCACCAACAAGTATGAAAGCTAAAGACTGCCACTGAAGTAAGCGTTGTCACGCACTGCATTTACCTTAATATAGTGGGGCAAACTGGGTGCTGGTATGTGAGGCAGTGCTCTCCCTTCCTCTTTTTGTTTGAAAAGGCTCCCTTGAGCTAATGAGCTGACGAGCTCTGCTTGATGCACCTGCATCCAGTGAGTGGTACAGAGACTTGAGAAGCATTTGAGCAGCATTTCCAAAATGACTAGTCGCTCTCTACTGAGAAAGGACATGTAGAGATGAAGTTAGTAAAATGTAGAATGAAGGGATGGAATGTTAGGATATGAAAAGGGGGTAGTACAGGAGAAGGGGCTGGTGGAGTTGCAACCTGAATATGTTGGAAGCATCTTGTGTTAATAAAACATACTTCAAGAAGAACCTGTCTCCGTAAGTTCCTACAGGACATTTATCCTGAAACAACTGTCTAGAGATAAACATTACTGGTTGCACCAACACAGTGAAAATTAAAAACTGCCACTGAAGTACATGTTATCATGTACTGCATTTACCATAATGTACTGGGGCGAACTGAATGCTGGGGTGTGAGGCACTGTGCTCCCTTCCTCTTTGTGTTTTTCCTGTATCGTTGTCTAAATTTTCCTGTGGAAAATATATGGGGAAAAAAGTATTTAGAGACCCCTCTTCTTCTCGGCCCCCGGCTTGAGGGATCCACCCAAAACTTTCCATGAAGGAGCTAAGGTGGATGAACTTTTATTTCGGAATGTTTCATGATGTTATTTTGCAAAACAGAAAACGCTCTTCCTATGGAAACTCTCCCCCACTTATAACAACACAGTGGCAACCACCCAGCTGGGTCATCTACACCAAACTCCTGGGAGCAACTGAATTATTACATTTGTTTCCATGGGAACAAGTGAAAGATGTCTCTGGGGAATATGTTAATAACTCTGTATATAAAAATAGGGATTTGATACATAAGTTTGTATTGGCACTTGTTATTTAGCCTCTATACTGATAGGGATACTGTCTTGGCTACCTGCAGATTGTTTCCCCCAACATCTGCAATTGCATTTCTCAAAACGAGTACACTGATCCAGACAACTTCTGGCTTTCAGCAGTAGCTGACACCCTCTCATAGTAGAATGTAGCTAACCACCTTGTGGTGACTATTCCAAAACAAAAATCATTAAATTTCGGCATAAAAAGAGTTGCTGACATTTGAGTTATACCTGAATCAATACTGTATCTCAGAAAACTAGACAGGTATCTGGATAGGGAGCCATATTGTACTTCAGGTGAAACTAAAATCCAAAGCTAATGCCCTTTACAGTGCACTGACCAAAGCTTATACTAAGCTTGTGGCTCCTTCATGACACCTCTGACTTCTATTAAGGCCAAGATTTTTTCTGCATTTAATGAATGTGCCTTTGTATTGTGTGAAACACTGTAAAGGTTTTTGGACTCTGCTTATCTAATTCAACATGTCTGTAAACTCAGTAAGAAGTTTCTCAGGCTCGGCTATATCTGAAATTTGGTTGTAATCTTCCTGTACTGCTATCAAAAACAGCATATATAAAATACATATTTAGGGGTCGATTCCGATCTCGGTCGGAGACGCACCCAACGCCATTCGGTCGGGAAAAAAGCCATGCGAATGCCTGTTTCCCGACCGATCCGCACATGAATCCGAACGAACAAGTACGATGCGCACAACAGCGCAGATTCCGACCGAGTCCTACTCACCCAATCCAGGTCCTGATCCCCGACCGAGCCGGATCCGTAAACGCAGATACGAGTCGCCCGGAAGCCAAAAAGCAGCCCCGTCCGGCCGGACAACTACGATGCGCTTCCCGTACGCGCCGAACCCGTCGCTACGCACGGCACGTCAAAGCATCCGGGAGAGGCGCACATAAGCTCCGATTCGCGCCACAACACGATCCACGGCTACGAGACGAACACGCCAGCGACGAGGACGAGGCGAAGCAACGACGAAGACGAACGAGACGAACCAACAATGAATCCCATCGTTCCGATCCTACCAATATTCCACATCTACTACCGGAACAGGCACGGACGCGTACGGCGCAGAAGGTAAGTCAGACACCAACCACAAACACAAACTACACGTACCAGACATATCACACACACACACACAGGGATGCAGAAATTACTTACTCCAGAAACAGCAGCACCATAGGGGCGGGATGCCCATCACCAATGCCACATATACACATAGGGGCCCGGATGCCTGTCACCACTGCCACCACTACCCAGGGGTGTGCCAGGTGGCTGTCACTACTGCCACCTCTACCCAGGGGGTGCCAGGTGCCTACCACTACTACCACCTCTACCCAGGGGGTGCCAGGTGCCTACCACTACTACCACCTCTACCCAGGGGGTGCCAGGTGCCTACCACAACTACCACCTCAACCCAGGGGGTGCCAGGTGCCTACCACTACTACCACCTCTACCCATGGGGGGCTGGATGCCTGTCACTACTGCCACCTCTACCCAGGGGGTGCCAGGTGCCTCCCACTACTACCACCTCTACCCAGGGGGTGCCAGGTGCCTACCACTACTACCACCTCTACCCATGGGGGTGCCAGGTGCCTACCACAACTACCACCTCAACCCAGGGGGTGCCAGGTGCCTACCACTACTACCACCTCTACCCAGGGGGTGCCAGGTGCCTCCCACTACTACCACCTTTACCCAGGGGGTGCCAGGTGCCTCCCACTACTACCACCTCTACCCATGGGGGGCTGGATGCCTGTCACTACTGCCACCTCTACCCAGGGGGTGCCAGGTGCCTACCACTACTACCACCTTTCCCCAGGGGGTGCCAGGTGCCTCCCACTACTACCACCTCTACCCAGGTGCCTACCACTACTACCACCTCTACCCATGGGGGGCTGGATGCCTGTCACTACTGCCACCTCTACCCAGGGGGTGCCAGGTGCCTCCCACTACTGCCACCTCTACCCAGGGGGTGCCAGGTGCCTACCACTACTACCACCTCTACCCAGGAGGTGCCAGGTGCCTCCCACTACTACCACCTCTACCCATGGGGGTGCCAGGTGCCTACCACAACTACCACCTCAACCCAGGGGGTGCCAGGTGCCTCCCACTACTACCAACTCTACCCAGGGGTGCCAGGTGCCTCCCACTACTACCACCTTTACCCAGGGGTGCCAGGTGCCTCCCACTACTACCACCTCTACCCATGGGGTGCTGGATGCCTGTCACTACTGCCACCTCTACCCAGGGGTGCCAGGTGCCTACCACTACTACCACCTTTACCCAGGGGGTGCCAGGTGCCTCCCACTACTACCACCTCTACCCAGGGGGTGCCAGGTGCCTACCACCTCTACCCATGGGGGGCTGGATGCCTGTCACTACTGCCACCTCTACCCAGGGGGTGCCAGGTGCCTCCCACTACTGCCACCTCTACCCAGGGGGTGCCAGGTGCCTCCCACTACTACCACCTTTACCCAGGGGTGCCAGGTGCCTCCCACTACTACCACCTCTACCCATGGGGTGCTGGATGCCTGTCACTACTGCCACCTCTACCCAGGGGTGCCAGGTGCCTACCACTACTACCACCTCTACCCAGGGGGGCTGGATGCCTACTACTACCACCCCCACTCACAGGATGGCAAATACATGCCACAAGAAGCACACACCAGCAGAAAGAATGCAACACAAAGACATCCCCCCAACACCATGACAAGCGTGTGTAGACTGTGTCAAATGCCTACAACACTGAACAGGACTGTGGACATACAATGTGACCCCCTATCACAAGTGCCACACATAAATGTGTGTGGCACCCACAATGCAAGCAGGCCATGACCATTGTGGCAATGGGGTCCAAAGCCCCATCATCACAGTGACCAAAATGTGAGTGTGGGGTCCATAGCTGAAGCACATATTGACCATTGTGGCAATGGGGTCCAAACCCCCATCATCACAGTGACCAAAATGTGAGTGTGGGGTCCATAGCTGAAGCACATATTGACCATTGTGGCAATGGGGTCCAAACCCCCATCATCACAGTGACCAAAATGTGAGTGTGGGGTCCATAGCTGAAGGTGGAGAGGTGTGGTGCAGCGGCCAGGGCAGCTGACTTCGGAGCACAGGGTTCACGGTTCGATCCCCGGCTCTGGCGGCAGCTCAGCTCAGCACCATGTGACTCTGGGCAATAGCTCACTTAATTTCCACTCTGGCCCCCAGCGCCTTGAGACCCGTAAGGGTGAGTAGCTGCGCTATATAAAAACTGACTTTTTTTTACATTTACATATTGAACATTGTGGCAGTGGGGTCCAGACCCCCATCATCACAGTGACCAGAATGTGAGTGTGGGGTCCATAGCTGAAGCACATATTGAACATTGTGGCAATGGGGTCCAAACCCCCATCATCACAGTGACCAAAATGTGAGTGTGGGGTCCATAGCTGAAGCACATATTGAACATTGTGGCAGTGGGGTCCAGACCCCCATCATCACAGTGACCAAAATGTATGTGTTGACAAAGAATAAGCTGCAACTGCCAAACTGCATGGATTATTCCTGGTCACAGAACAACAAACACATCAGTGGCAAAGTAGTGCTTGTGTCCCATAGCAACATAGAATGGGGGAGGCAAACAGTGCAGTGCAAACAAGACATACCTTTGGCCATGTGCAGACAAACATCACCCATGGGGGCTGACACTGTCAACACTCATCAATGACTCAATGACAGAAGTGACCATCAGAATGCAGACCCACATATTTGCACCAATGGGCACACAAATCCAGATACCCAGTGGAGACTGTAGAAGGGAGGTGAACAGATACCATACCATGGCAGCAATGGGGGACACACACAATGATCATTGTGCTGACTGATGACCTAGGAGTCCCAGGGACAGCAGGGCAAACACACCAAACAACATACAGCCAATGGCACACTAAAGATATGCCAATGCAGTGGTGCAGATGCACAAACACAAACAGGCAGACCCACACTGCACATCAAACACAACAGGTGAGGGGGGTACCAGTGTCCCCAGGCAAACACACAACACATGAGGAGGCCTGAATACCAATTACACAGACGTGCATACAGTGCCACACAAAGGTAACTCATGGATCCAAATCCCCTATGTGGGCAATCAGGCATTGTCAGATGAGTGGGAGCACAAATCACACATGTCACACAAGCATGTAGGAACAGCAACTGACACAGCAAGACACACAGACACCACAGCACCACACCCAGGGCCCCCACAATGTGGTGACCATGGGCTGCATTACAATCCCACTGTGATGACAAAGCTAGATGTCGTTCACACTGTGAACCACAGTCATGTGTCCTGAGCAACAAACTACCATCACACCTACACAAGCACAAATCAACCAGCACGGCCTGTCAGCCAAGGCCAACATGGAGGCAGGGGTCTAGCCGGGCAACAACTCTCATCTGCACACACTCAACACCACACACCTCGACCTCCAACAATGTGCAGCAGTGAAGCTCACATGCACTGGTGACATTGCACATGCACCCATGACAATCCCAGGGGGTGGTGGGAACCAAGGTGCAGGAACACATCACACATGGCCACTCTACCAGACTCCTGAATGTCTGACACACTGCACACTACGCTGTACATGGACATGACGGCAATACCACACAAACCAATGGGATCCCAGCCACAGTCACACACCTATGAAGAAGCCAAGGTCACCCACGAAGGACACACATAGACAACTACCAACATTGCAGCCCTGAGGAGTGCCAGCAGTCACACACACAACGTGTCACAACCAATGAAAGCTAACACAAACCAGAAATCACATGACAGGTGTCAACAACAAGTGCAAAGGGGAATCCGGACTGTGACACATCAGCGTCTGCCCACAAACTCAGCCCTGACAGCAAACACACCTATGGGTGACACCCTGATGACCAGTAATGTGCCATGCACCCACATCACAGAGAACCCAGGGAGAAGACTTTGGGGGAACATAGCTCAACTCAGCAAGCATCACAAACAGGAACATCACTAGGGATCCCAGCATGCACAGCACATGGAAGTGAACACACACACATTCTCATACAACACACACCTTGGGCGCACGAGATGTCACAGGAGTACACACTGCCATGAGGGGACTCCACTCCTGTGTGAGGAAAGCTGTGCCATATGTCGCATCAGTAGGGCTCCATCATGTCAGCAGAACACTTGGTCACACAGTCAACAATTAGCACCAAATGAAGGCTCCCGTCACATCAGCCTGGTCATGGGAATGTCAACGAAATCAACAGCACAGATCCAACACACATGTATAGCAAGTTGCACTGACAACACAGAAGAGTCCTTCCCCATTGATGCCCAAACCTGCATGTCCAGTGGAGATGGCCACACAGTCAGGGAACTAGACTAATTGAACAATGGCAAACACAACAGATGTGCATGGGTGGAACCCACAGATGTGACATTGCTAATGTAAGTAGGAAATCCCATTGCCAAATATTGAATACATGACACCCTCAGATGCTGCTAAGGACGACATGGATTCACCACAGGATAGGACACTGTCCCCCTGGAACACATGGGTACATGCACAGTAACACTTCATTTTCATGAGTCCAAAAATCACCATCACTGCAGCAAGGGCACGGTTAGCATCATCAACATCATGTACATCAGAAGCAAAACCACTAGAGAACAGAAAGTTGCTTTATTCAGCATGTGGGTTCAAAACTTGGAAGAACTGCAAGGTATCAACAAAGGCCAATGGCCAGTCCATCAAGGAAGTCTATACAGGGTGACAGTGGCAGATGTCACCCTATGCATGCCTGCACTGATCACAACCGGGGACAATCCCCTAGGAGGGGCATACGGGGGGCAGGCCAGGCACCGCAGGGACAGGATCAGGGCTCACCAGGAGGAGGCAGGGAAGGGGTGGTGGGTGCTGGAGAGCCACTGACAACTGCAGTGGAGGTGTCTGACATGGTGTGTGCCGGCACAACTGGGGGGCATGACTCAGATGTTGTGGGTGCCGGCACAACTGCAGTGGACCCTGCAGATGGAGTGGACAGGTCCGCCACTGCAGCGCCCAAGTCAGACAGGGTGATAGTGGACTCCACTGCAGTGCCCACCTCCAGGGGAGGAGAATGGGGATCAGGAAAGGTGGGCAGGACAGAGGGGAGGACACCCTCACCACATCAGTGGTACAGACAAGCGCAGCGGGGGGTGTGGGGCCGGAAGAGCAAGTGGCAGGGGGAGAAGGCCTGACCCTTCTGGGGATGGTGTATCTGTGGGTGGGGGAACCTGGGGCAGGGTGTGGTGGGGGCACCTGTGGAGTGGGGGCCTGAGGGATGGAGGAAGGAGACTTGGTGCCTGAGCTGCAGGGCGGCGGCGGGGTCTTGCTCTTCCGGGACCGGGGGGACTTGCGGGTGGGGGCCTCAGTCGGTCCGCGCCTGGGGGATGGTGTCCGGGGGCCAGGGGCACTCCGCTCCGTGTGGGTGGGCTTCCTCTTCCCCCTGAATGCTGGATCAGCTGGGTCGGAGGGGAGAGGCCAAGGTCACAGAGGAAGAGCCGCTGTTTGTATGGGGTTGCAGGTGAGGCAAGGGAGGGGTCTTTGGAGGGAGAGGCAACTGAGGACTGCGCAGTGCTTGTGGATGCGTGTGTTTGTGCCTGTGCCCCATCCCCTGTGAGTGTGGTTGCAGTCCCCTGACGGTGCGTGCGTGTGCGTCTTGTTTCTGGCGTGTGTGTCCGTGTGCTGCATGTGTCTGTGCTGGTGTGTGCCTGTGCCAGTGTGTGTGTGCTTGGGACGGGTAAGGTGCTGGGGAGTGTGGATGGGGCAGAGGCAGGAGGGGTGAGGGACTGTCGGAGGAGGGACACTGCTGCCATCAGGGAGGAGTCCATGGACCTATTGCCCCTCTGTAGGTCAGACATGCCCGATGAGATGCCCTCCATGAATGACACCAGCTGAGTCAACAGACTGGTGTGTGCATGGAGGACACTCAGCATCGCTGTCTGTCCTACATGGAGCTGGCGGAGGAGGTACACAGACTCCTCACTCAGGGCAGCAGGGGACACAGGTGCAGGGGGTGCGGTGCCTGGCCCGAAGGAGACACGCTCCCGAACATGGGAGCCTCCACGGACCTCGGGAATGGGAGCCAACGGGAGGGCGGTGGTGGTGGTGGTGGCGGGGACAGCAACACTAGCTGGGGTGTGGTGGCTGCTGACACCCGCCTCCATAAGGGAGTCATCGTCCGAGTTGCTCTGGTCCTCAGCTGAGGTGGATGGTGCTGAGGACTCCTCGGTGTGGCTCCCCTCGCCCTCCGTGCCACTGGGTCCCTCCGACCACTCCTCGGCTGCTGACCCAGTCTGGCTCTGCGGCTCCTCCTGGTCCGTGGAGCTGTCCCCTCCTGTGGCCGTGGATGTATCTGCAATCAATAGGGAAACAGACAGACATCAGTCACCTGCACCGAACGCACACACCACAGTAAGTACAGCACATTACAGAGCAAGCCCTGGCATCCTTAGTTGAACATTGCTAAAACTGCACAAACAGAACAGGAGAAGTCAATTGTCAGTCTGATGGTCAACCATGGCACTCACATCCCACCTGGCCTTGCACCCATCTGTATGGTGTCTGTGGGATGGCAATACCCTGGTGTGGACACATGCACCACCTACACAGTATTTGGACAGTGCAGAGAACCCGGTGAAGCATGTGGACATGCACACATCACAACTCTTGCCACTGAGTCAGTGCAGGTGTCCGGATGAAAGGGATGCCCAGAGTCAAATAGGAAATGCATGTGATGCATACCAGCGACAGACACCATGATGCACCCATGTCCTGATAGCCATTGCCACAATGGTGTGCATGTAGCAAATGTCACTCCCCTGCAGGATCACTAATAGGAAGTCACATGCCATGGCACAGCCATGCCTGCTAAGTCATACATAACTGTCTCCAGTCACATGGGCAGGGCAGCCAGACAACAACACTCTGCACTGTGTCACAATAGTAGATCATGGGGAATGCAAGTCCTGGAGCTGAACAAGTGCACATGTACATCCCCCACACACCACATCATCTGTACCCTCATCTGTCCAGGTTATACCCATTGTACATATGGGAGACCTGTAACACTACCCTCTGCACCTGAGCACATCACAATCTGCTGTGTATGGGAAACAGCTGCCTGAACCTCATATTCGCATACCCCAGTCTGCACGGTCAGGTGATCAAACACCTATGTGTCACACATGTATCATCTCTTATGGTCACATCTCCGGTGGCATGCGGAGCCCCAACCGAGGAACACCCCAGCAGACCTGACAACGAAGCCACAGCACACTGACACAGAGGCAGACACCTAAGGGGACGAATCACTGAGCAAAACGTGTCAGCTGATACACGGCAGTGGGAGTACAGAGTGTATTGTATGGCCTGGAGTAGGCATGACTGTCCTGTCCCACATGAATGAGGGATGAGCCCTGGACAGTAGGCAGCTGGCTAAGTATGTGTGACACACGTTATATACACACTCCTGGGGCACAAACATTGTTCCCACCCGCAGCATGGGTGTGTGCCAGATACCCCAGGCACATCTGGTGGATCAGCTCAGCAATTGGGCCACATATCAAAATGACACGCAGAACACATGTCAGAACACAGGCAATGTGTAAGCAATGGACCCACCCATGATGCCCACCACAGAGTCACGGAAACAGATGCTGTCCCCCACCTTGAGTCAAGCAAACTGCAAGGACACAGTACCCAAGTGACACAATACCCTGACTGTAAGGGCCACACCTGGGTATCAGATGAGGAGTGGGCAGTGCACAATAGAGGGACATGGGTCCTGGACCACAAGACTGATGTACTGTGGAAGTTTAACCAGGCCAGAGGAGGGCACATAGCATGGCAGACATAGTTCACAATGCAGACATGGACTCACCCCCTCCTTGCTGCTCTCTGGCCTTCAGCTGCCCATCCAGATCAGGGAAGACCACCGCCAGGATCCTCAGCATGTGGGGGGTCAGGGTCCGGTGTCCGCCCCTCCTGCGAGGAGGCGACAGCTTCAGCTGGACCCGTGCGATCCTCCGGGTCCAGCCCCGAAGGTCCTGCCACCTCTTCTGGCAGTTGCGGATCCGGCGCTTGTAGACCCCCACGGATCTCACTGCCCGGACGATGGTCAGCCATATCTTCTGCTTCTGGTGGGCATCAACCTGTGAGGATAACAAAGTGAGAATGCCATTACTACACATGCAACATATCCGTGCATTACACAGTTGGATATACATGTCTCAATCACAGGGGCACATGATGTACACAGGCAGTGCAACGATGGCTATGGACAGTATGCCAGCAGTTACTACATGGTATCATTGCCTGGGAAGTAAAACCTAGTTTAAATGCACTGTCACTGCACTATACCTGTCCAGTGCATGTAACTACACACTATGGGGGGTGACAACTACTCAGTGAGCCTGCTAGCCAGTGGCGTGCAGACTGTTAGCCTTGCTAGTCAGACAACATGCACATTTAGAAAGGCAGTGGACAGAACACTCACCTGCTCCCCTGCTTTCCCATACAGCTTGCTGTACTGTGGAAGGAGGCCATCCAGCAGGGCCTGGTTCTCCTCAGTGCTGAAGGCTGGGGCTCTCTCCACAGTACGTGCCATTGCAGGGTCCAGAGGGTGCAGATACAGCAGCAGTGTAGTGGCAGATGTCGTCCTGGAGCATGTAGTGCAGGCAAGTGAGCTCTCAGGGGAACAGCCAGCATTATATGTGTGCTGCAGAGGCAGATACTGTCCCATGTGTCCAAAGTGATAGGTCCAAGTCGTTTGCATCATCTGAATCTGGCCAATCCATGGAATTGCACCACTTACACACGCCCCCAGCATCCTTCAAATGTTCAACTTCGTGACACCCATGAAATTGCAACATTGTTGTGGGTGACCAACTGAATTTACAGCATCAGACTCGTTCAAATTTTGAAAACGAGTCCGTTGCCAGGCCAGGCCATAGCCAATGGGTGCGCACCGATCGGACCATTGCTGTTCAACGCGTACATAGGATACAACGCGTACCCGCACACATTGAATGCAATGGGCCGGCCGGGCACACCGATCGGACCATTGCTGTTCAACGCGTACATAGGATACAACGCGTACCCGCACACATTGAATGCAATGGGCCGGCCGGGCACACCGATCGGACCATTGCTGTTCAACGCGTACATAGGATACAACGCGTACCCGCACACATTGAATGCAATGGGCCGGCCGGGCACACCGATCGGACCATTGCTGTTCAACGCGTACATAGGATACAACGCGTACCCGCGCACATTGAATGCAATGGGCCGGCCGGGCACACCGATCGGACCATTGCTGTTCAACGCGTACATAGGATACAACGCGTACCCGCACACATTGAATGCAATGGGCCGGCCGGGCACACCGATCGGACCATTGCTGTTCAACGCGTACATAGGATACAACGCGTACCCGCACACATTGAATGCAATGGGCCGGCCGGGCACACCGATCGGACCATTGCTGTTCAACGCGTACATAGGATACAACGCGTACCCGCGCACATTGAATGCAATGGGCCGGCCGGGCACACCGATCGGACCATTGCTGTTCAACGCGTACATAGGATACAACGCGTACCAGCGCACATTGAATGCAATGGCCAATGTGTGCGCACTGATCGGTCCATTGCTGTCCAAGGCGTATTGCCAATACAACGCGTACCAGCGCACATTGAATGCAATGGCCAATGTGTGCGCACTGATCGGTCCATTGCTGTCCAACGCGTACATAGGATACAACGCGTACCAGCGCACATTGAATGCAATGGGCCTGCCGGGCACACCGATCGGACCATTGCTGTTCAACGCGTACATAGAATACAACGCGTGCCAGCGCACATTGAATGCAATGGCCAATGTGTGCGAACTGATCGGTCCATTGCTGTCCAAGGCGTATTGCCAATACAACGCGTACCAGCGCACATTGAATGCAATGGCCAATGTGTGCGCACTGATCGGTCCATTGCTGTCCAACGCATCCCTGTACAAGTCACTGGCATATGTCACCATGCCTGTCACAGGTGAACATATGCCAGCCACATATACTTCCCAGGCAGTGAGGGGCACACCTACAACACCACAGCCTGTCCAAACTGTATCCTAGGGCATGTAAGGCTGCATTACCTATTCCGTGTATGGGGGTGAACATGTTGTTCTGTGGGTGTCACTTGGGGGCAGCCACCCCCAGGCTGTGCACATGTTTATGGGGACAGAATCCTTGGTGTTTCGTGTACATGACCACTGTGATGTGCAACTGTTCATATCTGAGCATGTGGCATGGTCACAGTTCACGGTGGTGTATGTGTATGTCATGTCACATACCCCCTGAGTCCCATGTGGGACGTTATGTTCAACCCAGGGTGACCCATTGGCACAATGTTGATGGTCCTCCACAGTCTGTGTGCATGTTGTGATTACAATGTCTCTGATTTCATGTGCACAATGGGAGGCAGTCTCCACATCCACGTTGTTTGTGCATGGACTTTGATGTTGTGCGTGTGTGTGTCACAGACGTCCATGTCTGTCCTGCCGAGGCAACACGGACCACTACCTGTGGGGGTCATGGTTGTTTTGCTGTGGTGTATACATGATACACCATGTCATGCCAGTGTCCATGTGGCAATACAGGGTCCCTGGGAATCTACCTGTCGTTGAGCTGTGATGCCTGGGGCACATCAGTCCTCACATGTCACTGTGGCGTGTGTTTGTTATTTGGCAGCAGGAGATGGGTACTGGGACACGGCCTCATGGTATCCGATGGCATGACCTGGGACTTCTTGATGCCACTTGTTGGACTGTGATGTTAGATATTGGCCATGTATGTGCCATACATATCCGTACGGAACTGCACACATCATGTACTTGTGCCTCATTATGATGTATCATGTGATGTTGAGTGTGTTCAATGCCACATATGTGGGGTGACTGACAATCTTGCTTTCTTCACCTATGCACTGCAGGGCACCAGCTGTCCATAGACCATTCCCTGACCTGGCAACGATGGTGGAACGGGACAGCATCCGACGGTACCGCTTCACCAGGCAGCTGATTGAGGATTTGGCAGTGCGCTTGGCACCACATTTGCAACCTGGCCGTCCGTACCCTACAGCGCTGACCCCCAAGGTGAAGGTGATGGCAGCCCTACACTTCTTTGCCACTGGTACCTTTCAACACACTCTGGCGACTGCTGGTGGGATGTCACAGACCATGTTCAGCCGTGTGCTCCGGGATGTTTTGGAGGCTATGTTGATATACCTGAACCAGTACATCTATTTCCCTAGACTCCAACGACTCACTGGCGTGAAGAGTGACTTCTATGCCCTGGGGAGGATGCTGCATGTCATTGGCTCCATTGATGGGACACATGTGGCGTTGGTACCACCACAGGCCTAAGAGCAGGCCTACCGTAACCGCAAACACTACCACTCGGTCAATGCACTGGTGGTCTGTCTTGCAGATATGTGCATCACACACATGTGTGCCCGTTTCCCTGGTTCTGCACATGATGCGTACGTGATGAGGAGTAGTTGCATCCCGAGGATGATGGCACAGATGCGGAACCAGCGTGCCTGGCTTGTAGGTGTGTACTGACTTTGTACCATTGTGTGTGTTCTGCTATGTAGTGTTCCACCCTCTTTTCCAACTCTGCTAATGTGCAATTGTCTGTATGTAGGTGACTCCGGATACCCCAACATGCCGTGGTTGCTGACGCCCCTCAGGAACCCTGTGACACCAGCCCAGATGCGCTACAATGAGGCACATGGTCGGACCAGGAGAGTGATTGAGCGGACATTTGGTCTCCTGAAGAGCCGCTTCCGCTGCCTCGACAAGACAGGAGGGTCCCTCCCATATGCCCCAGCAAAGGTGTGCAAGATCATCATCGTCTGCTGCATGCTCCACAACCTGGCAGTGCGGAAGGAGTTGCCTCTCATCCTGGATGACGATGACCAACGTCCGCCACCTGTGGAGGATCCTGGCCTGGACCACGATGCCAGTGATGACGATGATGATGTTGAGGGTGATGTCCGCACACAGCTCATCACCAACTTCTTCAGCTGAATGTGAGTATCCAGAGATGGCATGTCAATGATGCGAGTTTGCATGATATGTGTTGGTGGTGCTCTGGTGCTGTTTGAGTGTGTCCATGGGCTACATGTCTGTATGCGTGTAGCGATGTGTCCTTGCAGGTAGTCTGTACTCCCCAACAGTGTTGACATGCTAACTTGGTTCTGGGTGGGTATCTTGTAACATGTATTGTGCATGAGTATTGCAGTTCTGTCCTGTTCTTCAGTACTTTTGACTGTGTGTCATTTCTGTCCTTCACAGGGTACTTTCAGAGTCGTTTGGTCAACTGTGATCCCCAACACCGTGATTCGACTTCCCGGGTGGTAGCTGTTGTGTCCCTACAGGTGATGTGCACCACACCCATGGACTTCCTTCCTTCTACACTTGTTGACTATGTGCCCGCTGCCAGGTGGTATTACCTTGCATCTGTGGTGGTTTCAACATGTTGCAAATGTGTAATAAACCTGTGCTTCACTATGTGATGTGCGTTGTCTGTGGTCACACATCTGACTGACATTTGCTTACTGCACCAGTGGGCTAGTTAACACAGACTGTGAATAGGTGTTGGGTCTGTGCAATGCAACGTATTTCCTGGCAACACCAGTGTAGGCGATGAGTCAGATGTCCATGGTGTGTATGTGTTGTGTAGCCCTGGTGGTGTGCCTCCCCCATATGTGTGAAGTCGCCATGACTCACATGCCGGTGTTGTACTTGCTGTAGCAGTTAGCATGCACAGTGTCATTTCCCCGATCATCATCGCAACTTCTGAGACAACATTGGAATCACAACAGAGGCAAGTATGGTGTATAAGTGAGTTTATTGACATACATGTGTGAGTATAGTGCACAGGTTGTTGGGTGCTGTACATTGTGATTGTGATCCAAAGTTCCTAGATAATTTGGAAGTCCTGGTAGCAGAAATGTCCAGAGTAAAGTCCACAGTAATCAGAGACATTGGTCCAACTTGAGCTCCCCATGTCATGTGGGAGAGTTGTGTTGCAGTCAACAGGGTGAACAGTTTGCGCACAAAGGTTATTCTCCAGAACAGGTTTTGGCTTCCTGGGGGTTGCACATGGCCATCGGCCTCTCACTTGCCCCTCCTCGGACGGCCCCTCTTCTTTGGGGGGATCCTCAAGTGCAGGCTGCTGCGGTGCAGGGGACTCTCCGCCAGAGTCATCCTGCCTCCCTGTGGCAGTTGCAGTTGTTTCAGCAGCAGATGCTGTGGGCACACAGGGAGGTGTTGACTGGTTGCTGCTCATCTGGCGGAGGCATTGTAATATGTCCCTATGCACCGCCGTCATCTCTTGCAGTGTGTCCCACTTGGACTCCACGCGGGACATGTGTGAGTCCAAGCGGGCATGATGGGCAGCCTGCTGCTGTTTGATGTCCCTGAGGAGCCCCACTACCTGGCTGAACTCTCCGGTGCTGGACTGGTACGCATCGATGCGTGCCAGTTGTGGGTCATCATGCAGTCCAGACCCCTCTGTGAGCAGCGACCTATGTCTCCCACCCCTCCCACCACCCCTGGCGACACGTGCAGTACCTGAGGTGGCAGGCACAGGTGACCCTGGGCCACCTTGTGGGTTGTTGGTGGTGGTGGTGTCCATGGCCCCACGTTGGTCCAGGGTCCCTGTGCTGGTGGTGATGCTGCTCCTTGGTCTGTCCGTGTCGGCAGGGGTGGTGTGTGTGTTGACAGTCGTTGGAGGGGTGGGTGCAGGGGGTGCAGCTGGTGGTCCTGCTGGTGCTGCATGATGACTTGCTCCGGAGGTGCCAGGTAAGTCTTCGTCATCCGAGGAGGGCAGAGGCTGTTCCACACCAGTGAGCTCCGTATCCTCTTGAGCCTGGGACGAGGACTCCTCAGCATCTGCTGCTGTGTCCCCATCATCACCTGTTTTTGGGAGACACACACAATGTATGTTATGTTTCTGCAGGCATCAATGGTTGACACACCTGACAGTTGTGACTGTGCCTCTGGATGCGGGCCTGTACAATGCATTGTCCTAAGTTGTCACAGTCAGGGGTTGATATTGGTGTAGCACATTGTCCTGCATTATTTGGGCATTTCTATGTGAATGTTGGGGTGTGTACATGGTCTGCATTGGTTGTATTTGGTTGTCATCCGCTCCTCCTTCCCACCCAGCCAGATATCCCACCATGGACCGTGCTTCCATTGCAGGGAGTGCATGTTGTCTTTCAGGATGTCAGTCAGTGGTGTCCTGCTGTTGGTTGTTGCACAGTTGCCAGCAGGGCCTTGTGCTCCCCACAGCAGTAGCCAGTGTCCGCCATCTTGTGAGTCATTTTCCACTCCCTGTGATGTGCGCATGGTTCAGGGTGGTGTTGATGGGACAGTTGTGGGGTGACCAATATCTGTGCCTACCACTCCCATCATGCTATTGCCTCCACCCCACTTCCCAGCATGCCCATACTTCCTTCCTTTTGACTCTGCTTCCCTGTGGGGTGGGCTGCCTGTGCTGACAGGATGGCTGGGAGTGTTGTCCGGGCAGTTGTTTGGCTAAATGTCCCAGGAGTGTCCCTGTGCTTCACACAGCATGACCCAGGGTGGTGATTCTTTGTGGGACCTTGAGTTAGGATGTGAGGCATTGCATTCCGCCAGGTGGCTTCTGTGGAGTATGTGTTGAGGGGGTGTGAGGGAGGTGCTTGTGACTATGGTCAGTGCTGTGAGTCCTCCTTCCCACCCAGCCAGATATCCCACCATGGACCGTGCTTCCATTGCAGGGAGTGCAGGTTGTATTTCAGGATGTCAGTCAGTGGTGTCCTGCTGTTGGTTGTTGCACAGTTGCCAGCAGGGCCTTGTGCTCCCCACAGCAGTAGCCAGTGTCAGCCATCTTGTCAGTTGTTTTCCACTCCCTGTGATGTGCGCATGGTTCAGGGTGGTGTTGATGGGACAGTTGTGGGGGTGACCAATATCTGTGCCTACCACTCCCAACAGAGCACTAGTGTCAGACATCTTTGATGGGACTTTCCACTCTCTGTGGGGTGTGCATGCTTGAGTGTGAGCTTGCTGGGCCATGTGGGTGGGGGATGTTGAGCTGTGACTACCACTCCCATCATGCTATTGCCTCCACCCCACTTCCCAGCATGCCCATACTTACTTGCTTTTGGGTGGACTTCAGTGTGTGTGAGTGTGAGAGCAATGGCAAGATGGCTGGCAGTGGTGTCCTGCTGTTGGTTGTTGCACAGTTGCCAGCAGGGCCTTGTGCTCCCCACAACAGAGCACTAGTGTCAGACATCTTTGATGGGGCTTTCCACTCTCTGTGGGGTGTGCATGCTTGAGTGTGAGCTTGCTGGGCCATGTGGGTGGGGGATGTTGAGCTGTGACTACCACTCCCATCATGCTATTGCCTCCACCCCACTTCCCAGCATGCCCATACTTACTTGCTTTTGGGTGGACTTCAGTGTGTGTGAGTGTGAGAGCAATGGCAAGATGGCTGGCAGTGGTGTCCTGCTGTTGGTTGTTGCACAGTTGCCAGCAGGGCCTTGTGCTCCCCACAACAGAGCACTAGTGTCAGACATCTTTGATGGGGCTTTCCACTCTCTGTGGGGTGTGCATGCTTGAGTGTGAGCTTGCTGGGCCATGTGGGTGGGGGATGTTGAGCTGTGACTACCACTCCCATCATGCTATTGCCTCCACCCCACTTCCCAGCATGCCCATACTTACTTGCTTTTGGGTGGACTTCACTGTGTGTGAGTGTGAGAGCAATGGCAAGATGGCTGGCAGTGGTGTCCTGCTGTTGGTTGTTGCACAGTTGCCAGCAGTGCCTTGTGCTCCCCACAACAGAGCACTAGTGTCAGACATCTTTGATGGGGCTTTCCACTCTCTGTGGGGTGTGCATGCTTGAGTGTGAGCTTGCTGGGCCAAGTGGGTGGGGGATGTTGAGCTGTGACTACCATTCCCATCATGCTATTGCCTCCACACCCCCTTCCCAGCATGCCCATGCTTCCTTCCCTTTGACTCTGCTTCCCTGTGGGGTTGTGTGCCTTTGCTGACAAGATGGCTGACAGTGTTATCCTGGGGTTAGTTTTGCTACAAGTCCCATGTGTGTCCCTGTGCTTCACTCAGCATGACCCAGGGTTGTGGTTCTTTGTGGGATATTTTATTGGAGTGTGAGGCAATGCATTCTCCCAGGTGAGTTTTGTGGAGTTTCTGTTAGGGGTGTGTGTGAGAAACGCTGCTGGTAACTATGGTCAGGGCTGTGAGTCCTCCTTCCCACCCAGCCAGATATCCCACCATGGAACGTGCTTCCATTGCAGGGAGTGCAAGTTGTCTTTCAGGATGTCAGTCAGTGGTGTCCTGCTGTTGGTTGGTGCACAGTTGCCAGCAGGGCCTTGTGCTCCCCACAGCAGTAGCCAGTGTCAGCCATCTTGTAAGTTGTTTTCCACTCCCTGTGATGTGCGCATAGTTCAGGGTGGTGTTGATGGGACAGTTGTGGGGGTGAGCAATATCTGTGCCTACAACTCCCATCATGCTATTGGCTACACTGACTTGCCCAGCATACACATATTTCCTTTCTTTCAGTGGTCTTCACTGTGTGCTGGTGTTGTAGTGGTGGCTACTTGTATGGATGTGTTTGTCAGTTATATTTGTGCCACTGCCTAGCTGTAGTTGTAGTTGTGTTTGTACATGTGATGACACAGTTAAATGTCACTTTGTGATGGCATGTGTTGTGTTTCTCTGAGTGACATACACATTTTGGGATGATTCTGTTCTGGTTGCTGTGTATTTGCTAAGAGTGCATGGTTTGACTCTCCCCTTGACAGTGATGTGTGTGTGTAGTCGCAGAATATTGTGTACATTTGTTGTGTACTCACCAGGCTCTGGGATGTTTTCTAGTCCATAGACGCTCACTGGTGGTAGGATGGCCCGCACCTTCTCCTCCCAGGGCCTGAGGTATACTGGCTTGGCAGGAGGGCCACTGCCGGTGTATTGGCTCAAGAGGTAGTCCTTCTTTGTATTTGTATTTGGTTTGTATAGCGCCAGAATCGACTCCGAGGAGTATCTCTGCGCTTTGGACGTGAAACAGATTCAAATACAGTACTGTCAAACTTAAAAACAAAACAAAGTAGTTTTAAGTAACTTTCTAAAGTGAAGATGGTTCGAACATTCTCTTAGATGTAAGGGAAGTTCATTCCAATATTTTGGACCAAGATAAGAGAGAGCTTTTCCTCCTAGTCTTGCTCTCCTGATTCGGGGAACCTTCAGCAGAAGTTTAGTGCTAGAGCGTAGAGATCTTGGGGGATGATAGAAAGTGAACTTTTCTGATAAATAACTAGGGCCAAGATTAAACAATGCCTTATGGATAGTACAACAGACTTTAAATTTTATCCGTTGACGTATGGGTAACCAGTGGAGTTTTTGGAGAAGAGGGCGGGAAGCTGATCTGGGAGGCACGTTCAGAACCAGGCGTGCCGTCGTATTCTGAACCACCTGAAGTTTATTAATAGAAGTTTCATTGGCAGAGAGTAGCAGACCGTTACAATAGTCTAGGCGACTTATTATGAGTGCCTGAGTCAATGTCCTTCGAACAGAGTCTGGGAGCAAAGGAAAAACTCGTCGAAGTAGGCCCAAAGTATGGAAACATGTACCTACAGTCTGGCCAATATGTTCCTTAAATGTAAGGGCATGATCTAGACGGACTCCTAAGTTCTTAACAGAAGTTTTTGGAATGGGGGTTTTCCAAGATTAATAGGCCACCAATTTGGTGACCATAATAGAGGAGCCTCTCCAAAAGTAATACCTCAGTTTTCCCAACATTACATTGGAGAAAATTATTTTTCATCCATTGGGAAATGGCATTCATGCCCAAAGAAAAGGTCTCTTGAACAGTGGGAGTAAGTTCATTGAAAGGAAAGAGTAGCTGCGTATCGTCGGCATATGATATTGGAATAAACCCATATTTTCTTAGGACATTGGCCAAGGGAGCCACATAGATGTTGAATAAAGTAGGACTCAAACAAGAGCCCTGTGGGACTCCCTTGGACAGTTCCATGGGCGCCGACCGATATGAGCCAAGGTTAACCGTCTGAGATCTACCAGATAGAAAACTTGACATCCACTGAAAGGCGGAGTCTCTTAGACCAATTTCTCTCAACCTTCTGAGCAGAATTTGATGGGAGACCGTGTCGAATGCGGCAGATAGGTCCAGTAGCACCAGAATCATAGAATGGCCCTTGTCTAGAGTCATTCTGATGTTGTCCGTGACTACTAGAAGGGCTGATTCGGTGCTATATTTGGGCCTAAAGCCTGACTGAGAGGAGTCTAGGCAGCCCGAGAGTTCGACATGGTTTGATAGATGTTTATTGGCGTGTCTCTCTATTAGTTTACTCAGAAATGGTAAGAGCGAAATGGGACGGAGATTGGTCAGATCAGTCAGAGGGGTCTTAATATTTTTGCGAATCGGGATTATCTGCGCAGCTTTCCATTCCGGTGGGACAAAACCTTCCTTTATTGATAGATTAAGAAGGTGTTCAATCAGTGGGGATAATTGAGGGATTAAGGTACTGGTTACTCTCGCGGAATCAAGTCGCTGGGCGAGCCAGACTTCACTTGATGCATTAAAGCCTCTACATCTGCTAAGGTTAGTGGGGAAAATTCTCAAGCAGCATGGGAGGTAATTCTGATGTTTCTGTGGGCATAGGCATCTGGTATGGGTTTCCTGAAGAAACAATTTTCTCATATATTGATTCTATTTTTTGTGAAAAATGTGAAGCAATATCATTGCATAGTGTTTGTGAAGGTGCTTCAACATTCTCACAAGCCTTAGGTTTTACAAATGACTGAAGAATATTGTATAGGACTTTTTGGAGCATTACCAGCCGATGCGAGTTGAGTAGAAATGTGGTTTTTCCGTGCAATCTTAATGCTACTATGGTAGCTTGACAAAGAGGTTAAAAACTGAATTTTGTCACTTTCCTTGTGGGTGATACGCCATTTCTTCTCAAATTTTCTACACTGTTTTTTTTTTATATTTAACTGGGGGGAGAACCAGGCGGCTTGAGGGCGTTTAGAGTGGGTGGAAAAACATTTTAGGGGTGCAATATAGACCACAGAACTGAGTGAGTGAACTATGAGCGGGGCATAGCTCCAGGGGGGGGTTTGGGGTGTTACACCCCCCTAAAAATTTATTCTGTAGTGAATAGTTAGGTACAAGTGCTTTCAGTCGGGTAACGTGAAGTGTCTGTCAGGTTTCACCTGGGATTTGTACATGCCCACACTGACAAAAACACACCAACTCTCTCTTGTCTACATATTGTAGGCCTTAACAAATGTTGATTAGTTTGAAAAATATTGAGTTTTAAGCATCCCTAACAATCCACACTCTTCTGTCCTTCCACTGCCCCTTAAACCCCCACTCATGTCGGGCTTAGCATATAATGTGCTTTAACAAGATGTCCCAGCGTGATTGTTGAGAAATCTGAAGCGCACACCCCCAATCATACTGAGCAAGCTACGCCCCTGACTATGAGTAGCGCTTAAAATAAAAATGAAATGTATGCTGGAGAGGGGCTATGGAGAGATGAGGGGCACTGTTGGAGGGTGGTGGTGAGGGAATCCATGGAGATGGGGGGCATGGGGATGGGGGGGCGCCATCAGCGGTAAAGCCGGCCCTGATAGTAACCTTTGCCCTTGCTGTCCTCTGAGGTCAGAAGCTGTATAGTACAAAGTCTTGTATGCCTTAGGGAAGTCCGTAATAAAAAGAAAACACAAGATCGCATGAAATGTGGCAGATCACCTGAACAATAGGAAAAAGTCTGGATTTTCAGAGTATATCTATTTTGCAATATAAGCCTAACAATAAAGCACAGGAATGAGGGCAGGCTGAGCTCTCTCTACTGCATCTTGTTTCCTGTATGTGGCCAACTGTGAACTAGCAGCACAGTGGCCTAAGAGCACAGATAGAGGCACTCTGGGCTTGGTGCTCATGCAGAAGAGACTGGGAGCACACTGCCTAATTCAACAGGTTTACTGTAGGCTCTTTCCTGAGAAACATTATCTGCTACATTTGTGAATTTACTTTAAATCACAGAAAACAATACAGATTCTATCTATAATTTCCATGCTGAAGCCAGAAGGTCATCTTAGCGATGCCCCTAACCCTTGTTTACTAGGCATTTCAATGAAAAAAACACACTCAAATATTGAAGTGCACAGTCTTTGTGACTGGCCTAATAAAATGTTGATTATTTCCGATACACATGCTATTGTACAAACTAGTTGCAGGCTTAAAACGAGCTTGCAAACAAAACACCAGTAGGGCAGTTTGATGTCTGGGCAGAGCTCCAGCTGTTGAAATGCACGAATTGCAGTAGTCGTTAGTATTACACTTAACACCTAGTGGATTTCATGAGGTTACCAGGGTGGAGAAGAGTTGTGTTTTCTATGCTTTTGTTAACTTTCAATGTCCTTATTATCATTTCAGCTCCTCTTGCATATTTTGCTGTTTTATGTACATATTATGTCCTTATTTATTAGTAGCTGTAAATGTATATGAGACCAGCCTTGTGTGAAAAATATTAAATGGGTAACCAATACAAATTATCATACGTCCATTACGTTTAAGTTAAGAGTTAACTGATTAGAAACATGTCATAACCTTGTCAGAAAAACAGAAGAATAATAATGTCATACCCTAGTCATAAAAATAGAGAACATTAATAAATTGTGATAAACAACAACCGTGAAGCAGATGTCATGTGAGTAAGTGTGAAGTCATGTGAGGGCAGCAGCTGGTAAGGATGCGTCTAGTTCTTGCTCCAAAAGCAGGAGAAGGTGACAAGGGACTCCAAAGACACCACCTCCAGCTCATGCTGCCGTGCGGCCTGGGTCGGTGTAAAGATGCTCAATTAAAGGAATAAAGTTCAGCTGTAAAGCTATGTGTGATTTAGAAGTCATAAGCCGAGATGTGCTAGAGCCGGCGGCACTTATGCCGTTCGTGGCCGGAGGGATGCTCTTTATACAGCTGCTGTTTCTGCAGATTAAGGCTGCCGTCGGTTCCATTGTACCATTGATTTGCCTCCGTTCTCGAGGTGTAGGTGAGTGGGTTGAAATGCCAACCACCCAAGATGCTGTTGATGTTAATATAGGGCCTTAAATAAATTGCCCCTAATTGGGGCTCACTGGCCCACTCCTTTGCCACACGTCAGCCTCACAAACTAATGCTTCACACTCTATTTAAACTCTACGCCTCTTCCTTGGCTCCCGCTTTCTTGCCATTGCTTCGCCACAGAGAGAAAAGGAGAGGGCGGGCTTCACACACTGACCCCTCTTGGCGCAGTTTCTTATAATTCTTTCTGCATGCTTGCCTCGGCTCTCTTTTGCATGCAGAGGTTACTACTATAGCCCCTGATACATGCTTTAAGGGCAGGCCTTCGCCATAATCCAAAGCACTCAGGCCAGCTTCACTGAGTAAAATCCAACATCAAAACCAGCTTTTTACATGCATTCACCAGGGACATCCTTGTTAGGAGTAAAAGGCCGCAGTTTATTTAACTCCTCATATGTTACTGGCGCGCTCGTAAGCGGCAAGTATTAAAAACCATTCAATTACCAAATTTATCATATTATTCAGTTAGCTGGTCAGCTGGCCATCAGAAGGGCATGGACTGCGAGTGCCATGTTATTTAGGGGCTACCCCATTCCCTCTTTAAACGTTAGCTCGCCCTGCTGTAAGGCACCCATAGGCCAGCATGAGGCGTCTGCATCCCCGCCTGTCTGTCCTTGGTAGTCGAGAGAAGGCCTTTATCCCGCACCTGTTGGTGTATGTTAACGCCATGCTCTCCATGGAGGCTGGCGTATCCTGGCATCCAAATTTTATTTTCTTTGCTTTTTTATCAACTTCCCACTAAGGGGCCAATTCCGATTCCTGCCGGAAATCTCTCCGACCGAGCCGGACCCGGAGAGATTTCCGACCGAATCAGACTCTGGCAGTCCGACCGAACGAGTACGATGCGCACGCATGCCATCGGACTCGAGTCGGTCGGACTCCCATTGAAGTCAATGGGAGCCAGTCGTACGACGCGTACGCGGGCTCCCATTGACTCAATGGGTGCGAGGCGGACAAGGGCGCCCCTTACAGCGTGTACGCTTCCATGCGCATCGCGGCGTACATGCACAGGTAGGGGGGACCCATGGGTCCCCCCTGTGTGCGACTCGCGCGCCTACGCGTACAGGGGGGTCCGACACGGACCCCCAAAGTCCGGCTCCGACAGCTTTTTCGAGCCGGACGGCGCGAATCGGTCGGACTGCTTGCGGCGCGCATCGTACTTACCCGGCCGCGATACGTCTCCATATCGCGGTGCGAGTCGTGTCCATGCGAGTCGGTCGGAGCGTGTTGAAGCCGCGTTCGAGTCGGTCGGAGATTTCGCGGGTGCCTGCATCGTACTCGCTCGGCCGGACCCGCGTACGATTCGGTCGGGAAACAGGGCTCCGAATCGGATCCGGTAAATCCAAATCCGATTCGGAGCACTACCGGCCGAGATCGGAATCGGCCCCTAAGTGTCAGCTTGCTACTATATGTGACCAGAACATGGCCATAGAAAAGAGTTTACCAGCTTTCCCAGTTTTCTAATCACAGTATTGGTGGAAGGGCAACTGACTTTTGAGGGCAGCTCAAATTTAGAAGAGAAGCCAGGGGATATAAGTAATTAAGTAAAGGGGGAGAAAGGGCTAACCCTATCAAGAACTCTCCATTATTTGGAGCTGGGAAGAAATTTAAAAGGTCAAATATTATTACTGCCTGAGACCAGGAGTACAAAAATGAATCCATCAACATCAGAGCAGCTCCATGGACCCCAGACTAGAATAGTTACTGAAGAACGTCTAACAGGATGATAACCAGCTGTAATAAAATCGATCATTATTTGGGTTGGGGCTTCCCACCTCATGGAATAATTACAACCCAGGCTGAACCCCTAAAGTCACTAAATTAACTAGAACTCAATCCCCTAGTAGCTATGACAGGGAGCAGACAGGCTTAACTTAGAGCAATGTGTAAAGTGTTTGTGCATTTCCAAAAAAAGAATAAAGTCAATATGCAAAACAATAAAAATTCTAAACCAAATTAGTAAAATATTTAATAAACAAAATCACACCAAAATGACAAAAATCCAATGATGGGAACCGGAGATTTAGATTTTTAAAGCTTTAGGTAGAAATAGCACCACAAAGCACAACGTTCCCAAGATAGTCAACGGTCATGGCAGACCAGGACCTAGGAGCAGTTTGAGGCCAACAGCGATGGGGTTGGATACACCAACCAGGTTCATCATGTTCAAAGATTTTACCTTCTAACTTAGGGCCTGATTTAAATCTTGGCGAGTGGCTCCTTTCTCTGCCAGGGCAACGGAGTAATTTACTGCTGGCCCCATAGATATTTCTCGCATTGGCAGGAACCGCCATCACAGCTGTTCTTGTCAAAGCATTGTAAGTTTGATGAGCGACTCTGTCAACATGATGGAGCTGTATGGCAAGCGTACAATTCTTTTTATTTTAAAAAGAAAATCCCAAAGTGGGATTTTCTTTTGAAAATAAAAAAATGGCAGGAGTTTCCTACCATGGCCTTAGGGTATAGGCATTGAAAATCGACTGAATGTCAGCCTATCTGAATTAGGTGGGTGGACACACAGCCAAACCTACGATGGCGCTTAATCCATCTGGCAATTGTAGGGGTCTGACCATAGCGGAGACAAAGACATCGTCGTCAAACCTATGACCGCCCGACTCTAAATTGGGCATTCGGATTATAATGTTGACGGGGAGGGAACTGTCTGCTAACATTTAAATCAGGCCCTTAGTCTTTTACTAGCTCAGGCGTACACTTCTAAAGCCTCCAGGACCTCAGGGAGGCCCTTAGGGACTCGCAGGGTGTCAGGAAGAGGCCAACAGCAGCATCCAGTCCAGGTCTAGTTGCTACTGGTTAGCTTGGTGCTTTCATGAAAAGTCCTCTTGCAACTTGATGTCTCCCTGTAGCTAAACAGGAGGCCAGCCAACTGACCTTTGGAGGCAACTTCTTTGTTCTGGGTACAATAGGGAGCAGGTCCTGTCCTTTAAGGCTCCTCTCAGGTCACAGACAGAGGGTCCAGTCCTATTCTGATCTTCCACAGGTCCAGAAAGTGCTTTGAAGTAAGTGCCTGGAAGTGTCACATGTATGCCTGGCATCAGCCAGGAGGTGCAGTTGACTCCGGGACACTCCCTAACCAATGGGGTAAACGTTCTCAGGGCCAACCCTATCCACTTTTTCAGTAGTTCCTGTTTGCCTTACTGCAAGTCCTAAAGTGCCATGTCAGGGCATTTAAAAGATGGCAAAAGCCTTTGGCCATACTAAACTTGTGCTGTGAGGTCTATATGCATATGTGGGGAGTGTACTATGGTAATCCTAGTGCCATCCTATATCTAACACTTAAATCCAGTTTGCAGCAGATGATTTACTCACAACAAACCCAGAGACAGCAACCAGACATTGGAGCCACAAGAATTGTCTTGGCATCCTGTTCTCTCCCTTTCAAGTGCACTCCAAGTGTTACATGTGGCTCTACAGACCTGTCAGGCAGGATTTGACAGTGTGGTGTCATAGGATGGCTGTTAGAAATTGGGTTTCTGGTTGGCTGGGGTATACACCTAAGCCAGGCAGAGACCACCACTTTAGTCAGGGCAAGGGAGTTACACACCCAAGATAACCCCTGCTCACCCCCTTGGTAGCTTGGCAGAGCAGTCAGGCTTATCCCAGAGGCAATGTGTAAAGCATTTGCGCAACACACACACACACACACTAGTGACACACTAGGCACACTACAAAAAGAGACTCCACACAATGTTATAAAAAAATATCCTTTGTATTATATATACACATCAAAACATATTAGACCATAAATCACTGCGTAGCATGTAAAGCACTTTTAGACCACATAACATAAATCACTGTGCCACTAGGCACTTGTGATAAAGATGCACATAACACATCAAACCCCACTGCACTAGGCACTTGATACTGACATAACATAAATCAGTTTATCATTTTCAATGCGAGATCTCATAAACCAATATGTCATTTTTAATATAACTTTGCTTAAACCACTTAGTCATTGTCAATAAAACTCTTAATTGACCTGTACCCCAATAACAGTACATCTTACCAATGAAAATGAATTACTCATTTGAGAACCTCCCTAAACTTTTTTTTTTAAACAAATCTTTTTATTGAATATAAAATCTATGCAGTCTACAGTATAGTGACCATGGGAAATGGATGATAAAAACATTATAAAATACTGTTCCGCTTCACAAACAGGTGGTACATTAGATCACGAAACTTACATCTCTAGCTGTCCTCATGTGAAAACTCTTGCACAAACCGGTGTCAGGCCCGCCCCCCCTCCCCTGCTTGGCTTTACAAACCCCTATAGGCAACCCATTGGTGCCACACTTTCTCCCATTTCTTAGGGCAGCCCCTGCCTTCATACACTATTTTTTCTGCAGTACAACACCAATCTAAGTCAGTCTTCCATTGTTCCACCCTCGGTGGCAGGGCAGCCCCCCACGCCCGGGCTATATTTCTCTTAGCCACCATTGCAGCCACCATTAGCCAGAGTTTCTGGTATTTCGGCCATGTCTGTTTCCCCGTTACACACAGTATGTGCCATCTGGCGTCTATGGGAATTTCTTGCCCCAGGACCTCTGACATCACCCGTATTACCCTCTCCCATAATGATGTATAAGAGGGCACTCCCAGAGGATATGGAAAAAGTTACCTTTACTGTCACAGCCCCAAATGCAGGTATCTGTGTGGATGCGTCCAAGTTTGTGCATGAGCGTGCTCGTGGAGTAGGACCTGTGGAGGATCCGCAACTGTACTAATCTGAATCTCGCCCTGACTGCCACCTCTCTTGGGCTTTGTATGGTTTCTACCCAGTCATTGTCTTCTAGTAACCCAAAGTCAGTTTCCCAGGCCTCCTGTAGTGCCCCCAAGAGGAGAACCTCCCTAAACTTTTAATTAAGCAGCAAATAGCAATACACCTTAACATGCTGAAGAGCATATAGCCCCAACAAAATTGAGCTTGGAAATTGCAACATACAATGAGGGAAGTGATGATTTTAGGGTCCCCGCTAACCTAGAGCAAGGACCAAGCAGATGACATGAACAGAAAGAGCACATCATGCTGAATGATTAGGTGGTGGTCCCATCCTCCTAGGACCACCCCAAGCAAAGCTATGGGCAAAACTTCAATTAAAAACCAAAGGCCCGCAAAGCATTATGGGGTGAGATTCCAGAGTGCAGTGAATAGCATAGTATCTGCTCTCCCGCTGAGCCTGGAGAGCCGCTGTGGCTTCAGGAATGGTTTCCTCTGGGTCTGGTGGAGGTGCCAATACCACCGGGCACCTCAACAGTGGTCCGTGGTGGAGGGCAGTTCGTGAAGCCCACGCCAGCTCCCTGCCCTAGTAGCACCCACACGTGCTGCCGCAGGAGCCGGCAACAGGTAGGGAGGTCTGCCCGCTCGGCAGACTCCGCGGTCGCCTCGCGCTCCCCCCAGACACGGGGAGCAGCGGCCCTCCCCTGTTCTTACTCTCAGGGAAGCGCAACGGCGCTTCCCCACCTCAGGAAGCACATGGGGCCCGGGCCCCGGCCCCCTTTACTTTGAGTCTGCCCGGGGGATGGGGTCCCCGGGTGAGATGGAGGAACGGGGAGGGGGGGACACACGCACGCCCCCTTCCCCAACGTAACACGTTACCACAGCAGCTCTCCCCCAGGCCCTAGCCCACCCCAGGGGAATCCGATCAAGCAGCAGCAGAGCTACACGCGCTCCCTGGGAGTAAAGGTCAAAGGTCACTAAACTTTAAAAGGACATAACTTATTTGGACGATCTTGGGCTCGCTTTACTCCTGGCAACCAGCTCTATCCACCAGGGGCATTTGCAGCAACCTTCCTCGCCTCTAAAGTGGTGCAATCCTCCAAAAGCTGGTCCTTCTGACTCCCTGCCCCAGTTCCCCTTTGTGGTTTTGTTGGGGGGCAGAAGAGTCCAAAGTTTCCCCCAACTGGTCCTCAGGGGGAGCAAGGGGGCCAGCACACACAAGCCTTTGGGGGTTCTTCACAAGCAGGATACCACAGCAGGGTCAATCCTTTTCCTCCACCACAGACAGAAGCTGTCCAACCCCACACAGCACACAGCAAAGGGGCAGTACTCCTCCTTACAGCTCTTCAGCTCTTCTTCTTGGCAGGGTCCTCTTGTTTCTTGAAGCAATCCAAAGTCCTGGGGTTTTAGGTCTACTACTTATACCCCAAAATGTCTTTGTTCTCTTTGTGCAAGGGTCTCTGAACCCAGTCCAAACAAGTTCTCCCTTCACTGGTGCAGCATGACCACAGGGGGCGGAGACAGCATTGTGCAAAAGGAGGCACAGCCTATTCAGGTGTCTAAGTACAACTCCTCCCACCACTCTAAATGCAGACTAGGTCTATTTGGCCCTGCTATGAGTCACCCAGACAAGGCAGGGCATACCTCAACCCCCCCAGAGACTGTCTAAAGTGAATGCACATCTCAGCTCCTGTTACTCACACCCCAGATGCTGAATACACAAACAGCCAGAGGCACACAGAATGGTAAAGTAAGAAAATGCCCACTTTCTAAAAGTGGCATTTTCAAACATAGGATTTAAAAACTACCTTCACCAAAAGGTGCGTTAATAAATTCTGAGTTCAGAGAGTCTAAACTTAATTTACCTATCTTGTCCCAATTGCAAGTTACACATGTAAAAATGTTACAGTGCAACTCCAATGATAAGCCTATGGGACAGATAGCCTTTCAACAATGAAAAACGAATTACACAGTATTTCACTATCAGGACATGTCACACACACTAGTACATGTCCTACCTTTCACATACACTGCACCCTGCCCATGGGGGTACCTTGGGCCTACCTTAGGAGTGCCTGACATGTAAGGAAAGTGAAGGCTTGCCAGAACAACATGGCAGTTTACAACTGCGTGCGCAGATACTACAGTGGTAGGTCTGAGATACATTTACAGGGCTACTCATGTGGGTGGCACAACCAGTGCTGCAACCCCACTAGTAGCATTTAAATAACTGGCCCTGGCACACAACCTGCACTTTACTAGGGACTTACCAGTAAATCAAATATGCCAATCATGGATAGCCAATCATAGTCACAATTTATACAAAGAGCATATGCACTTTAGCACTGATCAGCAGTGGTAAAGTGCCCAGAATCCTATAGCCAACGAAAACAGGGTCAGAAAAATAGGAGGCAACAGGCAAAAAGTTTGGGGATAAACCTATCAAAAGGGCCAGGTCTAATAATGCAAATTACTGCTTTGTGGGACTTTGTGATACTTTACGCAAAGAGAGTGTTCCATGGAGGGTACATAAGCATTCCCATCTAACCACCCATGAGTTTTGATGCTAATACCTATCTAATAACATTGGTAGGCTCCAAAATGTATGCCTCCTTAAGGCAGGCATTGTGGTGAAGCAAGTTTTAAAACTCTCCACATTTATAGCACAGATATATAGTGGGAGAAATATTAAAACATACACATATAGAGTGGGAAAAATATTAAGGCATTCCACTACAAACCTATGCCTGACAGAAGGCACACGCCCTTTCAGAACAGTGCAAGGGTGTGTGTATTGTTACGGCAGCCAAAAGTGCACCAGCGCAGGGGGAGAGAAAAACAGAGCCATATCTTAGTAGATATGGCACAATTTTCCTCTCTCCCTTTGATGCAATGCAGTGCAGCAACTTTAGTTGCTGAGCTGTGCTCTGCCACTAGGTAGTAAATCTGCTCTTCTGTTCCCATCTGGCAGGCCACAGAGCAAGACTCTCCACTGCACTGGTTCAACTCAAATATTTAATATATAATGTAGTTTATTTTCTCTGAATCAGCAAAATGAGGGCTGCACCAGAGTGTTAATTATTCTATAAGTTGATTTTTTTGACTGACTCCACCAGTAAAATGTAGAGCTGCCTAAAACCCTCGGGGAAATACCGCACTGTAAAAAAAAGAAAGACAGTAAATGTATACTGTTTCCAAACATAACTTGATTTCATTCCATCCTGCAGTAAATCCATTTGAGAAATGTTTTTCTCTTGTTTTCACCATGCGATGGGGACTGCATATTGTTCCTTGTCATTCTTTAATTCCCTACCAAAATGAATTATTGCAGGACGAAGGAAGAAATGCATTATGTCACTGTCAGCTAAATAAAGCAAGACCACAGGAAATTGCCCTTTCTGCCAAACAACAGGAATAAACTATAGATTCTTCTTGGTACATTGTCATTTAAGTTCTGTCCAGTTACAACAAAGAAATTAGAGTGGGAGCTGTTTACTCCCCTAACCTGTTTCCTGTATGTGGCCAACTGTGAATCAGCAGGCAGTGACCTAACAGCAGAAATAAACCAGCCAAGGGCTTGGTGCTCAAGCATAAGCAAATGCATGAGGCAAATCACATCTAGCTGAAATAATACAAACAATGTAATTTTAATTTTTAAATTGGATCTAAATCTGGCGCCGTTTTAACTATTTTATTTCACATGAGATAGGGAAAGCCAAACATTTTTATAGTTAAGTTATTTTCATTCACCTTATGGAACTCTGTTATGAACGCTACCTGCACTGTTTCCCAATGACTGAGGTATAGTGTATCAAGAAGCTTCGTTGAAAGCAAAACTACTGCAGGCGATTTACTAAGAATCTGCAAAATGCAAGGTTCAATTATTGCAGTGAAAATGGGCAACTTGCTGAAGAGGTTTGAATCATGCATATAAGTGGACTTTTGGGGCGCAAAAAACTGATCTGTGAGCAGAACTGAAAATCTTCCTAGCTTTTACTACAAGAAAGTCCTAATTCTTTTTAAAGACACAGGTTAATCAATCAATGAATGGCTTGTAAAGCGCGACTACTCACCCGTGAGGGTCTCAAGGCGCTGGGGGGGGGGGGGGGGAAGAGTTGGTCCGCTTGATCTTGAGGTCTTTCCTGAATTGAGGAATTATGCTGCCAATTTTACCTGTCTTTTAATGGCAAGTGAAACATAAACACCACACTTCCTCTAAGGCTTTGACAAAAAACTACAAAGCAGTTAAGGCCGAAACCCAAGCTTATATCAGTAGCCATCTGCTATCGTGGCGTCCTCTTTTCTTGATTCAAGAGACTAGATTTAAAGTTAGTGAAAAAAGCACCATCAGCAGGAGGAAACGAAGAACGATCAGCAGAATGTCCCTTCCCTTGTGAAACAAGCATTGGCATAGCCAATAGGCCTCGCCTTTGGGACCTTATAAGTGTTTAGCCATGCAACACTTGATGTTGTTGCACCAAGGATATTGTGCTGGATAACTAAACACTTATAAGGTCCCAAAGGCGAGACCTATTGGCTATGCCAATGCTTGTCAGTATATGCAAGCTAATATAACTTGCTCAGATTAATCTAAAGCATGACTGCGACTACAGAATAAATCCTACTCACTTCGGCTGAAGTGAGCACTACTTTGACTACTTTTGTTTTGGGCTTTTTTTTAGAGAAATTCTTCTAAGATATTGTAAAATATATATTCTTCTGGTAATTTTGCCGTGGCCGAATGAGTAAGGTCTGATTTTGATTTCTTATGCTTTAGATGAATCTGAGCAAGTTATATTAGCTTGCATATACTGAATTGTTTTCATAAATGAGTTCCTTGTGAACATTGTTTTTGCTCTGAATCGTAAGTCAGACACAGCCTTTCGTCAAGATTTGTGGACTGGTCCCTAAGAGAGCTCTTATTCTTCAAATGTCTCCACCAAGTCATGAAGTTCTGTTCTAGTACCAGGGGCCCATTGTGTGCACCAGTCACAGTGGATTAGGTCTGATTGTCCTTGGGATGCAGGTTCACTAGTAAGAATGTGCTAAAGAATAGTGGTGTTAATTGTGCCGTGCACCAAAACGTGCAAGAGGTGTATGTTTGTCTGTTTGTGTCCCTGACGTCATTTTTATTGTAAAGGTGGAGATGTAATGCTCTTTTGTAACGCTAAATGCACTTGGGAATAAAGGTGCCTTGACACAATTGTGCTTTGGCGTTTCTCCATGCCCACGGCAGTGCAGCACTTGATGCCTTTGAGCTTGGTGTGTACACAGTGATGTCTCCAAAGGGTCCTTTGCTTGAAGGCCCGAGGACCCTTTCAAGACCACTCACCGGGGCATATGTCCCTTCCTGCACTAAAGGCTTGGAGGGTTTGCTGAACCTACGTGATATGGCAGGGGATTGCCGGATAGCTTTCCAAAGGTTTCATAATTATTTCGAAATGTCCTTCAATGTACTACTGTTTTATTACACTTTTTTTATAGAAAAAACAATGCTATTAATTAATAAATGCTTGTGGGGTATCTCAGAGGAGTAGAAGCTAAGCTGCTCTGGTGCCTGGTGCACTGTTTTCATACCGGCAAGTGCATTGCACTTTCTGACAGCGTTCAACCGGATTGATTTTTACAGTGCAAATGTGTGTTAGGTAACAGCAACTAATTTCCTGTATGTGAAGGGGTAACTTCTTGCGATACAAATACAGCAAGCCCTTTCACATCAAACACTGGGATAGCAGTAGTTTTAGTATGAAAGACCACTGGTGAGATACTAAAGAAAATACATGCCCATAAATTAAATGTGTAAGTTTACTTTTATCTGAGAGCAAGCGAATAAAACACTTCAGTTGACATTTTCACATATTTCTTAAAGGTTTTAACATTATTGTTAAACCTTCTTAGTAATCATTGAATTAACTGAGTACTCCCAGGAGTGCAGACCTTTTAAATTCTATTTACTTTAAATAAACTATGCTTACAATTTGACAAAGATGCTCCAAGATCAGGCTCAACTTCTTGGTTACTAACACTACAAAGTTGCTGGCTGCTGCCATAAATAATTACATTCAAACCTCAGCCCCCATTCACAGTAAAAAAAAGACATTGTTAACTTTTTCATATGTGACTTTGGTTACTGCAGAATGCAGTAGATTCTTTATTCAGCGTAAAAAAATAAAAACACAGATTAACGATGGTGCAAATGTAGAAATGATGTCATTATGAATGATCAGACGCTGATCATCAAGAAAATAGTAATCGATGTAAAAATCTCTATTGTGTCACCGGTTTCCTCTAACGTACAATGAATGGAAGAGGCTAATCATTCATAGTCTGTGAACATAAAAAGTAGTTCTCGTTGGCTGTCCGTGCCCTTGGATTTTTTTCAGCCTTTCCGGTAGATATTTAATTGTGTGTTGGATTTCTGGTTTGTAAAAACGTTTCTGCTTTAAATACCCATTTGTCTGTCGACTAACAAAGTAACTTTATTTGGAATTCAGCCTCAGTGAGCTGAACTACTAAAGGGATGGGGTTAAACAGGGGAGGCGCTGACAGGGGCGGGCACCCGGCAGTGTAAACTGGGACAAGCTCACAACTCATACCCCTGAAGCTTGCCTTGTTTATGTTTGTGTCACGCTACTCTTCTCAAAGGCGAGCTTACTTTTCAGTCAAGAGAAGGTGTGTTTATTGAGAATGCAATCAGGCCTAGCAAGGCGGGCATTGTGGAGACGGAGCCCCGGTCACCTGGATTTCAAGATGGCTACTCTCAATTTGAACCGATGCTCAATTTAGGATCTGGGACTGAGGTGTGGCTACGGGAGGGCAGTAGTCACCCACCGATGTGTACCCTTAGCACAGTAAAACGGCTGAGCCGTGGTCATTAGCAGAGGCATACATGCCTTGTTCCTCCATGGTTTATTGCTTAATTATATGGCACCAGTCTCATGCCCATGAGAGCCGGAAACTGCGTCATAAACCTCTGCACATCAACCTAAGCCATTTCTAAAGTCTCTTACACTTATACACTGAACGGCGGTTTTAAATTAGAAGAAACATTTTGCCTGCAGAGGTGGTATTGTACGTCTATGCAAATGAGCAGGATAAAGGCTTTGTTATGTGCATAAGCATGTTACCTTTGATACACGAGTGAAGTACGTCCTATAAATCATCCCACTCTAAACGCTACAATACAGGGCAATGGGACACAAAATGCAAAATGTCACAGTGTACCTTCTGATTTCAGCGTGTTAGAATCTCAGCAGCAAAACAAAACAAACAAGGAAAACAAGCACGCGAGTGGTGCGTGCGTGCGCGCGCCTCGCGCTAAAAGTTTTTTTTTTTAAAAACAAGCATTGGCCGCGCGGCCGTGAAAGTGACGCGGCCGTCAAAGTGAAAGTAATCGCGATCGCGGGCTGTAAGGGTGCCCGCGAGCGATGCACTTAATGAGCTATGACGAGAGAGGAAAGCCAGATGGCGCCTCTGCTCGTAACTGTGCGCGTAACCGCACGCTCTAGGCCACACAAAAAGCTGTGGTTGGCTTTTTAAAGCCCACTCACTAAATGTCTCGCCAGATCAGCGCATGCGCTGGCTCAGGCGAGACCTAAAAAGAAGCCGTCACTGGACATCTGAGGCGGAAGGTGACCGATGCTGGAGGGAAAAACTTAAATATATGGAAATACTTGCTGCAAAACAAGTTGGGAATCAATTACTCTCACCCACAGAACCAGTGGTGGGAAAATACCTCCATATCTTTAATGAAATCAGGACTTTCCTCCACTAACACGTATAAGAATCAGCATTTTATCACAAGACTGGAAGCTCCTATAATGCTTGTTTGAAACACATTTACAGCTGAAAAAGAAGCTGAAGCCAACAGTTTGCAATAAAGTGCCTTGAAGGGAGAGACAAATGACCAATATGCAGATCTAAGAATGTTCTCAAGCCACATTCTAGTCTCAAAACAGAATGTGCTCCAAAAGATTGAGAGTCAAGGCCTGCAGGTGCCATGATCCATTAGACCCACAGAGCCAGAGTTAGCGTCTACTTGAAAGAGATTAGCAACTGATGACAGGATGTTCTTAAACACATATTCCTTAAAACAACTCGCACCACATAGCTTGGTAAAAATGGGGTAACAATATTAAATGAAGCATTTTTTGTTCTTCTGGAAACATTTTTCGTTCATCTGGAAAAAGTAAAGAAAACCTCTGTTGGAAGCAGTGCCAGGCGGAGATGTCCAAAGCACGAGCCTTTTGAAGGGAATGGGGAATAACAGAAAGGTGAACTTGAATGACAACCTTTCAGAGTGAGGGAATCATTATCACACCATTCATAGATTATTTGTAATATTAAATCCATAGTCCCATCGAGCCATAGTTAGTGACTTCTTGAAAGAGATCAGCAACTTGGGAGAGGATGTTCTTAAATCTCACATTTTCAGCTCATATTCCTTAAAACAACTCACAACACATAGCTTGGTAAAAATGGGGTAACAATACTAAAGGAAGTGCTTTTTGTTCACCTGGAAATATTTTTCGTTCAGCTGGAAACAGTAAAGAAAAACCTCCACAGGTAGTAGTGCCTACTGGAGACGTCCAAAGCACGTACATCTGAAACCCTTTTGAAGGCAATGGGGCATAACCAATAGGTGAACTTGAACAACAACCTTGTAGTGTGTGTAAAATCAGGCCATTCATAGATTATTTGTAATATTAAATTCACATCCTAGAGAGACTAATATAGAGGTTTGGAGAGAAATGAAAAAGACTGGCTTTTGTAAATTTCTGACGTGTACTTCGTTGGGTTCTGTGCCTTGCAAACATTCACTGAAGCCTGCACAGTGTATAGGAGGTACCCTTGGATGCTTAAGATTTGTGTAGATTTCCATGAGTCAGTATTCCTTATGCATGTTGTGAATTTCTGAAAATGCATAAATTTAACCAGATCAGATACACGTAGTACTTTAGTCATTCCGGAAAACAATGTGGTAGAGGAAATTTGGAGATGTGTAAAATGTACATATACAAATTTTAGGTGTGTACAATTTGCAGAATGTGCACTCTATACAGACCCACACACAACGAAATGAATGTGAACTGCATACGTTCTATCCCTCACTCTTCTTCTTGCCATTACATGCCTAGGTGCACAACCTAAGGCAGTGTAAGAACACCACTAAGGTCAATCATGGAATATACCAAAATGCTTCACACCAAGGCCTCAATTCAATCAACAAGCAACATGTGGGCCAATATAACTGCGGAAGTCCTGGGAGTGGGCAGTAGAAACATGAAGGGTATCATGAGGTGGACTAATTTGACTGATTTGAAATACAGTTCCAACAAGAGGCAAGTGCTGATTCCAACAGGAAGGGAAACTGCCAGTACAACGCGGCTGTTACCATGCATAGCCTTTACCACGCGGGACTTTCAACGCGACTACCGCTAACACGCATAGCCTTTACTGCGCAGGATTTTACAACGAGTATGCCTTTACCACGCATGCCTTTACAACGAATTATGTTGTAAAGGTATGACCGTTAAGGGCATATGCGTGGTACAGGTGGTAAGGGCATATGCGTGGTAAAGGCAATCAGCGTCTTTACCTCAGAAGACAAAGAGGTCCTCTGCAGGCACTAAAAATGGCGAAGGACAAGACGTCAGTCTTCCGCTTCCGCTTTAAAAAAAAAAAAACATGTGCGTCAGCCTTGACCAAGTGGAACTGGTAGGCTTTGTCTCCACTTTTCCTGCCATAGGTATGGTGGTTGCACACAAGGGCGTTTTTGAGCTCAGGGCCGGGATTGAGATCGGAAGTAGGTTTTAGGGCTGGGCGGTGGGGTTTTCAGGGCTGGTGCCTTAGCAGATATGGTCCTTTGAGAGGGAGGAGTACCCACACTGTAAGTCGCCCACACCGGAGAGTGATCAGAGCTTCCCCTTGCCCAGTGCTTAATTTGTAAAATATTAAGTGCCAGGGCTCTGACCAGGAGGCCACTGAAGCTTGCACCACCCATCGTCCCTGGCATTGCTGCCAAAACAACTAATAACCATCTCGCTCGCATGTAAATGCAACAGTTCAGATTATTCCTGGTCCCCAAAGCTAAAGGAATGGCTGGGGAGGCAGGTATTAGCAATTTTAATGTATATTGTAATCCTAAACTACCGTTGTTCTGCTCATCTCTAAATTAGATGAGCAGCGCCACCATGTGGTGGACTGTTCTAAGAATGGTGTAGACAATTAGGTGCCGGTGCCGAGCACCGGAAACCAATTAAGTGCTGGTGCTTAGCACCGGAAAGCCCCGGCTCAAATTAAGCACTGCCCTTGCCAGGTGTCGCACTTCACGAAGATTGATGACCTGGTCGGCCAGGGTAAGGATGTAGCCTATTCTTGAGAGACTGTTGTGTGCTCTCGAGTGGAATGTGTACTCTTGTGTGTCTGGATTATGGGCTCGCCATGCGTCGACCAGTACCATGGCCAACAAAAAGTCAGAAAGACCAGAGCGTCTACTTGGTGGGGATCGTGGGGGGAGTTGGTCCCTTTTATCACTTAGTGTCGGATTAAAATCTCCTCCTATCAGAAGTTCCCCCTCTGGTAGGTCCAACAACATCTTGCTTAGATCTGGGAAATCTATGTTATGCAGTGCTGGTGGGACATATACCGTCACTATCGTCACCATCCTTCCCTCACATGTGCCTGATAGCGCCGCGTATCTGCCCTGCGCGTCCGTCCAAGTCTGCTCCACTATGAGAGGGAATTGTTTCTTCAGGAGGATCGCCAACCCCCTCGACCCTGAGGTGAACCCTACGTGTACCACTAATTTATAGCCCCAGCGGTCCAAAGCCCTACAAGTGTTACCTATTAGGTGAGTTTCCTGTAACAGGACTACATCCGGGGAGAGGCGTTTGATATACTGAAGCACTATCCCAAGTTTGATTTAGTCTCCCAGGCCATATACGTTCCAGGACAGGAACCGCAACGTAGGAGCAGCCCGGAGTCAACCATGGTCTGTTTGTTGGTCCCCCTGTCTCCTCCCTGTCCCTCGTCAAAAATTGGGGCCAAGGTTTGAAGCCTGTTGTAGGGCCCCATCCTGTCACCCTGTGTGGTGTAACAGTCCAGTTGCCGCAGTTTCCAACCGGTTGAACAATGAAAAACATGGTGCAGATGCTGACCCATCCCCCGCCCCTTCCCATGTAATACTTACTGAACTCAGCCGCAGAACCGTGTAACATGAAACTCCCCTCTCTGCCTTCCTGCATGGCGGGTCTAAAACTACCCACTCCAACAACTCTGTAGAGTGCCTGTCGTCCCACCCCAACTTAAACTTTGGAGGACTGTGGCTCGACCAGTCCACCCACCACCCATCTCATATATGCTGAAAAACAAGAACGTGCTACCGACATTACAGCAGCCTTTTGCTTTCCTCAGAGTACCTGTCCCCCACCAGTTCTATTTAGGGTGTCGTGGCTTTATGATAAAGGGCCTCCAGCGACCCCAGGGTCCGCGGGGGTCGGTACTGTCATGTCTCCTCACCTCAGTGCGAGTCTCTACTCAGCGATGCTAGCGGTCTCTTCGTCCGAGAGATATTCATTGCCAGACAATCTCTGCATGTCTGATGATTTTCCGGCGAGTCATGATCCTCTTGTCCGGCGCCTCCTGCACCGCGCTCTGTGTGTTTCACGGATCTCTCGACCTGCCTGTCTCTTTGTGTCCTAGGACTGGGGCCCCCACCATTCGCACCCATCCAGCCACTCCCAGGCCTCGTCAGGAGTCGGGTAGAACTAGGTCCTCCCTTCAGCCTCAATCCACAGCCGCGCCGGGAAGAGCATGGAATTCTTCACCCCTTTGTCTCCCAAGGCTTTTTTCACTTCGAGGAAATTCCTTCTCTGCCTCTGGACCTTCACTGTAATATCTGGGAAGAAGATGATCGTACTATTTTCATATGACAGTGAAGGAGTGCTGCGAGCCGTGTCTAGTATGACATCTGAATATTCGGGCCAGGATCGATCGCGGGGGCATCCGGATTTGGTCGTCCCCCCGGGACCCGGTGTGTCCTTTCGACAGAGAAGTATCGAGATAGCCCCCGAGGCTGTAGGTATGTCATGATGAGGTCCTCAACACAGAGGCCTGTTGCGGACCCCTCATCTCGCTCAGGCACCCCAATTATCCGTCGCTGTTGCGGTGGGACCTGCCTTCATATTCGTCAAGCTTGGCCTCCAAGAGTTTGCTTGTGGCCTGTAGATCAGACTTGTTTCTTGAGGATTTCTGCGTCGGTCTGAAGATTGACTGTCGTTTCTTCCACCTCTTAGACTCTAGCGCCCATGTTTCGGAGGTCCGCCCTTATGAGCGATACGTCTGTCGTGACCAAATCTATCCGCGTTTCTAGGGATGTCCGCACTCCACTTTTAGCTGTCATGATCTTGTGCAGTGTAAGGTCTTCCCTCTCTGGCACTGGTTGGGAGAGAGGCTGTGACTGGTTCTGGGAGTTTTCCGCTGCATCTTGGCTTTTGTGCAGCGTGAATTTGTCCAATTTAGTTTGGTGAGTGGCGCGCACTCCCTTTCCCCCCCATCATCCTGCCTGACTGTTGTGGGAGGCAAAGGAAAAGTTTGAGGAAGGGTAGTGGAGCAGCAGGGAGGGGCCCCCTGCAGATCCCCCGCCGCCTGCCTGTGGATGCTGTTGGTGTTCCACGCGGCCTGTCAGCTTCCCCAGGGAGGCCCGCACCCCCCGGCTCTCTTTGCATCTGGCTGGATCACCACAGGTGCTCCGTCACTCCTTGCCGTATTTCACCTGAACCCCCTCCTGAGGCCCCAATGTGGAGGGAGTCCCTTACACTGGCTCAGTCACCTCACTCGGAGCCCGTGGGGCACTTCCACATGCCCCCCAGCGGCTTGGAAATTGATGTGGCGCGATCCGGGGGTTGTCTCCACCCTGCCACAGTTCTCTATTCAAGCCCCCCCTCACCATAGTTCCTCTTATGGTCTGGGTCTGAGCATAGCCTTTAATCTCATTCTGGCCTTGTCACAGGTGTAGGTGGGGGCGCAGGTATTCACTTCCCCTTCCTGCCTCAAGGAAGGCTACCCTGATAGTCTATGTGGCCTGTACTAGTTCTCTGAGGCCAGTCACGGCAGGATAGGGACCAAGCAGCGCTTCTCTGACAATCTGCCCCCATCACCGTTCCTTATATCCCTTTACAGGCATCCGCACGCTCACTGGGGCCTGTGCACACTCACCAAGTGCTCTTGTGTCTTCTCATCGCGCCCGGCCGTGCCCCTTCATTGCAACTCGGGCGGGCCCTGCCGAGCAAGGTGGCCCGCTCTGACCGGCCCAGACGCTGCTCCCTCGGAGGCCGCCTTTCCGGCCCTGCTGCCTCCAAATGGCACGTCTCTGCTACATTGCATCGGGGGAGACAGCCGCGCCTCTGCTTCACCAGGTCTCCGATCTCGATATCGGCGGCGGCCTCCTCTCACCGTCTCCAAAGGCTGCAGTAGCTGGGCAGAGGTAGGAAATTATCAGCATCAGGTCATTCCCCCCGATGCAGCTGGCAGGATTATTTTTCTGCATGGCTCGGCAATGCCGCCAGCTCTGCGGTCTCCCGGGCGTTCGCTCCCCACCAAGTGCCTCAAATTGATCGCAGGGTCTGAATGGTGTACTATGGGTGCTCAGCATGCAGATCCTGTTACGGATATTGTAGGATTTTGGTGGTGGGTCACGGGAGCTCTTTAGTGAGCGGCCATTACCCTCTGTGGTTGGCCATGCCCCCTCCCAGTTCAGGAACTCTTGGCTCCCGCTCTGGCACAAAACTGGACAAAGGACAGGGGAGTATCCTCCTCTTTGTCCAGTCCCTCCTCTGGGAGGGATCCCCAAGTCGTTCCATTCCTTTTCCAACCCACAGGGGAGCCCCCTTAAGGACTCCCCTGTGGGTGGGTCCTCAGATTTGTCGTGGAACAAGAGTCACCTCGGAAACCAAGACACTCTTCAACCGTCTCGACAATTGGACTTCGTCTAGAACTGAGACTGCATCACAGAAGACTACTAACTGCTCCTCGTCTCGTTGTTCTGCAAAGTATTCTGTCTTGTCTGTATCTGTGCTTCGCTCAGGTCCTCCAGAAGACCTATGAGCATCAAGGACATCCTAAGAAATCTCCCTTGGAGTGAGGGAGTTACTCCCCTGCATCTGCAGGCACCGCAACGAAGCTGACCGGTCTGCTGTTCCTGTCGTCCTACGGTCTTCCTGAGGCTTAGCAACACAGGTAGTGGTTCTGTGGATCTCCAGAGGACTGACCTGTCTTCACTGCAATTTGGGGGATAGTATCCCTCGTCGGTGCCGCTGGGACCAAACCCCTGTGCACTGCGTTGACTTCCCGTTGCCAAGGCTTGTTTGCTCTGCACTCTAGAGATCTTTGGGCTACAAGAAGCTCCAGCCTCCAGCACCTCATCCCTCGATGATCAGTGTCCCCCTGCAGTCCTTGCATCGTGGGCCTCCATCTTTGGTGAGCTACCAGAGGTCCTCTTGCGACTCCGGTGCCTTCAGCCTGTGGGTCCTCTCGAGGGTGTTCTTCTGCTTTGGTGGGCTCCCCTGCTTGCTCGGGCCTGCTCCGACTGTCCTGCACTTGGTGAATCCCTTGGACCTCGCTGCTCCCAACAATTGCATCTTGTTGTCTTCCACACCAGTTGCGGCTACCAAGGCTTGTTGGTGCTTCTGGTCTTCCACAGCGTCGCCTGCTCCCCACAGCTGCAGTGGCAAGGTCCTCGTCAACACTTTTGAACTTCCCAACATGGATGGGTATTGTGTCTCCGTGCCTCCTGGTCACCTCCGAGTGGCATAGACTCTGTCCCCTTTGCTTGCAGGTTCTTCTCTTCAAGAATCCACCCTTGGTTTCCACTGGACTTCTTCAGAGACTTTTCCAGAGGTCTTTCTTCCCAAGTCTTCCATTGTCGTCTACAGGAGGTTCCCAGGTCACTTCAACCCTATGCACCCGGCTTCCCTGGTGCAGGTAACCTGGTTGCTAGGGCATCCACGGGTTGGGTGGCTCTCCAACCTTCCATTCTCCAAAGGGATTCTTCGGGGTCCTCTGGGAAGGGTCCTTTTTCTTTAAAACTGCAACTGCAACTTCTCCATTGAATTCTATTGGGCACGTGGCTATGTTTCCACTCTGCACACAGCCTCTGCGGGGTTCCTGGGTACTTACCTTGGGTGGTTCCTGGTTCGCCCAGATCCTCTCGTCCAAGTCCCATTCTCCTTTGCAGTTTGCATTCCACTTCTTTAGTATATGGTTTGGTCTCCTCCTGGAGTGTATGTTTGTGCTACTTACCTGATTTCTTTGATGGTATTTCTATGTGTACTGTTGATATCTCTGGCTAGGAGATATACCAGTGTGATAGTGATTGTGCTGTGTAATAGACTTATTTTTTATAAACAATGTGTGGCTCTTTCTCATCTAATCTACACTACTGATTAAAGGTGGTAAAACAAGTTGCTTTACACTCGTTCAAGATAAACCTGAAGGCTGCTCTCCACAGCTATCACTTTGAGAGTCTATGGTTATCAAAGACCACTAAAATCACCAAAAGGCTTGCCTGGATTAGTGCAAGGTGCATTACTCCTTTTCGTGAGCACCATATACTAAGCCAGCCTCCTACAGTAAGTTATTGCTAAACACAGCCCCCCGAGATTAGCGCCCCCCCCTTCCCAGATCAGGGCCCAATGCGGTTGCACCGGTCCCACTGCCCTAAAGCCAGCCCTGGCTGAACGAGGCACACTGTTTACTACATGTGTGTATGCTGAGTGCAACTTTATATATATTTTATACAATACATTTTACTCCAGGAAAAAGAAATAACAGTTGTAATAAAACTGCGTTCATGTACGTTTTAGGAATATAACTTGTTGGCTACTAACATTTTCAATAGGATCTGCTGACTGTAAATAGTTTTCATTATAAACAAGCATTGGCATAGCCAATAGGTCTCGCCTTTGGGGCCTTATAAGTGTTTAGCCAGAGCTATTGACTTTGCCAAGGTCTTCAAGCTGTGCTGTAGAGAAGTGTGGCTTCTGTGCAGCATGCTGAAAAGTTATAATAAAAAGTGTCAGAAGCATTTTTGTTACTTTATATATGACCAAGAAGGCATTATGTAAAACTGAACGACCATATTAAAAAAAGTATTTACAATAAAAAATGTCCTCAGTTTTCTTTTGTTCTTGCAATGCTGGCAACTTGTTTCTGCCTATTGCAATGGTTGTTTGTTAAAGCTTTTTTTTGAGGGGCATAAACAATCGGAGGGTGAAGGTTGGGAACTAGTACCTGTATTATAACACTAGCAGCGGCCAGACGCTAGGGGAGAATCAACAGATGCCAGATTCTGAGAGCAGGGTGAGGTGGTGCTGAGTGATGCTGAGGTGGTAGTGGTGGTGGTGGTGACTGTTGCGGAGACGATGCTGAGGTGATGCTGAATGATACTCAGGTCTTGCTGAGTGATACTGCTGTGGTGCTGAGTGATGCTGTGGTGGTGCTGAGTGATATTGTCTTGGCGCTGAGTGATGCTGTGGTGGTGCTGAGTGATATTGTCTTGGCGCTGAGTGATGCTGTGGTGGTGCTGAGTGATGCTGTGGTGGCCCTGAGTGATGCTGTGGTGGCCCTGAGTAATGCTGTGGTGTAAAAAAAAAAAAAATGTAAGTCCGTTTTTATGTAGCGCAGCTACTCACCCTTACTTACGGGTCTCAAGGCGCTGGAGGCCGTAGTGGAAATTAAGTGAGCTATTGCCCAGAGTCACATGGTGCTGAGCTGAGCTGCCGCCGGAGCCGGGGATCGAACCGTGAACCCTGTGCTCCGAAGTCAGCTGCCCTGGCCGCTGCACCACACCTCTCCACTGAGTGATGCTGTGGCGGCCCTGAGTGATGCTGTGGTGGTGCTGAATGATGCTGTGGTAGTGCTGAGCGATGCTGTGGTGGTGCTGAGCGATGCTGTGGTGGTGCTGAGCGATGCTGTGGTGGTGCTGAGCGATGCTGTGGTGGCCCTGAATGATACTGTGGCGGTGCTGAGTGATGCTGTGGCGGCGCTGAGTGATGCTGTGGCGGCGCTGAGTGATGCTGTGGCGGTGCTGAGTGATGCTGTAGCGACGCTGAGTGATGCTGTGGCGGCGCTGAGTGATGCTGTGGTGGCGCTGAGTGATGCTGTTGTGGCACTGAGTGATGCTGTGGTAGCGCTGAGTGATGCTGTGGTGGTGCTGAGTGATATTGTTGTGGCACTGAGTGATTCTGTGGTGATGCTGTGGTAGTTCTGAGTGATGCTGTGGTGGTGCTGAGTGATGCTGTGGTGGCGCTGAGTGATGCTGTGGTGGCGCTGAGTGATGCTGTGGTGGCGCTGAGTGATGCTGTTGTGGCGGTGAGCGATGCTGTGGCAGTGCTGAGCGATGCAGTGGCGGTGCTGAGCGATGCTGTGGTGGTGCTGAGCGATGCTGTGGCGGCGCTGAGTGATGCTGTGGCGGCGCTGAGTGATGCTGTGGTGATGCTGTGGCGACGCTGAGTGATGCTGTGGTGGCCCTGAGTGATGCTGTGGTGGCCCTGAGTGATGCTGTTGTGGCCCTGAGTGATGCTGTGGTGGCGCTGAGTGATGCTGTGGTGGCGCTGAGTGATGCTGTGGTGGCGCTGAGTGATGCTGTGGTGGCACTGAGTGATGCTGTGGTGGCGCTGAGCGATGCTGTGGTGGCGCTGCGCGATGCTGTGGTGGCGCTGAGCGATGCTGTGGTGGTGCTGAGCGGTGGTGCTGAGTCATCCTGTGGTGGTGCTGAGTCATCCTGTGGTGGTGCTGAGTCATCCTGTGGTGGTGCTGAGTGATGCAGTGTTGGCCCTGAGTGATGATGTGGTGTCGCTGAGTGAAGCTATGGTGGTGCTGAGTGATGCTGTGGTGGCGCGGAGTGATGTTGTGGTGCTGCTGAGTAATGCTGTGGTGGCGCTGAGTGATGCTGTTGTGGCGCTAAGTGATGCTGTGGTTGTGCTGAGTAATGCTGTGGTTGTGCTGAGTAATGCTGTGGTTGCACTAGGTGATGCTGTGGTTTCACTGAGTGATGCTGTGATGGCGTTGAGTGATGCTGTGATGGCGTTGAGAGATGTTGTGTTGGTGCTGAGTGATGCTGTGCTGGCTCTGATTGATGCTGTGCTGGCTCTGATTGATGCTGTGGTTGCGCTGAGTGATGCTGTGGTGATGCTGAGTGATGCTGTGGTGTTGCCGAGTGAGAGATAGAGTGAAGATATAATGCCCAATTAGAGAGGGTGGTGAGAGAGAAAGGGTGTACATAGAATAAAGAGTGGAGCGGGATAGAGAGAGAGAAAGAAGGGGAGAGAGAGTGAATGAAGGAGTTTGAAAGAGAAACAGATAAAGGGGTGAGAGAGAATGAAAGGCTAAAAAAGATAGAGAGGGGAGAGTTAATTAAGTAGAGAGAGAATTAGAGAGGGAGAGAGAGAGAAGGAGAGAGACAATAAGAGTGGGGGTGTGGAGTTTAAATAGAGTGAAGAAGTGACGCGTAAAAAGTAACCTTAAATATAGCTTTGTGCTTTGCGCGAATAAATATTTTTAAAAAAACAGAGTGAGACAAAAATACTGGTAATTAGGCTGTGACTCCCAATATAAAACAAATAGCGATATAAGGTGAAATCAACCCACCGAAGCAATATTTCTAACTAGACAAAAAAAAGCTTGCATTTCAATGCTAATCGCTGTTGTTTTTCATGTGACTGTAGTCCAGGGCCGTCAGTTGGTAATGTGAGCTGCTGCTGCGATTGAAACATCAGAGTCCAGAGAGTTAATGAGCCATGACGAGGAAATGAGGAAGAGATAGGAAACCCAGATGGCAGCTGCGCGGCGTGCACGCTATCGTGAACGCAAGCTGGTCGCCAGCCGAAAGCCAGTGGGTTTGCACTTCCAAAACCCGCTTACTAAAACTCTCGGCCAGACCAGCGCAAGCGCTGGTGCAGGCCGAGACCTAAAAAAGCACAACTTTATAGCAGTGAAATCCCTTTTGTATCAGCGTGTTATGTTAGCATGTCAAAAATAGATAATAATAATTCCACAGATTGTGTTGCATAATTTAATTTAATTACAATATTATGTGGCATAATTGCCATTTCTTGCCACATAATTTTACTTTCCTTGCCATATACTTGACTCAACCTTGCTGCATAATGTGTTCCTCCTTTGCTGCATAATGTGTTCCTCCTTTGCCGCATAATTCTAGTGGTCCGGGTCATAGCATAGCTAATCTCTTGTCGTCCCATGGTCCCCATTCACTAGGACCTCATATATGTCCAAACCATTTCTAAATTTGTGAGGCAGCCAGCTGAAGTGACATTTTAGGGGCCCCTTGCCAAAATCTGCAGAGGGATCCATCAATTGAATTAAACCACTGAGCATGCTTCTAGGCTCCCTCCATAGTTCCATGCAGAAAGACCGAGGAAATGGTATCTCTGCAGAATAACAGTGACGCCAATGCATCTTCGGGAAGCAGCCTCATTGCAGGTCAGTGACGATGAGATGGTAGTACATCATGCACAGCCCTAATTAGACATCAGCTCTCTGTGCCTCACCATGACAGAGAGCTAGATGTAGGTCACTGATAACATCGCTGATATTGCTACCACGATGAAATGGTACCGAATTACAGTGCCTAACCTGTGGCCTCTGTTACTTCTCTAAATCCTCACTGTTGCCCTCCACAAATAGAGGCAGTGCACAGAGACCACCTTCCACACCTACATGCCTTGCACCAGGAGGAGGTAGGGTTGTTACGCCACTTATTCCTATGATTTCCCCATATTCTATCTGGGCATATATTCCCACCTTCTTTTTTCAGGTGGATATGTGCCAAGAAATACTGGCTCACTTGTTATCCAGTTTCAACCGAGAATTTGAGTTTTCGGCCCAAATAGGGAATCCTTGCCCATTCCTGCCAAGCCCTTTAAGTAACGCAGCAGTCCCACCAGTATGTGAAAGGATTATCCGCCGAGGTGCAGGGAGGTACGTCACCGGCTTTGCTTGTGTCGCGTGGGCTGGATGAAGAAATCTCGCGAAAGAGGAAGCTTTGCTGGCTGACTCTGCTGACAAGGAAGTGAAGCGCCGGAAATGTGTGGTCGTCAGCAGGAAGTCATGGGGCTCTCGGAAAGCCTATGTAGTCATTTACAGACTCTCTTATCGTCGCAGTGTTGTTCTTGCTGCTATTGTTTCTTTCTCACAGAAACAGAAACCTCGTGCAGTACAATCCGTGACACGTCATTGTCAACAATTGTATGCTTTGTACTGCGCGGCTGCTCGTTATCATTTCATAAATTCTCTTACAGGAGAAACGATACCTTTCTTCGTGATATTGTGCACATTTCACAAGCTGCCATTAGAAATGGGTTTCACTCCAGGATTAAGTAGCTCAACAAAACTGCGGGACAGGGACTGCAACTTCTGACTGGGAAACACTTCCACATACATTACTAGACTCGACTTTTTCCAACACTCATTTTGACCACTGATCTGCCACTCGGGCGTTTGTCCTGTGGGCTGTCATGACCGGACCCAACCATGACCCAACTACAGTATCGGTCTCATGCAGTGTGCAATTGATTTAAACATTTTTGCTAGTCTTATTTCGCTTTCCAGTCCGGCCCTGAATGTATGACTTGTTCTCCTGTCACCCACTTGAAATATTAATTTTGCCTAATGTAGTTACATGGAAAATTAAGGCTTGATCTGCATTTTAATGAACAATGCCCCTCATTACAAGACTGAGAAAATAAATTCACGAAAAGAAAGCAGAAATTCAGTTTTCACCATAAGCAACAAAGCCCTTCCTAGCCTCCCCGGCCTGCTATAGGGAGCACTTTCTTCACCCAGTATCTAGCTATATAAGGTAGGTCCTCAGGGCAACAAACCCTGTTGAACACTCTTCGCTTCCCTGTAAACTCTCTTCCATTCTTCTCTTCGCATTCTTGAGTTGAAAATCATTTAATTGCACACATTTCGTCAGATCTCACCTGAGCTTACCATGGAGCAACTGGGCACATATTTCCTGTGATATGTTTTATTCCTTCTCCTGTATTACATCTATGTCCTCATTACCAGTGACCCGGAGGAGCGTGCAATGTTTATCACAATTGCTTAAATCTGACCCAGCAGGGTTGGAATTTATCTGGTGCGATGAACAGTTTTTATTAGTTTTTGGGGGAATAGCCTGCGGATTTTAGGGTTTACCCCACCACCCAATTACACCTCCTTTGCATGGATTACAGTGGGGTTGGCACTCCGCTACACAAAGCAATTTCGCGTTGCACTTATGTCAACTTTTGCTGCAAAATAGCTTTTGCACGTAAAGGTTGAGGGGCGCTGCTGTTAATAGTGTGAAGCGCTGCCCTTTGTTGCACGAGCACCTGTGCAAAACCTATAGTTACTCTGGGTCCTAGTCTTACAGAGTGACAAAGGCTTTTTTGTTTCTCTACCTGCACTCTCATCCATCACAAATATTTCTAAGTAAGACCTTGGAGATATTAAAAGTAAGATAAACAACCTGTGCAGCAAGAAGAAAGTAAAGGAAAAGCTATCTCAGTATGTTATTGATACAAAGTTATCGAACTGGCTGTCTCTTACTGCAAAAGCTGGCATAAAAAAACGTAATGTATAAAAGTTGCACACAAAACTGTAAATGCATTTCAAGAGACCTGAGGGAGACACAATTAAGCAACCAGACTAAAGAAGCATTAGTAACACTAGAGACCATGTCAGAGAAGGGCACGGAACTTGGCACCCTGATTGAGCAGCGGGCCCCACCTGCCATCATGTTCTGGGGAAATAATCGGATTCTCGTTTGGGAAGTGGGTCTGCTTTCAATGTAAACCTTTTGTTTCACAACCATCTGGACAGAGCAAAACACTTGGCGTGTTCCCTGGAAAAAACACTAAATTTTCCTTTAAGAATATAATACGCTGACTCGTGGTAACTCCTGTAACAAATGTTCACACAGTTTGCCAACCTCGCTCCTAGAAGACAGAGGCCCTATAGGGACACTTCTTCCCAGCAGAGGCCCTTCTGGGAGGCACCGCGCGGATAAGGGCTGAAAATGAAAGGAAGAAATTGTTCTCCCCAAGCAGGATTTTCAGACTTCTGAAAAGATAATTTGCGTATGAAAGGGAGATGGAGGGAGATCTAATGTATTCTACTGAAGATGATAATCTCTGCGTAGAATGGGTAATGGGGCAGCTGCTTTATTCATAGCAGACATGCTGCCTCTTTCAGAGTGCAGCCCCTGCATTGATCAGTTGCTGGGTTTGCCATTAGTTGTCCTTGACGAATAGACTGTCTGTTCATTATCAGGGTTCACAACTAAGCCAGTAGGTGTTGTGCCCACCCAGCCTGCACACTGTGGCAAGAGATCCGTGGGAGCGCAGGATTGGGGTGACAATAGAAAGACACCCATTATCTATCCACCTACCTACCTATTATCCAGACAAACCCTCTCTATCTATGAACCCATCCCTATCTATCTATCTATCTAGGCAAACACACACTCTCTCTCTCTCTCTCTCTCTCTCTCTCTCTCTCTCTCTCTCTCTCTCTCCCCTATCTTTATCTATACAACCTTCCCTATGAATGCATATCTATCTATCTATGAAACCTCTCTCTATCTCTTTATCTATGTAACCTTCCCTATGAATGCATATCCATCCATCCATCTAGCTATTATGCAACTTTCTCTACGAACGCTTCTCTTTCTATATATCCGTCCATCTATCTGTCTGTGTAACTAGTAAGGGCCCTGCAGAGAGGAAGCTGGCCATGCTGGCCAGCGTCTGACTAGTGCAGTGAAAGTTTGTAAATAGAGAGTGAAAGAGCAATTGCCTCCTGTAAAACTACCCCAGAAGGCTCCAACGTCCCACGGACCACACACCCCAGGGACATCTTGTATCTTGTTACATGTTATTTACTTGTTGTACCCTGCAACCTAACCTGCTGTTTCCTGTATCTACCATTTTAAGTAAAAAATAGATGATACGGGTTTTACTCCAGACTGATTACTGCATGGAAGGGTAATCACTACACTATACTACTTGCCAATCACTGCCTGTCCTACACATACCACTCTAACATGTGCAGGAATTAACAAAGGTTATAAAAAGTAGAGCTACCTACCACAAAACTCAGTGACACACAGGGCAAGCCTCGCGCAAAACTAACATCTTTCCATAGAGCACCACCGGACACAGCCCACTAGTGCTATCATCGCAGAAGCAATACAAAGCCCCTGGATCTCAGGAGCCCCCCGCTGTGTGTGTGTGTGTGTAGAGGGAGGTGGGGGGCGGCTCCCGAGCTCCAGCGTCCCCCTCAGCACAGTACCCTGGCCTGAGAGCTCCTGAGTGAGTCCGGAGGGGGGCCCCTCCATGTTCTTTACAGGGGGCCCCCTCAAATTTCGTTACGCCATTGTACAATGCCCCCTTAGATGAAGAAGATTGAGTGGCAGGAATAACGCCAGGCATCAGCCCTGAGGGGACGGGCGTCGGGCATACGGGGTAACACGTTCATCCGTATCAGGACGTGCTCCTGTTAGTACCGTGTACAGAAGCCCAGACACTCCGAGCGCATAGCCAGCACGGGCCCCTGTGCCTGGGCAGAGCAAGGGGTATCAAGTGTCAGTGGTTCATGACATCACCGTCTCGAGCTGGGATGCCTTCATCTTTCACATTCTTCGAATTCCTAGCATCTCCCCTTCGGTGCCAGGGATCCTGGGCTCCCGCTGACAGACATCATGCAGTAATGAATTTTTACATGAGCTCAAGTGTCACATGCTTAAAGGTTTGGGTTTGCTTTAATCAGTCCAAAAAATGTGTAAAAATAGATTTGTGTATTTGGAACTTGTGACTAGTTCTCTAAAACGAATGTCCTTGAGCGCATTTGGTTTCTTTTCTCCTTTCTATGTTCCTTTCCGAAAAACTGTAACGAAAAAACAGACTTTAAGCTGTTTTTTTAGTTGCCTGGAACATTATTCAGTCAATAAAATGCCCGAATGCAGGTTAGGCATAAGCAAACCGTGCTAGCACAGGCCTGGTGTACACAGGGTGTGCGCATTTCTATCCGTGGGGCGGCAGTATCAGAAGTGCTGCCCCTTTGCTAATGGCAGCTGGCAATGGTTGTCCTGCAGGAGCCACAGTTTAGTGTCCCACAATGGTCTTATACGGCCCCTTCTGTAATTCTGAACGTGGGCCCTTTCTTGCAGCCGGTTATGGTGCTTGTGTTGTGATTTGATGCTCAGTGGATACACATATGAAGGTGGCATGTTGTCATAACTCGGTAGGTTTATTAATGCATGATGTTGATTGTGTGAATGTATAATTGATGGTGGGGGTGTTGGTTGTGGAGTATGTAAAATTTATTTTGAAAAGGTATATGCTGTTAGGAAGAATGTATGCTGGAGTTCTATTCACAAAGTTATGTTTTTGATGGCGATGCTACTATAAACATATTAGTCAATCTTTACTCCTTTCAGCTTTAGTTTTTTAGGGAGGTTCTTTTGGGTGTTTTAAAAAAAAAAAAATCAAACAGGTATAGGAAGGAAGTATAGTTTCCATTTGTTGTTGTAAAGTTGTACACACTGAATTTTTAATTTAGAAATAAACATACAGTGTAATATATTCTTTTTGTTATTTTTGGTTGTGAAATGTTTAAATTATTAATTATGTGTAAAGTTAGTTCGCTAAGTAATTTTTTGTTTTTTATTAATGTCAGCAAATATTAGTCAAGGAAATGCATTAGCATTATTTGAATTGTCTTTTGGGTTTGTCTTTATAACCTGCGATATATGTATGATATATGAAACTGTTCATGTATACGTCTATAGTTGTATTTCCTTTTTAAGTAGTGAGTTTATATTTTGTAATCATTTTTAATATTCATGAAAAATAGCCAAGCAAATGGTGTGCATTTTTAAAATAATAAGAACAATTGATGGACAGAATGCTGCACAATGGGAAACATTCACCCCAGTACAGAGATCTGGGCCTAAATCCATTGTTTTTTTGCTCCCCATGCCATTCCAGTTTAGACCCAGCCATATGCAAATCTGTCTTGACCTTGTTCCCCATGGGCATAGTCCAGCCCGAACTGCCAGGCCAGGTTCTCCCTGGACTTGAAACAAGCATCCTGGGACCACATTCGGGGCATCACCACTCATCAGCCAGGCTAGCTTGACTCCAGTGGCATGGGGAGCATGTGACCCATGTCTGGGCGTACCCATCCCACTCGGGGTGGCAAATTAAAAAAGAACAATCGATGGACAGAATGCTGCACAATGTCAAACATTCACCCCCAGTACAGAGATCTGGGCCTAAACCATCGTTTTTTTGCTCCCCATGCCATTCCAGTTTAGACCCAGCCATATGCAAATCAGTCTTGACCCTGTTCCCCATGGGAACAGTCCAGCCTGAACTGCTAGGCCAGGTCCTCCCTGGACTGGAAACAAGCATCCTGGGACCGGTTTCGGGCATCACCCCTCATCAGCCAGGCTAGCTTGACTCCAGTGACATGGAGAACACGGGACCCACGTCTGGGCATACCCGTCACTCAGGGTGACAAATGCAAAAAGTTATTTCTCTAAGTAATTTTTTGTTTTTATTAATGTCAGCAAATATTAGCCAAGGAAATGCATTAGCATTATTTGAATTGTCTTTTGGGTTTGTCTTTGTAACCTGTGATATATGTATGATATATGAAACTGTTCATGTTTACGTCTATAGTTGTATTTCCTTTTTAAGTAGTGAGTTTATATTTTGTAATCATTTTTAATATTCATGAAAAATAGACAAGCAAATGGTGTGCATTTTTTAAAATATTATGTGATGTTCACAAGCATTTCGATTAAGTCTCAGAACTCAAGATCAGAATCATCCAATAGAAAAAGTGTATTTGCTATATAAGTCACATGCTCAGTAATTTGTTAACACTTGGTGGTGGCTTATTTTTTTCAACAGTCACTGAGTTCTTTTAGCGTTTAAAGGAGTGCATGTCTTTTAAATAATTTCCCTTTTTTGCTCGTACCGTCAGGATAGCTCATCATATTTCTCCTGAAGTCTGGAGAATAGATCACTGGTTCTCCTGAGCTAAGCAGAATGACACTTAGCATAACTTAGCATCAGGTCCGGACAGATGTGACAAGGCAGCATTAACAGCAGGACTACTTGCTCATCTAGAAGTAAATCAGAGGGTGGCCTCAGTCTTTTGGCAGCGGTAGCACAAAGACAAGGAGATTCGAAAACTGGGGCTGACAAAATGCAGTAGATGGTCAAATTGACTGACCAGTTTGGTGACGGTACACTGAATAAATAGATTAATTGAAGCAAACTGGAGCACAAGATTTTGCAAAGAAAATGGTATCAGGAGGCAGCTAAAATAGGGGGAATAACGAAAGGAAATGTAGAATAAGCAGGAGCACCGGGGAAGATTGAATAAACCGAATCTGCAATGGGATAAAGAAAGGAAAACCCAGGTCTAGTTGCAGAGCTCACAGAAAAAGAATTCAGGAATTCTATAATACAACTAAGCAGGATTAAAGGAGAGCCTCTATACTGCACTGAAGAAAAGCAGTTTGTAGTCCCAAGAATCCGATGCATGTGTAATGCACTCAGCTGAAGGCACTGCTTGTTGAGGCATGTGTATATGCTGTGGATATGTGCATTGTGGACATACTGCTCCTTAGCTTCTGTGCAGGGACTGCCAGGTTCATTTTGGGCATCTTTGGCTTCTTTGCCATTATCCTTTTGGAGGAATGTACTTTCTAGCAAGTCCCGTCAAGTGTATATGGGCCTGCCCTCCACCAAATGCCACCCGATCAGGAAAGGACTGACCCTATATGGGAGGCAAGTGTATGAGTCCCAGCTTCACACTCCTCGTTTGACCACTAACACTTAGCAATGGCTTTGGTTTGTGCAGGAGTGAAGGTAAAGTGGTTTTGGATTTTGTATAATGAGATGTAAAGCAATGGTTCTAGCATTACAGAATAAGTCAAGTCTGCATCATCCTAATGTAATTATTTCACACGTAAGTAGTAATGATCTTAGGTATAGTCCCTGTCACACCTTTATTTTGTGATGTAGGACGGTCTTGTCTTTTTACATGCCATGTATCCCAATGGACATCTTATTTTTTCACGTATTGACTAAAGTCAAAAGTGTCTCTCAGTTGCTGACTTTAACCCAAAGATAGAGAATGCCACATCAATCTCAATTGTGTCAAGACTGAAGATTTTTATGATCACCAATATGGCAATATTTATCACAGCAGAATAAGACATGACAATCCAGGTCTGTTTGGTAGAGATGGTGTCCATCTTACTGATGTCAGTATGTGCCAGGGTGCCACTGCCATCAGATGTGAATGAAATGAAAGGAAAAGCAGCAGATAATTGAAAGTGTAGTACAAACGTGAGTCACCTGAATGGAAGTAAAGGAACGACTGAGAAATGCAATGGAGGTGGAACACAGATGAAGGTAGAAAAGGAAGATGGATTAAGGCCAGAAGAAAGAAAAGGAAGTGGCATGCCAAGTATGAGGAGAGATGAAAAGAAGAGGTTGGGAACCAAAGCAGAGAGAAATTATTGGAGATGAGAACCCTTCCTGAGTACAATAGTGAGAAGGTGGAACCATAAAAAAGTAAAGCCCATCTGCCGAGAAAGGCCAACGGAGAGGACACTAGTGGAAGTTGGAAGAGACACCAGAGAGAGAGAGAACTCTGATGGGAAAGCCATTCACCATCTGTCTGAGTCATGATCCGCGGTAGGCCACGACTACTGGTGAATCATTAGAGCAAAGCGATGTTGACTTTGGGGTTATTTGCTTATGTGTGAGATAAAGACTGGGACGATTAAAATCTTTATAGATAGGAAACTAAACCAAATCTGTTTTAAGACTGTTCTTTATGAAATGGTTTGAAGTGACAAACAACTTTAAAATGAAGAAGTGATTTTTGATGCAGGATAGTTACAAGTCTGGGAAGAAAGAAAGAAAAACCCAACAGATATATTAATCTTTATGTTTTTATAGGATTTTTTGTGTAAATAAAATACTGTTCCCTTTTGAGGGAAGTTGAGGGTCTCCCCAACAAAACGAATAAAGCTCCACTTGTCACCTTGTTGAAGAGAAGAGGGGAAAACAAAATTAAATATGATTAAAAGAGACAAGTGACAAACAGAAAATGATTGAAATATAAAGGACTTAGATAATTTAAATCAATTGGTGGTCCAAGATAGGACTTTAGAAACAACTGTTGTGGTAAAGAAAAGCTTATATTAAATGCCAATACAGAAGACTAAAAAACATGAAAAAAATCCTGCCTTACTCTGTAGAGAATCGGCTTGATTTTTCAAGAATTGCGAAAAGACATTCTTCAACGCTTTGTCTACCAGAGTATATGTATCTGCCACAGAGATGACAACAAAGACAAGAGTCCCTTCCAATAATTACTTACTTCCTTCTGCCATTGTAGTAGAAGTGCTTGCCTCTGAGGAACGCAATACTAACAGTGTTTGTGAAGTAGATTCACCCGAGTTCAGAAATTGAACGCTCCCGTTTATGTGTGCCATAAGCCATAAGCCACCATTCAGTTGACTGACCTGCTTCACTGTGGTCAGTATACTGTAGTCTATGACCTGGTGTTAGTGGCAATCATAGTTTGCGAGGAATGCTTTCGTAGTGGAGTGTTCAGAGTTGGCTTACCTTTGTGGTTGTGCCTAAATTGTACTGATGAGGAAGCTTTCCACATTTAAGGATACCACCATTTTGACGACAGATCACCCCTTTTGCATGATTACGAGCTGCACCATTGAAAGGTTAATAGAAACTGCTGTGCCCAGGCTATACAAACGGCCAATGGCGGCTGGTGGAATTTGAAACTGGTGGGGCGTATGCTGAACGAATCAACGTATGCGAGAAATTTAAAAAAAATTGGCATCTTTTTGGTGCGATTTTCAGCACTATTTCTGTGATAAATGGACTAAAAATTCAGTGCTTGTAGGCATTCATAGAAGAAAACTCATACATTATTTCAGAGAATTTTTGGGTTGCCAAGCAAGTCTGACTTCTGAAGAGGGCTAGGGTACTAAGCAAGACTGCTTTGGCTCTACCCTTTCCAATAGAAAACACTAGTTAGTGATGTGAACAAGTTCAATGGACAAACCTGGGGTCTAGGGAGAGTCCCTCTCCTGAGAAAGAAATTGAAAAAGATTGGCAAATGGTGCATTTTAAAGCAAATGAATGCAGCGATAAAGCAATGCTTTTAAGCAGTGGGAACGTATAGTCTTGAAATATTAAACACATTAAAAACTGCCCCGTATCTTCTTGCATTCATTTTTTCAACAGTTACTGTAATATGTAAATTGTTCTGCATGACAACTTTAGCCCTTTAAAATGTATGCTTGCCCAGTGTCTTGCACTGCATGCAGCATTAACTTTCGAAAAATATGCTCTAACCAGACTTCGGGAAGCACCCACAGCTGCTGGCTGTAACCAGTCATATAGAAATATGTGCAGACAGGTCTTTAAGTGAGATGAAAAAAGTGGGTGCTCCCTATAAAGGAACATGCCAAATACATTTCTGTGATTCCCATAGTGTGCCATCAGACCAGTATTTTGGTTTCTCTCTGAGATGTAATTTTATCCAGATAAATGGCACAGCAACTGACATACGCCTAAAGCCTGTCAGTATGATTGGCTTTGTCACTGGGTGTTAGCTGTTTAAGATAAATGATTGAAATATAAAGGACTTAGATAATTTAAATCAATTGGTGGTCCAAGATAGGACTTTAGAAACAACTGTTGTGGTAAAGAAAAGCTTATATTAAATGCCAATACAGAAGACTAAAAACATGAAAAAAATCCTGCCTTACTCTGTAGAGAATCGGCTTGATTTTTCAAGAATTGCGAAAAGACATTCTTCAACGCTTTGTCTACCAGAGTATATGTATCTGCAACAGAGATGACAACAAAGACAAGAGTCCCTTCCAATAATTACTTACTTCCTTCTGCCATTGTAGTAGAAGTGCTTGCCTCTGAGGAACGCAATACTAACAGTGTTTGTGAAGTAGATTCACCCGAGTGAATACATTTCTGTGATTCCCATAGTGTGCCATCAGACCGGTATTTTGGTTTCTCTCTGAGATGTAATTTTATCCAGATAAATGGCACAGCAACTGACATACGCCTAAAGCCTGTCAGTATGATTGGCTTTGTCACTGGGTGTTAGCTGTTTAAGATAAATGAGTAACAACAATGATTTCTTATAAATAATTAACATTGAAAATGTTTAACTTCTGAAATAGTGAGTCTGTGAATTAAATAGCATTGAGGCCTGTGGAAGGAGTTTTGGCCTTCAATTATGTGTGCTTTATGTTAGATATGTATCCTCTTTTTCTCTGCATATCTTGTCCATCTGCACATCTTCAACCCCCTCTCTTTCCTCTTCAGCATCCTCTTTTCACTCTTCCCCGAATGCCCTTCCTCACATCTGTCACTTCACCGCCCCCAACATGCACTGCACTCCCTCAAATACAAGCACCTTAATTTCTCTTACTTTTGCCTTGCAAATATTTTGACATCAGTGTACCCCCTTCACAGACATTTCCACAGAATTTCAGTTGCAAATGGAATACACAAACATTGTTCTGTGTGCTCTGCAGAGAGGCCAACCCACTGACAGGCACTTTGGGGGTCATTACGATGGCGGGCGGACAAAGTCCGCCCGCTACCGGAGCGGTGAATGGGACCGTCTGCCATAGGAGCGGCGGTCCCACCGCGAGTATTAGGATGCCACCACCGCGGTGGCATCCCCTATTCCCAACATTGTGGCGGGCGGTGTTCACAGCACCGCCCGCCACAATGCTGGGAATGCACGTCGTGCATTGGCATGCACAAGGTGACAGGCACCGCGCGGTGCCTGCCACCTTGTGCATGCCAATGCCCCCATGTGCACCCCCTACCCTCCCAACACGGGCCCCCAATAGCGAAGACCGTATGCCTTTCCATGGCGGCGTTGCCACCATGGAAAGGCTGCTCTCCGCAACCATCCAAATATGGATGGCGGTGTCTTGCAGACACCACCACCATATTAGTGCCCTTTTCCGCCCGGTCACCTGTGTGACCGGCGGAAAACCGGCGGACGGTCTTTCCGTCCGCCGGGCTCTCCCCCGCCATCGTAATGTGGCGGGGGGAAATGGCATGCGGGCGGAGGGGAATTGCGGGCGGATCGCCACCGCCATATGGGCGGTGGCGATCCACCCGTCATCGTAATGACCCCCTTTGTTTGGCTTTAGCCTTAGCGCCTGTGTGCTCAATCAAAGCTCCTCATAAACACCTGGCATGGCTCAAGCCTCAAAGTATGCACAGAAAAAAATACAGATAAACAACAACATTATAAAATAGCCAATTCGTGGGGAATGCAAGATCAAGTAAACATGTAAAATAAGAGAGGAACTAAATCGCTGAAATGCATCCCCTTGACATTTTTAACATTCATTGTTTGCAAGTCAATCCATGTTTTTGGCATCAGTGTTAACTTAGGGGCATGTACACAGGGCCAGTTTTAATGCCATACATCAGAGGACTGGCCACTCTAAGCACATGTTACACAGTACAAGCAGAGTCACCTTCATCTCAACACGACAAACACCAACAAACACTTTTAATTCAATTCCAAGATGTCCCAGTGTTTGATGGCATCTGGGTGCTGCTTAGACTCGAGGCACAATTCACTAAATTACCCTTTGAAATGAAGTCTGTTTCCCAGCCATGTTCACTTTCTTTACTCCCACACACTTCCTACTCCTGTTTGCTTCTTTCTCCTTCTGTATTCCAGCAGTCCAATGTCTCCTTAGTGTTTGAAGCCAATAGATGTGTATGCCAGCCTATCATCCTTCCTATACCCCCACCAAGTCCTAAACATTGCCTGTGAGATTCACCCCGTCCCTACCTCCCATTTATTCTTTAAGACTAGGAATACCAGGGTAACGCAGGCCTGTTACCAGAGTCATAAAGAGGCACACAGCACGACGGCTCTTTACACTAGAAGGCCAGGCCTCTTCTCCGCCTCTACTTGGAATACACGTTATTTTATCAACACGCAAAATAAATAATGCATACTGGTCTGAAGAGTAAGGTCAGCCACAATCTGACACGAACCCCTGTCCCAGGGTGACACCAGACTACATGCAGTTGGCGCCATTGTGCACCCCATACTGCGCCCACAGTTACCCCTTCGGACCTATGCTCCGGAAGTTCTCCATCCAAAAAGGATACATAGGCTGCCCATGGCCTCGCTACAACTCATTTACCAGGCTACGTGCAACGTGTACAGTATATCCACTTGTGACTGAAAATAAGCCTTCTGCACTTGACGTTCACCTGTTTTATTATCAAAAGAGACATTTCAGAATAGCACCTGACTAGCTGCTTTACATTATTTTAGTCACGACAGCTCGCACCCGCCTCAGCTACCTGCTAACTACGTGTGTACATTAACACTGTGCCCTGCCTAATTTATGGATAGTTCTAACACTGATTTACAAATGCATTGTCTGTGACGTTTGTGAAGGGCAAATATAGAGCGCACGCTTTTTTGCATGTATGGTGGATAAATGCAAAGTGTGACAACCTGCCTCATGTTTCTGTAGTACAAGTCTAACTCCCTCAAATAACTTTACACACAGGTGCACCGCACCTTAGAGTGTCGCCAGCCAGTTTCACTTCCCCCTATATTCCAAAGAATTATTATACAAAGGCGAGAGACATTCCACGTTAGCACCAGCTCTCCACATCCAAAATATTTTTAACAAGCATTGGTAAATGCATTAGGTTTTGCCTATGGGATTAATAACAGGTATGGAAGCAGTGGAAGAAAGTGCAGGGAGAATGGTTTGAGTGCTCTCGTGCAGGGTGAATGAAGGTTGATAACTATCTGAGTGCAGCCCTTAAGAGTGGGACACTGCACAGAGTTCTCAGTATGACATCAGGTAGTAAGGGGTGGTAGTGCCAGAGTGCCCTCGGTCTTGCATGTGAATGGGAGGTCCACCTGCAGCAGAGAAGAGGAGGGGCACACTGGATCGGCCTGCGGGCACTCTCGGCTAACAAGTCCACCATTTTAACTTCCCTTGCATACTGCGCTCACGAGCCGTGGCTAACAAGGAGGTCTCTGTTGCTTGACTGGATAAAGTGATTTAAATACGTTCAAAGTATGGCAAAAAAGACTACAGTATGGAATACCTAACACAGAGTTTCTTCAGCAACGCGATACATTAATCTGCAGCCAGGCTGTACCGCTGTGTTTTACTCTACAATATGTGGCTCGAATGCAGAGGAGCGGGCCCAGCTCTGTTCATATTTCATTTACAACCAGCCAGAAACCTTAAGCATCCCTCCGACAAGCGGTGGTAATGAAAAACAAAGAAGCAGACACTGACACAAAACTCGCCACCTAAAAAAGAAAAGATGCTTCAGCAAAAATTACCATTAGAATTAGTAGGCATCAAAAATAGCAAAGCAGAAATACACATATAATGGCATGACACCAAATGAGATTGGATGAAGGACTTGTTGCCGTTTACCCACTCCTTGTGTTACAGAGTGTTGTATTTGTGGGCTGTGGTGTGAATGCCCCGGACGTGCACGTCCCAACTCTACGCCTGTGTCCAGAGGCTTATACAACACTGTTTTACACTCCAGATGTATCCTAAGTGAGGCAGGGATAGCGTGAGCTTCTTCTGTGAATGCAGTCACGGTCAAACCCTGACATCGGAAATGCAGCGCTGCACCCGGTCAGAAATGCAAGCAGAACATGTGGGCTTCGTATCACCAAGTGAATATAAAAAGATCAACAAAGCCACAGGGTCTTCCTCATATTACTGGTCACTGCCGCAGCAATACAGTGACTCACATCACACTGCACACACTATTTTACATTAAAACCTGCACAGGTGTGAGTGCTAGTGCGGCTGCAGCACAGTCGCGGCTCGCGCTCCGATACTCGCGGGGGATGTTGGGGGTCGCATGGGAGATTAAAATAAAGCAGCATCTTAGCAAACTAAACTTATCGGGTCCGCGCCGCCTCTGCGAGTCCTCCGAGTCCTGGGCCGGGGTCCGACTCCCGCGTTGGCGCCTTGGCAAGTACCGCCTGCGTCGGTCTCAGCCAATCTAGACGCTGCTCCAGCAGCAGCGCCAGGATTGGCTTGAGCAGTAGTGCGCATGTTCTGTTTAGGGCTTAACATTTTTTGCGACCAGCCCGGACATGCGCACTAGGCTGCTCATTAGAAGAGCGGCATGGAACAACCCTCGCTCTTCTAATGAGCACCGCCTAGTGCGCGTGTTCGGGCTGGTCGCAAATATTTTAAGCCCTAAACAGAGCATGCGCACTCTTGGTGTTGTGCGCTCCGCCGACCACCTGTGAATGATAGTTGCAGAAGCTGAACTCCTGTAGTGCTGCCCCGCCCCCTTCTGAGCCGACTGCCTCCGGCGGCCTGGGATAGAATGATTGCATTGTGTGACTGAGTGAGACGAGAGTCAGAGAGAGTGACTGTCGGCAACGCTCAGTGGGGGGGCAACGCCCAAGCGCCCTAATGGACGCACCGCCCCTGCAAACGGCCATTATTTGCAAGGGTACTCCGTTGTTCCGTGGATCAGATACCAAAGATTCACCTTCTGCGAAGTTACCCTGTTCTGCTTGCATTTACTATACACCTTCACGAGCATTAGCCACAGTCCAATGTCAGACTCATATCAAATGGAAAGCTAGCTTCCCAACTTTCATAAAACGTTATGACTGATGTTGCACAGATGTCCATCTTTGGGAGGAAAACCAAATATGAAGGAAACAATAAATGATTTTCATTCCAATGTCAAGGTAAAAGTTGACGCCATGACCTGTTGGTGTTTACTGTCTTAGGAACTATTGCATTGTTTTAAACCTGGAGCAGAGTGTGTTTTGCATGTTGCAAAAAGTATGCTCTTGAACCTTAACCAAATTCATGTTTACTTAATAAAATAAAATATAACACATTGCTTCATTTTAATATATTTCATAAATTCAGTTGTATAAGTTGACTTTCTGTCCAAATTTTATTTAGGAGCATGTTTTTATGAATAACTAAGATACATTTACATAGTCTCTACTAAACTGAGAGTACATTTTCAACTTCTGTTACGAACGTTTCATGCCTATCTGAAAATGCAAAAACCTTGCTTGCTTTATGTTTCATTTCTAGTTAAGTCACAGAAAGCTGTTTTAACACTTTACTTATTGAAGGTTTTTAGTATGTGAATGATTTCAATATGTCATTTTGCCACAATATCTGCATATGTTTGAATTAAAAGTATTGTAACTTTAATAGCATTGGATTCAGAATTCAGAACTTTATTTGTAGAAATCTATTCTGACTAGTCAAGGCATTGAGCAGGGTCAACTACAATGCATGGCCATTGTATTGGACTATGTAAACCTCTCCTAATGACAAAGCCCAGGGAACAAGTGGATGCTGGAAATCAGAAGTGGTGACAAGGACAGGCCCGCTCCTGTGATTGGGAAGCACATGCTGATCTGATGCATCTGTTCTCGGTGTTACATTAGCTGAAACTAACTCTGGATATGGTTGCCATTCATGCCGTGGGCAAATCTTGAATGTCAGTTGGTGGAATACCTTGCTTGCAATATATGTGATATTGTGCTTAACTACCATTTAAGAATTACAACTATGGTGCAACACATGCAATCTCAGCATTGAGAGTGTATTCTATGCAAGGTAGATCAATATTTGTGCACTAGTTTCGTAACGTTTCCACAAGTCCCATGCAAATAGGGCTCAGATTGTGACAATCAAAGCCTTTTGCCACTGCTGTCCTGAGGCTTAACCTTTGTGTTAAGCCCAAAACTGAGCACCAAGTGTACTCCTTTAGCACATGACCCTCAGGGTAGTGAAGTTTAAAAGTCTAAGAATAACTTATAGAGGTGGTGGGGGGATAGAAATCCAAAAGACCATCCCATAGTAATCAAATCAATGCTCAACAGTGCTGTTACTTACGAAAGAAAAAATATTTTACTTTGCACACAACACAATACTGTACATACGATTCAGAAGGCTCTCTACAAATTAAACCTATACCATAAATATGGATCACAGTGCAATTGAGGGAACAGTCCCTACTTTTCCACTTGAGATAGATCTAAATGAGTAATTGTACAAAATAGACTTTGCCCTCTTAAAGCAAACCCCAGCGAAATTGACCTGATGCATTTCCCTATCCAAGGTCCAGGTTGCCATCTATAACGTGGAGCTGGTCAAGTTCAAGTTGCATGGAAAGTCCAAGCCCCCCCGTTTTTGGTGTCACAAGTTTTCAAAGTACCTTCTTTATCTCTTTTCAGTTAGGGTGCCAGTAGTTGACAGTCCTCGCTGCTCATGGTGGTGTGCTCAGTGGATTGCCCACCGAGGGGGATTATTTGCTCCTGGCCCCCTCCCAACCAATGTGATGCCCACCCAGTCAGATGAGCATTGGCAGTGCCACTACCAGTGAAGTAGCTGTGAGCAGGTTGCAGTGCTCATGGTCTGATGAGTCTTGGCTTTGTGGGTTCTTCATCGGGCACGAACAGGAAGGTGGGGTTGAGCTAGAAGTCTACTGTCAGGGGAGACGCAAAACAGGGACAAAAAAGAGGGAGCCTGCTTCACTACCTGTTAGCCTGTGGGGGTAGCCTTTCCACTGATCAATGAGGCAACACATTTTTTCTAAGCTTTAAATGGACCCTATGACTCTTTTTCTCCACATCCTAAAGTCAAACCCACTATACTCTGAAATATCCCAGAGGAGCCCTGCAGTTCAAATTGCTTTCTGGACCTCTCTTTATCCTCAATATTAGGTACCACTTGACTTTAGGAAAGCAAAATGGATTCCAGTGTGGCCACAGCCACATGTAACATACATATTCGACCATGTCTTCTGTATACAGATATAACACATATGTATGCACCATCCATGTCCCACATAGATACAGCAAAGGACCCGGTTGCAGGTGACAGGCAGATCAGTTTAAAAACACAGTGGAAGTCAGTAGGCAACTACAGCTGGTAGAGGATATCTAAAAAGGCCTGGCCACCCACTATAATTTTGTCAAAACTACCAATGTCAATTCTCAGCAGTGTGGTGAGCTGATGCTAGTCACGCTTAGTTAAAAGGAAGGTGCACAAGGTATGCCTCTCCAGACCACAGCCCCCCCCCCCCCATTCCTGGGGCCTTCCATGCACACTCAGGATTGTCATGTGGGTTGAAGCCAAGAGTCAAAATCCTACAGTACTTGTTATGGTGAACTTGAGGCAAAGATGCATGGGCTCCAGAGCCAAGCAGGGGACATTTTCTGTCAAAACAATTTGTGTCAGAAATATATATGTACTCAAGGAGGTGATCAGGTCGATTTCAATCAGCCACAGCATACTTTGAAGGAAGAATGATGGTGCTAGACCTTCCATGGTGTTACAAACCCCGAGGGGGCAACTGCATAGATGGTGCACCTCAGTGGAGTGTCTTCTTTTATGCCCAACAACAGATGACTTGAATGTCACTGCATCTTTAGTCTGCAACATCTGTCAAGCTACACTCTGCTCGGCTGCTAAAGCTAATGATGAATGGGAGAAAATTAACCTCAACCATTGTCACTTATGTCCCATAATGTCATGATTCTGAATCAATTTAGTTATTTTGTCACTCAGAGGTATGGAAAGACCTTGAAATTATGAAAGACAGGGCTGTGGAGATTGGACTCATGCAGACACTAGACCACACAACACAGTTTGCACTTGACATCCTCCCTTCCTGGTTAGCATGAGCACTTCTGGGGTTATAGTTGGAGAGTTAGTATTTAAGGCCCCTTGAATATGGAGCAGCCGCCTGGCGATGTGTTTTTCAATTGCTGCAGTTCTCCGCTTCCCTTTGGTTTGCACCAGTTTATCCATCCTTGCAAGCTTGTTGTTTTCTCCCTTTCTAGTTCCCCATGGGTAGAGCCTCCCCTTTGTTCTTTCATTGTTTTTTGGTCCTTGTACTTGGTTCCTTGTGTATTCCTGGTTACCAAATTGGTTCTCAGTTTGTGAACTAACCGTCTTCTGGAATCCCAGTGCTCCCACTCATTACAGCACATTCCATAATTACAATGGGTAAGCCCCAATCTATCCATTTCTATAGCCTTTCTAGTTTCCCCATTATACCATATTTCATATTCCTAATTGTTGTATTCTACTTACCTTCTAGCTGGTCTATAATCCCTGGAAGTACCAGGGGCTGTATTACACAAAGTGCTCTGCGGGCGCAACTGGCGTGTTCGCCCAGTGTGTGCACCCGGTGGGCACTTTAGTATTACAGAAAGGGCCGCAGTAGCTTGTGCGGCTCCTTTTGTAATACTGATAGCGCTATTGCACATGTTGCACCAGAGCTATCTCGAGACGGCATTCCCTCATTTGCATGGGACATGACCTCATGCAAATAAGGAAATCTCTTTGCGTCTGCGCTGTATTATGGAAGCGGGTGCAAGGGCAAAGAAGCTGTTAGAAGGCACACTGAAAGTGAGCTGCAAAAAGGTGGCACACTCTCAGTGCGCCCCCTGATGGCAGCCCTCTGGATGGAGGAAAGTGGGGCCAAAGGGGAGACAGGATTTATTCCTCCATTGAAGAGAACTGGCAGCAGTGTGGAAGACAGTGCAATTTTTTCATCCTCAGTTGAAAGGCAAGAACCTAGTAGTAAGAACTGACAATCAGGGAGCAAGATGTTATCTGAATAGAGAGGAAGGTACAAAGAATCCTCATTTGAACGCGTTGGTGACTCCGATTTGTGTTGCCAAATATTCTGGGACCCCTGGATAGATTTGTTTGCCTCCCCTCACAATGCAATGTTACCTGTATTTTGCATGCTTGGGCAGTGAATTCTATGTCAGTTCCTTGGCCTCAGAGGCTATTGTATGCCTTCCCTCAAATCCCCCTTCTCCCGAGGGTGCTTCAGAAGATTTAGGGGGTGAGGGTATCAGTGATTTTGATAGCTCCTCTCTGGCCAAGACACCAATGGTTTTCACTTCTGTTGAGTCTATCCAAAGGCAGGTTTCTCAGACTTCCAACCTCTCCCCCACCTCTTCAGTTCCCCCTTTTACCGTTGGCACATTTTCAAAAACTACAACTGACGGCCTGCAACTTGAGGGATTGGTCTTGAAGGATATGGGTGCTCTTCCCAGGTGGCAGAAATTCTTCTGTATTGTAAAAAATCTACACTTTGTTCAAACAAACCAAGCTAGGGTTTATTTGCTAAATGGTGTAGTCTAAGAGGATTTGATCCAGTGTCAGTGGATCCTTTTCAGATTCTTGAGTTTTTAAGAGAGGGTTTACTTAAGAATCTGTCTCCTTCAGCACTAGCAGCCCAGTGGGCGGCTCTTAGAGCTTTTCGAGGTTCTAATGGGGAATTGAACAAGGTTACTCCATTGGCTCTTCGATTGTTGAAGAGTTTCCGATTGCATAAGCCAGTTACACAAACAGTACTTCCCACTTGAGATTTGCCTACAGTCCTAAGGGGATCACAGCTTTCTGCTTTTGAACCTTTAAAAGAGGCAAATATGGTTTGGATATCAACAAAAATTTATTTTTTGATGGCAATAACATCAGCCAGACGTCTAGATAAACTGGGAACCCTGGTAGTCTCATATCTATATTTGCAGATTATTCCAGATACATTTGTTCTCAGGCCCAATCCCAAATTTATTCCAAAAATAAATTCGAAGTTTCATTTCCAGCAGGAGATAATTCTCCCGTTTTTTCAAGAAGGAGATGATCAACATCCTTCTTTATTGGATGTCAAACAATCCTTGTTGATTTACTTACAACGCACAAAGGAGTTCAGATTGTCCAACTCAATATTTCTTTCGGCAGTGTAAATAAAGGTAAAAAGGTTACTCCTGCTGCTCTAAGCAGGAGGGTACGTCAGGCCATTGGCCAAGTTTACAAATCTCTTGGTGAGGTTCCCCCTTTCATTGTTCAAGGTCACTCAACAAGATCAGTTTCATCTTCTTGGGCAGAAGTGGATGGGTTTCCTATTCAGGAGATATGTAGAACAGCAACGTGGGCATCCCTTCACACATTTGTTAATCACTATTGTCTGGATGTGATGAGTTCTACCTTGGGAAATTTTGGTTCTGGTGTGATTAAGGCAGCAATGAAGTAATTGTTGTGATTAATAAAAGATTTATGAGCATATCAGAAACTGTGTAAAACGCCTTTTGTTGCTTGTGATTTACTCACTATGGGGTCCATTACGATGACTGGCGGATGCACCTCCGCGATGCTGGCGGTGGGATAAAACGCTGTTTTCCGCCCGTGAGCAGCGGTGCACCCGTCCGCCATATTACAATGGTCAAACACAGCCCATTGTCCGTCCGCCTCGGTGCGACGTGCACCGCCATCAAAACGCGTCCGCCACCACGGCGGAGTCAACCAATCGAGAGCCACCGCCGTGCGGAATGACGTACCTCCCGCCGTACAAATTAGGATGCGCCAAAAAGCCATGCACACCGCAGCGGAGAAACCGGCCAATCTGAGCAGGCGGAAGCACCACAGCGGAGCGCACAAAAGAATACCGGACCCGACCGCCATGGACCTGGCACTACACGTCTTCCCGGCGCTGTACATGATACACCTCCAGCAAGCCATGGACCGTGGTGGACGCCGCCGCAGGTACGCGAACACACAACTCTGCACACAAACACAACCCACAACCCCATGGCTGATGTAAGGGCCCTGCCCCCACCAGACACCCTGGTGGGGACAGGAACACAACCACAGGTCCTACCTGCCACCAGTCCACCCCTCCTCATCCCGCTCAACATGTCCGCGATCTCGAAATAATGTCCCGGTCACGTGACCGCAGCGGTGAATCCGCATGAAAGAATGCGCACAATGTAGTAGGTGGGGCAAGCACAAGGCATGGTCAGTGCACAAAGTACACAGGGCAACACCTCCACACTCGACACACTAGGCCCACCCACAACATGAAGGGACATGCCACATGACCCTCCTGTGCCCACACATGCCCAACAACAAGCCAGGTGAACACACACACTGCACCACACAACAAACAACTAGGGAGACAGCCTCATCAGGTGTGGCTGCAGAGTAACACACAGCGTAGAAGCACAGGGCCAGGGGAACCCACACACCACAACAACATCACACTCATGGCAAGTAAACCCAGTCCAAGCACAAAATAAACACACACAGACAATGAACAAACACTCCAATGGACACAGCCTGCCAAGTCTCACAGACACACCCCACACTGACGCACAGCAAAAAACACAGACCACATGCCAGCAGCAATGGAGGACAACAAATAGGAAACCGAAAGTGAGGTGCACACAAATGGAATGGCAAGGACCTGAACACCAAGAAAGTGTACATCACATGCAAGGGAAGGAACATATAACAACAACCCCAGCTCAACTAATCACACATGGCAGTCACAGTGAGTGAAGTCAAACCACAGTCACCTCACTGCAACAACTCAGGGAGACAGCAAGGCAAGCCATGTATAGGCACAGGGATGAAAGGAAGGGTAGTAAGTCTAACACTGAGCAGCCACACATCTGCATCCAAACACTTCACAGGAGTATGTCAGCAGCACAACACACAGGGCCCATTGCAACACTCCATGACTGTCAAACACAAGTATGAACCTCCACACAACACCCACACCCATCACACCTGCAGAACACAACACCAGTGACAAACACACAGAAGCTTGCCAATAATGTCCAGTCAATACACTGACAAGGAAACACACCCCTGGGGGGTATCCACAAACATCACACACACACACACACACAGGGATGGCAGAACCACTGTATGCACAAAAACAATAGTCAGACACAGAACTCAATCAAAACACACACACAGAACTACTACAATAACAGAAAAGACCTGTGCAGCCAAACATTGCAATTTCAATGGGAGCACAGACACAACAGGAGTACACAACCTCATCAGTCAGGAAAAATGCACAGACAGCATACCACAACACATATAAGAAGTGCATCCACACAAAACAATAATGGAGACAAACAGGGAGAAAGGGGCCTACAATGACACACAGACAGACATACCACACCACCCATCAACTCAAAATGGTGTCACAGTGTACCACGTGCCTGCACATGTACAACAATGACAAGAGACACATCAAATATGAGATGAGAAAACACCAAGGATGCACATAAAACAAGCACGGGAACTACAATAGACCTCAGTCCATGTGACAGACACACAAGTAAGGCACACCACAATGGCAACACACATCAGAATCAAACACAACAACAATACACACACACACTGACAGGCAAATAGAACACCACACACAGAGCATCTGTCAACTGCATGAGACAACACAACACAAACACTGCACACAGCCACATCAGACATAACACATGCACATGCAAAGATAACAACATGCTACAACAGCTAAACATCAGGGGGTGCACAACAGGCAAGGACAAGGCAATATACACTCACAGCACTGCATGCACACCAAGCAGTGTGTGCACAACAGACATACCAGTTACAAACAGAGATGAGTGACACACCATGAACACACACAACAACAATCTAAACATCACACAGACAACAACACACCCAGGAAGTCAAACAGTCCACAGCAAACACACCTACATCTAAGCCAACACACACAGATGCACAAGTCTGGGACACCAAAGTTGAAACAACATGATCAGAGGAAACAAGACATTGGCAATGTTGAAGTGGCATATAGAGCATGTGTCACAGTAAACCATACCCACACAGTAACCCTTTAGTTAGCAAGGACACTGACAAGGCAGACAACAGGAGTAATTATATTTTTATTTACATTTCACACCGTTATGCAGCAAAATTTATACAAGAGCAAGGCCAGTGGCCAGTCCAAAGTGCAGGTGAGGTACATGAGAAGCTGCACAGGCAAGGGGCAAACAGCAGTGAACAGCAAGGCCAGTGGCCAGTCCAAAGTGCAGGTGAGGTACATGAGAAGCTGCACAGGCAAGGGGCAAACAGCAATGAACAGCAAGGCCAGTGGCCAGTCCAAAGTGCAGGTGAGGTACATGAGAAGCTGCACAGGCAAGGGGCAAACAGCAGTGAACAGCAAGGCCAGTGGCCAGTCCAAAGTGCAGGTGAGGTACATGAGAAACTGCACAGCGAAGGGGCAAACAGCAGTGAACAGCAAGGCCAGTGGCCACTCCAAAGTGCAGGTGAGGTACACGAGAAGCTGCACAGGCAAGGGGCAAACAGCAGTGAACAGCAAGGCCAGTGGCCAGTCCAAAGTGCAGGTGAGGTACATGAGAAGCTGCACAGGCAAGGGGCAAACAGCAGTGAACAGCAAGGCCAGTGGCCAGTCCAAAGTGCAGGTGAGGTACATGAGAAGCTGCACAGGCAAGGGGCAAACAGCAGTGAACAGCAAGGCCAGTGGCCAGTCCAAAGTGCAGAGTGAGTACATGACATCCAGCACTGGGAATGTGTGGTACAGTACTCTGCCATGGTCAGCAACACACTCAGGGCGTCAAAAATGGGCAGTCCATGGTACCACTGTGGGAGAGACATGTGTGTGAGGGTGACCAACACTCAGACTTGGCTGGCAGTATGACTGGGAGGTGGCTGTCTGTCGGGGCCAGTTGGGGTACTGGCTCGGGGAGAGAGAGGCCCAGCTGGGGTAGAGCCATCAAAGTCCTGGAAAGCTTGAGGGCTGCTAGGTCCTGGTGTGGTAGAGCCAGCAGTGGTTTGGGAAGCCGGAGGGCTGCTAGGACCAGGTGGGGTGGTGGCACGTGGAGGTGGACTCATGCTTGCACGAGACCCAGTGTGTGTGGGAGAAGTTGGAGGGGTGCCCTTCCGCTTCTTGGGGATTTGATATGGCTTCCCTGTCCTGGGATTAATGCCAAGTGGGGTGTATACAACAGGCACACTCGTCACAAAAGCTGGCACATGTGTAGATGCTGGTCCCCCCTCTGGGGACGTGCTGGATTCTTTGGGACGCTTGGCCCCGGATTGCCTCTGCCCCTGCATCACCTGTTTACCAGGTGTCCCCCCTACAGTGGCCTCCTTTCCCTGCTTCACAGGGCTCTGGATGGGAGTAGATGTTGTGGGCGAACTTGCTTTGGAGCTCTTCTTATGTGTACCCTTAGCAGGCACCTGTTTGTCACTGGGCACGGAAACTGTGTGCTTGTCTCTGCGAGACACTTTTGGGACAGGTGAGTCCTTAGCTGGGGATGCCTCTGAGGCATGTGAGCCTGAGGCCTGCTCCTTGCCATCCTTGCCCTGGGTGTGGCCTGAAGTGCTTTTGCCTCTGCGCTCTGGTGTGGGTTTACCTTTCTGTGGGGATGGTGTCTGCGGCCTGGACTGCTTGGGCTGCTGCTGCCGTGTGCTGCGTGTGCTGTATCTGTCCCTTGATGTCTGTGGTGTGTGGTCACTATCAGATGCGGCCACTGGCAGGGTGGTGGGCCTAGGGACTGGAGCTGGACTATGGGATTGGGCAAGTTGAATGGCTGCTGTCACTGCAGAAGAAAGAGACTGTACAGTCCGGTGTAGCCCACCCACGTCGGAATGAACGCTCTCCATGTAAGCCACCACCTGTGCCAATTTTTTGTCATGGTCCAGGAAGGCATTGAGGAGAGCTGTCTGACCCACTGTTGCGTCTCACGCAAAGGGGAGCAGAAGAACACTGCAGCTACAGCCTAGAAGGCGACATTAGGATTAGAAACTACAAAACCCATGAGCCTCCGCGGTTCTGACGTCAATGACGTCAGCACGTGTCTGAGGCGTTCCCTTCAAAGGACGCGCTGAGCCTCGGTGAGACGCCGATTACTTTATTCTTCGAGCTGCTGTGAAGAAGGAGGCGGGTAAGGGTGCTTCGAGCACCAAACAACCTTGACTTATTCTCCTCAAAACAGTGGGCTCCTTTCCTTGTGGTGGCGACTGTGGGGGTAATCACGCTGCTTCGGTCAGTTGCTCCGTTGGTGGAACTCACTTCAAGTTCCTTGCAGAGCAACCTTGCAGCCAAGCCCTCCCTCTTGTCGGGTGTTGTGCATTCTGGAAATATTCCCGTTGGGGAAAAAACTAACACAGGAGGTTTTCTCGCGTTGGCGAACCATTCGGTTCATGCGGGGAAAACCAACCTAGTTCCTAGCCCTGAACTGGCGATTGATTTACAAATCGCATTACTTTAACTTTGGTTTCCTGCCCGGAGCTGTGGGCTTTGCATTTTGATTGTTCAGGTCGTTTCTTCTAAAGTGGGGTCACGCTTTCCTAGAAGAGGGTACATGTTCTCGAGTGTGAGTGTGTGACGGTGCAGTGCACTTCCGGTATCTGGTGAATTACCGACTACCTTACTCCTCTGCTCAAGACGTATTGATCAGAGGACAAGTCTTCAAGCCCTGAACATTATGGTGTGCTTCTTACTATGTCTCATTAGTTACGCCTGTTTCTTTATGTGTCTAGAAACAGGGGTATAGAGAGTGAGCAGGAGGACGGCTCTTCCACACCCCTGTCTCTGCGAAAAGGAGTAACCAAGGGGTATGTGGTTTTATGTTCTGTGAGCCCTCAGTAGCGATGCATTGTGTTGACTAAAGGAATAATGTTGATTATTATGTGTCACCTCCAGATTTAGCTGAAATCCATTATCTGAACTTATTGAATCGCAGAATTGAAGAGGAGGCTTTATCTTTCTTTACAGGTATAACTCTTCAGGTTCATCATTACTATCCCTGAGAGTTAGAGTAAGACGGAAGCTGCTATAGGTTATATCACTAGTTACACCTATTGTTGTTTTCTTCACAGGTCTCCCTCCACGCTGTCCCCTTCCTTCCCTTCCCCCGCTTGACCACTCCATGGAGTCTGTGTACCCATAGTCAGACCGTGGTGGTGTCGAGAGGTGGACCAAATTTTGCAACGTGCGATCCTGAGGAGTTTCGGCCACGACACCCACACACAGCTGGCGCAAAAGCTCCACAGACTCAGCACTGATGGCAGCAGGGGGGACAGGGGCAGGGGCAGCGGTGCCTGGGGTGAAGGACACTCTTCCCTTTTTTGTGGTGCGAACACGGGCAGCAACAGTGGGAGTAGCAGGGAGGGTGGGCACTGAACGCTGTGTGGTGGACGAGGAGGCAGAGTCCCCGTTTCCTTCTGCAGAAAACATAGAAGCGTCACCGCCGTCGTCAGATGACGTAGAGGTCTGCGTCTCTGGCTGTGACTCCTCTAGAAGACTACGGTCCCCCTCTGATGCGCTGGTGACATCCGTGTCACTATGCTGGTGTGCAGCAGTTGTGCCTGATGCCTCACCACTGGTGTCCGTCCCCTGTCCTTCCGTGCCCATGTGAGATGCTGCATGAGAGAGAGATAGAGGTCGGATCAGTACATATGCATCAAGTTTACAAATATCTGCAAGGGAAGCATCACTGATGATGAACAATCATCCATGTTGGACAACACCATGGGCAGTAACACTGTGCAACCTCAATCCAAACATCAAAATTACTGTGGCATAATGCAAACTTGGCATGATTCGCCCATGTGATGGACACACAGCCAATTAGCCTGTTGGGGCTTCGGCTAACCAGACACACATATCCCTCTGCGCACACCTAGGGCCCTGAGGTGGTAAAAGATTCTACTCACAACATGTTGCCACTGTCACATCTTGAGCCAGCAGAAGTGTCCAACACAGAGACAGACTCCAACATATCCGCACACAATGGCCATGAGCACATGCCATCCACCATGTCGTATCTTGGGGCACAACTACAGTTGCACATTGTTGTTAGATGTGTAGCCAGCACAAATCTGACGTCAGGCAATGCACACATAGATGATGGCACACTCAGATCATGCACTCTGCTTGACCCTGAAGTGGGATGTCCGTGACGACACCAATGAAGATGATACCAGAAGGCCACATCTACAAAAGCGAATCCAAGGGCCATTACACAAATGACATGGGAAGGTACATGTTGGGGGAATGCATGACTACTGCACCCAACACCGCGGCCACTTACACGCCATTGCATCACACTAGCAACATCACAGCCCTGCACTGGCCCAGGCTTGGAGCACATGCAGCCAAACAACACCCAAAGTCACACTCACAGAATACTCACCACCAGCTTGCTGCTGATGCCCCTTCAGACATGCATCCAGTTCAGGCTGCGTCACAGCTAAAATGCATGCCATTAGTGGTTTCATGCTGCGCCGCGCCAACCTGCCGGACCGAGGGATCAGCCCCAGTGTCATCTCGGCCACGTTCCTGCTCAGCCGGCAGATGTCATCCCACCTCCTGTGACAGTGGGGGCGCCATCGGTTGGAGACACCCAGTGCACGCACCTTGCTTGCAATGGCCCTCCACATGGCCTTGCGCTGGTTGACTTTGAGCTGCAGACATGGGAGACAAGAGGGTGCAATAATCAGTGTAACCTACCACAATTTCACAGTGCAGGAGCATGACACAGACTCATACCAACTTCAGCCATAACTTCAGCAAGACAACAAATCTGCGACATTCAAACATCATCATGTGTGAAACACACATTAATGCATGCAGGTATGAGGGTGGACACAGTACATGCCTATCTCAAAGCCATGCAGGATGCCAGCAGAGAGCAAAATGTGTATGCTGACCACATCTACTGCAAGTTCCTGGGAATACCAAGACATGCAGGACATTACTACATATGTCACTGTGAATACTAACTGTGCCCAACACTGCGCAGCCCTCAAAGCACTTGCCCTTAAACTGCCACACTGTGACATGGATGTCACATTGAGGGACATGACCTCACAAACGCAAACCCTCATCACAAGGCCTGTCGTGTGCAATCTACATCTCTGCAATGGCTCATTGACGGAGAGTCAAGAGGAAAAGCACAGATTTGACACTGTACATTCAGTGTTGTGTCACTGTCTAATTGGGCAGTGAATGTGCAGGCCAATTTGGGTCACACAGAGGTCCAACGTGGGGCATCTCATCTTTTACATGGAGGGACTATCTGGAAACACAAACAGTGCCAACACATGCGAGTATGTGCACATGCCGGTGGTGATGGAAGGGTCTGGGCACAAGAATGTTGGAATGTACAGTGTCATAGGTGAATGACCAACAAGAGTGTCACCATGGGGGACTGAGGTCCTGAGCATAGTGCAGAACTAGAGCTGAGGCACATATTGAGTCAGAAACAATGCCCTCACTACCCTCTGGACAACAACACTAGCTAAGGCCACAGATGGGCTTGTGAAGGACATCAGGGACACACAAAGACATTCAGACTGAAAATCACTGTCCTGACTCCTGAATTGAAAAGGTGCAGCCTCACTGTATGTCTGACAAGACATCACATTTCCTTCACATCTGGATGTGCAGGCAGGCAAACGTGTGGAATAGGCTACACACACCTTCCCCCTGGAAACAGCATGCTAGGCAGTGCATGACCCAACCCCACACTCTCACGCACATACTGCAGCAGATCAACTTCATGTGTGCCCCCCCTACACCCTCACTCACACCCTGAGATACTTACCACGACATTTGGCGCACCATATAACCTTGGATACTGGGTGAGCACCTCGTCCACCAGGACCTCCAGTTCCTCGGGGGTGAAGGGAGTGGCACGGATCTTCTCAGTCCTCGCCATCATTGTGGGCAGGAGACAGCAGCAGCGGCAGTTGGTGGTGAGGGGTGTCAGGCAGCAGTCCCTGGAGGCAGCAGCAGGTGAGGGGTGTCAGGCAGCAGTCCCTGGAGGCAGCAGCAGGTGAGGGGTCTCAGGCAGCAGTCCCTGGAGGCAGCAGCAGGTGAGGGGTCTCAGGCAGCAGTCCCTGGAGGCAGCAGCAGGTGAGGGGTCTCAGGCAGCAGTCCCTGGAGGCAGCAGCAGGTGAGGGGTCTCAGGCAGCAGTCCCTGGAGGCAGCAGCAGGTGAGGGGTCTCAGGCAGCAGGCTCAGTGAGCTGTGGCAATGGGTGGCTCCCTCACACACATATTTAGCCCCCAGGGCTCGTGTCTGTGGTTCTAAGCTGCTGCAATTGGTGTTCCAGGTCTGCCTCATTCAAATACATCCAATGACCGCCTCTGTGGTGGCGGAGCACGCCTACCGCGATTTTCAAACTTGCATCAGGCAACCGCGATAGCGCTTCCCATTGGCTGGAAGGGCATGGTCCATGGCGGTGACACACCGCAGGGGACAGGCGTGCGGTACCGCGGTGGTGCATCTTTCAAGTGCATCCAATGACCGGCCCCGCGGTGGCGGAGCACGCCTACCACGATTTTCAGACTTGCATCAGGCAACCGCGATAGCGCTTCCCATTGGCTGGAAGGGCATGGTCTATGGCGTTGACACACCGCAGGGGACAGGCGTGCGGTACCGCGGCGGTGCATCTTTCAAGTGCATCCAATGACCGGCCCGCGGTGGCGGAGCACGCCTACCGCGATTTTAAAACTTGCATCAGGCAACCGCGATAGCGGTTCCCATTGGCTGGAAGGTCATGGTCCATGGCGGTGCCACACCGCTGGTGCCAGGCGGTAGCTACCGCAATTCCGGGCACATGCATTACTATGAGTGACCGGGATCTGGGTGTCGGAGCATGCCAACCGCCATTAGACATGTGCATGTGCCTATCAATCCCGCTATGGTGTCTTGGGCCATGGCGGGGACACACCGCTGGTGCCAGGCGGTAGCTACGGCGAGGGTGCAGCCTGACATTGTTGACTATGGGCGTGACAGTGTTGTTTGAGCACGTTTAAGGCACCAATGGACACATCGTGCTGTGTCAATGTCATGGGTCATATCTGTACTTCGAACAGTGGTCACTTACAAAATATCATGGCACTTGATGGAATTCTAATGGGCTATAGTTAGTAATGACAGCCTAAACTTCATATCTAACACCAAATGCCACACTGAAAGTACTAATGGGGCACATTACTCCTACACAATTTCATATGTGAGCCCACATTTACAAACATTCTCATAACTGACCCCCAAATTTAGCCCCAATTTCATATCTGACCCCCAAAATCATCCCCAATTTCATATCTGAGCTCCAAATTTAGGCCCAATTTCATATCTGACCCCCAAATTCATCCCCAATTTCATATCTGATCCCCAAATTTAGCCCCAATTTCATATCTGATCCCAATATTTACACACATGTCCATGTCTCACACAATATGTCACTATACAGTACATGATTGTACAGACATTTCAGCATTATTTTCATTACTCACCACGTGTCACACTGTTGTCTGTTTGGTATCACCTATTACTGCCTTCATGTTATGTTATTGTTCGCAGTAGCAAATCCTACAGTATATGTCCACATGGACATGTGTGTGCTCTACATACTCAAGGATGTTAATTACATCACCGGCACACTTGGCATTCTGTACATCCTTATCATTTTTCACTTGTATCCCTGCCTTTGGGTATGTTTTGTCTCCATATCTGTCAAATGTCATCACCATTACTTGTGACATTGTGTCTGGTATGTGCTCATGTTGTTCGGCCTGTCATATGTGATTTTGTTACATGTATATTTCCACAGTTGTGAGTATGTTGATAGTGGATTTGATGTGTGTGGTGTGTTACGTTGGTACCCACCAAGGACAGGTGCATTGACCTTGTTCACATGAAGATTGTTGCCTTGGATGATGGACTGTAGCCAAAGGTGGTGATGGTGCTCACTGACTGGTAAATTTGATATGGCATCTGTGAACAGTAGACGGTGTGCCACAATTGGCTGCACATTGATGTGATGCGTGTGCTTTCATTTGCAGTAATTGTGTGCAGTTTTGGCAGGGTGCACACGTAGGACACGTGTGCAGTGACATTGAACAAACACTAGTGGATAAGCCTGCTATGGCGTAGAAGCCTTTCTGGGGCACAAGCTGTTCCTGCGCAGTGTGGGTGAACTGATGGTGCTGTTGAATCAAGCTAATGATGGCATCCAAGACATGTGAGATAAACCTTGATAGGGCTGGCTGTGACACTCATCCAACTCTAACTTTTGTTGTTTTGAAGGTACCAGAGGTCAACAAGTGATGCACAGCCAGCATCTTTGTCTGCGGAGGGATGTTGATAGTCCGCTGTGTTGTTCCTGACAGCCTGTGGGGAATGTGGCTCAGGATGCTATTGATGTTTGTCCATTAGTACCTGTGTTGTGCGATGGCATCCGCTGTTGTTATGTGTATGAGGCTGTTGTGTTTTTGTTATGTACTCAGCATATTCATGCGCTGAGTTGTAGCTATACTGGTGTGGCCTTGTCCTGGTGGTGTTGTTGGTTGTTTTTGTGGCACTGTTGTGTCTCCAAGCAGCTGGATGATTAGCTCCATGGCAACTGTTGTACTTTAGTTGTGTGTTTGGGCTGTGCTACCTTCATACTGCATGTCATAGTGCAACTTAAGTGCAGATTAATGTTTGTCTGCAGTCCTTTTGGATCACGTACCTTATCCACTTTTTGTGTGCCACATTGACAATCTGTCTGCTTGTTGATGATATTGTGCAGTGGTGTCATTGTGTCTTGATCCACGGCTACACAGAATCTGCAAATGCTTTTCATTATTAGTCATTGACTGACTTTGAATTGTGATTACCAGCATGTATGGCATGTGTACTGATGACAGTGGATATTAGCACAGGCTTGTGAATATGTATGTGGGTGTCTCTAAACTTGTGTGGATTTGCAGTGGCTCAAATTCCAAAATGAGTACTTCAGAACTAGACACATTTTGTTGTTCATGTGTCCCCTGTCATTATTGCACAAGAATGTGTGGCAGGTACAGCAGCCACTTGGAAGCCAGCAGTGTTTCTGTTTCACACATGTCCTGTATCATGTACTGTCAGGGCTGTTTACACAAGACTTTGAAATGTGACTATTAGCATTCACAGAAACAGTTTCCATGTTGGTTGTTCTCACTGTGCGAATACTGAACAAGTGTACTACAATGTTTTCTCAAGGTGTCACGACTTTTGACTTGCACTGGATGGTGCATTGTGATGCCAGTCAATGTTTGCGCTGTGTCAATCAAAAGCTACGGATTTGTGCACAGCTCATGTTCTGTTGCAATGACGTGTCCCCTTTCATCTCACCTAGGAGGCGACCTAATGTGTATCGTCCAGTCACCCTGCTGGCTAACATTGAGGATGATGACATAATACGCAGATTCCGTCTGGACCGCACAAACATCCAAGACCTGTGTGCCATGTTGGAGCCACACCTGCGGGCTGGCAGGACATACCCAACAGCATTGACAACTGAATCGAAGGTGATGGCGGCACTGCATTTCCTGGCTAGTGGGTCATTCCAGGAGACAGTGGGCATTGCAGGGGGGATGTCTCAGCCCACCTTCAGCATGGTGCTATGGGATTTCCTGTCGGCCATGATGCGATACAAAGACCGATACATACGTTTTCCAAGGAGGGCGGCTTTGGCGGCTGTGAAGGCGGATTTTTATGCCCTTGGTCACATCCCTAATGTTGTAGGTGCTATTGACTGCACACATGTTGGCCTGGTTCCACCACAGGCACGGTAACACATATATAGGAATCGTAAACATTCACATTCCATCAATGTGCAGGTGGTGTGCCAGGCCGATATGATCATATCCCATGTCTGTGCCAAGTTTCCCGGCTCTGCACATGATTCCTACATCCTGCACAACAGCATTGTGCCCCAGCTGATGGCCAATCTACTTCCGGAGCGGGCATGGATTGTGGGTGAGTGGGCAGAGTCAAGTTGTGTGCTGTGTGTGCCATGCTGCCTCTGCCACAGTTGTATCACTTAATCGGTATGTGTTTTTCACACCTAGGTGACTCTGCATATCCCAACAGACCTTGGTTGCTGAGCCCCCTACGCAATCCTAGGACACCGTCTGAAGTCCGCTACAACAATGCCCATGGGAGAACACGTCAGGTGGTGGAGCGAACCTTTGGTCTCCTAAAATCGAGATTTCGCTGCCTGGACAGGACGGGAGGGGCACTCATGTACTCACCCAAAAAGGTGTGTCAGATAGTGGTAGCATGCCTCATGCTGCACAACCTGGCCTTACGGAAAGGAATCCCCATGATCCTGGACGATGATGACCAGTCGAGGCCCCCACCTGCGATCCCACAAATGTCCAGTGACGAGGATAGTGGAGAGGAGGAAGTTGTTGACCAGCGTCAGCAGATCATCAACCGCTACTTCACTTGATGGTGAGTGACAATGTACACCTGGTCCATTGTCTGTTGATGTAGTTGTTTGCGTGAAGGTATATGTGATCTTTGTGACTGCATCCTGTTGTTGACTCAGTGCTGGCTGCCTATGTGTTGGATACAGGGTAGTTTGGTTCAGCTACAGAATGTCTATGTTGGTACTGTTGCACATTGTAATGCGTGCATATTGGTGTACGTTGAGGACATGTGTTGTGTGATGGCTGTGATGCCACCACCTGACTAGTGACTTTTGTTCTGTTGTGTTTTGCTAGGTCCCTTCTGCCTCTCCTTGCCTACAGAGGATCCATGCTACTGTGACATTGTAACCATGGTAAACATTGCACATACAGTGATAAAAATGGAGCAGACTCAACTACATTGGTGCGTTATTGTTGTTTATTTTCAATGGGTATATGTGAGAGGGAAGTGGATATTTACACAAGTGTGAATGGTGAATCTATGAGTCGGCAGTGATGATAGATGAGACAATCAAGTAGGCACCACATTGATGTGGTGACACAGTCCAACAGACGGATGCCATTACCATGGCAGTGTGGGTAAGGACAGTGTACAAAGTCAATGGCAGGGTGAAGAGTGTTGCCATCATGGCTGGCTCCTTGACTGGCGTTTGGCAGGTGCTTTGCCACGGGTGAGTCCCAAGTTTTTCTTTGGACGGCCCCTTCTTTTGGCAGGGGGGGCATCGTCTGCTGGGCCAGTGGGGTCTGAGGAGTCACCCCTCTCCGTGTCCGCAGGGGTGGATGATGAACTGTCATCCTGCGTGACAACGGGGGGAGGTGGAGGTGTGTGATGTGGCACTGGCCTCTCCCTCAGTACCGCCACTAATTGGCCCATGAGGTCCACTATTTGTCCCATACGGTTGTCCATGGACCTCAGCAGACGTTGGAGCTCCAGGGCATCTTCGTGGGCCTGGCCCATATGTGCCTGTGTGTGTTCATAGGCAGACACAACTCTGGTGATGTTAGCCAGGGCTTCGGTCACAGTGTCCGGTGGGGTTGGAGTCCCACTTGTCCTCCCACCTGCCCTGCTATCACTGAACTGTTGCCTCACCACTCTTGCCACACGCCTACTCTCCCTGCCCTCCGCAGTTGTTGGTGTGGGCTGGGCATCCTCTGGGGCAGGGCGAGTGTTGCAGGCAGCAGTGGTAGTGGTGGTGGTGGTGGCGGCGCAGGTCGTTCCAGCAGGGGTCAGCATTGATGTTGTTGCTGAGGGTGGGGGGGCAGTGGGGTCATGTGACCGGTTGCGCCCTGGCACACCAGATGGGCCAGCTTGGAGCTCCTCGTCCAAAGAATCCAGGGACTCCGCATTCGAGTGTCCATGTTCCGGGGGAGGAGACTGGCTCTGCAGGTTGAGGTTGTCGTCCTCTGCAGTCAGTTGTTGGTCACCTGTGGAACCGAGGGTACATAGTCAGTGACTTACACCCATCAGGCTTGCTGTGTTTGATGTCTCTTATTTACATGTTATGCAACACACATTTACGTATTTCATAGATTGTATGTCTGCACAGTGATGTGCGTCATGACATGATGTGGAGGTACATACATCTTTTTCCATGGTGTGACAAGTCATTGGATACCATGCCCCACGTGATGCTCTTAGTATTAAGCTGAAAGGTTTTCATCTGACAACTGGCTGCTGTACAACTTGATGTGATGCATCTTTGCTGGTTACTCTTCCTGGCAGATGTTACATATGCACATGTACTAGCCATTGTACCATTGTTATCTCATGCATACCTTTGTAATGTTCTGTGCTAGGATTTCATTGGTCAACAGACCATGCCCGTTTATTGTTACTATGGTCCTTCATGCTCAGCACCCATGGAATTTCCAGATGGCATTCGGTGCAATGCATATATGGTCCCTGATTTGCTTACACATGGGTTTAGTTGAGTCACAGTTCTGTTTCTGTCACTGTTACATACGCTTAGCTGTCTGCATACTATCAATTGCTATTTTATTGGGGTGTATTTTGTTGTGATGTGAGGCCTGGTGTTGTCATCTAGCTCAATGCTTTTGTTGAGGAATGGTGGGGTGCATGCACTGTCTGCTTGCCTGTCATGTTGGCATTTTTAGGTGGACTATCTGACACATGCTTCTGGGTGGGGGGAGTAATCCATCCTGCTCAGCTGTGGTACAAGGGGGCCTGGTGGGAGTTGTGGGGCAGGCCTCCCCATTCCAAACAACCCTCCCTGTAAAGATGGCTGCCTACCTGTTAGGTGAGGGTGAAGCACACAATGGCTGAGGCATGCTTCTGGATGGGGGCAGTGCTCCATCCTGCTCCGCTGTGGGACAAGGGGGCCTGGTGGGAGTTGTGGTGCAGGCCTCCCTATTCCAAACAACACGCCCTGTGAAGATGGCTACCTACCTGTTAGGTGAGGGTGAAGCACACAATGGCTGAGGCATGCTTCTGGGTGAGTAATCCATCCTGCTCAGCTGTGGGACAAGGGGTCCTGGTGGGAGTTGTGGGGCAGGCCTCCCTATTCCAAACACACCTCCCTGTAAAGATGGCTACCTACCTGTTAGGTGAGGGTGATGCACACATTGGCTGAGGCATGCTTCTGGGTGGGGGAGTTATCCATCCTGCTCAGCTGTGGGACAAGGGGGCCTGGTGGGAGTTGTGGGGCAGGCCTCCCACACCCAAACAACCCTCCCTGTAAAGATGGCTACCTACCTGTTAGGGGAGGGTGCTGCACACATTGGCTGAGGCATGCTTCTGGGTGGGGGGAGTTATCCATCCTGCTCAGTTGTGGGACAAGGGGGCCTGGTGGGAGTTGTGGTGCAGGCCTCCCTATTCCAAACAACACGCCCTGTGAAGATGGCTACCTACCTGTTAGGTGAGGGTGAAGCACACAATGGCTGAGGCATGCTTCTGGGTGGGGGGAGTAATCCATCCTGCTCAGCTGTGGGACAAGGGGGCCTGGTGGGAGTTGTAGTGCAGGCCTCCCTATTCCAAACACACCTCCCTGGAAAGATGGCTACCTACCGGTTAGGTGAGGGTGATGCACACATTGGCTGAGGCATGCTTCTGGGTGGGGGGAGTTATCCATCCTGCTCAGCTGTGGGACAAGGGGTCCTGGTGGGAGTTGTGGGGCAGGCCTCCCACACCCAAACAACCCTCCCTGTAAAGATGGCTACCTACCTGTTAGGGGAGGGTGCTGCACACATTGGCTGAGGCATGCTTCTGTGTGGGGGGAGTTATCCATCCTGCTCAGCTGTGGGACAAGGGGGCCTGGTGGGAGTTGTGGTGCAGGCCTCCTTATTCCAAACAACCCTCCCTGTGAAGATGGCTACCTACCTGTTAGGTGAGGGTGAAGCACACAATGGCTGAGGCATGCTTCTGGGTGGGGGGAGTAATCCATCCTGCTCAGCTGTGGGACAAGGGGGTCTGGTGGGAGTTGTAGTGCAGGCCTCCCTATTCCAAACACACCTCCCTGGAAAGATGGCTACCTACCTGTTAGGTGAGGGTGAAGCACACAATGGCTGAGGCATGCTTCTGGGTGGGGGGAGTAATCCATCCTGCTCAGCTGTGGGACAAGGGGGCCTGGTGGGAGTTGTAGTGCAGGCCTCCCTATTCCAAGCACACTTCCCTGTACTTGTGCCTCAGGGATGTAGCTTTGTAGTTGTTCAAGACAGTACATGGCAGTTTCATGGTATCCATTAGTTGGTACTTACCAGCCTCAACTCCCCCGGGTATTCCTTCCAGACTCTCTGGATGCAGGATGGCAAACACCTTCTCCTCCCACGCAGAGAATGGTTTTGGTGGAATGGGAGGGCCTCCACCAGTCGCATCAGCCAGCTGACGGTTCTTGGCCCTCTTCTTCTTGACAACACTCTTCAGGTCATGCCACCGCCTCATGATTTCATGCTTGTTGCGGGGCACATTCCCTACTGCATTGACCTTGTCCACTATCCTTACCCACATGTTTGTCCTTGTGGCTAATGGTGTCTGTTGGACCATGCTACCAAAGAGTTGTGGTTCTACTCTAATTATCTCATCTACCATGACTGTCAGCTCAGTGTCTGTGAATTTTGGCATTTTGTGATGTGCCATGGTGTGTGCTGTGCAGATGTTTTGGGGTGCAGTTGTGAGGGTGGTGTGTGTGTGTGTGTTGTTGTGCTGGTGAGATGTGTGGTGTTTTGCCTATCCAATGTGCTGCAGGGTTTGGTTCCTTCAGGGCTGGAGTAATGCAAAGGATTGTGGTCAGGGAAGGGGCTGTTTTTATGCTCAGCTATGTGGGTGTGTCAAGATGGTGTATTGCTGTCAGGTGTGCTGTGTGGGTTGTCCTGTGATTGGTATATTTGAATTTGCCATGGGGGTGTGTCATTTGGATGTTTCAGGTTGTTTTGGGGGCAGGGCTATTTGCCTGTGTGCATTTGGTGGCCTGATTGTTTTTTTTTTCCTTGTCCGCCATTTTGTTGGCGGAGCATCCGTAGCGGTGGCTATGCTGCAGGCCTTCTGCCGTATCTCACATTCATTACTGTTCGCGACCGCTGCGGACAGAAACAGTGGAACGTTCCGCTGTGACATCGGGGATATCATAATATCATTGGCGGTCACTCCACGTGCCTGGCGGTTGTTTTAGGTGTTTCCGCTATTATACCGACCGTTGCGGTTGGATTTTCACAATATCCAACGTCTACGGGCGGTTTTTCAATGCCTCCTACCGCCGCGGTTGGAATATTTTGGCGGTTGATCATAATAGTGTCGGCGATGTATCCGCGGCCCATGCGGACGGTAAATTTCCGCTACCATTGCGGGAGGATTTTTTTACGTCCGCCATCGTAATGACCCTCTAAGTTAGGACTGAGGCGAGGAGGTCCTATGAGGGGGTAATGAGATCGTTACTTACCGGTAAGCTTCATTACCCTGATTAAGTTCCTCCGTGTCCCAGTCAGGGTCCCTCCCTCCCTCTAAGTTTTAACCTCTCTTGAATTGATACTTAAAGGTCTAGAGGAGGGAGGGAGGAGCATTTAAGGGGACAAGAAGAAGGGCTAGAGTGTGAAATGCCGGTCTGGAGGGGCGGGAACTTCTCACTATGTTAGGACTGTGACAAGGAGGACCTTAATCGGGGTAATGAAGTTTACTGGTAAGTAATGATCTTATGACCTGCTTCTTGACCTAAATATGAATGAAAACATGCCACAATCTTGTAACTTCATCTAACTGTGTTTGGGTGTGTTTGCGTGCATACATATCTGCACACACAGAAACAAACTTATAGATTGTGTGTGTATATACATGTACGTTCATATATGTGTACCTTTATGGTATATATATTTCTAAATATATTTTCACAGAAGCACAGTCACACTTAACCCCTTTGGAAATCGGATTTTTGCATCCATTGACCAATTTGCATCAAATTTGGAAAAAATTACAGGTATAAGAGGATTCTGAAAATATTGCCAAGTTTGGTGCAGATTGGACAAATTGTTTAAAAGTTACACAGGAGTCGCAAAATCATTTTTACATGCCAATATAATGGTATTTCCCATAGGTTTTCACTGCCTTTTTATGGTTGATGAAACTGTTTTCAACTGTTTTGGAGATGTAAGGCAAAATGTGAGATTCTAGTGTGCATGTCAAAGTAATGTATATCTTTACAAAGTTCACAATCGCTTCAGCACGCATGCGTAGTAGTTTGCACATGCACAGTGTAAGAGATCAGAGCATACTGTTGCCAAGCTTAAATGTAATGGGACAATGAAAATAACATTTAAATGACGGTTTTACATCCAAAACCAACGTGAGTACAGCCCAGGCCTTTGCAGAATGTAAAAAGGTATCCCCTGACAAATATAACTCCTCAATGGGACATCCGGACTTTCATTTACCAACAAAGTACTTAGAAATATTGTAGTTAGTCGTGAACCATATGAAAACACATAGAAGTGAAAGACGACACAAATTCATAAGTCAGTTTGGCCAAAGCCCATCCATGCCTTGGCGTAATGTGCTTACCAATCCTCTGACAAGCTAAACACCACACAGGAACATTCCATTCCATTTTCAACAAGCAACTTTTCCCCATTTCATATGTGTGCAAACTTTTATCAAAACACAGAGACACCTTTTAGTCAGGACGGAAAGTAAATGCTCTGGGACAACTAAGTAACACGATCCCTGTCCAAAATAATGCCTCCCAGGGATATGAATTTTCAGTTTGCACCAAACAGTGTGCACTCTTTTTAGTGTTTGTAAACACCTTTACAACAAGACATATCAGAGACACACAACACCTTCCCCAATATCTCTGTGTGAAAAGCTTATAACTAAGCGGCTCATTTTACAAATTCCCCTCCACACAGAACAGTCCAATGTAAGGCGTTTAACTTTGCAATGTAACTTTGCAGTATCATTGGTGTTCGCTGGCAACAGACACAGAACACACACAGTGGACACAGAAGGAACACACAAGTAAAACCTAACACCCACCCTGTGTTTGAAGTGGGCTAGCCCATGCTTTGGTGACATATAAACATACATATTCTGATACAAATAGAACACCATTGAAACATATACATTTTCACCTATGACGAACCATATGCACCCTTTTGCTTGTTCACACTAGGGGCGAACAGCACACATTCCAGGGTCAAATCACACTGAACAAGTCAATGTTCAAAAACAATAAAATACTTCGAAATCTTAACACAAACATTTGAAAAAAATGATCTATTTGTAAACCAAGTTGGAGGTCCTGAGGGACCTTGGGATGCCAGTGGTGCTAGGGGATCAGGTAGAACGATATTACAAAGAGACGTTTTGAAAATGTCTTCTTCCACTCACTGTCACTAATAGTGTGTCAGGTTCCAAGTAGTCAAACGTGCAGAGAACCCCTGATGACCCTAAATCCCTGCACAGGGGTATGTAGTAGATTATACACCTGTTGGAAGAACTCAGGGGAAACAGGCAAACAGTGGTAAGAGAAATCCGGGATTGCATTCACCTTCTAGGTAGATGTGCCACGGTCAACGGAGCCTTATAAGGACTTCAATCAGGGAAAATCTGATGCCGTATTATGCACGTGCACACTTTCCCTGTTTGCACCACTGCACACCTTGCATTCTAACCCCGCAGGGTTGCTCCCCAACCCCAAAAGCTGGCATCCGATCGATAGGCAAGGGGATCTCAAATAGAATTCCCTTCTCCAAAGTGGGTTTTTGCAGCCACTATTGCATTTCTTAGACAATTGCAGTAGACACAGGGACTAAGGTTTTGAAACTGTCTGAGTCTGGTATCCAATAACTCAAAAGGTAATTTACTAGTGGCTTGAGGTGTAGACGTGCCCACTAAACTACTGCAGTTGTTGCTGACAACATGCCCTGCAATCTCAACCGGAACCTGGCAGTGGCTTCCACCTGAGACATCAGAGATTGCACGGACAACTGTAATGTCTTGATTCTGTCCTGTAGAAAGAAAACAGCCCCCTTCCTGGTGTTGAAGAATGCTTCTATAAATTGAATCAGTTGAACCGGCTCCAGGTGAGACTTCTGGAAGTTCAACTTGAAACCTATCTGTTGGAGGAGACTGGTGCTGGATGTTACCTCTGCTTGAACCTGATTAAGAGAAGGAGCAGAAATTAAACAATCATCCAAGTAGGGAAAGATGGAAATACCTTTAAGTTGCAAGAAAGCCACCACTGGGGCCCAAGGTCCATGGAGCTGTTGACAAGCCGAAAGGTAGAACTTGAAACTGTTAATGCCTTTCCCCAAATGCAAACTTCAGGAATTTTTGACACATTGGGTGGGCTGGAATATGGAACTATGCGTCCTTCAGATCCAATGTCACCAAGAAGCTGTCTTTCTTGATTAGCAGAATGATAGATTGAAGAGTGATCATGCGAAAAGGTTCCAACTTGACAGATATGCTTAGGGATTTTAGGTTCAGAACCAGACAAAAAGATCCGTTTAGCTTTTTAACCGAAAATAAATCCTTTATGCTCTTGGTGAGGAGTCACCAGAACAACTGCCTTCTTTAACAGTACTTTTTCAACTCCTGCCAACATGGCATCTGCTTTGACAATGTCCCTTGATAATGGTGTAGTACTGAACACATCCCCTGGCGGAGGATGAAGAAAAGGAATCTGGCAACACTGATGGATAACTGACAGAACCCACTGGTCTGTAACATGCAGTGACCATTGGTGCTTGAAGAATTGTAGTCGTGCTCCCACCTCCATATAGTCATTTCTGGTCTGACTCCTGAGTATATTGTCTCTATGGTTGGGTTATGTTGCCAAACACGGCTCCCCGAACTCGAGCCAGCCCCGAAATAGACTACTGGTATCCTAGTGAGCTTGAAAATTCTGCTTTTGAAAAAGATATTTTTTCCCTTGGAAGAATTAGAAGGGCTTAAACATTTTCTTTTCCTCCACTGATCTCTGCATTATTTCCTTTAACTCTTCCCCGAAGAGTTTGGGACCTGAGAATGGAAGTTTTTGAAGTAGAGATTTTTTATGTATCTCCAGTGCCATGGTTTATCCATAAGGCTCTGTGTCCCGCCACTGCTGTAACTGCTGTAGAGGCTAATGCCCACAAATTATCGAATGTCACATCAGAAAGGAACTAAGATAGAATTTCCATCTGTGCCAGGATTGGTGTGGGATCATCCTTCTCCTGGAGAAAGTTGAACAGTTTTTCAAAGTCAGAAGGGGGATGGGAGCACACTGCTTCACCTCCCAGCACAGTTCACCCCTTAGCATTATTGTAAATGCAGTTCACTTTAGATGCTTACTTGAGTTTTTGCTGAAGTGTTTCACCAAAGTTGGTGCAGGTTAGTGCTGTGAATCTCTAGACACATGTGTTTCTGGATATTATCCTTCATCAGTAGAGATAAAAAACAAAAATCATCTGGGGTTGCTGAGAAAGCTGCCTTAATCCTCTCAGGTCTCAGTACCTCTCTCTGGCGCACAGGTGCATCTCCAAAAGCTCATCAGCTCAATGGCTCAAGGGAGCCTTTTCAAACAGAAGGAGGATGGGAGAACACTGCTTCACCTCCCAGCACAGTTTACCCCTTAGTATTATGGTAAATGCAGTTCACTTTAAACGCTTACTTTAGTATTTGCTGAAGTGTTTCATCAAAGTTGGTGCAGGTTAGTTCTGTGAATCTCTAGACACGTGTTTCTGGATATTATCCTTCATCAGTAGAGATAAAAAACTAAATTCATCTGGGGTTGCTGAGAAAGCTGCCACAATCCTCTCAGGTCTCAGGACCTCTCTCTGGCGCACAAGTGCATCTCCAAAAGCTCGTCAGCTCAATGGCTCAAGGGAGCCTTTTCAAACAGAAGGGGGATGGGAGCACACTGCTTCCCCTCCCAGCACAGTTCACCCCTTAGCATTATGGTAAATGCAGTTAACTTTAAACGCTTACTTGAGTTTTTGCTGAAGTGTTTCACCAAGGTTGGTGCAGGTTAGTGCTTTGAATCTTTAGACACGTGTTTCTGGATATTATCCTTCATCAGTAGAGATAAAAAACAAAATTCATCTTGGGTTGCTGAGAAAGCTGCCGCAATCCTCTCAGGTCTCAGTACCTCTCTCTGGTGCTGTGGTGACCCCTCGCAGTCCGGGTTTCGGGCCAACCACAGCACCGAGACCGCCCTTATCGCAGCCACCGACGACATCAGAACCCTAACCGACAACGGGGAAACAGCTGCCCTCATCCTCCTGGACCTCTCCGCGGCGTTCGACACCGTCTGCCACCGCACCCTAGTGAAGCGCCTCAGCAACATCGGAATCCGAGAGAAAGCACTGGAATGGATCATCTCGTTCCTCGCCGGAAGAACCCAGAGAGTCCGCCTCTCCCCGTTCAGATCCGAAGCCACCGAAGTCATCTGCGGCGTTCCACAAGGATCCTCACTCAGCCCGACCCTCTTCAACGTCTACATGAGCCCCCTCGCAGCCATCGCACGCCGACACAACCTCAACATCATCTCCTACGCCGACGACACCCAGCTGATCCTCTCCCTCACCAACGACCCCACCACCGCCAGAGCCAACCTGCACGACGGGATGAGAGACGTCGCCGACTGGATGAGGAACAGCCGCCTTAAACTGAACTCAGACAAGACGGAAGTCCTCATCCTGGGCTCATCACCCTCCGCCTGGGACGACTCCTGGTGGCCCCCGGCCCTGGGCACCGCACCCAAGCCAACGGACCACGCACGCAACCTGGGCTTCATCCTGGACTCCTCCCTATCGATGACCAGACAAGTCAACGCCGTCTCATCTTCATGCTTCAACACTCCTGCGCATGCTCCGCAAGATCTTCAGATGGATCCCCACTGAAACCAGGAAGACCGTCACCCAGGCACTCGTCACCAGCCGACTGGACTATGGGAACACCCTCTACGCCGGAACCACAGCCAAACTTCAAAAGAGACTCCAGCGCATCCAGAACGCCTCCGCACGACTCATCCTGGACATCCCCCGACACAGCCACATCACCGTACACCTGAAAGACCTGCACTGGCTCCCCGTCAGCAAGAGAATCACGTTCAGACTCCTCACCCACGCACACAAGGCCCTCCACGACCTGGGCCCAAAGTACCTCAACGACCGCATGTCCTTCTACACGCCCACACGCCAGCTACGATCAACCAGCCACGCCCTCGCCACCGTACCACGCATCCGCAGAACCACCGCCGGAGGAAGATCCTTCTCCTACCTGGCGGCCAAGACCTGGAACTCCCTCCCCACTCACCTTCGGCGAACCCAGGACCATCTCGCCTTCAGGAAGCAGCTCAAGACCTGGCTGTTCGAGCAGTAACTTACCCCCTCCCCCAGCGCCTTGAGACCCTCCCGGGTGAGTAGCGCGCTCTATAAATGCCGTGATTGATTGATTGAGGTGCATCTCCAAAAGCTTGTCAGCTCAATGGCTCAAGGGAGCCTTTTCAAACAGAAGGGGGTTGGGAGCACACTGCTTTACCTCCCAGCACAGTTCACCCCTTAGCATTATGGTAAATGCAATTCACTTTAAACGCTTACTTGAGTTTTTGCTAAAGTGTTTCACCAAAGTTGGTGCAGGTTAGTGCTGTGAATCTCTAGACACATGTGTTTCTGGATATTATCCTGGTTTCTCTGTTCTACACTACTTTTTTTCTCTACTGATGAAGGGATAAACCCAAAAACACGTGTCTAGAGATAGCAGTACTACCTGCACCAATTTTGGTGAAGAACTACAGCAACTTTGAAAGTAAGCGTTCTGCATTTACCAAGATGCAATGGGGAGAACTGTGCTGGGATGGGAAGCAGTGTGCTCCCTCCCCCCTTGAGTTTTTCAAAGTCTTTTAACAAAACTTGGGATGAGTCAGCACCATAAGTATTAGCCCGTAGACCAAAATTAGATGCCGCATAGGACAGTTTTAAGGCAGATTCTACCTTTTTGTCTACGGCATCTGACAGAGTGGATTCTTCGGATGATAAAGAGGACAAAGATACCATGGAGCCCAAAAGAGTTCACCTTTGGGATCTGTTGAAACTGTTACTCAAAATGTTGTATAAGGTATCTTATGGTATACCTGTAGATCTCTTTAAAGCTAACCTTGCACTTTGGGCCCCCCTTATTGACACTGCTCCTGGAAGCATGCTGCAGCGTAGGTTTCCTTGAAACCTGATCGAAGTCACTTACATTACCAATCTATAACAAAGGAGATTGACTTAACCACGCCTGCTATGGGTCAATCTCATTATTGGATTCACTGGTTAAGATAGCAGGATGTATCGTCTTGAACAGGCTACAGGAATGGGCAAAATCTAATTAAATCTTATCGGACCTGCAGTATGTTTTCCAACCAGGATTAGGGACAGTAGAGCAGATACCTAATCTGAAGCTTTGAATTGAGAAATATACTCAGGCCATGCAGGGTAGTTTGTTTCTGTCATTTGTAGTTTTAACATCAGCCTTTGCTTGTGCAGAGCATGAAAAACGGTAGGTCACTATGGTTGACTTAGAAGTTGATCCACCCCTATTACACTTTCTAGGCAATTATATTCTGGAACCAGGGCGAAGGTGAGGTATGGTGTTAAGGGAGAGTGTACTACATCGTTCAGCGAAGAGAGAGGGGTAAGGCAGGGCTGCTTACTGGCGCCCTTCTTATTTACCTCTATATTAATAGCCTAGGAAGTTTCTTGGCTGGGCAGTGTTGAGATCTACCACAAATTGGTCATGGACCTATTCCCGCCCTCCTCTACGCTGATGATGCTGTGCTTATGGCCTGCACTCCCGTGGGCTCCAATGAATATTAACAATCTTCACAAATGATATGCACAACTTAGGCCTGGTAATCTACAAAGATGAGATCTTTATTATGAAGCTTGGGAAAGGGGCATTAAAATGTCAGGATGTAATTATTGAAGATATGAAGATTGGTTTTGCTAAGACATTCTCCTACCTGGGTATCTTGTTTGACCAGGATGGTTCGTGGAGAAAAGCTATTAGGGCCAGGGAGATCCAGTTTATGAAAACTACTACAGCTTTGTGCAATTTGTCGAGGAATCTTGGCAGAAAACCACCCAAAGAATTATTAACCATTTATAAATTAAAGTGGCTATAAACAGCTGTATATGGGGGCAGGGTTATGGGGGCACACTGATTGCCAACCCCTGCAATTGGCGGAGAATGCCTTCTTGAGGTATCTCCTAGTGGTACCAAGTAGCTGCTCCTCCTATGTATGCCATGCTGAGCTAGGGCTATCCTTTTTAACTGATTTAGTTAAGATCCAGCCAATTCTTTTGTGGCGTAAGATCTGGACCACTGAGCAAACTACCCTCAATCGTGAGATCATTAGGGATTGTCTCAAATCTCACTTTGCTTTTCAAATACTGTGGCTGAATTATATTAAAAATGTTATGAGTGACATGGGCGATCCCGAGATTTTTGATCAACCTGAATCCCGAGAACACATTAGTAGAAAGAATTTAAAAACTGGTTGTTTATTATTAATAGAGCAATTAAGACTGTATATGGAACTGATGAAGCAGAGCGTTCGTAACAATCAAATGACGCTGGTCATTTATGAAATGCAACCATACTTAAAAATATTGAGAAGACAGATTTGTTTTAATGCGTTTCAGGCTGGATATATTCCACCGTTTGGTCAGTTTCCCAGTGATAAACGATTGGTCACAATGCTTATCCAAATGCCCCTGTGATGTTGAGTCATTAAAGACAATGCATACCATTTCATTCTGTATGTTTTACAGTGAACAGAGAAAGTGCTGGATTCTACCGATCTTGAGGTCCTATGGTTTTAGACGATGTCGGCCTGCTTTTTTATTTTTACAGATCTTACCCACTGATTATGTATGCTATATTATGAAGAGGTTTTTAAAGATTGTGATTAGATGCATAAAGTCGCTCATATTATGAATATTCCATGGTGCTGTAAAAGTGTCTGCAGTTTTTATCTATGCCTTATATACTGTTTTTAACTTTTTAATAATATGTTTTTATATATGTTTGTATGGTTTTCTACAAAGAAATCGAATCAAGCTGATTTTTACTTTGATTATAAGGTATCTTTTGTTTAGACACCTTGGCACACTTTGTCAATTCCTTCCATTCTTTAAGACGAATATCCTTCATAATGTGATGAAAAGGAAGTTCATCCACCAAAGATGAACTGTACTGAGCCTAAAATCCTCGCTCATCAGCACCTTTTGGCGCAAATCCCAACACATCCCGAGTATGGATTAACATGTCCTGAGATACCTTCCCCTGTACATACTTCCCTTTAGGGGAAGCTACACCCCATTATTGGGGTCACACATTTGGCGTTTGGCTTGAGTATCATTGAGAGCCACATCCACCGCCTGATCAATCATATGTTGAAGGTCAGATCTAGATATTTGCAAAACATCGTCTTCCTCGAGCTCCCTGCTCTAGCCTCACACATAGACGGGGAGCGCAGCATCAGGGGCAGCTCCTCCGTTAAGGCAGAGGAATGCCACCCCAATAATCAAATTGTCCCCAGATATGGAAAAATAAAATGGTCATAAAGTTCATTTATTACCATTTTATTTTTCCAAACTCAGTCCAGAGCCGAGCGTCAGGACGGGGGGTGGGGCTTTCTGGTTTCTGCTGCTGCCAGTCAGGCAGCAGCAGAAAGCAGTAATGGGCAGGGCACTTTAGGTTTAAAGTGTGCATGTCTTTTTGGCTGGCCGTCTTACGACGGCCAGCCAGACATGCACAGTTTAAACCTCTCTAACCCAGATGTCTAAGACAGCTGGGTTAGAGACAGCATAGGGCTCCAGTGTCCACTGGAGCGCCAAAGGAGGCCGCTCCCTCCAATCCTGGTGCCTCTTTCATGCTGCATGAAAGCAACACCAGGATTGGTTACTGCAGTCTCCTTGTCCCACGTTGCCTGCCTGCCTGCTTGGAGAAGACCCGAGCGAGGAGAACGTCGCGCCTCTATTGAAGGTAAGTGTGATTATTTTTATTTATTCATAACTTTTATTTTTTCCTGCTCACCACCCTCCTTATATGCCATCCGCCACTGCGCAGCATTAAGAACAGTGGGTACAACATTAAAAAATAAATTGGGTGGACGATGCACATCTCTTGCCGGTCTCAGACAGGAAAAAAACCGGTCTGGTGGAGGTAGGATGGAACCTTTAAGGGGAGACAGACTAGCGTGTGAAATGCGTGTCTGGGGGCGGGACCACCTCACTATGTTACGACTGGAAGAGGAGGTCCTCTGAGGGGGTAATAAATATTCCCCATGCTCGCTTTTCAGTGCGTAGCCATCGCAGTTGAATCTGACAGTAGCAGTCTGAGCATTATCTTTTACTGATTCATATCACTCTACTATTTTTCTGTCTTTTCAGCAGGGGGAACCTGTGCACTTCTTAACATAGTTCTGTTTTTCAGGAAGGCTCACTAACTAAAGTACCCACCAGGGTCGGATTGGATCACAATTTGGCCCGGGCACTGACGAAAAAAGTGGCCCACATTTGCGGGGCGTGGCCCACATTCGCGGGTGTGCCCTTTCATCAAACACACAAGGAATGTAAGTGGGAGGATATTGTTCTTGGGAAGGACACAGGGCCAAGGTGACAATGTCCTACAAGCTGAGCAACTGAAAAACAGTGAGGCCCCTTTCTATTACAAAATTATTCCCCAGCCCTCCAGCGCAGGAGCACCTGAAAAACAAATGAGGCCACTTTCTTTTACAAAATTATTCCCCAGCCCTCCAGCGCAGGCGCACCTGAAAAACAGCGAGGCCCCTTTCTCTTACAAAATGACTCCTCAGCCCTCCAGCGCAGGAGCACCTGAAAAACAGCGAGGCCCCTTTCTATTACAAAATTATTCCCCAGCCCTCCAGGGCAGGAGCACCTGAACAACAGCGAGGCCCCTTTCTCTTAAAAAATTATTCTTCAGCCCTCCAGGGCAGGAGCACCTGAAAAACAGCGAGGCCCCTTTCTCTTAAAAAATTATTCCCCAGCCCTCCAGCGCAGGAGCACCTGAAAAACAGCGAGACCCCTTTCTATTAAAAAATTATTCCCACGCCCTCCAGCGCAGGAGCGCCTGAAAAACAGCGAGGCCCCTTTCTATAAAAAAATTATTCCCACGCCCTCCAGCGCAGGAGCGCCTGAAAAACAGTGAGGCCCCTTTCTATTAAAAAATTATTCCCACGCCCTCCAGCGCAGGAGCGCCTGAAAAACAGCGAGGCCCCAGCTATTTGTAAATTACTCAGCCCTCCCCAGCCCTTCACTGCCTCGGGGCAATGGCCTGGCAGGAGAGGGGATAAAGCAAAAAACACAGCTGCTGGGCCATCCATGGGGGAAGATGGTGCCAGTTGCCAACATTACCTGGCCCCCACAGCGAGACCCATTCTTCCTCGCCCACTATGCCCTGAATAAGAAGGGCTGTGGGCGAGGTGTTAAGGCAAACACTGTTTCAGGGCTGCGTGGGCCCCAGGGGGGCCGAGGTGAAAATGGCTCAATGGCCTGAGCAACACCTGGCCCCCTGGGAGGCCTATTCTTGCACACAATCACCCCTCCCCAGCCCACCATCAGCGTGATTGCCTGGCAGGGCAGGGGGTCAAGGAGAGGCCACAGCTGATCATCGCTGAACGGCCGCACAGCGAGGCTGCTTTCCTCTCCCTGTCCAGTGCTCTCTGTGGACTGGGAAAGGGGGAAAAAACGGCCCACAGAGGGCACTGAGACACCGGCCCTTCGGCCAATGCCCGAGTGCCCGCAGTACCAATCCGTCCCTGGTACCCACCTCTGTTCTGGTGGCGCACGCCTCAATCTCTCTTCGCATTGTAGGGGAGAGCTTCCACCCTGCTGAAGTGCTAGGGAAAGGGAAAGGAGCAGAAAGTAAACAGTGTTCTAACAGCTCTGTTTACCTTCTGTTTGCTTTTTGTTCCTGAGACTGCTTTTAATATTTTTCACAGCTGGGTGAGCTGGGGCAGTACTAGGGGTGGCGAGGGTGCAGCCAAGGATAGCAACTCCTACCACAGGCTGCTGTAAACAACGCCCATGGCCACAAGAGAACCTCCCAAGGCAGTGACACAAACCCTACAATAGCAGGCCAGCTCCTTGAGTCTAAATACATGAACATCACGCATGACGTTGAAATACTCTCCACAAAGGCCACACCTGAAACCCACACTCTCCCATCCACGCACACATAGGGACTAGCGCGTTACTTGTCTGTCAATGCGCTTCTCCACCTCATCAGCAGGAATATGAAACACATTCAGACCCAATTCAGGATAGACAATTTCAGTTTTTTTGAGTCAAAAATGACTTTAGTTTAGCTGTCTTTAGCCAGAGATTGCCTATACTTCCATTCAATTCAATGGGGAAAATAAATTCAGTTTTTTTCCAAAATCTGCCCTCTTTCCTGTGAACTTTGGCATGTATGGGAATGTTACATGCATGCAGTGCTTTAAATGGGCCAGTACTCACCAGTACTGAGTACCAGCACTTCTTATTTTTATCCCTTCAAGTACCGGCACTTCTCCCCAGCCAAGGAGAGTACCGGTACTATTGTCTGATATATTGTTCATTGCTAATTCTGCTGAGGCAGGGTGGCTCCTGCCTCTATGATACTCTGACAGCTAAAGTGCCCCTGTAGCCCTGTGCTGAGCCCCTGCGGAACCGGAACCGTTAAACAGCAGCTCAGTTGCATTATGTCTTTGACGTGTAGGTGTCGAGAATTTCACCTTCACGCTGAGCTTGACAGAGCAGTGTCCATATCATTCAGACACTGCTCTGTCAATCACATTTACACTATGGTGTGCATTGTGCACACCCTGGAATCCAGGCGACCCACTGAGAGCGGCAATTAAGGAAGCCACGGAGGTAAGGAGGTAAAAATTTCCTTTATCCTGCGTGAGCCTTTTGTGTGAGTGTTTGACTGCTTGTGAGTGTTTAATGGCTTGTGTGTGCCTTTATGTGTAAGGGAAAGAGGAAGATATAGAATCTGGATAGTCTAAGAAGGTGTTTTAAAGAAAGTGTGCGGACTGCTTTATATGTGCATGTATGCTCGGGCCTGGGTGAGTGTGTCCGCACACGAGAATTTGAGTACTAAGCCCAATGCAAATAAATAATTATAATCAGAGCCACTGTAATTATGCGTCAGGGTTGATTAAATTATGCAGCAAGAAAAGGCAACTTATGCTGCGTAATGCAGAATAGTTCCTGATTGTATTACTTCATTATTTTGGAAAGGGCCTTCCACTGCGCAGCAGCACGTGTTGGTACGATTTTACTAACTTTTGAACTGTTTGAGGTAGAAACAATTTTTTTTGTTAAAAGCTGAAGATTATGCATCAGATGATGTGGCAAATGCGGCAGATCCATAATTTATGTGAAAAGGAATCGCATAATTCCACTTTCCTGACGATAACAGTGTAGCATCAAGAAGCTGCACTAGATAAACAAGTTTTGGCAAAGCCATTAGGTGTGGCCTTGGTAAAGCTGGTGCAATTGTTAATTCAGAAAAGATTATTGCACTAATATGCCACAAAAAAAGAAAACATGTCTCCTATATGTGGTGAGCTTAAGCATCCAAAAATTAATTTAAATAGAAAAGGATTTACCATTGCATATACTTTAACAGTATCAGGGCGCCTATCAGGCATGTGACTTAGAATTGTTTTTTGGTTGGGGGAGGGGGAGGAGGGAGTTTTATACAGCACAAACTAGACTCAAAGGTATTAGAGCACTTTACATGAGCACCAGTTGCGTTACAGATGGACACATTAATTTTTTTGCGAGGCACAGGGAGATTGATTGATTTGCCCAGAATCACAGGATGTTGAGCATCCCTGTCGAGACTCGAACCCGGTTCTCCAGCGTTAAGGTCAACTTCTCTAGTTGTTCGGCAACATCCTCTCCTCAACTGGTTTAGAACCCCTTTTTAGTTTTAATACACATCACATGGAAGTATGATTCTTATTGGTGCAAGGAAAAGCTACATTGGCCCTTAATTACTGTAAACTGGAGACCTATTTTAATCAAACACAATGACTAAAAAATTGATAAAAACTGGAAAGAAAACAATAATTGCCAAAGTAAGGTACTGGCCCACCAGCCTGGCAGTGAAATGCACTTTTTAAGGCAAATTTGCCCATGTGATTAGGAAAAAGTTCGTCACTCAGTGCAAGGTGGTTAGTTGCCTTCATGGGCTGCCGCTTTACCCCATGCTATTTATTGTGGTGAGTGGAAGCAGAATGTGAATGATAGCTGAACAGACCCAGGGATAAAGACGGTTGAGTAAAATTCCCCTCTACATGTGTATTTTTTATTTATGGAAATTAATTTCATAAGGCTGATGAAAACCTTACCAAACCTTAAAATGAAAAGGGTGTTAGCTGGGCTTCACTTTCCTGCAGGATCTGAAGAAGGACAGATCTGTGATGTTCTTTTGCTGCATTTATTGTTTTCTATTGTCCCGTGTTAAGATGAGGGAGGACTAGGGGCGTGTGTGTGTGTGTGCGCATGTGTGCGGGATGGTGGGGAGGGGACGGCAATTAATAGAATCTGGCATGGCTGCATAAAATGCATTAAAAGGGTTCAATAGGTTGTAAGACAAGGATCCTCTGCTCTATATTATCATTGTACCAATCTTTAAGATGGGGAATGGATGAATTAGGTATAATTCCAAGACATGTCCAGCAAGCAGAGAGACTTGCAGAATCTGTCCGTTGTACTTAGTGAGTTCTTTTAGGCTGTCCTTTTACTGTAGGCAACACACCCCTGTTAAATCACGAATCTGAAAAGTAAATGTGGGTTGTGAACAGAGATTCCTTCTGTGCAGAAGCCAGACAGTCTTTATTATTTGAGGCCTCAAACATATTTCCATGTGTTACGTAGGATAGGTAGAACCAGGACCCTAGAAGTTCCTAGATTCTCGGTGGCTTCAAGCAGAGGGTGGCAGATGCTAAGTATTCTAAAGTGTGGTGGCCGTAATGCATGAATAGTAATACTGTTCAAATAATGTAATGTCATCTTTAGGGATAACTGAGCTAAAATAATGAGATGTGCATAGTGTTACAAAGAATCTACTCTAATATTTATCTACTCACCTTCTGACACCAACTAACGACGATGTAAGAAGACCAGGTGTGAGAGAGACACGATTACACATCTGCCTTCATGCTTGGCTGTGCCACGCCTGGGCTGGTGCATTCATGACTCATAAAGAGGGATAGTTGAGATGGTTGACATCCCCCTTCCAGACGCTAAAAATGTTTGTCATTGATTTGTTTCCATAGCACTTAAAAACCATGAACTAACACAGGTCCCACCAATCACTGCCTCTACTCTGCTCCGCACACCCAGTATGACAGTGCCCAAATTAACATACTAAACTACCAACACCCAGTACCCCACAGTGCTGAGATCTCATTGCATATAAGAGGAAATGAGGATGAGCCCTTTAAATGAGGATCTCTTGAAAACTATGGTGCTAAAGGAGGGACGATGCCCAGGACTGTACAAATACGGTTTGGTAATACCTGGTTTAAAAGTAAAAAATGGTAAAGCAGTAGTCTAGGAGTGTGCATGTTGAAGCTGCTGTGCCAGGGTTTTCCCCTGCAATCTCCTTTCATGTAGTAAAGATAGGTGGAAGGACCATGGCCACTTACATTACAGACCCCCAATGTATACATGTAAACATAATGGGAATACCTAAGAGTTATTAGAGAGATACATTTAAATCTTATTTTCTGTTAGCTTTCTTGAGAATGAAGGAAAAAGGATGAGAAAGTAAAAATATAATTTACAGCTAAAAGTCTCCCCTCTGTTTCACAAGTTTATTTTATTTATTTGTTTTATTTTATTTGAAAAGTTTTATATAGTGCTGGCTAAACCCAGAGGTATCAGAGCGCTTTACATGAGGAGGTACAATTGCTTCAAAACATAGTTACATAGTTAGAACAGTTTCAGGTACGTAGTTACTGGAGATACATGAGTTACAAAGGCATGGCTCAGGTATGGGGAAGAAAAGGCAGGCAGGGGGAGAGAGATTCGGGGAGAGAGGGAAGGAATAGAAGAGGAAGATAAAGAGTGAGGGAGGAAAGAGGTGCGGGAGGGGGTAGGAAACACAGCAGTGTGACGAGGAAAGAGACAGAGTCTGACGATCGGATGGGTAAGAGACAGCCAAGGGGGGGAACCAGAGCCAAACTCCTCAATAGCTGCGTAGGGCAACTCCACCAGTCATCGGCCAAAGGTTGCTCGGTCGCCGAAGTACATCAAAGGGTTAAAGTATCAGCCTAGGGGAGATCATCAAAAAGGTTTCAAAGAGAGCGCCTTTTCACGGTGTACGGTGCTGAGTTCCCAGCGCTAATGGGAACAGTCCCAAACCTCCGCTATGTGTGAATCTCTTAACACTGTGGACTCTCTCAGAGGGGGTATCTGAGACTCCAGGGCATAAATGCTGGATCCCTCCCCAACAAGGGGAGAAGGAGTGCTTTGGCAAGGGGCACATTAAAGGAGGCCGTTTAGGCATTTTCCGCTATGTGTGAATCCCTTAACACTGTGGACTCTCTCAGAGGGGGTATCTGAGACTCCGGGGCAAAAATGCTGGATCCCTCCCCAACAAGGGGAGAGGGAGTGCTTTGGCAAGGGTCACATTCATGGAGGCCGTTTAGGGACAGTTGAGCGGTAGGGGAGGACCTATACAGCAGAAAGGGGGAAATGATAGTAGGTACGCTGGTACCGACGCCTACTGCCCTAGAGCAGCTAACGTAGGAGGTAGTAGGAAAAATCCAAGAAAATAATATGAGTAGTCTGCCCAAATGAACGTAGCTAAATCAAAATCAGTTACCCTCGTGGTCTAAAATGGGAGGGCTAGCAGTAAAAAGCGAGTTAAAGGGTTATGAGTTTTTATATAGCGCTGGCTAAACCCGAAGGTATCAGAGCGCTGTACATGAGGTTCCAAAATGTTACAAAATTAACATCAGTTAAAAAGTTACATCAGTTACTAGTAAAACATTTAAAGAAAATAGATGAGTCACATATTCAGTGTCATGATGGGTGAGCCGAGTGGGGGAGGATGGTGGGAGAGTATCCCTAGCCTTGCTGGTGTAAGCTCGGTGAGCCAGTCCATATAGTTCGGTGTGGTTGGAGGGGCTTCTCTCTTTGCTGCAGTCCGGTGGAGCGAGAATGGGGTGGGTGGAGGCCAATTTGGTGGTTGTCGATTGCAGGTAGGTCCGCCATATTAAGGTCAGGCATCTGAGGCAGGACGGAGGTTGGTGAGGTGGAAGGGCTTGATAGCATTAGGCAAGGAAGAAAGCAAGAGAAGGGCTTACTTTGTTCTCTTCGGAAGTAAAATAGCTGCCTAAAGATCAAGATTGCCTGTCAGACAAAAAGGTAGTGATAATCATCGCGGTGGAATCCGCCATTTTAGATATGGCGTCAGGCGAGCCAGGCAGGACGGAAGTCTGTAGCGAGGTGAAATAACGCCCAGAGAACGAGGGAACCAAGGAATCAAATAGAATGCTTTTTCCGGCGGGTGAGTCGGGTCAACCGTTTGGGGCAGATAGTAGGAGCTTTAAATTTAGACTCGCGATCGGGGTCAGACTGAAGTGGAGAGAGACCCCGTCTCAAGATGGCGGTCCGCCAAGTCCTCCCAGAGCTGTCACCAAAGAGCCATGCCCGCCCCGATCTCACCGTCAATTGTGCTGTGTGGTGAATCGCAGACACGGCGATCTCCGGTGCTCCGGACCGTTAGGCAGGACATCCAGGTGGAGTCTCCGAGCATGTTTCTAGCAATCGATGAAAGTCCCAAGATGGCAGCCGCGAGCCGAGCCGCAGTTGGGAACTGGCTCGGTGGCGGTCATGGGAGGCGGTAGCACTGCGGTACTTGCATCGCTAGCTCCGTGTCGTCTCAAGCGGCGGAAGGGTCTGTCGGAAGTGCTCCTCTGTGCCGCGGTGCCTAATTGAATTGTTTTGCGAGGCGGCGGCTTCCCTCCTACTCAATGCGCAGTGAAGGTGGTGAGTATTAGTCGATTACACGGCAACGGGGCGGTATGTGGGAATGGCGATCACAGTGGCAGACACTCCCAATGTTCCGGAATCGGGAGTGAGTATTTCCTGCTGGATTTGGTGCGATGAAGCATCAGGATTTGGATGCTGAGCGTTGGGATACCACGGAGCATCAGCTCCGAGCAGCCATGATGGAATCTAGCTCCGCCCCTGCTTCAAGTTACTTGCAAGTCCTTGCAAGTTACTTGCAAGTTTTTGCATGCATGCCATTATGAACTAAGTGCTATTCTTCGTGAGCTCATTCTGATCTTTTCGTGGTCTGTCTGTGTTCTCTGTGAGAAACAAGGTACAGAGCAAAGATCTGAAATTCCAGAGGCATGGTCTGATAGGGCTGAACCAGGACCCCACATCACTGGCATAAGATAGTACATTGGTGGCCCAACATCACTCAGTGCTGGCCTAAATCACAGCAACGGCTCATGATCAGACAAGGAAGGTTTAAAAATCACACAGTGTTGAGCAGTGTGAAAACATTTCTGGCCAAAGACCCCACAGAATATGTCAAGATCACTTTAAGTGCAATGGGCTGCATACATATTTTAGTGGGTCATAACAGCAAAATGGCTATTAATTACTAAGCATGTGTTATGTCACATGTGCAGAGGGAATCTGCACATATGGGGAATTTGAGATTACTAGCAAGGATAATGCAAGCATAAAATGAATACACATCAGATGGAACAAGTGCCATTGTATCATATCCCACCTCTAGCCCCGCCCAAAAGCCACACCCCTAACTCAATTTGATGAGTACCTGCACTTATTTTTTTCCATTTAAAGCACTGCATACATGTTACTGAACAACTACTTCGGACGCTTCTACGCTAGCTAGGTATTTACAAAAACATATGATATCAGATGCACAAACGATAACTGATATAAAAGCCCCATTTTGACAAAAAGGGAACAGGATGACAATGCGGTTGGTAAGCTGACAATGTTCCCGTCTGCGTCTGCGCGGGCAGTGTCTATCGACATTCCAATGCAGTGATTCCCGCTCAGACTCGATCACGTTTCAGCGCCCTCGGAAGGGCCGCAGATGTATTTACAGAGGCTGCTTGTAGTGCATGACGGCAGCCGCCACGAGACTTCAGGCCAAAGATTCTTGACGCGCTGCCAGCTTCATGAATGTGCTTCCTGGATCGGTGCGAGATGAATTCATGTCTGTGAACGGCGGCGAGGCCGGAACGTGGGAAAGTGTGAGATCGGCTCTGCTTTTTCCCTTCTTGTGATAATCCTTCCTGTGGTTCTGTGAGTGTTTGTGGGGACTTTCAGGCTCCTGTAAGAGGGGAGTGAGACTGATATGGTTCGTGCCTGGTTGAAGGGGCAACCTACGGCAGCTTGGGTGTAGCTCACTGAAGCACTGGAAGACTCTTGCACGCAGGAGAAGCAGCTTTATTTCAGCAGGAGGAGCCCACACTAGTAGAGCCTGTCCCCAGCAGATCGTGGCACATTTCCATTCCAGGCCAACCAGCATCGCCAGTCCTTTCTGCAACTCTTACACCCGCTTACCACAAATGACCCCATGCAAGAGTTTCTGTGGGAATCGGAGAGGCTCTCTCATGTATGAGACGTTAGCACTCTTCAGTGGTGTGCCTTCTGCTGCTCCTTCACGTGAGCTCTGTTGTGCTGGTGCCCGAGGGGAATAAGGCCTTGATCAATCGGTGCTGGCACGCTTGATGCTATGTAAAGCCGATTCTTAGCAGAATCAGGTCATGCCCGGTCAGTGCTGCAGGGAATGTGTCATACACCGTCAGTGCTGCTGGGAAGGAGCTGAGCCCATCCAATGCTGGTGGATGATTATGTCATCTGAGTCAATGCGGAGGAGGAATGAAGTCAGGCCAAGTCCATGCATGTGTGGAATGAGGTCACACACAAGCAGTGCTGTGTGGAAATGGGATCATGGCCAGTCAGTGCCAGAAGGAATGAGGAAGAGATAAGCTTATCTCCAGCCCAACCTGAGGAGTGATTAGCTCATCTCACCAATGCCAGTGAGGAATGAATTCATTCTCATCTATTGCTTGTCAGAAATTAAGTCAAGCCGAGTACTTTAAGGTGATGAATGTGGTCCTGCTCAGTCAGTCCTGGGGAGGAATGATGTCATGTCCAGCTAATCCAGAGGTAGAATAAAGTCATGCAGGGTCAATACTGGAAGGAACGAGGTAAGGCCTAAGCAAGACTGGTGAGGAATGAGCCATGCTCATAGCAAGCTGGTGAGAAAGGAGCTCATGCCCTCGCAAAACTGATGAGCAATGTACCCAGCCAGTGCTTGGCAGGAATGAGGCCATGCCCATCTAAAACCTGATGAACAACGTGCCCCTCCAATGCTGACTAGGAAGGAGGTCATGCCTAAGCAGTGGTAGTAAGGGAAAATGCTGTGCCCTACTAATGCGGAAGTTCAGGCCCATCCATCGCTTTGGAGGAAGGCGAGCATGCCCCGCAAATTGAAGCCCGGAAGGAGGGCATGCCAGCCATAGTTGGTTGGGATGGAGGCAATGAATTGCTATGCTGAAGAAGTAGGTAATGCCCTGTTAAATTTGATGAGGTAAGAGATCATGCAAGGGAAATGCTAGCTGGTGAGAAAGAAGACCATTCCCTACCCTGGGGCAGAGTAAAATCATCTGCACACAAGACTGATGAGGAAGGAGGTCACACCCAAGCAACATTTGTGGGGATGGTGATCCAGCCCAAGCATTGCTGATAGGGAAGACAGTCATTCCCAGGTGGTAGTGGGGAGGAATGAGTCCACAGGAAGTAAGGTGACTCATTACTGCGCCCCCATGCATGGTGAAAGGTGAAGGCATATAGGCCTGTTGGGCTTCAGAAATATCCTAAGTGGCCCTTGTCTTTGCAGGGCCAGAAGTCCTGTAACAAATAGTGCAGAAAAGCAGCCTGCTGGAAAATCCCCTGAATTCTCTCTAGGCAGGTCCCCTTACAGGCACAAGACAAACATAAAAACACAAATCAAAACAAAGCAGTAGCTACAGAAGATAATGGTACATTATCAGAACTAGAACACAATGTTCCTACCCAGATAATCTTCAAGAAGACTTCAAGGCGCTGATATCCTATATGTTTAGATCAACCTCTGACCAAGAATGGGTTGTTCAGCCTCCAGTTCTGATTACTATGCATGTGTCTAGACAAATGCCTATGAGTGACCTCTGTCATCCTTTGCTCCATGGCTCTCATCTTACCAATCCTTGATCAGCATATATTTGTCACGAAAGTGGTCTCACTGGAGATGTGTAAAGTAGATTTCCAGATTCTGCGCAGCCCTACTCCCCACGTTAACACCTTCTCCCTGTCACTCCTATTGAGGAATGGAATGACAAACCCTGCTCTGCATGGATCTACCATTTACGTCCGCAGAGCACTGCGAGGCAGCTACTAGTCATATGCAGCACTTTAACAAACTCTGTCAATAGATGAATAAAATAAAAAGTGAAAAAACAACAATTGGAATCGACTAAAATTCCTTTCTTATTTATTTTTGGTCCTGGGAAAATGTTTTTTGGGACGTCCTAGTCTCTGCAAAAATCTTTCGAAGCTGTGGGATAGAACCATCCAAACAAAACACTTGAGGGCTCATTTAAAATGTGATGGATACTCCTCAAGCGGCTTGGGTGGCCAAGGCACCACCTCTGCTGCCCCAACTGCAGCCCACTGGCCAAATTCGGAGTCACTACTAGCATTGGGGGTCTTTTTTGCTGAAAGTGCTTCCACTTCCATGGCAAGAGAACATTCAGAGAAACCTGACAATGCCATTGGATCCGCCGTGCTATGGTACATGGAGGACTGGTCATAATTTGTCAAAGACAAACCCACGACATGGTGATTTGTTGCTAGAAAAGATCAGTGTCCCTGACAAGCTAACATATGTATCCATGCACATGGGCAATATTGATTGTTTATTCAGCTCATGGTCACCATGTTGGCAGTGGCAAATTTGGACAGAAAAAAGATGGCAGGCATGGCACTGGAAGCCCCTTCTATTTTACCTTAACATGCGACAGAGAGCTAGAGCTGTGTTTAGGCAAGATCTAAAAAGGTGATCCCTGAGTGTCAGAAATATCATCATATTCACACAGCATGACAGTTGTCCTGTAAGGGTCACATCTCTGGTACCTAACATGCCTGCAACTTCGAAATCGATGGGAACTTTCAAGTTGAAGACACCCTTCCCCCACATATGTACAGTGCTCAGTTGCTTCAGATCCAGGTTTGCACTTCATGCATACACATGTATGTATGTATGTATGTGTATAGTACTTCTATAGCGTAAACCTAGCCAAAAGGTAGGCAGCAGAGCACTGTACCCAAAGATAATCATAAAGTCAACAAATAATAGGAGAGGAAGCTGGGTTGTGGTGGCTAATGCATTGTGATGTAGTATTCTTTAAAGAGGTGAGTCTTCACGTGCCTAACAAAACACAAAAATGAATGCGTCCATCTGTAACGAAACTGGTGCTCATGTAAGTCATGCAAGTCTAGTTCGCGCTATATAAACCTAAAAAAAAAAACACTTTCTTAAATTGGAGCAGCATTGTGTCAGTCCTTAAGGATAAGGGTAGGTTGTTCCATATTCCGGGTGCAAAGATAGAAAAGGCCTGCTTTTTCTTTTTCACAATTCATAGTCTGCAGTCTGATGGTGTCCTGGCTGCGGAAGTGCTGAGAACCACCAAATACTGGTGAGCTTGTCTGCCATGTTGGTGTAGGTGCTGGTTGTGATGACTTTGCAAATGATGCAGCTGGTTTTAAAGACTGCGTGGGCAGGAAGGGGGCATGTGATCTTATTTCTTCAGGTACACAAGGATGCCTTCAAGGGTGCCAGTGAGGAGACCGGGAGGCAATGGAACATGGCATTACCATGTGTTACACCACAAAACACAACACAGAGTGTAATACATCATGCAACATAAAAAAACAACACACAACAGAATAACAACACAGCATACAATCCAGCACCTTACAAAGTGCATAACACATTACAGCACATGAAACACAATACCTTGCATTATATAACATCCCAAAACAGCCAGACTTGTTTCTTGCTTTGGGGCAGAAGTAGGCAACCACACTGGGCCCAGTTCTAGGACGGGTTGCAGCAATCATTCCCACTGCTATCAATCGATGCGGACTTCCTTTGTCTCCCATTGCAAGTTTACAATGTGGAGTAAACCATGAATTGAAGCAGAGATGTCCCCAGACATCAGTGATAAATGACCTGAGGACAATCAATTAACATTCTTTAGCAGTTTTATTATGGAGGGGCTCAGGTGTCAGGGGCTAGTGCTACATGCGCCCTCACCCTTCTTATTAAACACTAAAGTGGCAAGTCAGCTAAGTGCCATGTAAAAATTGCAAAGTAATTAAGTATGCACCTAGATGTGCAAGGCTGGAAAACTACCAAAATCAGCCCTTGTAAAGTATTTCTCCAAAGCAGAAAGTCCTGTATGTGCCTAAAGAAATGACGTGGCAGATCCAAACATTGGGCACACAGCAGGCACATGTTTGTGCCAGGTTAGATCTAGTGACTGTTGGATACAGTGTGTCCTACTAAATAAAGTACCTCACATGATCCACTGCCAAAAGAATTAGCACCAGTTTAAAATTCTGTGTAAGGACTTGACGCCTATCACTATTAAGAGTCCGTCAAATTGTTTGTCAAGTTGATGATGCTAAATATGCCACCCTGCCAGGAGTGCTCCTTCAAGTACGCCAGAGTACTTCTCAAATGCCAGGATGTTGAATGTTGAGTGCTGGTCATTGTGACAGGAGTTAACTCACTATACTAGTAAGCTGCTCATGGTACAAGAGCTGTTGTTCAGGATGCTAGAACTGGTGCAGGTTAATTATAAAGGACTACATCTTAGGCATTACAGTAAGTAAGTAATATATTTATTGTACAGTTAATTAAAACCTTTACAAAAACGACCATCTCTTATAAAACTGTAAAACTTCAGCTTAAAAGGCTAATAGCCACATTTAAGAACACAGTAAAAATTGCAAAGAGAGAGAGAGTCCCCCAGCCTTGGTAGGCCACAGTCCAGATTCTTCATTTTTTTGTTGTTTTTTTTGTTTTTGTGAGCGAAGGTTTGGCAGCAAATAAGAATGTAAGGTAACCTCCCTGATCAGAGTCTTAGCAGCAAAATGAGGGAGACGATTGAATACAGGTTAAAGTGCATGGTGCAGCAACAACTTTTTTGGCTCAATACAAAGTGGCCGAGGTTAGCCTGATAATGTTTTTCTTCAAGGCTTGGGTGCGCAAGAGTGCTTAGTACTTGGTGTAATAGAGGCGCTCTCAGAGACTTTTGCGTAGTGGGTCAGCGAGCCGGTTCCAACCCAGCTCCAATGCCACTTCTCAGGTAATCCGGTTGTATCTTTTTTAGTCTGAGTTCGGCAGCAGTTAAAAATTTCACCAGGCAACAGCTTAGTTGAATATCTTTGCCAGAGAAACTTCCTAGCACCGCTTGCCTACAAGACCGTATTTGTTTCTTATTGAAGAATGGTCTAAGGAGTGACCGACGCTCCTGTATTAATTCCCTGCATATAGTTATGATGTGCGCTATGTCCTCCTCTCCTTCCCCGCAGAGACGACAAATTGCCGGCTACGGAGGGCGTATCCACGGAGGCAAGCGGTCTGTAGATGGTAATATGCCTAACCGGAATCTCAGGAACTTCTCTTTTGTGATTTTGGAGAAGTTGGTTTGGAGGTATGCTTGAGGGGTCGCTTTGCTGTAGGACTGTACAGTAAGCCAGCCGTGTGCGCGTTCTGATAAGGCGGCTTTGTCTTGTATGATAGATTCACTTTTGACAGTGTTGTTTACTATTTTTTTGAAGCTTGCCAGGGACCCTGATGATTCCCAAAGTTGCCGTATCCCCAGCCGGTACAGTGCAGTGTCCAAGAAATGTCTTGCTGGGCAGGTCCCTGGGGCTTGTAATTCCTTCCACAAGTAGGAGTTTAGCGTGTCAAGCTCGCCTTTTTTGATTTTATACCAGTTTTTAACGAATGCTCCTTTGCGGGCCAGCTCTTGTCTTTGCATCCCGAATTCGAGCCTCATTTGAGCCGGAGATGTATATCCTGGCAACCCGTAAATCATTCTCAAGGCTCTTGCTATGGTGCCGTTCAGTGTTTCAGCATCTCTCCCTCTCAAGGCTTCGCTTCCATAGGTGATTGATGGAATTAGTTTAGCCTGTATCACCCTGGTCAGGGGGAGAAAGCTTGGTCCAGCGGTCTTGTTTTTCAGATTTCTTAATGCCACTGCTGTCATTAATCCCCTCTTTTTTATTGCCTCACATCGTGCTTTGTAATTGCCTTTGTTGTCGATGATAACCCCCAGATATTTATAATCTTGTATGACTTCCAGCTTGAAATTTGCCAGGAACCAGTTATGTTTTGTTTTTGTCTTCCGGAAGTTTACACACATAACTTTTGTTTTTTCTTGATTAATGCTTAGTCTATTGGTCTCTGAGTATTGGGATGTGATATCCAGCAAACGTTGTAGTCCTATGTGGGTCCGGCTGATAAGCACCAGGTCGTCTGCATACAGAAGGTTGGACAACTGCCGGCCTCCTAGCTTGGGGGCGTGTAAATTACTTTCGTTGAGTTGGACTGATAGCTCGGCCATAAAGAGATTGAAGAGTGTTGGGGCAAGCACACAGCCTTGTTTTAATCCTGAGGTTGCGTTTATCTTTTTCGTTAAGTGGTCTCCTGCCCCCAGCTTTACTTGCACCCAGGTGTTGCTATGCAAAAGAATTAGTTGTTTTAGTAGCAGTGATGGAATTCTTAGCCTTTTTAGTTTTTGCCATAATATATTTCTGTTTATATGGTCAAACGCCGAGCTGTAGTCGATGAAGCACAGGTACAGGGGCTGTTTTGTTACAAGTGCGGCATCTATCATTAATGAAAGGGCTGAGATGTTGGTAGCAGTGCCCATGTTCTTGCAGAAACCTGTTTGGTTATAAGGTATTGCTGCGATTTCTGTGGCTCATGACGTTAATTCTTGGAGAAGTACACCTGCATAATATTTGGCTACATTGTCCAGAAGAGCTACCAGCCGATAGCTCTTCGGATCACTCCTATTGCCTTTTTTGTAGATGGGCGAAATAATAGAGTACCAAACAAGAGGGACGAGGGGGCAAGATTAACGAGGTCCAACATACATGCCCCACAGAGACAGTAAGCAAAAGAAGTATGAAGTTCCTCAGAGTCTGAGTAAAAGAATGTGGAAGGTGTAGGTGAAGAAGACACCAAGGTTGGTCGTCTTACCTACAGTATAAAACAAGGGGGAATTCCCTTGTCGGAACTAGGGCTCTCACACACCTAGCAAGCTAGGTGTCATGCTTCATCATATGAGCCTGCCCCTCGTCAGGTCGGCGGTGCAATACCTGACGGGCACCCAGTACGGGGCTCTTTGGCGGGGATCTTTTGTTCCTGCCGTTGGGTGCAGTGGGGGTGAGGGGCCTAGTGTATGTGTAGATGTGCAGTGCGTGGATTAAAATAGGTCAGTTAGTCCTAATAATGTTTTATTCTGAGAGGTAAACTGCCTGAGTAAAAACAGGGAGAGTGGCAATAAACTAGCTGAAAGATTTCTAGCTATATATGCTCTACTCTCTACTGGTCAACATGTTTCATGCTCTTCGCGTCAGAAGGATCAAGGCATTTCATCAGGACCAAAAATAACTATCTACACGACATGATAAGTGAAGAACCTACATACCATGTACTCAAGTAGGTGCCCTGAATGTGGGGACAAAGAATACATATTAAAATTATTTACTCAGCATCACATTAGATGTACTCAGACAAGGTGTGGGTGTATTTAGTGCATACACACCCATGCTCTACACCGTGCTTATGGTGTGTTGAAAAGAGAGGAAAAATTACTACAACCATTCGCAACAATCGTATGTTGGAAATCCCAGCTATACATAGTAAACACATGGTAATGACATAAAAAATGGAAGGACAATCAAGGGTTGGAATTAATTTGATAAAAACATAAGTGCTGGAACACAGCTCACCTAAGATGTTGCCTAGGATTGCCTGCAACGGGGTCCGGCGGTCAAAATGGACACCAATGTGTGTCCTAGATGATGGAGAGGGGAGACAGGAGGCTGGGTGTAATCATGATGTGAGCCAATATACTCTGTGTAAGGCACACGGGGGAGGTTGGGCCCGGGGCTCTGGCGGCAGAAACATACAAGGGGCACATAACAGTAATGGGGTGCCCAGGGTCCGCTGCCGGTTCCCACCACCTGTTAAGGCAATCATAAGCCCGTGTATCCCATGTATTGGCAATCCCCGGGCGGTAACTACTCATGTTGGTGTGCACACTGTCAAACCAATACCGGTGTACGAGTCAACATGGTGTCTGCCCTTAGGGATTCCATCTACCACAAGTGGGCAGAGTGGGTTCGATGCCTCCAAGAGGGAATGGGAGGGTGGGAGATGTGAACTCAGAGCGTCCCCGATCAAGTCATCTACCCACATGTTAGTTTGGGCGTCGGGGCGATCCGGCTAGAAAAAAAGGGGGGGGGTTGTTTCACTTACCCACACTCGTTGAGCGCTCGTGCCCTGACCTACCCTGCCGCCGGAACCGGGATGGTAAAGTGGTACTGGTCCGGTGGATAGAAATACTCCATGTTGAATCAGAGCCCGCGAATCTTACCGCGGTTCCGGGGAGATCTCGCGAGATATCGGGCCATGCTAAATGGTGTAAAGAATAGCTCGTAAATAAAGCCGCCATCTTAGAAGGGTAACTAAGAGGTGTATACTAGCGTTATCCATGAACAGAGGGGGCGAACAATCAGTCCCATCCAGGTGCCAATAGTGGACATATACGAAGTTGGCAGTCAGAGGCAATAGGGTATGTCAATGTATTAATTGTTGGCAATAATACTTGGTAAAGGCACAGTCCGCGAGACTTCTCGCGGTTCAAGGTAGAACTCACGGGATTATGGGCCAAGGTGGACAAGCTAATGAGATGCTGATAAATATGGTGGCCATCTTGGAAAAGTATGTAAAGTAGATCCCTGAAAGGTGTGTAGCAACTTGTATATGGGTCTAAAAAAGATCTAGTGTCGAGGTGTCATAGGGATATTAATAATAATGATCACCAAAACGCTTGGGAATCAAAAATAAATATAAAGATCGTGTAAGCATTGGTGCATGATGATATACTGCAGGTAGCATAGAGAAAGCTTACCATAGGTGAATTGGTGTCAGTTGGAGTTGGTAACAACAGGGTTGTATCCAGGTTAATCATACAAAGTGAGACAGACATAAGTGTAGGTGGATGATTCACGAATGATTTGTCTGTAGGGACTAAATAACCATAAATATAAGGAGATCGATCATGTTCAGTGGTCCTAGTGTCAAAAGGTAAACCACTGATAGGCATAGGATGGTACCCCAGAGCAGATGTTATCAGATATTCTACTCAATAGTAACGAACTGGGGAGGGATATGATTACCTCAGTGAACCCCAGGGAATGTCATCATTGAGCCCTGTACGGTGTGTAGAAAGTCTATGGACCCATCTCTGTTCAATCCTGAAAAGCGTCGATTGTGAGATCTGATTGTGGGCTTCCAGGATCACCCACTGGAGAGAATCAGGATGATGATTGGTATCTTTAAAGTGCGTATATAGTCTGGTTGTGACCCTCTGACATCTAATATTACTTTTATGTTCAGTTATCCGGGTCTTGACTGTACGCATTGTCATACCTATGTACCTCAGGCCGCAGGGACAGGTTACCATATAAATGCATTGTGTTGTATTGCAATTGGTATGGCGGGTGAGGGTCCACTTGAAACTCGCGGAGAAACAGATCTCCTTAGTCACTTTAGTCTGCTTACACACTGCGCAAGAACCACACGGGTAGTGCCCTGTCACTGGAGGAAGTCCCCATAGGGTCTGTTGTGTGCTTTGTTTAATTTGTTTAGGTCTAGTGTGTATCAGGATATCCTTAAGATTCCGTGTCCGTTTATATGCAAACCGGGGCCTAGGGATGCATAGGTCACCTGTACCTAAGATAGCCCAATGTTTTAAGATGATCTTCTTAATGCGAGCTGAGTCAGGGGTAAATGATGTCACACACGTTAGAGTGTCTACCGTGGGTTTAGGGTGTACCTCAAGGAGGGCCTCCCTGGGGTTGTTCCTAGCTCGTTTCATGGAGACCCTGATTCTGCGTTCTGGGTAACCTCTTGCTTTGAGATTGGTAGCCAGAGTGCTGGCTTCTTTTGTAAAATCAGAGGTCTTAGTACAGTTACGCCTGATGCGTAGGAACTGCCCGAAGGGGAGGTTGTCTCTCAGCGCTCTGGGATGGTGACTATTATATAGTAATAGGCTATTGCGGTCAGAGGGTTTTCTATACAGTGTGGTGCTGAGTGACCCGCCCGTTAGTAGGATTTTCAGGTCTAGAAAAGGAATGTCGGTCTCCGAGATGGTGTGGGTAAATGTTAAAAATTCATTTTGATTATTGACCCAAGTGACAAACTCCTCACATGTAGAGCGATCGCCTCTCCAAAAAATGAGGATATCGTCTATAAAACGTTTCCACAATTTCAAGTTATGTAGGTATGGGTTGTTAATATTGTGGATGATGTCTCTTTCAAAAGCTGCCATGTACAAACAGGCTAGACTGGGGGCAAAGGTACTGCCCATTGAAGTCCCCTGGTTTTGATGGTATAACTGTTTCTTATATTCAAAGAAATTTTCAGTCAAAGCCAGGGTTGCGCATTCCATAATAAACGATATGGGAGTCGGTGATGTCCACTCCAGTTCGTTAAGTGCAGTTTCTATGACAGATAGTGTGGCTCTCTGGGGTATGTTCGTGTAAAGAGCCTCCACGTCAAGGGTGACAAGTAGGTCTATTTCATTAACATTATCTGTCTCCTCAATAATCCTGAGTATGTCGGTGGTGTCCCGGACATACGAAGAGGTCTGTCTCACAATGGGTTGGAGAAAGTAGTCGCAAAATCTAGAGAGGGGTTCCAATATTGAATCAATACCGGAAACTATTGGGCGGCCTGGGACCGGGATAGTACCCTTGTGGATTTTGGGTAAGGTGTAAAAATATGGAACCCTCGGTTCCTTCATTATCAAGAAGGCTGCCTCCTTCTGGCTGATCCAACCATTGGTTTCAGCCTCGAAGACCAATGTAGAAATCGTGGTGATTAGGCGGGTGGTGGGGTCCACTGTTATCGGTGTATAGTATCTGTCGTTAAGGAGTTGGCGGCTACATTCTACATCGTAGTTGACAGTACTTTGGATTACAGTGGCCCCACCCTTATCTGCCTGCTTGATTGTGATGGTTGAGTCCTCAGCGAGACTATTTGCTGCATTCAATTCAGAGTTAGATAGGTTATGGAAAGGAATGTTATTATGAGGCAGGGCTAGTTCCTTAAGAACTGCTTTTTCAAACGCTACAACTTCCACAGGGACCATGCTATTGTTAGGTGAAAAAGTCGAGGGGTTTCTCAGTCCTGAATCAACCGATTCATTGGATGGACGGTCTTGAAAAAAGGCTTTAAGCCGTACCTTCCTGAACAAGTTCTGGACCTCGCATAGGTCTCTGAATGAATCAACCCGGGGGTGGGGACAAAACCCAAGCCTTTCTCCAACACTGTCTGTTCCTGGTCAGTTAGTAGACGGTGGGATAGGTTTATCACTAGTGTTTCTTGCCCTGTGTTCTGCTCCTTGTCTCTATGTTGTAAGTTGATTGATCTTCCCAATGGACCTGTTTTTGCGATCCTCTTTTGTTGCGCCCTCTTCCTCTGCCCCAGCCTCTGTCTAAAAAAGGGGGTTGTTATGCCGGAAGATTTGAGGTGGCCCATGTTGGTATGGTGGGTATTGCCAGAATGGAGGGGGAGGGCCTTGAAAAATTGCTGGGCCCTGATATGGTGGTGCACCATAGTACTGATTAGGGTGATGTGTCCTCCTAGAATAATTGCTACCCCAACTCCCTGTACTAGAGTCACTGTCAGTCGAGCTTCTCCTATCTGAGTTATCATCCGATGAATAACTTGTTTTGACAGATGTATAGTCAGCTTTGAGGTATGGGTAGACTTTCTCTTTATCAAATTTCTGCAAATCTTTCTGCAGCTTAGATATCTTCTGTTTCATCAAATACTCCTTATTGTCAGAGATCTCGGTGTTGATTTCTGCCAGTCGAGTTTTATACGCTGTAATCTGCACAGTTGTTTTTAGTGCCCCTTCTGCGATTTGAATCCTCACTAGAAGTGCATCTGCAAGCCTTCTGGCTGTGTTAATGATTAGCACAAGCCAGTCCCTAGTGCATTTCCATGCGACTAGACACCACTCTTTTTTGAAGGTGGCATCATCCAAAAAGAGTCTTGGGAAGTTGCTCACAATCAGGCCCGAAGGAGCAATATTTGCTCGCAAGTATTCTGTCATAAGGGCTCCATGGAGCGTGATTTTAAGCCACTCCTTTTTCAGGGTGGTTAGGGAATTCCAGTCGTCCGATACTGAGCCGGAGGCGGTGGTGCCATCAGCTCCCAATAAAGATGGTGTCCTGTCTAAAATATCTGATACAGCTTCATCACCGAAGCTGAGACCCTGGTGATTGTCCATGATTAATAAAAGAATGTAGAGGTATGGGCCAATCGGGATATGGAAATTATCCCTGGTAACCTAAAGAAAAGTCCCACGGGGTGGCCCGTGCTAATAGTATACCAAACAAGAGGGACGAGGGGGCAAGATTAACGAGGTCCAACATACATGCCCCACAGAGACAGTAAGCAAAAGAAGTATGAAGTTCCTCAGAGTCTGAGTAAAAGAATGTGGAAGGTGTAGGTGAAGAAGACACCAAGGTTGGTCGTCTTACCTACAGTATAAAACAAGGGGGAATTCCCTTGTCGGAACTAGGGCTCTCACACACCTAGCAAGCTAGGTGTCATGCTTCATCATATGAGCCTGCCCCTCGTCAGGTCGGCGGTGCAATACCTGACGGGCACCCAGTACGGGGCTCTTTGGCGGGGATCTTTTGTTCCTGCCGTTGGGTGCAGTGGGGGTGAGGGGCCTAGTGTATGTGTAGATGTGCAGTGCGTGGATTAAAATAGGTCAGTTAGTCCTAATAATGTTTTATTCTGAGAGGTAAACTGCCTGAGTAAAAACAGGGAGAGTGGCAATAAACTAGCTGAAAGATTTCTAGCTATATATGCTCTACTCTCTACTGGTCAACATGTTTCATGCTCTTCGCGTCAGAAGGATCAAGGCATTTCATCAGGACCAAAAATAACTATCTACACGACATGATAAGTGAAGAACCTACATACCATGTACTCAAGTAGGTGCCCTGAATGTGGGGACAAAGAATACATATTAAAATTATTTACTCAGCATCACATTAGATGTACTCAGACAAGGTGTGGGTGTATTTAGTGCATACACACCCATGCTCTACACCGTGCTTATGGTGTGTTGAAAAGAGAGGAAAAATTACTACAACCATTCGCAACAATCGTATGTTGGAAATCCCAGCTATACATAGTAAACACATGGTAATGACATAAAAAATGGAAGGACAATCAAGGGTTGGAATTAATTTGATAAAAACATAAGTGCTGGAACACAGCTCACCTAAGATGTTGCCTAGGATTGCCTGCAACGGGGTCCGGCGGTCAAAATGGACACCAATGTGTGTCCTAGATGATGGAGAGGGGAGACAGGAGGCTGGGTGTAATCATGATGTGAGCCAATATACTCTGTGTAAGGCACACGGGGGAGGTTGGGCCCGGGGCTCTGGCGGCAGAAACATACAAGGGGCACATAACAGTAATGGGGTGCCCAGGGTCCGCTGCCGGTTCCCACCACCTGTTAAGGCAATCATAAGCCCGTGTATCCCATGTATTGGCAATCCCCGGGCGGTAACTACTCATGTTGGTGTGCACACTGTCAAACCAATACCGGTGTACGAGTCAACATGGTGTCTGCCCTTAGGGATTCCATCTACCACAAGTGGGCAGAGTGGGTTCGATGCCTCCAAGAGGGAATGGGAGGGTGGGAGATGTGAACTCAGAGCGTCCCCGATCAAGTCATCTACCCACATGTTAGTTTGGGCGTCGGGGCGATCCGGCTAGAAAAAAAGGGGGGGGGGTTTGTTTCACTTACCCACACTCGTTGAGCGCTCGTGCCCTGACCTACCCTGCCGCCGGAACCGGGATGGTAAAGTGGTACTGGTCCGGTGGATAGAAATACTCCATGTTGAATCAGAGCCCGCGAATCTTACCGCGGTTCCGGGGAGATCTCGCGAGATATCGGGCCATGCTAAATGGTGTAAAGAATAGCTCGTAAATAAAGCCGCCATCTTAGAAGGGTAACTAAGAGGTGTATACTAGCGTTATCCATGAACAGAGGGGGCGAACAATCAGTCCCATCCAGGTGCCAATAGTGGACATATACGAAGTTGGCAGTCAGAGGCAATAGGGTATGTCAATGTATTAATTGTTGGCAATAATACTTGGTAAAGGCACAGTCCGCGAGACTTCTCGCGGTTCAAGGTAGAACTCACGGGATTATGGGCCAAGGTGGACAAGCTAATGAGATGCTGATAAATATGGTGGCCATCTTGGAAAAGTATGTAAAGTAGATCCCTGAAAGGTGTGTAGCAACTTGTATATGGGTCTAAAAAAGATCTAGTGTCGAGGTGTCATAGGGATATTAATAATAATGATCACCAAAACGCTTGGGAATCAAAAATAAATATAAAGATCGTGTAAGCATTGGTGCATGATGATATACTGCAGGTAGCATAGAGAAAGCTTACCATAGGTGAATTGGTGTCAGTTGGAGTTGGTAACAACAGGGTTGTATCCAGGTTAATCATACAAAGTGAGACAGACATAAGTGTAGGTGGATGATTCACGAATGATTTGTCTGTAGGGACTAAATAACCATAAATATAAGGAGATCGATCATGTTCAGTGGTCCTAGTGTCAAAAGGTAAACCACTGATAGGCATAGGATGGTACCCCAGAGCAGATGTTATCAGATATTCTACTCAATAGTAACGAACTGGGGGAGGGATATGATTACCTCAGTGAACCCCAGGGAATGTCATCATTGAGCCCTGTACGGTGTGTAGAAAGTCTATGGACCCATCTCTGTTCAATCCTGAAAAGCGTCGATTGTGAGATCTGATTGTGGGCTTCCAGGATCACCCACTGGAGAGAATCAGGATGATGATTGGTATCTTTAAAGTGCGTATATAGTCTGGTTGTGACCCTCTGACATCTAATATTACTTTTATGTTCAGTTATCCGGGTCTTGACTGTACGCATTGTCATACCTATGTACCTCAGGCCGCAGGGACAGGTTACCATATAAATGCATTGTGTTGTATTGCAATTGGTATGGCGGGTGAGGGTCCACTTGAAACTCGCGGAGAAACAGATCTCCTTAGTCACTTTAGTCTGCTTACACACTGCGCAAGAACCACACGGGTAGTGCCCTGTCACTGGAGGAAGTCCCCATAGGGTCTGTTGTGTGCTTTGTTTAATTTGTTTAGGTCTAGTGTGTATCAGGATATCCTTAAGATTCCGTGTCCGTTTATATGCAAACCGGGGCCTAGGGATGCATAGGTCACCTGTACCTAAGATAGCCCAATGTTTTAAGATGATCTTCTTAATGCGAGCTGAGTCAGGGGTAAATGATGTCACACACGTTAGAGTGTCTACCGTGGGTTTAGGGTGTACCTCAAGGAGGGCCTCCCTGGGGTTGTTCCTAGCTCGTTTCATGGAGACCCTGATTCTGCGTTCTGGGTAACCTCTTGCTTTGAGATTGGTAGCCAGAGTGCTGGCTTCTTTTGTAAAATCAGAGGTCTTAGTACAGTTACGCCTGATGCGTAGGAACTGCCCGAAGGGGAGGTTGTCTCTCAGCGCTCTGGGATGGTGACTATTATATAGTAATAGGCTATTGCGGTCAGAGGGTTTTCTATACAGTGTGGTGCTGAGTGACCCGCCCGTTAGTAGGATTTTCAGGTCTAGAAAAGGAATGTCGGTCTCCGAGATGGTGTGGGTAAATGTTAAAAATTCATTTTGATTATTGACCCAAGTGACAAACTCCTCACATGTAGAGCGATCGCCTCTCCAAAAAATGAGGATATCGTCTATAAAACGTTTCCACAATTTCAAGTTATGTAGGTATGGGTTGTTAATATTGTGGATGATGTCTCTTTCAAAAGCTGCCATGTACAAACAGGCTAGACTGGGGGCAAAGGTACTGCCCATTGAAGTCCCCTGGTTTTGATGGTATAACTGTTTCTTATATTCAAAGAAATTTTCAGTCAAAGCCAGGGTTGCGCATTCCATAATAAACGATATGGGAGTCGGTGATGTCCACTCCAGTTCGTTAAGTGCAGTTTCTATGACAGATAGTGTGGCTCTCTGGGGTATGTTCGTGTAAAGAGCCTCCACGTCAAGGGTGACAAGTAGGTCTATTTCATTAACATTATCTGTCTCCTCAATAATCCTGAGTATGTCGGTGGTGTCCCGGACATACGAAGAGGTCTGTCTCACAATGGGTTGGAGAAAGTAGTCGCAAAATCTAGAGAGGGGTTCCAATATTGAATCAATACCGGAAACTATTGGGCGGCCTGGGACCGGGATAGTACCCTTGTGGATTTTGGGTAAGGTGTAAAAATATGGAACCCTCGGTTCCTTCATTATCAAGAAGGCTGCCTCCTTCTGGCTGATCCAACCATTGGTTTCAGCCTCGAAGACCAATGTAGAAATCGTGGTGATTAGGCGGGTGGTGGGGTCCACTGTTATCGGTGTATAGTATCTGTCGTTAAGGAGTTGGCGGCTACATTCTACATCGTAGTTGACAGTACTTTGGATTACAGTGGCCCCACCCTTATCTGCCTGCTTGATTGTGATGGTTGAGTCCTCAGCGAGACTATTTGCTGCATTCAATTCAGAGTTAGATAGGTTATGGAAAGGAATGTTATTATGAGGCAGGGCTAGTTCCTTAAGAACTGCTTTTTCAAACGCTACAACTTCCACAGGGACCATGCTATTGTTAGGTGAAAAAGTCGAGGGGTTTCTCAGTCCTGAATCAACCGATTCATTGGATGGACGGTCTTGAAAAAGGCTTTAAGCCGTACCTTCCTGAACAAGTTCTGGACCTCGCATAGGTCTCTGAATGAATCAACCCGGGGGTGGGGACAAAACCCAAGCCTTTCTCCAACACTGTCTGTTCCTGGTCAGTTAGTAGACGGTGGGATAGGTTTATCACTAGTGTTTCTTGCCCTGTGTTCTGCTCCTTGTCTCTATGTTGTAAGTTGATTGATCTTCCCAATGGACCTGTTTTTGCGATCCTCTTTTGTTGCGCCCTCTTCCTCTGCCCCAGCCTCTGTCTAAAAAAGGGGGTTGTTATGCCGGAAGATTTGAGGTGGCCCATGTTGGTATGGTGGGTATTGCCAGAATGGAGGGGGAGGGCCTTGAAAAATTGCTGGGCCCTGATATGGTGGTGCACCATAGTACTGATTAGGGTGATGTGTCCTCCTAGAATAATTGCTACCCCAACTCCCTGTACTAGAGTCACTGTCAGTCGAGCTTCTCCTATCTGAGTTATCATCCGATGAATAACTTGTTTTGACAGATGTATAGTCAGCTTTGAGGTATGGGTAGACTTTCTCTTTATCAAATTTCTGCAAATCTTTCTGCAGCTTAGATATCTTCTGTTTCATCAAATACTCCTTATTGTCAGAGATCTCGGTGTTGATTTCTGCCAGTCGAGTTTTATACGCTGTAATCTGCACAGTTGTTTTTAGTGCCCCTTCTGCGATTTGAATCCTCACTAGAAGTGCATCTGCAAGCCTTCTGGCTGTGTTAATGATTAGCACAAGCCAGTCCCTAGTGCATTTCCATGCGACTAGACACCACTCTTTTTTGAAGGTGGCATCATCCAAAAAGAGTCTTGGGAAGTTGCTCACAATCAGGCCCGAAGGAGCAATATTTGCTCGCAAGTATTCTGTCATAAGGGCTCCATGGAGCGTGATTTTAAGCCACTCCTTTTTCAGGGTGGTTAGGGAATTCCAGTCGTCCGATACTGAGCCGGAGGCGGTGGTGCCATCAGCTCCCAATAAAGATGGTGTCCTGTCTAAAATATCTGATACAGCTTCATCACCGAAGCTGAGACCCTGGTGATTGTCCATGATTAATAAAAGAATGTAGAGGTATGGGCCAATCGGGATATGGAAATTATCCCTGGTAACCTAAAGAAAAGTCCCACGGGGTGGCCCGTGCTAATAGTATACCAAACAAGAGGGACGAGGGGGCAAGATTAACGAGGTCCAACATACATGCCCCACAGAGACAGTAAGCAAAAGAAGTATGAAGTTCCTCAGAGTCTGAGTAAAAGAATGTGGAAGGTGTAGGTGAAGAAGACACCAAGGTTGGTCGTCTTACCTACAGTATAAAACAAGGGGGAATTCCCTTGTCGGAACTAGGGCTCTCACACACCTAGCAAGCTAGGTGTCATGCTTCATCATATGAGCCTGCCCCTCGTCAGGTCGGCGGTGCAATACCTGACGGGCACCCAGTACGGGGCTCTTTGGCGGGGATCTTTTGTTCCTGCCGTTGGGTGCAGTGGGGGTGAGGGGCCTAGTGTATGTGTAGATGTGCAGTGCGTGGATTAAAATAGGTCAGTTAGTCCTAATAATGTTTTATTCTGAGAGGTAAACTGCCTGAGTAAAAACAGGGAGAGTGGCAATAAACTAGCTGAAAGATTTCTAGCTATATATGCTCTACTCTCTACTGGTCAACATGTTTCATGCTCTTCGCGTCAGAAGGATCAAGGCATTTCATCAGGACCAAAAATAACTATCTACACGACATGATAAGTGAAGAACCTACATACCATGTACTCAAGTAGGTGCCCTGAATGTGGGGACAAAGAATACATATTAAAATTATTTACTCAGCATCACATTAGATGTACTCAGACAAGGTGTGGGTGTATTTAGTGCATACACACCCATGCTCTACACCGTGCTTATGGTGTGTTGAAAAGAGAGGAAAAATTACTACAACCATTCGCAACAATCGTATGTTGGAAATCCCAGCTATACATAGTAAACACATGGTAATGACATAAAAAATGGAAGGACAATCAAGGGTTGGAATTAATTTGATAAAAACATAAGTGCTGGAACACAGCTCACCTAAGATGTTGCCTAGGATTGCCTGCAACGGGGTCCGGCGGTCAAAATGGACACCAATGTGTGTCCTAGATGATGGAGAGGGGAGACAGGAGGCTGGGTGTAATCATGATGTGAGCCAATATACTCTGTGTAAGGCACACGGGGGAGGTTGGGCCCGGGGCTCTGGCGGCAGAAACATACAAGGGGCACATAACAGTAATGGGGTGCCCAGGGTCCGCTGCCGGTTCCCACCACCTGTTAAGGCAATCATAAGCCCGTGTATCCCATGTATTGGCAATCCCCGGGCGGTAACTACTCATGTTGGTGTGCACACTGTCAAACCAATACCGGTGTACGAGTCAACATGGTGTCTGCCCTTAGGGATTCCATCTACCACAAGTGGGCAGAGTGGGTTCGATGCCTCCAAGAGGGAATGGGAGGGTGGGAGATGTGAACTCAGAGCGTCCCCGATCAAGTCATCTACCCACATGTTAGTTTGGGCGTCGGGGCGATCCGGCTAGAAAAAAAGGGGGGGGGGTTTGTTTCACTTACCCACACTCGTTGAGCGCTCGTGCCCTGACCTACCCTGCCGCCGGAACCGGGATGGTAAAGTGGTACTGGTCCGGTGGATAGAAATACTCCATGTTGAATCAGAGCCCGCGAATCTTACCGCGGTTCCGGGGAGATCTCGCGAGATATCGGGCCATGCTAAATGGTGTAAAGAATAGCTCGTAAATAAAGCCGCCATCTTAGAAGGGTAACTAAGAGGTGTATACTAGCGTTATCCATGAACAGAGGGGGCGAACAATCAGTCCCATCCAGGTGCCAATAGTGGACATATACGAAGTTGGCAGTCAGAGGCAATAGGGTATGTCAATGTATTAATTGTTGGCAATAATACTTGGTAAAGGCACAGTCCGCGAGACTTCTCGCGGTTCAAGGTAGAACTCACGGGATTATGGGCCAAGGTGGACAAGCTAATGAGATGCTGATAAATATGGTGGCCATCTTGGAAAAGTATGTAAAGTAGATCCCTGAAAGGTGTGTAGCAACTTGTATATGGGTCTAAAAAAGATCTAGTGTCGAGGTGTCATAGGGATATTAATAATAATGATCACCAAAACGCTTGGGAATCAAAAATAAATATAAAGATCGTGTAAGCATTGGTGCATGATGATATACTGCAGGTAGCATAGAGAAAGCTTACCATAGGTGAATTGGTGTCAGTTGGAGTTGGTAACAACAGGGTTGTATCCAGGTTAATCATACAAAGTGAGACAGACATAAGTGTAGGTGGATGATTCACGAATGATTTGTCTGTAGGGACTAAATAACCATAAATATAAGGAGATCGATCATGTTCAGTGGTCCTAGTGTCAAAAGGTAAACCACTGATAGGCATAGGATGGTACCCCAGAGCAGATGTTATCAGATATTCTACTCAATAGTAACGAACTGGGGGAGGGATATGATTACCTCAGTGAACCCCAGGGAATGTCATCATTGAGCCCTGTACGGTGTGTAGAAAGTCTATGGACCCATCTCTGTTCAATCCTGAAAAGCGTCGATTGTGAGATCTGATTGTGGGCTTCCAGGATCACCCACTGGAGAGAATCAGGATGATGATTGGTATCTTTAAAGTGCGTATATAGTCTGGTTGTGACCCTCTGACATCTAATATTACTTTTATGTTCAGTTATCCGGGTCTTGACTGTACGCATTGTCATACCTATGTACCTCAGGCCGCAGGGACAGGTTACCATATAAATGCATTGTGTTGTATTGCAATTGGTATGGCGGGTGAGGGTCCACTTGAAACTCGCGGAGAAACAGATCTCCTTAGTCACTTTAGTCTGCTTACACACTGCGCAAGAACCACACGGGTAGTGCCCTGTCACTGGAGGAAGTCCCCATAGGGTCTGTTGTGTGCTTTGTTTAATTTGTTTAGGTCTAGTGTGTATCAGGATATCCTTAAGATTCCGTGTCCGTTTATATGCAAACCGGGGCCTAGGGATGCATAGGTCACCTGTACCTAAGATAGCCCAATGTTTTAAGATGATCTTCTTAATGCGAGCTGAGTCAGGGGTAAATGATGTCACACACGTTAGAGTGTCTACCGTGGGTTTAGGGTGTACCTCAAGGAGGGCCTCCCTGGGGTTGTTCCTAGCTCGTTTCATGGAGACCCTGATTCTGCGTTCTGGGTAACCTCTTGCTTTGAGATTGGTAGCCAGAGTGCTGGCTTCTTTTGTAAAATCAGAGGTCTTAGTACAGTTACGCCTGATGCGTAGGAACTGCCCGAAGGGGAGGTTGTCTCTCAGCGCTCTGGGATGGTGACTATTATATAGTAATAGGCTATTGCGGTCAGAGGGTTTTCTATACAGTGTGGTGCTGAGTGACCCGCCCGTTAGTAGGATTTTCAGGTCTAGAAAAGGAATGTCGGTCTCCGAGATGGTGTGGGTAAATGTTAAAAATTCATTTTGATTATTGACCCAAGTGACAAACTCCTCACATGTAGAGCGATCGCCTCTCCAAAAAATGAGGATATCGTCTATAAAACGTTTCCACAATTTCAAGTTATGTAGGTATGGGTTGTTAATATTGTGGATGATGTCTCTTTCAAAAGCTGCCATGTACAAACAGGCTAGACTGGGGGCAAAGGTACTGCCCATTGAAGTCCCCTGGTTTTGATGGTATAACTGTTTCTTATATTCAAAGAAATTTTCAGTCAAAGCCAGGGTTGCGCATTCCATAATAAACGATATGGGAGTCGGTGATGTCCACTCCAGTTCGTTAAGTGCAGTTTCTATGACAGATAGTGTGGCTCTCTGGGGTATGTTCGTGTAAAGAGCCTCCACGTCAAGGGTGACAAGTAGGTCTATTTCATTAACATTATCTGTCTCCTCAATAATCCTGAGTATGTCGGTGGTGTCCCGGACATACGAAGAGGTCTGTCTCACAATGGGTTGGAGAAAGTAGTCGCAAAATCTAGAGAGGGGTTCCAATATTGAATCAATACCGGAAACTATTGGGCGGCCTGGGACCGGGATAGTACCCTTGTGGATTTTGGGTAAGGTGTAAAAATATGGAACCCTCGGTTCCTTCATTATCAAGAAGGCTGCCTCCTTCTGGCTGATCCAACCATTGGTTTCAGCCTCGAAGACCAATGTAGAAATCGTGGTGATTAGGCGGGTGGTGGGGTCCACTGTTATCGGTGTATAGTATCTGTCGTTAAGGAGTTGGCGGCTACATTCTACATCGTAGTTGACAGTACTTTGGATTACAGTGGCCCCACCCTTATCTGCCTGCTTGATTGTGATGGTTGAGTCCTCAGCGAGACTATTTGCTGCATTCAATTCAGAGTTAGATAGGTTATGGAAAGGAATGTTATTATGAGGCAGGGCTAGTTCCTTAAGAACTGCTTTTTCAAACGCTACAACTTCCACAGGGACCATGCTATTGTTAGGTGAAAAAGTCGAGGGGTTTCTCAGTCCTGAATCAACCGATTCATTGGATGGACGGTCTTGAAAAAAGGCTTTAAGCCGTACCTTCCTGAACAAGTTCTGGACCTCGCATAGGTCTCTGAATGAATCAACCCGGGGGTGGGGACAAAACCCAAGCCTTTCTCCAACACTGTCTGTTCCTGGTCAGTTAGTAGACGGTGGGATAGGTTTATCACTAGTGTTTCTTGCCCTGTGTTCTGCTCCTTGTCTCTATGTTGTAAGTTGATTGATCTTCCCAATGGACCTGTTTTTGCGATCCTCTTTTGTTGCGCCCTCTTCCTCTGCCCCAGCCTCTGTCTAAAAAAGGGGGTTGTTATGCCGGAAGATTTGAGGTGGCCCATGTTGGTATGGTGGGTATTGCCAGAATGGAGGGGGAGGGCCTTGAAAAATTGCTGGGCCCTGATATGGTGGTGCACCATAGTACTGATTAGGGTGATGTGTCCTCCTAGAATAATTGCTACCCCAACTCCCTGTACTAGAGTCACTGTCAGTCGAGCTTCTCCTATCTGAGTTATCATCCGATGAATAACTTGTTTTGACAGATGTATAGTCAGCTTTGAGGTATGGGTAGACTTTCTCTTTATCAAATTTCTGCAAATCTTTCTGCAGCTTAGATATCTTCTGTTTCATCAAATACTCCTTATTGTCAGAGATCTCGGTGTTGATTTCTGCCAGTCGAGTTTTATACGCTGTAATCTGCACAGTTGTTTTTAGTGCCCCTTCTGCGATTTGAATCCTCACTAGAAGTGCATCTGCAAGCCTTCTGGCTGTGTTAATGATTAGCACAAGCCAGTCCCTAGTGCATTTCCATGCGACTAGACACCACTCTTTTTTGAAGGTGGCATCATCCAAAAAGAGTCTTGGGAAGTTGCTCACAATCAGGCCCGAAGGAGCAATATTTGCTCGCAAGTATTCTGTCATAAGGGCTCCATGGAGCGTGATTTTAAGCCACTCCTTTTTCAGGGTGGTTAGGGAATTCCAGTCGTCCGATACTGAGCCGGAGGCGGTGGTGCCATCAGCTCCCAATAAAGATGGTGTCCTGTCTAAAATATCTGATACAGCTTCATCACCGAAGCTGAGACCCTGGTGATTGTCCATGATTAATAAAAGAATGTAGAGGTATGGGCCAATCGGGATATGGAAATTATCCCTGGTAACCTAAAGAAAAGTCCCACGGGGTGGCCCGTGCTAATAGTATACCAAACAAGAGGGACGAGGGGGCAAGATTAACGAGGTCCAACATACATGCCCCACAGAGACAGTAAGCAAAAGAAGTATGAAGTTCCTCAGAGTCTGAGTAAAAGAATGTGGAAGGTGTAGGTGAAGAAGACACCAAGGTTGGTCGTCTTACCTACAGTATAAAACAAGGGGGAATTCCTTGTCGGAACTAGGGCTCTCACACACCTAGCAAGCTAGGTGTCATGCTTCATCATATGAGCCTGCCCCTCGTCAGGTCGGCGGTGCAATACCTGACGGGCACCCAGTACGGGGCTCTTTGGCGGGGATCTTTTGTTCCTGCCGTTGGGTGCAGTGGGGGTGAGGGGCCTAGTGTATGTGTAGATGTGCAGTGCGTGGATTAAAATAGGTCAGTTAGTCCTAATAATGTTTTATTCTGAGAGGTAAACTGCCTGAGTAAAAACAGGGAGAGTGGCAATAAACTAGCTGAAAGATTTCTAGCTATATATGCTCTACTCTCTACTGGTCAACATGTTTCATGCTCTTCGCGTCAGAAGGATCAAGGCATTTCATCAGGACCAAAAATAACTATCTACACGACATGATAAGTGAAGAACCTACATACCATGTACTCAAGTAGGTGCCCTGAATGTGGGGACAAAGAATACATATTAAAATTATTTACTCAGCATCACATTAGATGTACTCAGACAAGGTGTGGGTGTATTTAGTGCATACACACCCATGCTCTACACCGTGCTTATGGTGTGTTGAAAAGAGAGGAAAAATTACTACAACCATTCGCAACAATCGTATGTTGGAAATCCCAGCTATACATAGTAAACACATGGTAATGACATAAAAAATGGAAGGACAATCAAGGGTTGGAATTAATTTGATAAAAACATAAGTGCTGGAACACAGCTCACCTAAGATGTTGCCTAGGATTGCCTGCAACGGGGTCCGGCGGTCAAAATGGACACCAATGTGTGTCCTAGATGATGGAGAGGGGAGACAGGAGGCTGGGTGTAATCATGATGTGAGCCAATATACTCTGTGTAAGGCACACGGGGGGAGGTTGGGCCCGGGGCTCTGGCGGCAGAAACATACAAGGGGCACATAACAGTAATGGGGTGCCCAGGGTCCGCTGCCGGTTCCCACCACCTGTTAAGGCAATCATAAGCCCGTGTATCCCATGTATTGGCAATCCCCGGGCGGTAACTACTCATGTTGGTGTGCACACTGTCAAACCAATACCGGTGTACGAGTCAACATGGTGTCTGCCCTTAGGGATTCCATCTACCACAAGTGGGCAGAGTGGGTTCGATGCCTCCAAGAGGGAATGGGAGGGTGGGAGATGTGAACTCAGAGCGTCCCCGATCAAGTCATCTACCCACATGTTAGTTTGGGCGTCGGGGCGATCCGGCTAGAAAAAAAGGGGGGGGGGTTTGTTTCACTTACCCACACTCGTTGAGCGCTCGTGCCCTGACCTACCCTGCCGCCGGAACCGGGATGGTAAAGTGGTACTGGTCCGGTGGATAGAAATACTCCATGTTGAATCAGAGCCCGCGAATCTTACCGCGGTTCCGGGGAGATCTCGCGAGATATCGGGCCATGCTAAATGGTGTAAAGAATAGCTCGTAAATAAAGCCGCCATCTTAGAAGGGTAACTAAGAGGTGTATACTAGCGTTATCCATGAACAGAGGGGGCGAACAATCAGTCCCATCCAGGTGCCAATAGTGGACATATACGAAGTTGGCAGTCAGAGGCAATAGGGTATGTCAATGTATTAATTGTTGGCAATAATACTTGGTAAAGGCACAGTCCGCGAGACTTCTCGCGGTTCAAGGTAGAACTCACGGGATTATGGGCCAAGGTGGACAAGCTAATGAGATGCTGATAAATATGGTGGCCATCTTGGAAAAGTATGTAAAGTAGATCCCTGAAAGGTGTGTAGCAACTTGTATATGGGTCTAAAAAAGATCTAGTGTCGAGGTGTCATAGGGATATTAATAATAATGATCACCAAAACGCTTGGGAATCAAAAATAAATATAAAGATCGTGTAAGCATTGGTGCATGATGATATACTGCAGGTAGCATAGAGAAAGCTTACCATAGGTGAATTGGTGTCAGTTGGAGTTGGTAACAACAGGGTTGTATCCAGGTTAATCATACAAAGTGAGACAGACATAAGTGTAGGTGGATGATTCACGAATGATTTGTCTGTAGGGACTAAATAACCATAAATATAAGGAGATCGATCATGTTCAGTGGTCCTAGTGTCAAAAGGTAAACCACTGATAGGCATAGGATGGTACCCCAGAGCAGATGTTATCAGATATTCTACTCAATAGTAACGAACTGGGGGAGGGATATGATTACCTCAGTGAACCCCAGGGAATGTCATCATTGAGCCCTGTACGGTGTGTAGAAAGTCTATGGACCCATCTCTGTTCAATCCTGAAAAGCGTCGATTGTGAGATCTGATTGTGGGCTTCCAGGATCACCCACTGGAGAGAATCAGGATGATGATTGGTATCTTTAAAGTGCGTATATAGTCTGGTTGTGACCCTCTGACATCTAATATTACTTTTATGTTCAGTTATCCGGGTCTTGACTGTACGCATTGTCATACCTATGTACCTCAGGCCGCAGGGACAGGTTACCATATAAATGCATTGTGTTGTATTGCAATTGGTATGGCGGGTGAGGGTCCACTTGAAACTCGCGGAGAAACAGATCTCCTTAGTCACTTTAGTCTGCTTACACACTGCGCAAGAACCACACGGGTAGTGCCCTGTCACTGGAGGAAGTCCCCATAGGGTCTGTTGTGTGCTTTGTTTAATTTGTTTAGGTCTAGTGTGTATCAGGATATCCTTAAGATTCCGTGTCCGTTTATATGCAAACCGGGGCCTAGGGATGCATAGGTCACCTGTACCTAAGATAGCCCAATGTTTTAAGATGATCTTCTTAATGCGAGCTGAGTCAGGGGTAAATGATGTCACACACGTTAGAGTGTCTACCGTGGGTTTAGGGTGTACCTCAAGGAGGGCCTCCCTGGGGTTGTTCCTAGCTCGTTTCATGGAGACCCTGATTCTGCGTTCTGGGTAACCTCTTGCTTTGAGATTGGTAGCCAGAGTGCTGGCTTCTTTTGTAAAATCAGAGGTCTTAGTACAGTTACGCCTGATGCGTAGGAACTGCCCGAAGGGGAGGTTGTCTCTCAGCGCTCTGGGATGGTGACTATTATATAGTAATAGGCTATTGCGGTCAGAGGGTTTTCTATACAGTGTGGTGCTGAGTGACCCGCCCGTTAGTAGGATTTTCAGGTCTAGAAAAGGAATGTCGGTCTCCGAGATGGTGTGGGTAAATGTTAAAAATTCATTTTGATTATTGACCCAAGTGACAAACTCCTCACATGTAGAGCGATCGCCTCTCCAAAAAATGAGGATATCGTCTATAAAACGTTTCCACAATTTCAAGTTATGTAGGTATGGGTTGTTAATATTGTGGATGATGTCTCTTTCAAAAGCTGCCATGTACAAACAGGCTAGACTGGGGGCAAAGGTACTGCCCATTGAAGTCCCCTGGTTTTGATGGTATAACTGTTTCTTATATTCAAAGAAATTTTCAGTCAAAGCCAGGGTTGCGCATTCCATAATAAACGATATGGGAGTCGGTGATGTCCACTCCAGTTCGTTAAGTGCAGTTTCTATGACAGATAGTGTGGCTCTCTGGGGTATGTTCGTGTAAAGAGCCTCCACGTCAAGGGTGACAAGTAGGTCTATTTCATTAACATTATCTGTCTCCTCAATAATCCTGAGTATGTCGGTGGTGTCCCGGACATACGAAGAGGTCTGTCTCACAATGGGTTGGAGAAAGTAGTCGCAAAATCTAGAGAGGGGTTCCAATATTGAATCAATACCGGAAACTATTGGGCGGCCTGGGACCGGGATAGTACCCTTGTGGATTTTGGGTAAGGTGTAAAAATATGGAACCCTCGGTTCCTTCATTATCAAGAAGGCTGCCTCCTTCTGGCTGATCCAACCATTGGTTTCAGCCTCGAAGACCAATGTAGAAATCGTGGTGATTAGGCGGGTGGTGGGGTCCACTGTTATCGGTGTATAGTATCTGTCGTTAAGGAGTTGGCGGCTACATTCTACATCGTAGTTGACAGTACTTTGGATTACAGTGGCCCCACCCTTATCTGCCTGCTTGATTGTGATGGTTGAGTCCTCAGCGAGACTATTTGCTGCATTCAATTCAGAGTTAGATAGGTTATGGAAAGGAATGTTATTATGAGGCAGGGCTAGTTCCTTAAGAACTGCTTTTTCAAACGCTACAACTTCCACAGGGACCATGCTATTGTTAGGTGAAAAAGTCGAGGGGTTTCTCAGTCCTGAATCAACCGATTCATTGGATGGACGGTCTTGAAAAAGGCTTTAAGCCGTACCTTCCTGAACAAGTTCTGGACCTCGCATAGGTCTCTGAATGAATCAACCCGGGGGTGGGGACAAAACCCAAGCCTTTCTCCAACACTGTCTGTTCCTGGTCAGTTAGTAGACGGTGGGATAGGTTTATCACTAGTGTTTCTTGCCCTGTGTTCTGCTCCTTGTCTCTATGTTGTAAGTTGATTGATCTTCCCAATGGACCTGTTTTTGCGATCCTCTTTTGTTGCGCCCTCTTCCTCTGCCCCAGCCTCTGTCTAAAAAAGGGGGTTGTTATGCCGGAAGATTTGAGGTGGCCCATGTTGGTATGGTGGGTATTGCCAGAATGGAGGGGGAGGGCCTTGAAAAATTGCTGGGCCCTGATATGGTGGTGCACCATAGTACTGATTAGGGTGATGTGTCCTCCTAGAATAATTGCTACCCCAACTCCCTGTACTAGAGTCACTGTCAGTCGAGCTTCTCCTATCTGAGTTATCATCCGATGAATAACTTGTTTTGACAGATGTATAGTCAGCTTTGAGGTATGGGTAGACTTTCTCTTTATCAAATTTCTGCAAATCTTTCTGCAGCTTAGATATCTTCTGTTTCATCAAATACTCCTTATTGTCAGAGATCTCGGTGTTGATTTCTGCCAGTCGAGTTTTATACGCTGTAATCTGCACAGTTGTTTTTAGTGCCCCTTCTGCGATTTGAATCCTCACTAGAAGTGCATCTGCAAGCCTTCTGGCTGTGTTAATGATTAGCACAAGCCAGTCCCTAGTGCATTTCCATGCGACTAGACACCACTCTTTTTGAAGGTGGCATCATCCAAAAAGAGTCTTGGGAAGTTGCTCACAATCAGGCCCGAAGGAGCAATATTTGCTCGCAAGTATTCTGTCATAAGGGCTCCATGGAGCGTGATTTTAAGCCACTCCTTTTTCAGGGTGGTTAGGGAATTCCAGTCGTCCGATACTGAGCCGGAGGCGGTGGTGCCATCAGCTCCCAATAAAGATGGTGTCCTGTCTAAAATATCTGATACAGCTTCATCACCGAAGCTGAGACCCTGGTGATTGTCCATGATTAATAAAAGAATGTAGAGGTATGGGCCAATCGGGATATGGAAATTATCCCTGGTAACCTAAAGAAAAGTCCCACGGGGGTGGCCCGTGCTAATAGTATACCAAACAAGAGGGACGAGGGGGCAAGATTAACGAGGTCCAACATACATGCCCCACAGAGACAGTAAGCAAAAGAAGTATGAAGTTCCTCAGAGTCTGAGTAAAAGAATGTGGAAGGTGTAGGTGAAGAAGACACCAAGGTTGGTCGTCTTACCTACAGTATAAAACAAGGGGGAATTCCCTTGTCGGAACTAGGGCTCTCACACACCTAGCAAGCTAGGTGTCATGCTTCATCATATGAGCCTGCCCCTCGTCAGGTCGGCGGTGCAATACCTGACGGGCACCCAGTACGGGGCTCTTTGGCGGGGATCTTTTGTTCCTGCCGTTGGGTGCAGTGGGGGTGAGGGGCCTAGTGTATGTGTAGATGTGCAGTGCGTGGATTAAAATAGGTCAGTTAGTCCTAATAATGTTTTATTCTGAGAGGTAAACTGCCTGAGTAAAAACAGGGAGAGTGGCAATAAACTAGCTGAAAGATTTCTAGCTATATATGCTCTACTCTCTACTGGTCAACATGTTTCATGCTCTTCGCGTCAGAAGGATCAAGGCATTTCATCAGGACCAAAAATAACTATCTACACGACATGATAAGTGAAGAACCTACATACCATGTACTCAAGTAGGTGCCCTGAATGTGGGGACAAAGAATACATATTAAAATTATTTACTCAGCATCACATTAGATGTACTCAGACAAGGTGTGGGTGTATTTAGTGCATACACACCCATGCTCTACACCGTGCTTATGGTGTGTTGAAAAGAGAGGAAAAATTACTACAACCATTCGCAACAATCGTATGTTGGAAATCCCAGCTATACATAGTAAACACATGGTAATGACATAAAAAATGGAAGGACAATCAAGGGTTGGAATTAATTTGATAAAAACATAAGTGCTGGAACACAGCTCACCTAAGATGTTGCCTAGGATTGCCTGCAACGGGGTCCGGCGGTCAAAATGGACACCAATGTGTGTCCTAGATGATGGAGAGGGGAGACAGGAGGCTGGGTGTAATCATGATGTGAGCCAATATACTCTGTGTAAGGCACACGGGGGAGGTTGGGCCCGGGGCTCTGGCGGCAGAAACATACAAGGGGCACATAACAGTAATGGGGTGCCCAGGGTCCGCTGCCGGTTCCCACCACCTGTTAAGGCAATCATAAGCCCGTGTATCCCATGTATTGGCAATCCCCGGGCGGTAACTACTCATGTTGGTGTGCACACTGTCAAACCAATACCGGTGTACGAGTCAACATGGTGTCTGCCCTTAGGGATTCCATCTACCACAAGTGGGCAGAGTGGGTTCGATGCCTCCAAGAGGGAATGGGAGGGTGGGAGATGTGAACTCAGAGCGTCCCCGATCAAGTCATCTACCCACATGTTAGTTTGGGCGTCGGGGCGATCCGGCTAGAAAAAAAGGGGGGGGGGTTTGTTTCACTTACCCACACTCGTTGAGCGCTCGTGCCCTGACCTACCCTGCCGCCGGAACCGGGATGGTAAAGTGGTACTGGTCCGGTGGATAGAAATACTCCATGTTGAATCAGAGCCCGCGAATCTTACCGCGGTTCCGGGGAGATCTCGCGAGATATCGGGCCATGCTAAATGGTGTAAAGAATAGCTCGTAAATAAAGCCGCCATCTTAGAAGGGTAACTAAGAGGTGTATACTAGCGTTATCCATGAACAGAGGGGGCGAACAATCAGTCCCATCCAGGTGCCAATAGTGGACATATACGAAGTTGGCAGTCAGAGGCAATAGGGTATGTCAATGTATTAATTGTTGGCAATAATACTTGGTAAAGGCACAGTCCGCGAGACTTCTCGCGGTTCAAGGTAGAACTCACGGGATTATGGGCCAAGGTGGACAAGCTAATGAGATGCTGATAAATATGGTGGCCATCTTGGAAAAGTATGTAAAGTAGATCCCTGAAAGGTGTGTAGCAACTTGTATATGGGTCTAAAAAAGATCTAGTGTCGAGGTGTCATAGGGATATTAATAATAATGATCACCAAAACGCTTGGGAATCAAAAATAAATATAAAGATCGTGTAAGCATTGGTGCATGATGATATACTGCAGGTAGCATAGAGAAAGCTTACCATAGGTGAATTGGTGTCAGTTGGAGTTGGTAACAACAGGGTTGTATCCAGGTTAATCATACAAAGTGAGACAGACATAAGTGTAGGTGGATGATTCACGAATGATTTGTCTGTAGGGACTAAATAACCATAAATATAAGGAGATCGATCATGTTCAGTGGTCCTAGTGTCAAAAGGTAAACCACTGATAGGCATAGGATGGTACCCCAGAGCAGATGTTATCAGATATTCTACTCAATAGTAACGAACTGGGGGAGGGATATGATTACCTCAGTGAACCCCAGGGAATGTCATCATTGAGCCCTGTACGGTGTGTAGAAAGTCTATGGACCCATCTCTGTTCAATCCTGAAAAGCGTCGATTGTGAGATCTGATTGTGGGCTTCCAGGATCACCCACTGGAGAGAATCAGGATGATGATTGGTATCTTTAAAGTGCGTATATAGTCTGGTTGTGACCCTCTGACATCTAATATTACTTTTATGTTCAGTTATCCGGGTCTTGACTGTACGCATTGTCATACCTATGTACCTCAGGCCGCAGGGACAGGTTACCATATAAATGCATTGTGTTGTATTGCAATTGGTATGGCGGGTGAGGGTCCACTTGAAACTCGCGGAGAAACAGATCTCCTTAGTCACTTTAGTCTGCTTACACACTGCGCAAGAACCACACGGGTAGTGCCCTGTCACTGGAGGAAGTCCCCATAGGGTCTGTTGTGTGCTTTGTTTAATTTGTTTAGGTCTAGTGTGTATCAGGATATCCTTAAGATTCCGTGTCCGTTTATATGCAAACCGGGGCCTAGGGATGCATAGGTCACCTGTACCTAAGATAGCCCAATGTTTTAAGATGATCTTCTTAATGCGAGCTGAGTCAGGGGTAAATGATGTCACACACGTTAGAGTGTCTACCGTGGGTTTAGGGTGTACCTCAAGGAGGGCCTCCCTGGGGTTGTTCCTAGCTCGTTTCATGGAGACCCTGATTCTGCGTTCTGGGTAACCTCTTGCTTTGAGATTGGTAGCCAGAGTGCTGGCTTCTTTTGTAAAATCAGAGGTCTTAGTACAGTTACGCCTGATGCGTAGGAACTGCCCGAAGGGGAGGTTGTCTCTCAGCGCTCTGGGATGGTGACTATTATATAGTAATAGGCTATTGCGGTCAGAGGGTTTTCTATACAGTGTGGTGCTGAGTGACCCGCCCGTTAGTAGGATTTTCAGGTCTAGAAAAGGAATGTCGGTCTCCGAGATGGTGTGGGTAAATGTTAAAAATTCATTTTGATTATTGACCCAAGTGACAAACTCCTCACATGTAGAGCGATCGCCTCTCCAAAAAATGAGGATATCGTCTATAAAACGTTTCCACAATTTCAAGTTATGTAGGTATGGGTTGTTAATATTGTGGATGATGTCTCTTTCAAAAGCTGCCATGTACAAACAGGCTAGACTGGGGGCAAAGGTACTGCCCATTGAAGTCCCCTGGTTTTGATGGTATAACTGTTTCTTATATTCAAAGAAATTTTCAGTCAAAGCCAGGGTTGCGCATTCCATAATAAACGATATGGGAGTCGGTGATGTCCACTCCAGTTCGTTAAGTGCAGTTTCTATGACAGATAGTGTGGCTCTCTGGGGTATGTTCGTGTAAAGAGCCTCCACGTCAAGGGTGACAAGTAGGTCTATTTCATTAACATTATCTGTCTCCTCAATAATCCTGAGTATGTCGGTGGTGTCCCGGACATACGAAGAGGTCTGTCTCACAATGGGTTGGAGAAAGTAGTCGCAAAATCTAGAGAGGGGTTCCAATATTGAATCAATACCGGAAACTATTGGGCGGCCTGGGACCGGGATAGTACCCTTGTGGATTTTGGGTAAGGTGTAAAAATATGGAACCCTCGGTTCCTTCATTATCAAGAAGGCTGCCTCCTTCTGGCTGATCCAACCATTGGTTTCAGCCTCGAAGACCAATGTAGAAATCGTGGTGATTAGGCGGGTGGTGGGGTCCACTGTTATCGGTGTATAGTATCTGTCGTTAAGGAGTTGGCGGCTACATTCTACATCGTAGTTGACAGTACTTTGGATTACAGTGGCCCCACCCTTATCTGCCTGCTTGATTGTGATGGTTGAGTCCTCAGCGAGACTATTTGCTGCATTCAATTCAGAGTTAGATAGGTTATGGAAAGGAATGTTATTATGAGGCAGGGCTAGTTCCTTAAGAACTGCTTTTTCAAACGCTACAACTTCCACAGGGACCATGCTATTGTTAGGTGAAAAAGTCGAGGGGTTTCTCAGTCCTGAATCAACCGATTCATTGGATGGACGGTCTTGAAAAAGGCTTTAAGCCGTACCTTCCTGAACAAGTTCTGGACCTCGCATAGGTCTCTGAATGAATCAACCCGGGGGTGGGGACAAAACCCAAGCCTTTCTCCAACACTGTCTGTTCCTGGTCAGTTAGTAGACGGTGGGATAGGTTTATCACTAGTGTTTCTTGCCCTGTGTTCTGCTCCTTGTCTCTATGTTGTAAGTTGATTGATCTTCCCAATGGACCTGTTTTTGCGATCCTCTTTTGTTGCGCCCTCTTCCTCTGCCCCAGCCTCTGTCTAAAAAAGGGGGTTGTTATGCCGGAAGATTTGAGGTGGCCCATGTTGGTATGGTGGGTATTGCCAGAATGGAGGGGGAGGGCCTTGAAAAATTGCTGGGCCCTGATATGGTGGTGCACCATAGTACTGATTAGGGTGATGTGTCCTCCTAGAATAATTGCTACCCCAACTCCCTGTACTAGAGTCACTGTCAGTCGAGCTTCTCCTATCTGAGTTATCATCCGATGAATAACTTGTTTTGACAGATGTATAGTCAGCTTTGAGGTATGGGTAGACTTTCTCTTTATCAAATTTCTGCAAATCTTTCTGCAGCTTAGATATCTTCTGTTTCATCAAATACTCCTTATTGTCAGAGATCTCGGTGTTGATTTCTGCCAGTCGAGTTTTATACGCTGTAATCTGCACAGTTGTTTTTAGTGCCCCTTCTGCGATTTGAATCCTCACTAGAAGTGCATCTGCAAGCCTTCTGGCTGTGTTAATGATTAGCACAAGCCAGTCCCTAGTGCATTTCCATGCGACTAGACACCACTCTTTTTTGAAGGTGGCATCATCCAAAAAGAGTCTTGGGAAGTTGCTCACAATCAGGCCCGAAGGAGCAATATTTGCTCGCAAGTATTCTGTCATAAGGGCTCCATGGAGCGTGATTTTAAGCCACTCCTTTTTCAGGGTGGTTAGGGAATTCCAGTCGTCCGATACTGAGCCGGAGGCGGTGGTGCCATCAGCTCCCAATAAAGATGGTGTCCTGTCTAAAATATCTGATACAGCTTCATCACCGAAGCTGAGACCCTGGTGATTGTCCATGATTAATAAAAGAATGTAGAGGTATGGGCCAATCGGGATATGGAAATTATCCCTGGTAACCTAAAGAAAAGTCCCACGGGGGTGGCCCGTGCTAATAGTATACCAAACAAGAGGGACGAGGGGGCAAGATTAACGAGGTCCAACATACATGCCCCACAGAGACAGTAAGCAAAAGAAGTATGAAGTTCCTCAGAGTCTGAGTAAAAGAATGTGGAAGGTGTAGGTGAAGAAGACACCAAGGTTGGTCGTCTTACCTACAGTATAAAACAAGGGGGAATTCCCTTGTCGGAACTAGGGCTCTCACACACCTAGCAAGCTAGGTGTCATGCTTCATCATATGAGCCTGCCCCTCGTCAGGTCGGCGGTGCAATACCTGACGGGCACCCAGTACGGGGCTCTTTGGCGGGGATCTTTTGTTCCTGCCGTTGGGTGCAGTGGGGGTGAGGGGCCTAGTGTATGTGTAGATGTGCAGTGCGTGGATTAAAATAGGTCAGTTAGTCCTAATAATGTTTTATTCTGAGAGGTAAACTGCCTGAGTAAAAACAGGGAGAGTGGCAATAAACTAGCTGAAAGATTTCTAGCTATATATGCTCTACTCTCTACTGGTCAACATGTTTCATGCTCTTCGCGTCAGAAGGATCAAGGCATTTCATCAGGACCAAAAATAACTATCTACACGACATGATAAGTGAAGAACCTACATACCATGTACTCAAGTAGGTGCCCTGAATGTGGGGACAAAGAATACATATTAAAATTATTTACTCAGCATCACATTAGATGTACTCAGACAAGGTGTGGGTGTATTTAGTGCATACACACCCATGCTCTACACCGTGCTTATGGTGTGTTGAAAAGAGAGGAAAAATTACTACAACCATTCGCAACAATCGTATGTTGGAAATCCCAGCTATACATAGTAAACACATGGTAATGACATAAAAAATGGAAGGACAATCAAGGGTTGGAATTAATTTGATAAAAACATAAGTGCTGGAACACAGCTCACCTAAGATGTTGCCTAGGATTGCCTGCAACGGGGTCCGGCGGTCAAAATGGACACCAATGTGTGTCCTAGATGATGGAGAGGGGAGACAGGAGGCTGGGTGTAATCATGATGTGAGCCAATATACTCTGTGTAAGGCACACGGGGGAGGTTGGGCCCGGGGCTCTGGCGGCAGAAACATACAAGGGGCACATAACAGTAATGGGGTGCCCAGGGTCCGCTGCCGGTTCCCACCACCTGTTAAGGCAATCATAAGCCCGTGTATCCCATGTATTGGCAATCCCCGGGCGGTAACTACTCATGTTGGTGTGCACACTGTCAAACCAATACCGGTGTACGAGTCAACATGGTGTCTGCCCTTAGGGATTCCATCTACCACAAGTGGGCAGAGTGGGTTCGATGCCTCCAAGAGGGAATGGGAGGGTGGGAGATGTGAACTCAGAGCGTCCCCGATCAAGTCATCTACCCACATGTTAGTTTGGGCGTCGGGGCGATCCGGCTAGAAAAAAAGGGGGGGGGGTTTGTTTCACTTACCCACACTCGTTGAGCGCTCGTGCCCTGACCTACCCTGCCGCCGGAACCGGGATGGTAAAGTGGTACTGGTCCGGTGGATAGAAATACTCCATGTTGAATCAGAGCCCGCGAATCTTACCGCGGTTCCGGGGAGATCTCGCGAGATATCGGGCCATGCTAAATGGTGTAAAGAATAGCTCGTAAATAAAGCCGCCATCTTAGAAGGGTAACTAAGAGGTGTATACTAGCGTTATCCATGAACAGAGGGGGCGAACAATCAGTCCCATCCAGGTGCCAATAGTGGACATATACGAAGTTGGCAGTCAGAGGCAATAGGGTATGTCAATGTATTAATTGTTGGCAATAATACTTGGTAAAGGCACAGTCCGCGAGACTTCTCGCGGTTCAAGGTAGAACTCACGGGATTATGGGCCAAGGTGGACAAGCTAATGAGATGCTGATAAATATGGTGGCCATCTTGGAAAAGTATGTAAAGTAGATCCCTGAAAGGTGTGTAGCAACTTGTATATGGGTCTAAAAAAGATCTAGTGTCGAGGTGTCATAGGGATATTAATAATAATGATCACCAAAACGCTTGGGAATCAAAAATAAATATAAAGATCGTGTAAGCATTGGTGCATGATGATATACTGCAGGTAGCATAGAGAAAGCTTACCATAGGTGAATTGGTGTCAGTTGGAGTTGGTAACAACAGGGTTGTATCCAGGTTAATCATACAAAGTGAGACAGACATAAGTGTAGGTGGATGATTCACGAATGATTTGTCTGTAGGGACTAAATAACCATAAATATAAGGAGATCGATCATGTTCAGTGGTCCTAGTGTCAAAAGGTAAACCACTGATAGGCATAGGATGGTACCCCAGAGCAGATGTTATCAGATATTCTACTCAATAGTAACGAACTGGGGGAGGGATATGATTACCTCAGTGAACCCCAGGGAATGTCATCATTGAGCCCTGTACGGTGTGTAGAAAGTCTATGGACCCATCTCTGTTCAATCCTGAAAAGCGTCGATTGTGAGATCTGATTGTGGGCTTCCAGGATCACCCACTGGAGAGAATCAGGATGATGATTGGTATCTTTAAAGTGCGTATATAGTCTGGTTGTGACCCTCTGACATCTAATATTACTTTTATGTTCAGTTATCCGGGTCTTGACTGTACGCATTGTCATACCTATGTACCTCAGGCCGCAGGGACAGGTTACCATATAAATGCATTGTGTTGTATTGCAATTGGTATGGCGGGTGAGGGTCCACTTGAAACTCGCGGAGAAACAGATCTCCTTAGTCACTTTAGTCTGCTTACACACTGCGCAAGAACCACACGGGTAGTGCCCTGTCACTGGAGGAAGTCCCCATAGGGTCTGTTGTGTGCTTTGTTTAATTTGTTTAGGTCTAGTGTGTATCAGGATATCCTTAAGATTCCGTGTCCGTTTATATGCAAACCGGGGCCTAGGGATGCATAGGTCACCTGTACCTAAGATAGCCCAATGTTTTAAGATGATCTTCTTAATGCGAGCTGAGTCAGGGGTAAATGATGTCACACACGTTAGAGTGTCTACCGTGGGTTTAGGGTGTACCTCAAGGAGGGCCTCCCTGGGGTTGTTCCTAGCTCGTTTCATGGAGACCCTGATTCTGCGTTCTGGGTAACCTCTTGCTTTGAGATTGGTAGCCAGAGTGCTGGCTTCTTTTGTAAAATCAGAGGTCTTAGTACAGTTACGCCTGATGCGTAGGAACTGCCCGAAGGGGAGGTTGTCTCTCAGCGCTCTGGGATGGTGACTATTATATAGTAATAGGCTATTGCGGTCAGAGGGTTTTCTATACAGTGTGGTGCTGAGTGACCCGCCCGTTAGTAGGATTTTCAGGTCTAGAAAAGGAATGTCGGTCTCCGAGATGGTGTGGGTAAATGTTAAAAATTCATTTTGATTATTGACCCAAGTGACAAACTCCTCACATGTAGAGCGATCGCCTCTCCAAAAAATGAGGATATCGTCTATAAAACGTTTCCACAATTTCAAGTTATGTAGGTATGGGTTGTTAATATTGTGGATGATGTCTCTTTCAAAAGCTGCCATGTACAAACAGGCTAGACTGGGGGCAAAGGTACTGCCCATTGAAGTCCCCTGGTTTTGATGGTATAACTGTTTCTTATATTCAAAGAAATTTTCAGTCAAAGCCAGGGTTGCGCATTCCATAATAAACGATATGGGAGTCGGTGATGTCCACTCCAGTTCGTTAAGTGCAGTTTCTATGACAGATAGTGTGGCTCTCTGGGGTATGTTCGTGTAAAGAGCCTCCACGTCAAGGGTGACAAGTAGGTCTATTTCATTAACATTATCTGTCTCCTCAATAATCCTGAGTATGTCGGTGGTGTCCCGGACATACGAAGAGGTCTGTCTCACAATGGGTTGGAGAAAGTAGTCGCAAAATCTAGAGAGGGGTTCCAATATTGAATCAATACCGGAAACTATTGGGCGGCCTGGGACCGGGATAGTACCCTTGTGGATTTTGGGTAAGGTGTAAAAATATGGAACCCTCGGTTCCTTCATTATCAAGAAGGCTGCCTCCTTCTGGCTGATCCAACCATTGGTTTCAGCCTCGAAGACCAATGTAGAAATCGTGGTGATTAGGCGGGTGGTGGGGTCCACTGTTATCGGTGTATAGTATCTGTCGTTAAGGAGTTGGCGGCTACATTCTACATCGTAGTTGACAGTACTTTGGATTACAGTGGCCCCACCCTTATCTGCCTGCTTGATTGTGATGGTTGAGTCCTCAGCGAGACTATTTGCTGCATTCAATTCAGAGTTAGATAGGTTATGGAAAGGAATGTTATTATGAGGCAGGGCTAGTTCCTTAAGAACTGCTTTTTCAAACGCTACAACTTCCACAGGGACCATGCTATTGTTAGGTGAAAAAGTCGAGGGGTTTCTCAGTCCTGAATCAACCGATTCATTGGATGGACGGTCTTGAAAAAAGGCTTTAAGCCGTACCTTCCTGAACAAGTTCTGGACCTCGCATAGGTCTCTGAATGAATCAACCCGGGGGTGGGGACAAAACCCAAGCCTTTCTCCAACACTGTCTGTTCCTGGTCAGTTAGTAGACGGTGGGATAGGTTTATCACTAGTGTTTCTTGCCCTGTGTTCTGCTCCTTGTCTCTATGTTGTAAGTTGATTGATCTTCCCAATGGACCTGTTTTTGCGATCCTCTTTTGTTGCGCCCTCTTCCTCTGCCCCAGCCTCTGTCTAAAAAAGGGGGTTGTTATGCCGGAAGATTTGAGGTGGCCCATGTTGGTATGGTGGGTATTGCCAGAATGGAGGGGGAGGGCCTTGAAAAATTGCTGGGCCCTGATATGGTGGTGCACCATAGTACTGATTAGGGTGATGTGTCCTCCTAGAATAATTGCTACCCCAACTCCCTGTACTAGAGTCACTGTCAGTCGAGCTTCTCCTATCTGAGTTATCATCCGATGAATAACTTGTTTTGACAGATGTATAGTCAGCTTTGAGGTATGGGTAGACTTTCTCTTTATCAAATTTCTGCAAATCTTTCTGCAGCTTAGATATCTTCTGTTTCATCAAATACTCCTTATTGTCAGAGATCTCGGTGTTGATTTCTGCCAGTCGAGTTTTATACGCTGTAATCTGCACAGTTGTTTTTAGTGCCCCTTCTGCGATTTGAATCCTCACTAGAAGTGCATCTGCAAGCCTTCTGGCTGTGTTAATGATTAGCACAAGCCAGTCCCTAGTGCATTTCCATGCGACTAGACACCACTCTTTTTTGAAGGTGGCATCATCCAAAAAGAGTCTTGGGAAGTTGCTCACAATCAGGCCCGAAGGAGCAATATTTGCTCGCAAGTATTCTGTCATAAGGGCTCCATGGAGCGTGATTTTAAGCCACTCCTTTTTCAGGGTGGTTAGGGAATTCCAGTCGTCCGATACTGAGCCGGAGGCGGTGGTGCCATCAGCTCCCAATAAAGATGGTGTCCTGTCTAAAATATCTGATACAGCTTCATCACCGAAGCTGAGACCCTGGTGATTGTCCATGATTAATAAAAGAATGTAGAGGTATGGGCCAATCGGGATATGGAAATTATCCCTGGTAACCTAAAGAAAAGTCCCACGGGGTGGCCCGTGCTAATAGTATACCAAACAAGAGGGACGAGGGGGCAAGATTAACGAGGTCCAACATACATGCCCCACAGAGACAGTAAGCAAAAGAAGTATGAAGTTCCTCAGAGTCTGAGTAAAAGAATGTGGAAGGTGTAGGTGAAGAAGACACCAAGGTTGGTCGTCTTACCTACAGTATAAAACAAGGGGGAATTCCCTTGTCGGAACTAGGGCTCTCACACACCTAGCAAGCTAGGTGTCATGCTTCATCATATGAGCCTGCCCCTCGTCAGGTCGGCGGTGCAATACCTGACGGGCACCCAGTACGGGGCTCTTTGGCGGGGATCTTTTGTTCCTGCCGTTGGGTGCAGTGGGGGTGAGGGGCCTAGTGTATGTGTAGATGTGCAGTGCGTGGATTAAAATAGGTCAGTTAGTCCTAATAATGTTTTATTCTGAGAGGTAAACTGCCTGAGTAAAAACAGGGAGAGTGGCAATAAACTAGCTGAAAGATTTCTAGCTATATATGCTCTACTCTCTACTGGTCAACATGTTTCATGCTCTTCGCGTCAGAAGGATCAAGGCATTTCATCAGGACCAAAAATAACTATCTACACGACATGATAAGTGAAGAACCTACATACCATGTACTCAAGTAGGTGCCCTGAATGTGGGGACAAAGAATACATATTAAAATTATTTACTCAGCATCACATTAGATGTACTCAGACAAGGTGTGGGTGTATTTAGTGCATACACACCCATGCTCTACACCGTGCTTATGGTGTGTTGAAAAGAGAGGAAAAATTACTACAACCATTCGCAACAATCGTATGTTGGAAATCCCAGCTATACATAGTAAACACATGGTAATGACATAAAAAATGGAAGGACAATCAAGGGTTGGAATTAATTTGATAAAAACATAAGTGCTGGAACACAGCTCACCTAAGATGTTGCCTAGGATTGCCTGCAACGGGGTCCGGCGGTCAAAATGGACACCAATGTGTGTCCTAGATGATGGAGAGGGGAGACAGGAGGCTGGGTGTAATCATGATGTGAGCCAATATACTCTGTGTAAGGCACACGGGGGGAGGTTGGGCCCGGGGCTCTGGCGGCAGAAACATACAAGGGGCACATAACAGTAATGGGGTGCCCAGGGTCCGCTGCCGGTTCCCACCACCTGTTAAGGCAATCATAAGCCCGTGTATCCCATGTATTGGCAATCCCCGGGCGGTAACTACTCATGTTGGTGTGCACACTGTCAAACCAATACCGGTGTACGAGTCAACATGGTGTCTGCCCTTAGGGATTCCATCTACCACAAGTGGGCAGAGTGGGTTCGATGCCTCCAAGAGGGAATGGGAGGGTGGGAGATGTGAACTCAGAGCGTCCCCGATCAAGTCATCTACCCACATGTTAGTTTGGGCGTCGGGGCGATCCGGCTAGAAAAAAAGGGGGGGGGGTTTGTTTCACTTACCCACACTCGTTGAGCGCTCGTGCCCTGACCTACCCTGCCGCCGGAACCGGGATGGTAAAGTGGTACTGGTCCGGTGGATAGAAATACTCCATGTTGAATCAGAGCCCGCGAATCTTACCGCGGTTCCGGGGAGATCTCGCGAGATATCGGGCCATGCTAAATGGTGTAAAGAATAGCTCGTAAATAAAGCCGCCATCTTAGAAGGGTAACTAAGAGGTGTATACTAGCGTTATCCATGAACAGAGGGGGCGAACAATCAGTCCCATCCAGGTGCCAATAGTGGACATATACGAAGTTGGCAGTCAGAGGCAATAGGGTATGTCAATGTATTAATTGTTGGCAATAATACTTGGTAAAGGCACAGTCCGCGAGACTTCTCGCGGTTCAAGGTAGAACTCACGGGATTATGGGCCAAGGTGGACAAGATAATGAGATGCTGATAAATATGGTGGCCATCTTGGAAAAGTATGTAAAGTAGATCCCTGAAAGGTGTGTAGCAACTTGTATATGGGTCTAAAAAAGATCTAGTGTCGAGGTGTCATAGGGATATTAATAATAATGATCACCAAAACGCTTGGGAATCAAAAATAAATATAAAGATCGTGTAAGCATTGGTGCATGATGATATACTGCAGGTAGCATAGAGAAAGCTTACCATAGGTGAATTGGTGTCAGTTGGAGTTGGTAACAACAGGGTTGTATCCAGGTTAATCATACAAAGTGAGACAGACATAAGTGTAGGTGGATGATTCACGAATGATTTGTCTGTAGGGACTAAATAACCATAAATATAAGGAGATCGATCATGTTCAGTGGTCCTAGTGTCAAAAGGTAAACCACTGATAGGCATAGGATGGTACCCCAGAGCAGATGTTATCAGATATTCTACTCAATAGTAACGAACTGGGGGAGGGATATGATTACCTCAGTGAACCCCAGGGAATGTCATCATTGAGCCCTGTACGGTGTGTAGAAAGTCTATGGACCCATCTCTGTTCAATCCTGAAAAGCGTCGATTGTGAGATCTGATTGTGGGCTTCCAGGATCACCCACTGGAGAGAATCAGGATGATGATTGGTATCTTTAAAGTGCGTATATAGTCTGGTTGTGACCCTCTGACATCTAATATTACTTTTATGTTCAGTTATCCGGGTCTTGACTGTACGCATTGTCATACCTATGTACCTCAGGCCGCAGGGACAGGTTACCATATAAATGCATTGTGTTGTATTGCAATTGGTATGGCGGGTGAGGGTCCACTTGAAACTCGCGGAGAAACAGATCTCCTTAGTCACTTTAGTCTGCTTACACACTGCGCAAGAACCACACGGGTAGTGCCCTGTCACTGGAGGAAGTCCCCATAGGGTCTGTTGTGTGCTTTGTTTAATTTGTTTAGGTCTAGTGTGTATCAGGATATCCTTAAGATTCCGTGTCCGTTTATATGCAAACCGGGGCCTAGGGATGCATAGGTCACCTGTACCTAAGATAGCCCAATGTTTTAAGATGATCTTCTTAATGCGAGCTGAGTCAGGGGTAAATGATGTCACACACGTTAGAGTGTCTACCGTGGGTTTAGGGTGTACCTCAAGGAGGGCCTCCCTGGGGTTGTTCCTAGCTCGTTTCATGGAGACCCTGATTCTGCGTTCTGGGTAACCTCTTGCTTTGAGATTGGTAGCCAGAGTGCTGGCTTCTTTTGTAAAATCAGAGGTCTTAGTACAGTTACGCCTGATGCGTAGGAACTGCCCGAAGGGGAGGTTGTCTCTCAGCGCTCTGGGATGGTGACTATTATATAGTAATAGGCTATTGCGGTCAGAGGGTTTTCTATACAGTGTGGTGCTGAGTGACCCGCCCGTTAGTAGGATTTTCAGGTCTAGAAAAGGAATGTCGGTCTCCGAGATGGTGTGGGTAAATGTTAAAAATTCATTTTGATTATTGACCCAAGTGACAAACTCCTCACATGTAGAGCGATCGCCTCTCCAAAAAATGAGGATATCGTCTATAAAACGTTTCCACAATTTCAAGTTATGTAGGTATGGGTTGTTAATATTGTGGATGATGTCTCTTTCAAAAGCTGCCATGTACAAACAGGCTAGACTGGGGGCAAAGGTACTGCCCATTGAAGTCCCCTGGTTTTGATGGTATAACTGTTTCTTATATTCAAAGAAATTTTCAGTCAAAGCCAGGGTTGCGCATTCCATAATAAACGATATGGGAGTCGGTGATGTCCACTCCAGTTCGTTAAGTGCAGTTTCTATGACAGATAGTGTGGCTCTCTGGGGTATGTTCGTGTAAAGAGCCTCCACGTCAAGGGTGACAAGTAGGTCTATTTCATTAACATTATCTGTCTCCTCAATAATCCTGAGTATGTCGGTGGTGTCCCGGACATACGAAGAGGTCTGTCTCACAATGGGTTGGAGAAAGTAGTCGCAAAATCTAGAGAGGGGTTCCAATATTGAATCAATACCGGAAACTATTGGGCGGCCTGGGACCGGGATAGTACCCTTGTGGATTTTGGGTAAGGTGTAAAAATATGGAACCCTCGGTTCCTTCATTATCAAGAAGGCTGCCTCCTTCTGGCTGATCCAACCATTGGTTTCAGCCTCGAAGACCAATGTAGAAATCGTGGTGATTAGGCGGGTGGTGGGGTCCACTGTTATCGGTGTATAGTATCTGTCGTTAAGGAGTTGGCGGCTACATTCTACATCGTAGTTGACAGTACTTTGGATTACAGTGGCCCCACCCTTATCTGCCTGCTTGATTGTGATGGTTGAGTCCTCAGCGAGACTATTTGCTGCATTCAATTCAGAGTTAGATAGGTTATGGAAAGGAATGTTATTATGAGGCAGGGCTAGTTCCTTAAGAACTGCTTTTTCAAACGCTACAACTTCCACAGGGACCATGCTATTGTTAGGTGAAAAAGTCGAGGGGTTTCTCAGTCCTGAATCAACCGATTCATTGGATGGACGGTCTTGAAAAAGGCTTTAAGCCGTACCTTCCTGAACAAGTTCTGGACCTCGCATAGGTCTCTGAATGAATCAACCCGGGGGTGGGGACAAAACCCAAGCCTTTCTCCAACACTGTCTGTTCCTGGTCAGTTAGTAGACGGTGGGATAGGTTTATCACTAGTGTTTCTTGCCCTGTGTTCTGCTCCTTGTCTCTATGTTGTAAGTTGATTGATCTTCCCAATGGACCTGTTTTTGCGATCCTCTTTTGTTGCGCCCTCTTCCTCTGCCCCAGCCTCTGTCTAAAAAGGGGGTTGTTATGCCGGAAGATTTGAGGTGGCCCATGTTGGTATGGTGGGTATTGCCAGAATGGAGGGGGAGGGCCTTGAAAAATTGCTGGGCCCTGATATGGTGGTGCACCATAGTACTGATTAGGGTGATGTGTCCTCCTAGAATAATTGCTACCCCAACTCCCTGTACTAGAGTCACTGTCAGTCGAGCTTCTCCTATCTGAGTTATCATCCGATGAATAACTTGTTTTGACAGATGTATAGTCAGCTTTGAGGTATGGGTAGACTTTCTCTTTATCAAATTTCTGCAAATCTTTCTGCAGCTTAGATATCTTCTGTTTCATCAAATACTCCTTATTGTCAGAGATCTCGGTGTTGATTTCTGCCAGTCGAGTTTTATACGCTGTAATCTGCACAGTTGTTTTTAGTGCCCCTTCTGCGATTTGAATCCTCACTAGAAGTGCATCTGCAAGCCTTCTGGCTGTGTTAATGATTAGCACAAGCCAGTCCCTAGTGCATTTCCATGCGACTAGACACCACTCTTTTTTGAAGGTGGCATCATCCAAAAGAGTCTTGGGAAGTTGCTCACAATCAGGCCCGAAGGAGCAATATTTGCTCGCAAGTATTCTGTCATAAGGGCTCCATGGAGCGTGATTTTAAGCCACTCCTTTTTCAGGGTGGTTAGGGAATTCCAGTCGTCCGATACTGAGCCGGAGGCGGTGGTGCCATCAGCTCCCAATAAAGATGGTGTCCTGTCTAAAATATCTGATACAGCTTCATCACCGAAGCTGAGACCCTGGTGATTGTCCATGATTAATAAAAGAATGTAGAGGTATGGGCCAATCGGGATATGGAAATTATCCCTGGTAACCTAAAGAAAAGTCCCACGGGGGTGGCCCGTGCTAATAGTATACCAAACAAGAGGGACGAGGGGGCAAGATTAACGAGGTCCAACATACATGCCCCACAGAGACAGTAAGCAAAAGAAGTATGAAGTTCCTCAGAGTCTGCTTACACGATCTTTATATTTATTTTTGATTCCCAAGCGTTTTGGTGATCATTATTATTAATATCCCTATGACACCTCGACACTAGATCTTTTTTAGACCCATATACAAGTTGCTACACACCTTTCAGGGATCTACTTTACATACTTTTCCAAGATGGCCACCATATTTATCAGCATCTCATTAGCTTGTCCACCTTGGCCCATAATCCCGTGAGTTCTACCTTGAACCGCGAGAAGTCTCGCGGACTGTGCCTTTACCAAGTATTATTGCCAACAATTAATACATTGACATACCCTATTGCCTCTGACTGCCAACTTCGTATATGTCCACTATTGGCACCTGGATGGGACTGATTGTTCGCCCCCTCTGTTCATGGATAACGCTAGTATACACCTCTTAGTTACCCTTCTAAGATGGCGGCTTTATTCTACGAGCTATTCTTTACACCATTTAGCATGGCCCGATATCTCGCGAGATCTCCCCGGAACCGCGGTAAGATTCGCGGGCTCTGATTCAACATGGAGTATTTCTATCCACCGGACCAGTACCACTTTACCATCCCGGTTCCGGCGGCAGGGTAGGTCAGGGCACGGCGCTCAACGAGGTGTGGGTAAGTGAAACAAACCCCCCCTTTTTCTAGCCGGATCGCCCCGACGCCCAAACTAACATGTGGGTAGATGACTTGATCGGGACGCTCTGAGTTCACATCTCCCACCCTCCCATTCCCTCTTGGAGGCATCGAACCCACTCTGCCCACTTGTGGTAGATGGAATCCCTAAGGGCAGACACCATGTTGACTCGTACACCGGTATTGGTTTGACAGTGTGCACACCAACATGAGTAGTTACCGCCCGGGGATTGCCAATACATGGGATACACGGGCTTATGATTGCCTTAACAGGTGGTGGGAACCGGCAGCGGACCCTGGGCACCCCATTACTGTTATGTGCCCCTTGTATGTTTCTGCCGCCAGAGCCCCGGGCCCAACCTCCCCCCGTGTGCCTTACACAGAGTATATTGGCTCACATCATGATTACACCCAGCCTCCTGTCTCCCCTCTCCATCATCTAGGACACACATTGGTGTCCATTTTGACCGCCGGACCCCGTTGCAGGCAATCCTAGGCAACATCTTAGGTGAGCTGTGTTCCAGCACTTATGTTTTTATCAAATTAATTCCAACCCTTGATTGTCCTTCCATTTTTTATGTCATTACCATGTGTTTACTATGTATAGCTGGGATTTCCAACATACGATTGTTGCGAATGGTTGTAGTAATTTTTCCTCTCTTTTCAACACACCATAAGCACGGTGTAGAGCATGGGTGTGTATGCACTAAATACACCCACACCTTGTCTGAGTACATCTAATGTGATGCTGAGTAAATAATTTTAATATGTATTCTTTGTCCCCACATTCAGGGCACCTACTTGAGTACATGGTATGTAGGTTCTTCACTTATCATGTCGTGTAGATAGTTATTTTTGGTCCTGATGAAATGCCTTGATCCTTCTGACGCGAAGAGCATGAAACATGTTGACCAGTAGAGAGTAGAGCATATATAGCTAGAAATCTTTCAGCTAGTTTATTGCCACTCTCCTGTTTTTACTCAGGCAGTTTACCTCTCAGAATAAAACATTATTAGGACTAACTGACCTATTTTAATCCACGCACTGCACATCTACACATACACTAGGCCCCTCACCCCCACTGCACCCAACGGCAGGAACAAAAGATCCCCGCCAAAGAGCCCCGTACTGGGTGCCCGTCAGGTATTGCACCGCCGACCTGACGAGGGGCAGGCTCATATGATGAAGCATGACACCTAGCTTGCTAGGTGTGTGAGAGCCCTAGTTCCGACAAGGGAATTCCCCCCTTGTTTTATACTGTAGGTAAGACGACCAACCTTGGTGTCTTCTTCACCTACACCTTCCACATTCTTTTACTCAGACTCTGAGGAACTTCATACTTCTTTTGCTTATTAACGAAATAATAGAGCCCCTCCATGATGATGGTACTATTGATGTCTGCAGAATTGATTCAAAGATCGGTTTTAATACTGAAGCCCAGAATTCTGGATCTTGTTTAAATAGCAAGGGCGGGATCCCGTTTGGGCCGGGAGCCCCCTCACGCCTGCCCATGAGGATTCTTTTGCAAATTTGTGTGTGCGTGATTATAAAATCCTGTCCCAGTGTTGCGTTGAGATCTAGCTGGGGTAATTGAGTTTCCGGGGTAAGCGAGGGGTTAGTTGTGCAGGTTTGGAAAATCTGCTCTTTATTAAAATGTGACTCGAGGTAGGTTGTCCAAGCTTCTTCTGGAACGTGTGAGTTAATGCCCTGGCCCCGAGGGTTAGACAGAGCGTTGATCTTCTTCCAGAATTGCGCGCTATTGTTGTTTTTGATCTCGTGCAGGAGTCTGGCCCAAAGAGACTCTTCAGCTTCTTTTTAGATTCGCCAAGTTAGTTTTTTGCGGGTGGCTTTTAGATGCCTCAGTTCTTGCAATGCCGTGGGGTCTTTCTTCAGCCTCCGTAGTGTGTGGTTTATCAGTGCTTTTAGCTTTTTTAATTCGGCGTTGTTCCTGGAATTGTGGCATAAGCGTTGGTTTTGAGGATGAGCCGTCCTCCTGTTTCGAGAGCGTCCATTTGTGTCTCTGTAGCTGTTCCGTAGGGTTTTTGTGAACACCTCCCAGCTTCCTATTCTGTCGGGATCAGCTGCTTGCGCTTCTCCAAGGAGTTGTTTTGCAAGGGAAAAGAGGCCTTCTGTGTCGTTTGTTCTACATTTCACTCTTTTCTCATTATTGGTATATTCCGGGCAGAGTGTATTCACTGGGAGCAATTTGCGTATCGATGGTGCTTCTACTGTGATTTCCTGGGGCAGATGATCGCTGTAATCTAAGCTTCCAATGCGATAGTCCTTTACTTTTAAGAACATGCAGCGAGAGCAGAATGTATAGTCGATTGTGGTCCTTGCTACTGCATTGTGAAATGTTGCTGTCTGTGGGCGATCACCTGAAAATCTGCCATTTAGTGCACGAAAGCCCAGTTGCTCTAAGAACGCCAGAAGCTTTTGAGAAGTTTTTGTGGATCTTCCGTCTGTGTTGTTGTCTTGAGGTATTGCATCCCATCCAAATGGGTCCTCTTCTGCATAGTTGTCCTCAGCTCTATTATTGAGCATGTTTAGGTTAAAGTCCCCTGTGATGATCCAGCTGTTTGCTTTCTCCTCCGTTATTATTTTCACCAGTTCTTCCTTCAGTTGTTGACTACCTCTGATTTTATCACGTGGGTGCAAATAGAGATTTATGAGTACTATATACTCTTTTTTTGACGTCCCCTGTAAAGTAATTCGGAGTGCTTGCATTGCGTTGGGTGGAGCTAGATTGTATGGCATTGGGTCCGCTGCATAGATGCTCTTAATGGAGCTATATGTCGCAAGGCCTCCCTTATTGTGGCCGAATTTGGTGCTTTTTGTTGCCGGAAAATAGAGCAAGTTGAAACCATACAGTGCAGTTGGTACTTCACACCATGTTTCTTGGAGCGAAATGATGTCAAATTCCTGTAAATAAGATTGCAGTTCCGGATCCGAGGTCTTGTCTCCAAGACCATTGATATTCCAGGAACAGACTTTCAGGGTGTTTTTGGCTACGGATGCGTTAAGCTTGGGATGTCACAGACTTTCAGGTTTGATGTTTATTGTCCTGGATAACCAGCTCCACTCTTGTATGGCTGTGCTTCTAGTTGAGTATGTCCGTTGTTCATTATGTTCTCCGGTTTCTCTGTGCTCAAGGCTATTGCTGCGTGCCCCTCGCAATACTGAGAATGATCGTGTACTCTGTTGTGCCCAACTGGAGTATTCTTGGCTCATTGGATCGACCAATAAGGGGTCGGGTATCTTGGTTTTACGAAAGGCCGTAGTTTGATGCCCCAGGCATTGAGTTTAGTTTGTTCCTTTAAGATTCTCTCAGCAAGGTCTGTTGAGGCCCAGACTGTTTTCGTTGCTTCTGTTCCAGGTCGGTCTGGTGACTCTACAAACTCAACTGACTCCAGGTCGGTGGTTTTTATGTTCTTTAAACTGTTAGTGGACCTTAGTAGTCATAGAATATTGCCCCTGTTTAGTATATCAACCCGTCCCTTCGATATATATTCTGGTTAAAACACAATTATGGTTGTCGTGCCTGGAAGCTCTTTTTGTTGGTTCGAGCTACACTGTGGCTCCCTTGAGGCCTCCACTGACGCGGGTGGCCCGCACGATGATCTTACCGGAGCAAGGACCCGGCTATCGCTTGCTGGGTTTATCTCTGTACTTGGTCCTGATGTTGTAGTTGGTTCCCCATTTGTACACACTCTGCCCTGTTTGGCTATTTGTTTACCTACTGACTCCGTGGGTTCTCTTGTTGATGATGTTACTAAGCCTTGTGTGGCCTTGTTGAGTGCCCAGTCGGTCACTGAGCGTGAATTTGTTGTTGTCGATGTTTCCGCTATTGAGCGCCCTCTTCTGCTCCCCGGTTTGTATTCGGGGCCGTCAGTTATGGAATTGTTGGGGGATGTGCACTCTTTCTTTTCTATTGCCTTTTCCTGGGTTAGCCTCTTTCTTGTGTCCCGGCCTGAGTCCGTCGCTTCTTCCTCCCTGCTTGAGGAGTCTCGTAGATCATCTGTTGGCACTTTCCCGGGGCTATGGGTTGTGCCCCTGCTGTGAAATAAATCCTGTGTTGGTTTTTGATTTCGCCCCTTCCTCCTTTGTTTTCTCCGCTGTTTGGAGGATAATTGTACACCTTCGGTCAGAGCATGTTTTTAATGGGGTTTGCTTGTATGTGAGGTGTTACTTATTGGCGGTGCTGCGGCTCTTTGGCTCGGTGAGCTGTTATTTATTCCAGATGTTGATAGGTCCATGGCCTCCCAAGGATGCCTTCCATCTGACGTCTGCGCTGCAGGTTGCTGGGCCTGTGCCTGGGTTCTTGCATTTTTACTTGAAATTTTTATCGATTGCTCACCGTTGCTCGTCAGTCGATCCATTGGCTGGTTTATCTGTCACTGCCTTCCTTATGTCAGCGAGAAGATTGTCCATTGCTGACGGTAGTGTCGCCAGCTTGTCCACAATTGTTATACAGGTACAGCTGGCCTGAATAAGCTGTGTCTCTGTCTGAGCCCTCTTAATCAGGTTGTTGAGGTCTGCCAGTTTATCGTCTATGTTAGCGACGAAAATGGAGAGTGAGTTGAGGACTGACAGTTGGAGATCCATCTTGTCTGATTGGTATTGCATTGCGTTCACGGACATTTGCATTGTGTGCAGCAATGTGGACCAAATGTTGTCTTTGTCTTGTGGTTTGTCCTTTTCAATGTTGGGTTTTGGTGAGCTGTTGTTTCTTCCTTGCGGCTCGCCTCCGGGGGCGATGGGGTATGAAGTGACCAGTCCCTCCCATTCTTCTGGTGTAAGGTATGATGACTCTGGTTCGGTGTCTTGGGTCGTTGGTGTTCGTATTGGTGCCGATTGCGTATTTCTGTTAGGTTGGGCTAGGGCAGTGCCTTGACCAAATTGTACTTGAAGTTGCCCCAAGGTTGGTTGACCGAGCCATTCTTGCACTGACGGATGGGGGTAGGTAGTGCTTTTCCGGCTTCAGATTTTGTTGTCATGTTATGGCAGTCTTTACTGCCCATGCGGCCCGCATTGGCCACGGTCGCCTCCTTGGGCTCCGGCAACTCATGGTCGAGAGGGCCCATGATGATAATATTCTCTTTGGGATTGGGTTCCGCTTTGACTTCAGACAGAGTTTTGGGCCGGTAAAGGAATCCGGGCAGAGCTATACCTCCGTTCGAGAAGATGTTGTTCTTGGTGTTGGGGCGGAGCTTGTGTACTTCCAATTCTTCCCCCTCTTCTCCCATTTGAAATGGTGGCGTTTTATCCAAGGATCCTTCCTTAGCACGCGTAAGAGGGATATAGTTATTGGTGCTTTCTTTTCCTTCTTTTCCTTCCTCTTTAATTGTCGCTGCGTGGCTCATGGCCTGAACAAGAGCGTCATGCTCGCTCCCCTTTGGTGTGGCGATGTTTTTGGGCAAATCTGACTCTGAGTGGCCCCGGGCGTCATGTCTTAGATGCCCGCTTGCCTTTGATCCTTGAATCTTTGCCTCTTTGCTTGCATCTGTTGCATCTATTGCATCTGTTGCATCTGTTGGACTTGCAGCGCAGCTTTTGCTAGTAACTGGTGAATCTGATGTAATTGGTGAATCTCCGCAGACTCCAAAGTCTGGCTGCGGTTGCTGCTGCTGATGTGCCTTCTGATGTACCGTCTGGTGTTCTGTCTGGTGTGCCTTGAATGGTTGGAGTGGAGCGGGAAGATTGGTTGCCTTGTTGCTATTTAGACACAATACCGGCCCGGCGTCCTTTATAAACGAGAATTTTGTGTATATCTTAGGCATTACAGTTATCATCAGATTAAATGTCCTGCCATAATGCCAGTGTTCACAGTGCACCAGTATTAGAGTCACACATTGCTACTGCAGTTTCTACATTGCCACAATAGGTTAACCACTGCTGTCAAGACATAAACCAGCAATCCCCACTATATAAAGCACCATTGCTAGACAGAAGTTATGTTGCCACAGTATATAAAGCTTCATCGCAATACAATCACTCACATTGTCTTTGTTTGTATAGCACTGTAGGAAAGTGGATTATTATGTGGGATAGACAAAAGTGTCCAGCTCAGAGGACAAGGACACCACATGCTAGATGTCACACAAATGAAATAAAATAAACCTATGGTCAATCCCCGGTACTGTGACACAAAGCAGTCAGGCTTAAATTAAAAGCAACGTGTAAAGCATTTAAGCGTATTTAAGTGAAAATAGCCCCAAGGACAAAGTGCCAGTGATAGTCTATGGAACCGGTAGACTTAGATCTAGGCAGGATTTGAGGCTAACCCTAATGGAGCCCTGGTCAGATACAACAAGTGGATTGGTTCCGATGAAAATCTTGAAGTCAAAAAGTTCGAAAAAGTTTCTATGTCCCAATGCAGAAAGGGACTTTGTCACTTTTCGGAAGAAAAGCTTAGAAATGTATTCCAAGTTTCAATGCAGGAAAGGCCTTTGCACTTTTTAAGAAGAAAAATCCTCTTGAATGGGCCACACTTAAATTGTAGATGCCGCCTTGGAACCGAAGGCAAGATACCTGAACAAGTGGAGGTCGGGAGCTTTTGAGATTTCTTGCTGAAATGCAGAATGGGACTTAATCGGTTCTTTTCAGAGGTGCTGGGAGCCTTTCGTAGCATGAAGGGGAAATTCAGTCTGATGCCATGGACCTGCTGGTCAGACACTTTTTCCCGCAAGTCCCCTCTGGAGGATAACAACCACAGGAGTACACTTTAAAGGCCCGCAGGACCTCAGAAGAGGGTACTTAGAGACTCTCAGGGTGTCAGGCAAAGGCCAACAGCAAGGTTCAGTCTGACTGGTTGCCACTAGTCAGCTGAGCATTTCCAGAAAAAGTCCTCTTGCAACTTATGTTCATGTAGCCATACAGGAGGTCAGTCAGTTGACCTTTGGAGTCCATCTCTTTGTCTTGGATACCAGGGAGAGCCAGTCCAGTCCCTCATGGCTCCTGTCAGGCCACAGAAGGCATGTCCGGTACTGTCCTGTTCTTCTGCAGGTCTAGAAAGAGTTCTGAGGAGGGGCCCTAGAGATGCCACATTTATGCCAGGCACCAACGAATGGGTAGGGATACTCATGGGCATTTCTTAACCAATAGTGTAAACGTTCCCAGGGGGAACTTTGCCCACGTTTTTAGTAGTTCCTGTTTTCCTTACTGCAAACAATCACACAGTGCCCATCACTCTCAAAGTCCAAAATGGGGAAACCCTTCTCCCCTTGTGCAGAGCCTGTGTACCCACCCAGAGGTGTGGCGAGGTTAATGAACAGGCCTCTACTCTGTGGTTACTTACACCAGTTCTGGGGATAGCTTTCCTCCCACTGGGCTTGGTTCCAGCCTGGCTAAGGAGACACAAGCTAGGACCTTTCCAGGTGTCACCTAAAATGTACTTGTGACAGGGAAGGCTCCTTTGAAGTAAATTAAATTCCTGGGCTCACCTCTACTGGGCTTCCTGCCAGGGTAAGAACACACCTCCTCACCTGTAGGCCATTGTCTCTGATGGGATCAGATTTCACACCTCTTTCACACCTAATTCAGGCAAGTACAGGCTTGGCAGTTGCAGGAGAACTTGTCTCCAGCAGCTCCAGGCAGGGTAGAGATAACTTTCAAATATATTTAATTAAAAATCCACTTCATATCAGCAGATGCCTCATTTGCAGACAGCAGAGGTTGAGTGCCATTGAAAGGGAGGCTTTTGCTGTGGTTTGGTCAACGAAGAAACTGTTGACCTACTTGTTTGGAATTCAGTTTTATCATCAGACTGACCATAGACCTCTCAAGTGACTAATGCAGATGAGGGGAGAGAACCCAGAAGTGCTGTGATGGTACATTTGCTTTCAGGGTTTGAACTTCACAATGGAACACAGATCTGTGACTGACCACACCAATAAAAATGGCATTTCCAGGATTTCCGCTTAAATGATGAGAACTATAATAGGGTTGGCTAGTTGCTCCTCACCTTTAATCTGGCACAGGGTGGGGGTGTTGGAAAGTGATCCTTTTTGGGTGTTCAACCTGAGTTTTTCATTTTTTCTAGGACTCATCTGCTGGTAATCTTGCACTCTAACACTGGAACAGTGCAATCCAGTGCCCATTGTATGTGCTCTGACCCATAAAACATTTTGAAATTGTCAATAAACCTTATTGGCACATTTAACTTTACTATAAGGCCATAGAACATGGTGTTAAAACACACCCGTGGCTGGAAAGTAAAATGCCACTTGTGGACTACTGATATATTAATTGTCCAACCCAATATACCCTTGAGGGATTGGGTCACAAAATGTTGTCAGGTAAAGATGCCTACAAGGGATTTTGTTTCAAAATAGTAAAGGAAAAATGTATCGAAAATCAATTATGAGTGTCCAAATTAGTGGCCTCACATATATACATTATATAAATCAATTGAAAAAGTAAAAAATGAATACATCAAAAAATCAATCAGCAACGGGTGTATACTTTTTTTGTGTAGAAATTCATATAATTAAATAATTAAATTCAAAGGGTACAAAACAATATTCACATGTACATAAGTGACATAGATTGATGATCTTGCAGATAAAATTGTTTACTAGTCACTTATGCGGATAACCAATTTCAGAAGCCTATTTACAAATAGACATTTTCATTTAACATTCAATAATAAATTCCTATATAACAAATTTTCCATGGAAAATGGGTTAAAACTGGTCGACGTTTCGGTCTTTTCATGTGATACATCTAGTAGACCATCTTCAGGACAGAGAAAAGTTTGTATGTGGACTGAAGACCCTTTCAAGATTAGATCAATGTAGGTCCTTAATATAATTAGTCCAAGTAGATAGATTCCTTGAAAAAATTATTGCCCACAATATGCTCTGGTTTACATTCGAAGTCATGAAAGAATTTCGCCGTCATAAATGTGACGTATCGACACTGAGGTTGTCAGATATAAGCGGCACCATCTAAGTTCGGCATCCCAGCAGAGACGAAACAGCTTTGTGGGCAATAATTTTTTCAATAACTTTTGACTGTACTAGCTATAGACTACATTCAAAGATTTATTTTTATGTTTATTAAAAATCCAATCTAATGGTGAAATAGAATGTTTATGAAATATACTGGAAATTTTACTTTTAGAAAGTTACCTTTACCCTGCCTGAAACTGCTTGAGACTAATTTGCATTAATTCTCCAGCAATTGCCCAGCCTGTACTTGGCCTGAATTAGGTGTGAAAAATGTCCCTAAAGCAGAGATAATGGTCTGGGAGTGGGGAGGTGTTTCCTTCCCCTAACAGGAAGGTCAGTAGGGGTGGGCACAGAAAACGTAATTCTCTTCAAAGGGGCCTTACCTATCACAAGTAATTCTTAGGTGACGCCTGGATAGGCCCCAGCTTTTGTGCCCATAGTCAGACTAGAAACTATTTTGAACTTCTTGACTTCAAAACTTTCAGTGAGACCAAGTCACTTGTATGTGACCAGGGCTTTGACGAGGTCAGCCTCAAATCATACCTAAGTCCCGGTCTACAAAGGCAGCCGGAAAAGGCCTTTGGAAGCCCCAAGCAGGACCCCTGTCCCCAGTGGCACCACATGTGCCCCCCCAAACATCCATGCACCATGTGCCAGGCAACAAATGGTGACAGGCACATGGTGCATGGATGTTCGAAAAATGCCTTTTTCTACTGCGGCTTGTGCTGCAGCCTTTTTCCGGGCTGCAGCACAAGCCACAGTAGAAAAAGGCAGTTTCCGATTGACTACACAGCGGTCTTATTGACATATGGCAGGTGGGACTGCCGACTCCTTGTCGGGCGGTCTCATTCCCGCTGCAATGGCGGTCAGATGCTCATCCAACCGCCATCATAATGAGGCCCTTTGTTCTTTTTGGTGCTATTTTCATTTAAATCTTTAAAAAACATAATGTCTCAATTTCCCCCGGTTTGGATTTTTGTTGTTTTGGCCTTATTTTACTCATAATGTTTCCTGTTTATTTTAAAATTGGTTGTGTGACATTTTATTGAGTTTTGTGTTAATTGTTCTTCTGTTTATGCACTACTTAAATACTTTTCACATTTCCTTTGATTTAAGCCTGACTGTTTTGTGGCATGTTACCAAGGATTGAGCATAGGATTATTTTATATAATTTCTGTGACACATAACAGGTGGGGGTTTTAACCCAAATAATGATCAACTTTCCTACAAGCTCTATTGACTATCAAACCAGAATATACATTGCTGGGAATTAAAGCGCAATTGTCATTCCAGTATCCACATCATATTTTTTTATAGAGCACCATTATCATGCCAGAAATAAAACTGAGTATCATGCAACAATGTATCAATGGGTATCAATAGAGAGGGCACAGATTAGGAATAACTAAATTATAGAAGAAACAACAACACGAAGCCTCAACTTTTTATGCAATTGCATTTTTCAACAGAGGCAAAGGAATGCTTCATGAGTTAGAGAGCAGCATCAGCATTGATTAAGACGTGCAAAGTGAACACATTGTGTTCGTGAGAAAACATTAGACAGCGCAAGTGAAACACATGAGAATAAAACTGAAACAGCAGCGTACGGATGTTGTATTCCTCTTAGGGTATCCATACACGGGCTTTCCTGTATCATGTCCTTATATAGGCACAATTCGCCCTGCCCTTATATAGGCATAAAATCCCAGTCCTTATTTAGGCATTAAACCGTGCACTCCAAATACAGGCATGGTCTCTGACATCCGTCCACCCTAACGTCACAACGAGTTCTTGTAGAACAGACCGTTAGGCTGCGGGAGTTTCCCTAGCACAGGACTATTGATTTCTTCAAGGACTCATCTATTATGCATGAACCGTTATACCTTAGGGGTTCATTCATGACGTCTTCCGCTGTCCGATTCACGTCAATGCTAACACTCTGAGGTACCTCTCAGGTATAAATATACCTTCCCTAGCCCCTGTAAATCAGAGGAGACCTCGACTTCAGAGGAGCCCGTTTCCCGGCCTGACGCACTGAGAAGACGCTGTCATCCCTGCACGCAGAGAGTCCAGCTTCCAGTGATCTGACTTCCCTCGCGGGGTGTTGGAGTTCGAGTCTGGCAAGAGATTCCCACCTCTCTCATTCTTAAGGTATGGAGCTGACTAGAAACCTAGAGGGACTCTTGGCATACTAGGCTTAACATACTCTTAGTATACCATAGTAAGGAATACTTCACCTACTTCATACCTCTCCCTACACCTAGGTTAGGTTAGGTACATTGGGGTAGAACTAGCTTAGAAACGCATCGTATGAGTACTCGCATTTTTAGTCTATGTTATTTATGTAAATGAATATCTACTAAAGATCATGCTAGCGCAATATTATTTATTTCTACTGCTTACGCTGTACATTATTTATCTTGCATACTGTCTTGTGATCGTAACAGCACATATTACTTACACGAGAAACAAGACTGTTCAATAAATCTTTTATTGAAACGCCCGTCTATTCTTTCTGTGTAACTTTGAGGAAAACTAAGCATGCACGACTGAGCTGAGTGAAATAGTTATCTATTGTTTCCACGACTCTGGGACACGTTCTGATTCTAAAGGGAAACAAAGTTGTCATGTTTTGCGGCTGCCAGAAACTACTCCCTTCTTGTTTATCAAGGAGTTTCTAGTGGCCTCTGAGCTAGCTGGCACAAGTAATTAAGTTTAATATACTCGATAGGGACATACTGACCTTAGTCCTATGTCAAACCTATAGGGTATATTATTCCAATGCGCAGAGCCTATTAGGGAAATAGGAGCTACACTACATGGCGCCCAACGTTTGGTAAGGCGGTAATTCAACGCTAGATACTGAGTAACTCAGCCGTGCTTTTTCTCTCAGAGACCCCTACCCATATACTCCAAAAGAAGTCTGGAGTGGGCAGGGTTAAGTATCCGCCACGGCTACATAGGGAAGTACAATATATATTAGCTGTTTGGTTTGCTCAACGTTGAAGGATACAGTGTTCCAAAATATTGTGCACCTTATCTTTGTTTCCTTGAAACTTGTTCTACATTTTTCAAAAAACAAAATGCCTGACTCCGACAATGACACTGGTGCTGCGGCGAATCCAGCCCAAGCAGCAGCTTTTAACATTACCGGTTTAAATGAAACCGAGGAGGGTGTTATAGACATCCATCCAAACTTAAGAAGAGCCATCACTCTAAAACTCATAAAACACGGCCTACCACCAAGAGGCGGTAGAGCAGTTTTCGTGATAGAGAGCACACGAATCCTTTCAGACAGAGGTATTCTATTCATGGGTAATATTTCCTGAATCAAATTCAGTAACAAAAATGTTTCACTTCTACAAAGAAGATGATCCACCAGAGGAATACATTCCTTTCGAGGATATAGAAATTCCATTAACATACCAGGAGCATCAGCTCTGGTTTAAAGGCGCCCTAAAACATCACAGAAACATTACCAGGCTCGGTCCACTAGGTAGACCAGGAGCAACATGGCCGATTCTAGCCGGCTACACACCTCATCCTGAACTTGAAATAATGTCAGACGAGGAACTACTTACTCAACTTACAGAGTTAATAAAAATCTACAGACAATTGGTCCAATATGTCATGAGGACTTTCACAGTCCAACCACCATTGACACTTCCAAATCAAACTCCTCAACAGGGGAATACACTAAAAATTACACCACAGACTCTATACGCAGTCATGGGTAAAATGCCCACAAAACATGAGCAAATTCCATTCTGGATAGATCAAAAAATTACTCAAATCGAAGCATTATTTCCAAATACTAGCCCGTATGAGAAACACAGAATCCCAACCATCTGTTTACCAATGGGGATCACACCACAACTGGAAGACTGCACCACTTGGGGCCCAGTCTTTGCTGCCATCTATACTAAAACACATGGCATTCCGTCAATTGCGGTAATACCAGATGTCCTGAAACAAATTCAAAACGAATACGGGGCAGAGCCTGCTCTGAATTTAGGTATGAAATTACTGAAAAATTTCGACCAGGTCTCAACAATAATATTATCTAATATTAAAGGGAAGGCAGCAGCAGTGGCGATCCGCCAAAAATTAAGGGAATTTGATGTTACAGAACATCAAACTGAGCTACCCAGAATTATAGAACAATCTTATGCAGAATTAGGCAGAGATAGTTTGGGTGGAAGACCAGTGAAGCCGAAACTATCTGAAAGTCCTGAGAAGGACACAATTAAACAAACTCCGACATCTTCTAGAAAGAGGTGGGAGACTAATAAACAAAATTCAAACGAGAAACGTTCTCAATCCCGAGGTAGGTCTCCTCAAAAGGAGCCCTCTGAAAGGAGGTATAACCTCAGGAATAGGGATAATTTGAAAAAGCCTGACAGGTATCAAGATACTGATACACGTTCCTCTCGTACCTTTCAGATCTCGTCACAGACATCGGAAAGAAGAGGACGGTCAGAACATAGAGAAGAACGCGTGAAATCCAAGGAAGACAAACACGTTCCGAAAACCAAATCAAAACCTCAATTCTCCAAAAAGAAAGTAGCAGGTCTGAAGATCAGACATGCCGAGAATACTGAGAACACAACTCAGGAACGGAGAATGGGCTCAGACAATGCTGGACAGTGCAGCAGAAGTCACAATAGCTCGCCAGAACCTGAAGGAACTTCTGGAGATAGTGGACTTGAATGAGTACGTTACAGTTGAGACTGTGGACACCAGGGTTGGTACTCCACAAAAGTTATATGAAATAACACTCCGGATGGAGGGAGACATACCTAGACAGGTGAAAGCACTTTTTTGGGAAAGACTATCAAGGGGTTATGACATACTTCTAGCAGAAAAAGACTGGCCACCACAATTTGTCAGGGAGTGCCCACACGGCGAGGACATTATTATGCCTGCCTTCTCCAACCACATTCCAATTCACCTAAAATATACATATGCCAGGAAACGGGCAGTAGCCCAGGCCCCAGCATTATATAAAAATCATGTAGGATGGGATGAGGACTCACCTCACCATAAAATACATCTGAAACATGAACCAACTGCACAAAGGCAGTACCCGATAAAGCAAGAAGCTAAAAAACAGGTCAGGGAGATCTTAGATCAACTTGAATACCAAGGGGTGATTGAAACATGCACCTCCTCAATGAACAATCCTTTGTTTCCTGTCTCCAAACCAGACAACACCTATCGTCTAGTTTTGGATTACAGACACTTAAACACTTGTTCTAAAACATTTGCAGTGCAAAATGCACATAGCACAGCATTAATGAATAACATTGTGCGTAAAAAAATCAAAACCACATTAGACATCTCAAATGGTTTCTTTTGTCAAAACATAGCACCTGAAAGCAGGTACTTAACAGCATTCTCCATAATGGGGACCCAGGGTCAATTTTGTCGACTCCCACAAGGGTTCAAGAACAGCCCAGGTTTATTCTCAGCGAGGGTAACGGAGTTGTTACAAATTTATGACAATGAGGCATTGTCCTATGTCGATGACATCTATCTGACAGACGATGACCTGGATAAACACTTGAACAGGGTGAGCACCATTATACTGGGCTTCGCCTCGGAGGGCTACAAATTCAACTTTAAAAAGTCCAGAATTGCCCATCTCAATGTCCTATTTCTAGGATATGAGCTTTCAAGTGAAGGCAAGAGTTTGGCAGCTAACTTTCTAGAGAAATGTGCGCTGATCCAACCTCCAAAAACGCTAAAAAACTTACAATCCATCCTGGGTTTCCTCAATTTTGGAAGAACATACATTCTAAATTACGCAGAAAGGGTTAAACCTCTCTACGCATTAATCAAACCTGATTTTTTAATAAAAAATTGGACAAACGAACACACAGAAATCTTGCGTTCACTCCAGGCTAACATGTTAGCAACAAATCACTTACAAACACGCGTAAGTCAACGCAACCTGGTGATCCGAATAATTTCGGGTCAATGCGGATTCACCTACTTAACATTTAATGAGGGTGAAAAAATACCAATCACATACAAATCTCATTTGTATACACAAGCATAAATGCGCTTCACTTCAACTGAAAAAATTCTGACAGCAGTTCAAACCGCTGTAGCAAAAGAAAGAGCCCTAGCACAAGGGAAACGCATTATTGTCGTAACCCCAGTACCAGCTTTAGAAGCGGTCACAAAAGCAAGCATTCCAAATGCTAAAGCACTACATCCAAGATGGATACAATGGGTTAATTCTCTTGCTGCAACAGATGTTGAATATGTTTTTGACCCAGATTTAAAAACACAAGCATTCCTGCAATATGAACAAGAATGTCCTCTGCCCACTGAAATTCTGCCTCTCGATCAGTACGAATTCATAATTTACACTGACGGATCCGCACAGCCCGCAACAGGGAGTAAGCAAGCTTACAGTGCAGCGTGTGCAATCGTTAAAGGTCGCATGCGAGATGGCATCTTCAGACCTATGGTCACAAAAACCCAGTCTCTAGGAGATTGTACAGCTCAGCGAGCTGAACTACAAGCATTCAAACTGGCACTTGAAAGTACAGATCGAGAATTCCCCACACTGATAGTGTGCGATTCCTTTTACTGTGTTCAGTCGTATAATGAATATATACAAAACTGGCTTGAAAATGGTTTCAAAGATGCGAAAGGTGGCACAATAAAGCACAAAATGCTTTGGGAACAAGTAGTTCGGTTGAAAAACGAACTACCAAAGGCTCACGTGATCCACACACTGAGTCATCAACGGGATGGCGTTCACGTTGCAGGGAATTCATTGGCTGACGAAGCCGCAAAGGGGGCTGTTCAGACGGCTTCCGTAGCTGCGATCACTCGTTCAAAAACGAAAATAGACGGTGAGATAATGTTGGCTGTCAATGCTTCAAGCAAGGGCAGCAGTGCAGCGTTACCAAAGAAATATCCACTCAAGTACTCTTATGTAATTGATGCGAACAACGTTCCTTTTGCTCGAATCCCTGGAGTGGGGGATAGGGTAATTCCAAACAAGGAACGTAGATTAGGACTAATCCTAGCAGCACACGAAGGGATAGCTTCTGCCCATGCAGGTGTTTCTGCCACAGTATCTTTACAAAAGCAAAGATATTGGTGGCCTGGCATTCGGAAACAAACAAAGAACTATGTTTTAGAATGTGATATTTGCCAACAGATGAAAGTCTCAACAGTAAAACGTCCTGCGCAGACACCCCTGTTGATTTCAGACAAACCATTAGCTTGTGTTTACCTGGACCACTGCGGTCCCTTGCAAAGGGACGGTAACTATAAATATATCATGGTCGCAGTGGATTCTTGCTCTAGGTTCCTATGGATATGGCCTCAGCGCTCGGCTGATGCTCGAACTGTTATAAAAGATTTGCGAGTCTTTATCGGCACATACGCAATAGGCACGCTACATTCTGACCAGGGCCCTGCGTTTAGCTCTCGGGCTTACAAAGAAGCCATGGCCAGTCTGGGCGTTGCATTGCGGTACTCCTCTCCATTCCATCCTGAGGGAAATTCGGTTGTGGAAAGGAAAAACCGGGACATAAAGCAGTCTATAACAGCTAGGGTATTAGGTTCGGGTGATGGGTAGGTCAAACATCTTTATGGGGTCCAACGCTCATTAAACAATCTGCCAAGAAGTTCTCTAGGGGGGTCACTCCATATGAGGTCCTATTTGGGACAAGAATGTGGGTACCAGACCTCGATCACGTAGGCACAGTGGTGGAAAATAAAACGTTTGATATCAAAGATCGTTTGGCTGTTTTACAGGAACTCAATGAACTAAGATCGAAACAAAGCAACGTATTCCTGCAGCCAACCACCACTGGGGAAAAACCGGCGGTCCCAGCAAGGCCTGTCTGGATTCCAAAAGTTGGGGATCTAGTCAGAGAAAAGATTGCGGACAAGAAGGAATTTGGACCTTCTTACAGACAACCAGTACCTGTCCTAGCAGTTCAAGGAACAAGAACAGTACTTCTGCCGCCCCTTGCTGGAAGAAAGGAGAAAAGATTTGTGTCCATCGACCTCATCAAACCACAGTATGTGGCCAATACTAAGTAGTAGGCCTCGTGGACTCCGACCTAGTAGCAGATACACTCCTCTCGCTACTATCCAAGAGGTTCAGACTGAAAAACTGATAACAATTGGGAATTCGGCTGTAACAGATGACGGACTGAGCAACAATGCTCTGGAACTCATCCCTCTTGAAAATCAAGTAACAGTTCATCCAAATACACCTGTCTACACCAATGTAGCACGTGATCAACTGGTTCCAGCGATTTCTACAAATCCTGATGCAATTCCAACAATTGACAGAACTGCTTCTAGCTATTTCATTAACTTTGATACGTTCTCAGAAGATCCGAGTGAACCTGAAACGACGCCAGCATCATTCAAACTCAAGAAGCAAGAGACTTGTCAACAGTGAACATCACAGCCGTTCCTATACAGGATGGTATAGTGTGGGACAAAACAGATTTTGATATCTTTGGCCCGACAGAACAATTGAACATTCCACATTTATTTAAAATTTCACTAAGTGATCTAATTTCGTCCAGTACCTATTCTGATGATTGGGACTTTGAGACTGTTAATGACATAATGTTTGACCTAGAAAAATCTGCTGCATTTTCTAAAAATTAATATTTAGAGGGTTCATCAGACTATGAACAGCTGTATTGCTATAACCACTATGGTCATCATTATTTGCATAAATCTGCATACCCTAGAAATGTGTTTATGTTTAACCAATGGGAGCATTGTCCTACACCACCACAAGGTAGTTCAAAAACATTTGCTAACAAGTTTCCATATTTTTCAGGTTACAATACATCTGATCCAGAAACGTTTTACTATAAAAATGTAAACAAAACAGGGCTGAAAATTATGTTAACTAATACAAAACAGATTTACTCTGCAACATTTATTGCCCAACTGTCTAGACAGGGTTTCGACTTATGGAAAGACACAATAGACACAAAAACTGTCTGGGGTACTAAAGATTGGCAAGTGCAGGGGATAGAAGCTTTATTTAGAGTCTTTATCATCCCTGAACGAATAATGTTTTTGAATGAAACTGTCCAACAAACATCTTGTCTTGGACTAGCCAAGATAAAAGAGATGAAAACACCTTCTGTACCAACACCTGCAAGTGATAACAAAACACAGGCAGCGGTTACAGTTGACCAAATACTACAACTCAACAGATCTAATCCTGATTGGAAAAAATGGTTGATCTGGCCCACAGACACGAACAACTGTCAGGAAAGATTCCTGAATAAAACTCAGGACTTTACTTTTCATAGGCCAGACCCAAGATACGTCCAAAGACAGCATCCGGGGGTAGTAACAACATACAGTGTAGGTAAATTATGCCTCGATTGGCTGCAGAAATCTACACTACAGGATGTGAAACAACACTTATCCTTACTTACAGAAGACGCAGACCTTAGGGAATTCTTGCTTGGACCAAGAAAACCGCGTAAAAAACGTTTCATATATGCCGGCATTTACGCTGCTAATAATGAAGCATGGAAGGTGTCACAGATGGAGGCCGCAGAACGAATACGTGAACTTGATCGTATTAATTTAGAGAAAACACTCTCTGTGGTCGACAATGGGTTAACAACTTTGTCCTCCAGAATATATTCATTGGACAACATTGTATCCTCTGCTATCGACATACTAGAACAAGATTTGGCGATGTTACAGCAAGGCCAATCTCAATTACGTTCTATTGTGTTATTAAGTTGGACGCTGCAATCTTTGCGTGCGGGCTATGTGCCTTGGCGTTTCATCAACACGTCGGCTCTGTTTGCAGAATACAATCTAACTGATAAACAGATTGAACTGGCACAAAGAGGAGCAAGGTATACAGTGTTGAGCATTGAAAAACTGGAAAAGTTACCATTCACAGTGGCAGAAAAACCAGCTTCAGAATGGCTCATTCATGGCAAAATCACATTACCTGTGACTACTTTTCAGTTTTAGTATTGCCTCAGACAAATGCAAGCAGGCAAATATGAAAGGTTGGGTAAGGAATACATTAAGACATCTTGGGATTTACCGTATACACATAGATGTTGGAGTGGGGATCGTGAAGTGTTTTTGAGCGGTACACACTGTAAAAGTGCACTGAGCGGTTCACTTATATGTCAGGACATTTCTTTACACAGGGCTTGCAATGGTTCTGTGGCAAATTTGTCTTGCCACCAGCAGGGTACACCAGCTGCTGTGATTAATCCAACGTTTGGACAACTTTCGAATGGGAGTTACCTCATGTTGAATGATCAGAGTTGCTGCGGCATGTTGCCAGGCATCCCATATCTAGTAACGGTCAACTCCAGGGTCACTTGCTGTATGCAAGTATTGTTTGCCCCAATAGACACAGTCAGGGAGTCGCCTTTGTGGCCTTCGCTGAACGTCTCTTTTATAAGATTTGATACTTTAAGCAGAATGAAAGCCATGCTTTTGCAACAAACCGTGCCTTTGACCTCGGCCAAAGAAACCTATGATCTACAAGTAGCAAGGACTTCGGCTGAGATACAGACTTAATACGTACAAACTGCCCTATTCATTTCGTGGAAATGATAGGACGTATCTTTAACATGTCAGATACAAGCGGAATTGTACATGTATTTAAGAGCATCTGCTCCGGTCTGTTAGCACCTTTCCAGGCAATACTCGGAATCATCCTGAACTTTGCACATTCGGTGTTTGGTGGCATATCATTAATTCTAGCACTTGTTGCCGGAATTCTATTTCTCTTCCTGCTATTACGCTATGGCCAGCCTATTCGCAGACATCACTCCGAGCGAAAAGGAGAAAGCTCTCCTTGAACGAAAGTGCCGTGAGCGAATAGTACAGCTTTTGGGCATGACTCGTCTACGGGACCTGAATACCACGTGGTTCCTGTCATTCAGACCAATCTGGGAAGATTGCATCTTACCTGTCCTACGATGCCTGCTATGCGGTGAAGAATGCGTGTTAGACACCTGTCTAACATTTCCATCAGCAACGCCAACGGATGTCGATACTCTGCTGGACCCGATAACGGCCCATGCTCTGTGTTGTCCCCAGAGGCTACCAATCCTGATGACGGCATTCATTGAGATCTCACAGTCGCTTCCAGCTGCAGCTGAGGTACGAGATGGATCTACAGGCACACAGGTAACAATGGACACGAACATTGTTGCGGCATCCTATGCTGAGAGCGATGCTTCACATCTCTGTGCAATTAATCTACTACACGAGGTGTTCCAACTGACACCAACTTCAGTGGACAATATTTTGTCTACAGAAATAGATGATCTCATGTTTACACCAGACCCGTACACTGACTCTGATTCAACCCACAGTGTACCAGAGACTCAGTAAAATTTGGCCTTCACATTTCAAAAACTTGGAATTCTTCCCAAATTGAACCTTTTTTTCATTTTTACGAACTAAATGGCAAATCAATCTGCTTGAAGTAGAACTAGCCTTATAGTACAGACTTTGTGGTACTTCCTCAGACATTTTGTCATCTTATTTGTCTACAAGAATCATTAATGATATGAAATGACTTTGATTTTTGAACAAACTTATCGATCATTTTCTGTCAAATGTAAATATTACTGCTAATTTCATTCAAACAGCATTTTATTTCCAAATATATGCCTGAACTGAGAAAAGCAATGCTTAAAATGTACAGTACCTTTTGCATTTTAATAGGCTTTTTATATGCTTTTTGAAATGCTTTTAAGAAATATTTTTAGCAATATGCGGTACTCCATTTAATGTTTAGCATTTTAAATGTTTAGCATTTTATTTATCGTACACACGAAAGTGGAGTGGGTGTTGTATTCCTCTTAGGGTGTCCATACATGGGCTTTCCTGTATCATGTCCTTATATAGGCACAATTCGCCCTGCCCTTATATAGGCATAAAATCCCAGTCCTTATTTAGGCATTAAACCGTGCACTCCAAATACAGGCACGGTCTCTGACATCCGTCCACCCTAACGTCACAACGAGTTCTTGAAGAACAGACCCTTAGGCTGCGGGAGTTTCCCTAGCACAGGACTATTGATTTCTTGAAGGACTCATCTACTATGCATGAACCGTTATACCTTAGGGGTTCATTCATGACGTCTTCCGCTGTCCGATTCACGTCAATGCTAACACTCTGAGGTACCTCTCAGGTATAAATATACCTTCCCTAGCCCCTGTAAATCAGAGGAGACCTCGACTTCAGAGGAGCCCGTTTCCCAGCCTGACGCACTGAGAAGACGCTGTCATCCCTGCACGCAGAGAGTCCAGCTTCCAGTGATCTGACTTCCCTCGCGGGGTGTTGGAGTTCGAGTCTGGCAAGAGATTCCCACCTCTCTCATTCTTAAGGTATGGAGCTGACTAGAAACCTAGAGGGACTCTTGGCATACTTGGCATACTAGGCATACTAGGCTTAACATACTCTTAGTATACCATAGTAAGGAATACTTCACCTACTTCATACCTCTCCCTACACCTAGGTTAGGTTAGGTACATTGGGGTAGAACTAGCTTAGAAACGCATCGTATGAGTACTCGCATTTTTAGTCTATGTTATTTATGTAAATGAATATCTACTAAAGATCATGCTAGCGCAATATTATTTATTTCTGCTGCTTACGCTGTACATTATTTATCTTGCATACTGTCTTGTGATCGTAACAGCACATATTACTTACACGAGAAACAAGACTGTTCAATAAATCTTTTATTGAAACGCCCGTCTATTCTTTCTGTGTAACTTTGAGGAATACTAAGCATGCACGATTGAGCTGAGTGAAATAGTTATCTATTGTTTCCACGACTGTGGGACACGTTCTGATTCTAAAAGGGAAACAAAGTTGTCATGTTTTGCGGCTGCCAGAAACTACTCCCTTCTTGTTTATCAAGGAGTTTCTAGTGGCCTCTGAGCTAGCTGGCACAAGTAATTAAGTTTAATATACTCGATAGGGACATACTGACCTTAGTCCTATGTCAAACCTATAGGGTATATTATTCCAATGCGCAGAGCCTATAAGGGAAATAGGAGCTACACTACATGGAAATATTTCAATAATTATGCATGAATGTTTTGGATACAATATTGTTTTCACAAAATCATGTCATAATTAGAGATCCATACATTTTCTGGTACATGTCAACGGCGTATCGACCTTCATGAATCGAGGTCATCATCAGGACAATAATAACACAAAAAAGAGAGGATTGCTCCATAAGGAAAAAGTGAAAAAATAAATTAAAAAGCCTGGCTCACAGTGAAACTGGACCAATGATTTATAGCGAAGGGCATGTGTTGTAGGTACCTGAATGGTGTCCAGGGCACCTAAAGGGAGAAATTAGAGGAGAGAAGCTAGTGTTAGCCGCAAGTAGTGAAACACGGATGGTGAGGCCCTGAATGATTGAATTAAATGAGAGCCACTAATACACTCACGCAGAGAGAATTCTGCCGGTGTGTGTATGCATCTGTCCTAGGACAGCCTAGCTGGTCACCAGGATAAATATCAATAAATCCACAAGTACTTGGTCAGAGAAGGAATCGCAGAAGAGCCAAGGCGCCCAAACACCAATGGATGAAGGAGTAGATAAATCATATTACTAGCTGCCAAACCATTTCTGCAAGGAAAGTTAAAAAGCACTGGCTTTCATGGAGATGTACAACTAAAGTGCCTGTTGTGAAGCACACAGCACTGAGTAACACTTATCGATGGCGAGAGCGTGTCCCTGGGTGATGGGGAAACTATAGAGGACGTTACTACTTGTAATCCGGTGTGAGGAAAAGCAATTAAACTTGTGGTGTCTGCTGTAGGGAATCAGGGATGAATCTATAGAATAGACAGGGGGCAGGTATCAATATTTGAGCGGTACGCTTAGTGAAGGGCAGAGAAATGGTTAGAAGGTTATGGTTATTAACCACTGTGGCATTTAGCGATGTGTCGGCATCAGTGGTGTATCTCGAGTGAATCAGGTACAGGGCGCTAAAGAAGAAATGGCCATTTAAAGCAGGGCGTGAATAACAGGGGAAATACTAGACCGTTAAAGGAGAGGAGGTGGTAGTGCGTCACTGACTTGTGCCCTGGGGGGGACAAACTTAGAACGGGAAGCCCTGGGGGGACCTGCTAATGGGAGTGTATGCTGGCCAGGGCTAAAAGGGTTACATTTAGACAGCAATGCTCCTATCCCAACTAAAAATGGGACGTACTTTCTGATCACCAATTTATACATGTATTGCACAATAAAAATGAATTAAATATGTGCATGAAAGAAAAATTCCGATTGGCCAGCAATTTGGAAACACTCATACAGTAAGTAGATTGTAAACTGTAAAAACAACTATAGAGAAAGAGTGTTAATGGGTCTGTTCGGGGACAAGGGTCAGGGGGGAAAATGGATGCTTATGTGCTAGTCATGGTGTGGCGCTGTTGTGACAAAGGAAAGCCACGGACATGTAAGTTATCAACACGTTTTATTGACAACAAAGGCCTGCATGCACGAAACAGGCGAGCCTGGCTCAACAGGCAAAATAAGTGGCTCATCTGAGCCCAAGATTCTATGATATCATTTATATACAAGCTGAAGATTCCAAAATGACATAACAATAAGACCATCATGTTAGTAAGAGTTTAGAAAACAAACAAACTATGACTCAAATTAAGTACACTGTAAATGTGTGACAAATGTAATATACATCTCCCTTTCTGTAAGAAATAATTAAAACAATACAAAGTCCTGAAATTTCTTGGGATTTCTCGAAACTCTTCCAGAAGAAGTGGAAACACGTTCAGGAGAATTCTGTGAAACAACAGCTCTGTTATTTGAGCTGCGGCTATTTCCGAACACATTAGCTTCTTTAGAAATACTACTAGCATTTTTGTGAGCAGAAAGATTTACATTATGTGACACGAAAGTATCAGTAAGTTCAAAAGGCTGTAAATTAATTCCTGCATCATTTAAAGATTTTTCAGAAGTATTTGCACTAAAATCCGCTACATTAGAATCAGAATGAGCTGATCTCAAAGCTTCAACATTAGATTGTTTTTCAACTTCATGTTCATGCCACACCAACCCTTCTCCCTCCTGATGCAAACATTTTTTAGATTTGCCTAAAATTTCTTGTTGTCCAGGTTTAAGTTTAATGATATCACTCATATTCCATCATCCTTTATCTTTTAAGGATAAAGAGCTACCAGCAACTTGCTCTACCAAAAATGGTTCTATATAAACAGATTCACCTTTCTGAACTTTTATGGGTTTTTTAATAATAACCCAATCACCAGTCTCAAAGTGTTTTTGTTTAGCTCTGTGGACTAATCATGATAAGACTTAGCCATAAGTTGTTTTTCAACAATATTTTGATGAACCTTAAGTTTGTTGTCATCTAAAGTTTTTGATTTTTGAAAATTGACACCAAAATTGGGAGTGAGTAAGGTATTGCCACTTCTACCCCTCATTAAAAGGGTTGTATTAACAGTGTTATTATAACTATTTTTTTTTCATGTATAAACTCAACAACTGGTAAATGTGATGCTACAGCAAGTTGAATTCCTTCTTTTATAACCTTTTTATAAACCTGTTGACACGTTCAACTTGACCATTGGATTTTGGTGAATACAAAGGAGTTTTTTCTTGTCTGATACAATTCATTTTAAAAAATGATGACATTTTTAGTGAAGTAAACTGTGTTCCGTGATCAGACACAATAACATTTGGAAGTCCCTCATTTACAATTTTTTTTTCGAAAAACTTAATAACACAATCTGTATTTATCTGTGGTATAAATTCAAAATATATCCTTTTGCTGTAATAGTCACATACGACTACAATAAATCTGCAATTACTCTCAAAAATGTTAAATGGTCCCACAAAATCTATTGCTATCTTAGACCAAGAAATTTTTGGTATGGTAACCAATTGCATTTCACTTACACTTGGCTTCCAGTGTTTGTCTGACTTTAAACATTCTGCACATGAATCAACATGAGAATTTAAATCTGCGTCCATACCTGGCCACCAGTAATACACTTTTAAAAGTTTCTTTGTTGCAGTTGAACCTGGATGTCCCTTATGTGCCAAATTTATCAACCTTTTCCTTAGTTTTTGAGGAGGAATAAATAAATCTCCTCTTAACAACAATCCACTCTGTATGCTAAATTCATCTGAAACTAGTTGAAATGGCTTCAAAGTCAATCAATCAATCAGGGAATTGTAAGCGTGCTACTCACCCTTGAGGGTCTCAAGGCGCTGACGGGTGGGTCCGCAGATCTAAAGTAAAGTGTTACTCAAACTTCGAACGGGTGGCCATTGTCCACTGACATATTCCATAACTTTACTTAAAACAACATACTGTTTTGTCAAGTCAATCCAAGCTGCTTCGGAAATAGTTCCTTTTAAATCCTGAATAACATCAACTCAGGCAACAATACACGCAGTATCTTCAATCACTTCTGATTCTTAATTTGGAACAGGAAGCCTTGATAAAAACTCTGCACGTATATTTTGTTTACCAGAAATATGTTTGATAGTGAAGTTAAACTCCTGCAATTTAGCTAACAATCTTACAAGTCTAGATGATGCCCTTCCGTTTACTCTTCCACAACCGTCCATCATGAAAGTTAAAGGTTTGTGGTCTGTCACCAACTCAAAATGCTTGCCCCTGAGATACATCTTGAGTTTCTCCACAACCCAAACACAAGCCAATGTTTCTCTTTCGATCGTGCTGTAAAATAATTCTGCATTGTGTAATCTTCTAGAGATAAAGGCAACTGTTTGTAGGCGTCCTTTAACTTTTTGTGTAAAAACTGCACCAATTCCAACTCCACTTGCATCTACTGTAACAATATTACTATCTTCTGAGTCATAAGGTTGCAAGGAAGGTGCTTCCACAATGGCCTTCTTAACATCACTAAAAGCAACATCTTGTTCATTTCCCCAAATGAATTTCACACCTTTTCTTAACAGGGCACGCAATGGTTCACCCTTATCCGCATAATTTACTACAAAACGTGAATATTATTCACTGAAACCCATGAAAGATATGAGTAAATCTTTATCCTCTGGTTTAGGTGCTTCTGAAGTAGCCCTTACCAAATCAAGTTTAGGTTTAATTCCTTCAGGACTCAACACATGGCCCAAATAATCAATTTCTTTCTTTAAAAATGTGCACTTATTTCGAGAAACTGTCATTCTTCGTTTCTTTAATAAACCAAGAACTTTATCCAAAATGTCATTGTGTTCTTCAACACTGCTTGTATGTACCATTATATCATCTTGGAATTTTTCAACTCCTTTTACATCTTTAAATATGACATCCATAAGATTTTGGAATACACTTGAGACTGATGTTACCGAAAGGTAACCTTATGAATCTAAACGCAAAAGTTGTATAGTCCCTTGAGTCCTCTGATAATTTAACCTGATGATAGGCTGACGTGAGAGCTATTAAAGAAATATATTTTGAACCAGAGGTTGCTGCCACCATTTCCTGAATTCTGGGTAAAGGATGACAGTCAACAATAATATTTTTGTTTAACAATCTCAAGTCAGCACAGAGCCGAATGTCACCAGTCCTTTTCTTAATAATTACAATAGCTGAAACCCACTCAGAAGAGTTTGTAGGTTCTATGACTTCCTCTTTTACAAGTTTATCTAATAACTTTTTTTAATCATCCCTGACTGAGAGTGGTACAGGTATTACTTTATGCTTTACAGGTAAAGCATTTTTTTTATTTTAATACCGTGTTCAAATCCATTTACACAAACCTATTTGTTCCTCAAAACCAACTTCATACTTCTTTAAAACATTTTCTATAGTTTTTGGTTCTGACTCTTCTTGAATGTTTGAGACCTCTATGTCACCTAAAATTATTGGCTCAGCCGCACCCGGTTTCAGAATAATACCAAATTTTGCTAATTCCTTCCACCCAACTAAGGGGGATATTCTCAAGAACGTGCGATAATCATCGCCAAAATAGGTTAACGCAATTTTTCATATCGCCGTCTATCGCGGGAAAATAACGCCGTGTTAACGTCTTATTCTCAACACGGTGGTAACATGCGATAGTATCCCGATAACGCGTCAAATGTCCGCGATAAAATTACCGGGACGGCGATAAAAATCTAAAGCCGAACGTGAAAAAAGTGGCGATGGGCCCAACCGCGATAAAAAAATCAGAGATAAGCTTCGCCAGGTCTGCAATTCACACACGTCAGGTGGGGAAAATCACTATAAAAGCAGAAAAAAAACCCACAAACAAAACCAAAACAACTGCGAAGCACAATGGAGGTAGTCAGAGCAAGTACAGAGGACAACCAGAACCCCACGAGCCCCACGGAGGACCAGCCTGGGACCTCGGGGTCAGGGAAGGGCAAGGAGAAGAAGAAGAGGAAGACGCAGTTCAGTCCGCAGGAAAACAGGATCCTGATAACGGAGGTGATAGAACACCATCAACAACTGTTCGTCACCTCCACTGTGTCATTGGCAACAAAAAATGGAATATGGCAGTCCCTCGTGGACAAGGTGAATGCAGTTGGAGTGCTGAGGAGGACAATGGAAGAGCTCAAGAAGCGCTGGAATGATGTGAAGCGCAAAACCAGGCAGAAACTCGGCAGCAATGCAGACTGGAGGTGGGAGTCCAGCGCCACAGGAGGAGCTGGATGAGATGGAGGAAATGGTGTTCACAGTCATCAGTGTGGAGACGGTGGCAGGAGTTGGGGGACCGGACACTGCTCAACATGACCCGACACAACAGCAACAGGGTAACGACCAGGGACTGGGGGGACGGGGGGAGATGGGCACAATGGCACACATGCACAATTAAGTATAGCACAGTGCACACCCACAATGACTCTGGATCATGTCCCTGATCCCCTTGGCACACTGCAGCACACCTAGAAACAGCAAGTAGGCCCCCGTCGACTATGTGCCCAGAGGAGGCCCTTCCCACACATCACCAATCTCACAACCAACCCATGCACATGTGTCAAACCCAGCAAAGCGGCGTGTCTGTGAGCCACACTGACAGTGCAAGTGACACTACATGACGAATAGCATGGCTGCAGTCAATATATCATGACATGTTGCACGCCACGACACTGAGGTGGCTGAGTGTGGACCACATCCGTAAAGGAGCAGGTCACACTCTGACACATCCACGTGCACATACAACCCCTGACGTCAACAGCACATCTGTAGAAACTGGCCAATCACATTTGGCATAGCAGGGAAATGTGAGATGATAATGTACAAGTACAAACACACATCCGTGAGGTTGTTGAAATGTCCACTGCCCCGCATCAAATAGGCAGCTCCTCCCAGTCACAATGTACATTGTCATGCAGTCTGTATGTAAACTTGTACAATGCGTCAACATACATGTGAACACAATGTTAAACTGCATCTCCCCTTCACATTGCAGAGGGAGAATCAACACCTCCTGCAGAGCAGACCAAACATCTCTTCACTGATGACGAAGAGGACCTCCACACCTTCGACACCAATGCCCTCCAAGAGCTCATGGACAGCTTCGGCACCTCACCTCCAGGAGCAGGGCAGCCCAGCTGCATCGAGGAGACCTCACCCCCTGCACAGACCACACAGCAGGAAGCACCCACCACCACGGCTGTCTCCCAGGACCCCCACGAACAACACATGGCCTTCCAACGCCATGTGTTATGCTGCCAGGAGAAGATGGCTGATCAGGTGCGGGTGGGGTTCGACCTCATGGCAGCCAAACTAGATGCCATACGTGGGTGTCTAAGTCCCATCAGGCACCACTTACAGTCCCTAACGGACACCCACAGTCCACTCCATGCTCTCCAACGATCCATGGCTGACATTGCTGGAGTCCTGACTCTGAGACAAGAAAAACTGTCTAGTCAGAGTGGCTCCAGCGATGTCAGCCGGGAGTTGGGACACATGCAGAGGATCATGGAGAACATGGAGCGGATGCAGGCGGAAAGAATGGCTGCCACGGCTGCACACCAGCGAGATGTAGCTGGGTTCTTCCATGCCCTGCAGACCCTCATCATGGCATTGCTGCCACAAGGCCTGGCGCGGATGAATGCTGCTGCTACTACTCTATCCACATCTCCGCCCCCTGAAGTGTCAGTGCCTCACAGTGCGGCAGACAATCCACCTCCGGCCCCTGATGTGTCAGTGCCACACAGTGCTGCAGGCAAAACCCCACCACCCACATGTGAGGCACATGAGACATCAGAGGACGAAGATGCGGATGATTCTGCCTTAGTGGTAAGAAGGAAACAGTAGCATTCATCTCCGCCATATGGCCTGTTTCTGCTTGGTTCTGCACTCTGCATCATCACCTTCCACTGTCCCCCGATACACTTCGCCGACACTCACCTTGGACCTCGACATGGACTGCCATATTCTGTTTGGTTACCAATGACACAGCAATCAGACTGCGGACTGAACTCTTCCTCTACCGATGAACTTGTCAATCCCTAAAGGACTCTGGCTGGCCCTCCACGGGGCAACAATGTAAAGTGGGGTTTGCATGGCCCTGTACTGCTCCAGCTTCAACACTCCACCGAATGTGAATAAAACATTCTAATTCACACAGATGTGTCATGTCTATGTTCAATCAAGTATGAAAGTATGGATGAATGTAGGGGCAGTGATTCCCCCTCACGTCCATGTTGCTAATGTTGTGGGACTTGAGTCACAGGGTGCAACTCTCTGCATCATGGTGGTACATATTTGACCCCAAAAAACGCCCTGTTGTCTTTTCTTGGTCACAAATGACAGCCTTTATGTCATGAATTTGGACACGTGCTACGCTGCTGAGTGGGATTACGTACCATCTTTGACACCCTGAAATGGCATTTTGAATACGTGACACCCTAAACAGCCTCTCTGTACAGAGGTGACACACCCACCATCTAATTGCCATTTGTGAGATTGTTAGCACTAAATGTTGCACTTACACTTGTCAGAGTGATGTGCTTATGCAGAGGAGTGACATGCACACAGGGAATGTGTGTTGGAATGAATGTATTTGCACATGCTGTGCCTGTGGTCATTTTGTCCTGTCCCATGATTGCTAAGGACAGTCACAATGTGACGTGCTCATGTGAAGAAATTGTTAATGATTGTGTTCCTTCGGACTAATCCTGCTGCAGCTGCACTGGGGTGTGGTCCACCTGCCTCATCGTCATCATCATCATCCGGTGCATCTGGCACTTGGATCCATGGGGCATTGGTGCGTACACATATGTTGTGCAACACACAACATGCAATGATCATCTTGCACACTATTTCCGGGCTGTACAGGAGTCTTCCACCTGTGATGTCCAGGCACCTGAAACGTGACTTTAACACGCCAAATGAGCGCTCCACAATGCCCCTGGTGCGTTTGTGGGCCGTATTGTACTGCCTCTGGGCCTGGGTGTTTGTGTCTCGGAGGGGTGTCATCAACCATGGGCAGAGTGCATATCCTTGATCACCTGTGACAGGGGTGGAGATATGTGTCAATCTGTGGTTCTACATTCTGTCTTGGCAGGCTTATTAGTTTAGTGGTGTGTGATGTGTGCGACTTTGGGATTCATGTTTGACATGTATTGCTTGTGGCAAATGAGCGGCATCCATGTGTATTACGTTGCCTCACAGCTGCTCCTCACTCCCCCCGAGCCTATTTACTTGTGTGCGCTGCGCGGTTGCATCACTTGCACTCCTAAGACACACCATTGTCATGACTGTCTGCGCATGTCCACAAGCCTGACAACGACACTGTGATATTGGCCGTTGAAGGTGGTCGGCCACATGTGTGTAGGCCTATGGTCAGGATATGGCGGACACAGAGACATACGCAGTATTTACTTTGGTGGCCATCCCGGAAGTGAACCACGCCCAGAGCCCCGGGCTATTTATTCCCACTCCTACGCTGGACTGGCGTACGCCGGCCCAGCCCACTCTGCTTACTCTTACAGGGGGGGACGACATAGCTACATGTCCAAGGTCTTCCCCACTGCCTGAGGTGACATGGTTGCGTCCACTGTCCACAACACTACAAACACCAGCAGTATATGTCCACATGGACATGTCTGTGCTCTGCATACTGAAGTCTGTCTAGCACATCACCGCCACACTAGACATTGTGTACATTCTTATTCATGGGTCACTTGCCTCCTTCGCACAGACTTGGTTCCCACCTCTCCCCACATTCTGCAATTGTGTGGCAGAGGTGCCATGACGTGGATGGTTTGTCTACATGGCTGGCCACGGTTACCACAGTTACTTGTGTTGTCGTGTCTGGTAGGTGGGCATGTTGTTTGGCATGTTGTATGTGATTTTGTAACATGGCATTCCCACAGTTGTGAGTTGCATGATTGTGGAGTTGAGGTGTGTGGTGTGTTCATTTGGTACTTACCAACGAGCAGTGGATTTCCATAGGTGCCATCCTGGAAGCGCTGGTTGATGATAGACTGTCGGAAGATGTAGGAATCATGCACACAGCCTGGGTAGTTGGCAACGACGTTGGTGAAGAGTCCCCGGTGGTCCACTATTGCCTGCACATTGATGGAATGCGTGTGCTTTCTGTTGCGGTAATTGTGTGCAGTGTGGGCAGGGGGCACAAGTAGGACATGTGTGCAGTCAATTGCCCCCAACATGTGCGGGAAGCCAGCTATAGCGTAGAAGCCTTGCTTGCTCTCCAGCTGTTCCTGCGCAGTGTGGGTGAAGTGAAGGTGCTGGGGTACCAAGCTGATGATGGCATCCAAGACAGGTGTGAGGAACTTTGATAGGGCTGGCTGTGAGACTCCTCCGACTCTGGCAGTTGTTGGTTGGAAGGTACCAGAGGCCAACAGGTGCAGCACAGCCAGCAGCTTTGTCTGCGGAGGGATGTTGGTTGTCCGCTGTGTTGGTACTGTCAGCCTGTGGGCAATGTGGTTCAGGATGCGCAGGATGGTTGTCCTTTTGAGCCTGTAGTGGGCAATGACATCCTCTGGCGTTAAGTCTGTGAGGCTGGTGCGTTTTCGGAAGGTCCGCTGTCTTGTTCTGCGCTGCCTCTGTGGTAGGGCGGGGCCTGGGGGTGGTGGCGGTGGGTGTTGTGGCCCTCTTGGGTCTCTGAGCTGCATGATCAGTAGCTCCATGACATGTGTTGGTCTTCAGATGTGGCTCTGGGCTGGGCTCCCTTTTATACTGCAGGTTGTCGTCCTGCTTAACACCAGTAGAAGGCAGGTGTTAAATGCCTGCTGCTAACGCGCCTTATCGCCTGTTTTTGGATCGCATCGCCGATCTGGCTGATCGTTGAGAATATCGCGAAGTGGTGTTTTCGTAAGTTTTTGCACGGGAACGCCTACTCTGCATATCATTAGCGTTAGTTGTCGCTCTCATCCGTGGCGATGTTTTTTGCGGCAGCTATCGCTGGAAAACTGGCGATATCGGCAGTTTGCACCAGCTTGGAAATAGGGCGATAAATCTATCGCCACTTTTGCGGCGCTAAAGTGCCGATAAATCGGCGATAAATCCTTGAGAATATGCCCCTAAGTTCCTACCCCTTTCAGCGACATATATTTTGGTATGAATTGATCTTCCTTTAAAAAGTAATAAGTCTTCAAAGTATCCAAGCATGACAATATCAAATTCCCCAAAAGCTTTAGGGTTTACATCAGTTGGTATAAGTTTAATGTCTGCCCAAAATTCTTCGTATGTTTTGTCAGAAATAAAGGTTAAAGGGGAACCTGAATCCGCCATAATCTTTAGATCAATTGCTCCTATTTTGACAAAACCAAGAGGTCCTTTAATTCTGTCAGACTTTTCTTCAACAGTCAAAACAATATTATTACACATTTCTTCATCAAACTCTTCAACATTGTTTACTTTGACTGTCTGAAACAGTTTTTGTTGTATCTTGCCCTTTAACAGTGATGCACCTGTGAGAATGTTAGGTGCATCACTAGAACACTGTAGGGTCACTGTGGAATGAGACCGTGGAGGAATCGGTCAACTGTTGGTGGTGTCCTCTGGTGGGTGTAAATAAAGACATACTTCAAAGATGATATGAGCGGATTCTTTGTTTTATTACTGGCGACGACGGCGGACTACACCCACCAAAGAACTCGGCATGCAAAGCCTATGGAAAAGCCCAAGACGTTTTTTTTAAAGGTCAGCGTCAGCGTTATTTGGAAAGATTCGGGATGTTATGACGCGAGTGTCTATTCATTTAGGTGGTAACCTGAAATATAATAAGGTGGCGGGATGTGGAGGATCACCGGCGGCAACAAATTATTGGAAATTAGCAGGGTACTGGATGTGCTGGTAAACGTGCGAGCCTGGCATTTTTTAAACTCACTACGTGAAAGCACTTGTAAGGCGAGCTGTCAACGGGTTCTGGTGGCCGATGAGCGCACAGAGGAAGCGCGTGATGACTTCTTCAAGGTAAGCAAGACATTGAGGGTGCATGCGTGTTGACGTATTGGTGCGGTGATGACACTCTAAAAAATAAATTAAAGCGCACAGGAACAGTCAAGGACTCTCGCATAAATGAAATAGAGCGCGAAGGAATAGTGTCCTAGTGTTGTTTCTTCCTTTGGTCTTATTTTCCTTAACCCTTTGCTGTGATCTTTCACTTTCTTTTCTCTTCCTTATAATTCCTTTCTCTTCAATGTTCCTTATTATTATTATTATTATTATATGTGAAGGGAAGATGTGTTGTATCTTGCCCTTTAACAGTGATGCACCTGTGAGAATGTTAGGTGCATCACTAGAATACTGTAGGGTCACTGTGGAATGAGACCGTGGAGGAATCGGTCAACTGTTGGTGGTGTACTCCTGTGGGTGTAAATAAAGACATACTTCAAAAATTATATGAGCGGATTCTTAATTTTATTTGTTTTGTTTAATATTCTTGCAAACAGATGCAAAATGTCCAATTTTGAAACATTTGGCACACTTCTTACCTTTGGCTGAACATCCTTGGTAATCAGCCTTGTGAGTTTTAGAACCACACCTGTAACAAACCATAAATTTATTTTCATTTAAACTAGCCACTTTATAACTTTTTTCAGATTTACTTTCTGGCTTCCTTCTATCCTGTAAAGAAAATACACTAGAAGAATGCACACTGTCCGCCGACAGTAGTTTCGACGATTCAAGCGAGCGCTCGATGCCCTTTGCTATGTCTAGGACTTCTTGAAGAGTGGGATTTCTGCACGCGAACAACCTCTCTTGGATCTTTTTCGAAAAATAGTGGAAAACAAATTGGTCTCTCATATATGTATCGACCATGTCATTAAACTCACATTTATTTTCCAACACTCTTAAATTTGCAATATACTCTTCAATTGTCTCATTCTCCTGTTGCTTCCTCATGCTGAAACAATGTCTCCCTACAATGATGTTAGGTTCCTCGCCAAACTGTTTTTCCATGCGTTTTATAGCTTTCTGGTATTCATTTAAAGGTATAAACTGACCTGGCGGACTCTCATACTCAGGCAAACTATCAAAAATCTCTTGCCCTGCAGCTCCAAGTAGACTAAACATAATGGCTTTCTTTGTTTATGGCTCATATGCCTTGCCATCAATTGCGACTAAGTAATTTTCAAATGACCTCAACGAATTTTTCCAGCGCATCGAAGGTTTACCAGGCTCATTCAGAAATGCTGCTGGAATGCATATTGTGTTATTCTGTGCCATTATGTTATTTTTAGGTCTCGCCTACGCAGCGCACATGCGCTGCATAGGAGACCTTTAGCCGTCGTGCAGCTCTTTTTCAAAGCACATACTCGTGCTTGTGGTGGCATACGCCTTGCGGGAGTGCGCAGCGGCGCGCCACAAGCACGAGTATGTGCTTCCAAAAAGAGCAAACAGCTGCTGCTTCGGGCGCGCGCGCGCGTTTGGAAGCATTCCCAGGGCGTCTCTTTTATTCTGTGCACTCCCCCTACCCCTCCCACTTGTTGTTCATTTGTTTCGGGGCAGGAACACTCGCGCTTGTTAACCCTTAGTTTGTGAAGGCAGCACTATATATACACAAATGACATGGCACGCAAGGCGATCTAACAAAATGCAATGCACTTCATGACATTCCACACGTCAATACTTACGTTCCATACTGAAAATACTTATGCTTTCATTTTCGTTTCTATCTGGTGACAATCTCTAAGCAGTGAAAAGCAAATGAACAGCAGCGCCTCGAAGCTCTGCCCTCCCTCCAGGAGCCCCATTTTTAACACTTGTTGTTCATTTGTTTCGGGGCAGGAACACTTGCGCTTGTTAACCCTTAGTTTGTCAAGGCAGCACTATATATACACAAATGACGTGGCACGGAAGGCGATCTAACAAAATGCAATGCACTTCATGACATTCCACACGTCAATACTTACGTTCCATACTGAAAATACTTATGCTTTCATTTTCGTTTCTATCTGGTGACAATCTCTAAGCAGTGAAAAGCAAATGAACAGCAGCGCCTCAAGCTCTGCCCTCCCTCCAGGAACCCCATTTTTAACACTTGTTGTTCATTTGTTTCGGGGCAGGAACACTTGCGCTTGTTAACCCTTAGTTTGTCAAGGCAGCACTATATATACACAAATAACGTGGCACGGAAGGCGATCTAACAAAATGCAATGCACTTCATGACATTCCACACGTCAATACTTACGTTCCATACTGAAAATACTTATGCTTTCATTTTCGTTTCTATCTGGTGACACATTAAACTGTGTTTCTAGGACGTAAACAATTTACATCACCTTTGGCAAAGTCTAATTCAGTTGCTGTTAATATTTTACTGTTCCTTCCAAAATCAACTGCTGAACTCGAAGGGCAGATGTTTGTGTTGTGAGAAGATAATGCTGCAGAAAGGCTATGCACTGGTGACTTGCTGATAGTGCTTAATTTGTCTTGGCAAGGACACGTAACATCCTGTGATTCTGGGCAAATCACTTAATCTCCCCGTGCCTAACAAAAATGAATGTTTCTTCGTGTAACGCAACTGGTGCTCATGTAAAGCGCTCTGATACCCAATACCTTTGGGTCAAGTTCGCACTATATAAAACTCTGTAAAAATGATTTTTTTTTAATTGTAAAAATTAAAAAAATATGTGTAGGGGGCCAATTCTTTTAGGGCCCTCTTCCAACACCTTTTAATTACGTGTTTGCTGATTGTAAGGCTGCTTGTCTTGATTCCACCTCATGCTTCTTTCTTTACCACCTTGCACTTCCGGTCTCTTTTATCTCATTCTTTAAGGTTACTTTCCATTCCTGCTTTCTCCCAATGTCAAACTTTCCAATATTTCCCTTCCTTTATCTGGGTGTCTTTTTTGTTTTTCTCATTCTTGTTCTGGGACAAAGTCTGATGATAAAAAAAATGTCCACGTCTCCAAAAATGACTGCCAGTGCCCACCACCTGCAACGACCAATACAAAAACAAGCATTGGCATAGCCAATAGGTCTCGCTTTTGGGACCTTATAAGTATTTAGTTATGCAGCACAATATCCTTGGTGCAACAACATCAACTGTTGCATGGCTAAACACTTATAATGTCCCAAAAGCGAGACCTATTGGCTATGCAAATGCTTGTTTCACTATGGTAACCTGTTGTTTTCAATAAGTTAGATATTTGCTGTAAATTCAATATTATTGAAGAATCACAAGTACATTCTGTCTGAAAATGTAAAATGTAATATTTTCTTGTAATGTGTAAATCTTACTGTAAATTTTCCTTAGAATACAATCAGTTTTCCAATTCTGAATCTTCCTTTTACTCCGTTTTTAATTAGAAAACTAATCCTTACTATTTATTGTTCGATCAATAACATTGTATTGTATTGTAATTGCATTTGTTTAGTGCTTACTACCCCTGACGAGGCGTCAAAGCGCTTTTTTCGGCGAGTAGCACGCTACTACTGGACCCATAGAGGATTAGTGTTGAATTAGTATAGTGAAACATGCAAGTACATTTTAAGTGGTGGATAGGTTAGTCACTTATTTGGATTCGGATGGATAGCAGAAGGATAGAAGAGGAAAAAAGGTTTGTATTTATATAGAGCTTGTTACCCCTGATGGGGTGTTGAAGCACGCTACTCCGGAAACCCATAAAGGAATAGTGGTGAATTAGTATGGTGAAATATGAAAGTAATTTGAGTGGTGGATATTAGTCAGTTATTTGGAGTGAGAAGGATAGCGGAGGGATAGAAGGGGAAGAAAGGTTTGCATTCATATAGCACCTGTCACCCCTGATGGGTGTTGAAGCGCTTTTCTGGCGAGTAGCACGCTACTCCGGAACCCATAAAGGATTAGTGTTGAAAATTAGTATAGTGAAATATGAAGCAATTTGAGTGGTGGATATGTTATTCAGTTATTTGGATAGAGAAGGGTAGGTGGCGGGATAGAAGAGGGAAAGAGGTTTGTATTTATATTGCGCTTGCTACCCCTGATGGGGTTTTGAAGTGCTTTTGGCGAGTAGCACGCTACTCTGGAACCCATAAGGATTAGTGTTGAATTAGTATGGTGAAACATGAAATTAATTTGAGTGGTGGATATGTTAGTCAGTTATTTGGATTGAGAAGGGTTAGGGAGGGGTAGAAAAGGGAAAAAAGGTTTGCATTTATATAGCGCTTGTAACCCTGATGGGGTGCTGAAACGCTTTATTGGCGAGTAGCACGCTACTCTGGAACCCATAAAGGATTAGTGGTGAGTTAGTATAGTGGAATATGGAATTTGAGAAGTGAACATGTTAATATGTTATTTTGATTAAAAAGGATTATTAAGGGATAGAAGAGTGAAGGATTTAAAAAAAAAAATGTTTTAGGTCATAGCAGCAGGAGGAGGCTTTTGGATGAATAAAAAGGGTTTTTGGAGGGGAAGAGTCAGAGGGAAGAGTTTAGAGAGGTTTGTTTTGGGTGATCGGTACAGTAAAAGAGGTGTCAAGGAGGGGTAGAGTAGGAGAGAGTCTAGAAAGGGTTATTTTGGGGATCATAGTAGTGGTATGGGGTTTGGGATAAATGAGAGAGTAGATGTATAGGGTGAGAGATAGGGTAGTGCATTGGAAAGAGTACTAGAAAGTAGTTTGAGATGAGTCAGAAAGTTGGGCTAGAAGATATATTGAGAGAAGTATAGGCTGAGAAATAGGGTAGTGCATTGGAAATGCCAAATTAGAAGAAAGTGATAAATATATAGATCCACAAGTACATTGAAAGTATATAGATGCATAAAGGAGGTAAGTATATGTAGAAAAGATATTGATAGAGGTACAGGATGAGAAATAGGGTAGTGCATTGGATATGCTTTTTCAGGAGAAAAGTAACAGACACACAGATCCAAGTACATGGAGGTACATAGATGCACAATGGAAGCAAGTACATGTAGACCAAAGATGATTTTTTTTTTTATCAACATAATTATTGTACATGTTTATACAAAGCAATACACAAAGATAGGTACATATCTATAGTGAAAATAAATGCTTATATACAGAGGGATATGCTGTAAATTTCAGTTTGCGTATGGTGCTTATGTGGGGAAGAGCCAATTCTTGAGTAGTTTTCTGAAGATAAGGTGGTTGTCGGTGGATCTTATGTTGGGGGGTAATGAGTTCCATAGTTTGGCTGCTTGAACAGAGACGGATGTGCCACCCATGGTTTTTTTCTTGTATCTTGGGATTTTGAGGCGAGATGCCCCTTTAGAGCGGAGGTTCCTTTGTTGAATGTGTTTGGTGATTTTATTCCTGATGAAGAGTGGTCCCATTCCATGTATTGCTTTGTGGGTGATACAAAGTAGCTTGAACGTGGATCTTCTGGCAACCGGTAACCAATGCAGGGCTTTCAAGGCAGGTGAGATGTGGTCTCGCGGTTTGATATGCAAGAGTAGTCTGGCAGCCGAGTTCTGAATCCGTTGTAGTCTTTTCATGGTTGTTAAAAAGTGATCCGTGGTAGAGGCTATTGGCGTAATCGTACACAGCATTAAAAAAAATCACATAGTACACAGTATTACATAAAAACGTTAAGAACAATAGTTTAAAACAACATTGACCTCACTGGCCGAATCAACGTTTAAGACAGGGTTACAGTTTTTGATTTTGCCATAAATACAGAAATGTCAGTTAAAAAAAGACACATATTAAAACAATATATCCCCATCATTTCCCTGCTGTCCCGCTAAACAACTTTACCAGCGACTTGCCCCGCTTTTTAAGTGGACCTACGTCACAGTATTATTTTACAACTTTCGGTCTCCTTCACCAGGCATAGAGCCGATATCTTGATATTGTAAAAACAAGCCACCTTGTTGTGTCTGACCTAAATATGCGTAAAGCATCAGAGGGGCGTGAGAAAGAAAGCAGTCGGCAGGCCGGAATGATCCAAGATTTCCTCAAGTTTTCATACGCGGGACAGAAGAAAATGAAATGTTCTATAGTCTCTGGGGTAGAGTGACAAGACAGGCACAAAGGGGATATAGTAACATTTGCCCAGCTATTTTTCATTGCATTCAGTGGGAGAATCCCTGTCCTAAATTGTATATAAAGTGCTCGTGCCTGAGGGGGTTCAATATCATCCATATACATATCTAGCTTAAAACAACTTTTAACATTTAAAAAAACGGAAGTTAAAGTGCCACGTGCCCCAACATCGATACAAGAAAAACCTTTTGTTTAACAGGGGGACCATTTTTTTTTCGATAGACTGAGGATCCTCCCACATTGCACCCAAGCCCAGTCTAAAAAGCCACTCCCTGACCTTAATAAACCAGGGCAGTCTCCCTGTATGTCTTTGAAGAGTAAATAATTCCTCCACTGCATCCTTTACAGGGATCTGGGTACTGCTGGTCCAAAGTCTAACCCAAAACGTTAATACTTTGAGGAAAGCAAAGTGTGTGATGGGTTTTAGACCAAGGTCAAGGCGTAGTGGTAATATGGGTGTATTCGTTGGGAGGTTAAGGATTGCCCTTAGAAATTTATTTTCCGCAACCTCTAGCTGTTTCAAATTCTCCAGCCCCCACAGTTCAGCCCCATAGAGGGCTGCACCTAGGCCTTTGGCCCGATGTATTTCAAGGATGTGGGAAATTAGGCAGAAGACTGAGCGTTTTACCCTCTTTACTATTGCACTGTCCACATGCTGTAGTGTCAGTACACTCTTCTGAATTTGAGGGAACCATGTTAAGTTGTCACTAATTCTGACTCCCAAGTAGTCGAAAGCCTTGACCTGTTCTAAGAATTGGGTACCCAACTTCAATTTACCCTTGGTGGATTTATAAGGGTTAAAAACCATAAACTTTGTTTCTGAGCAGTTAATCTCAAGGCCCCGATCTTTGCACACTTCAGCGAACTTGGTTTACACATTCTGAATGCCCATTGGGGTTTTAGAAATGAGTAGTGTATCGTCTGCAAATAGCAAAGAGGGTATATAAGGCTACCAGCTAGTCTTGGAGGGTCGCCTCCACAATCATATAGTTCGCTTATGAGCCCATTCATGTACAAAGTAAACAGGGCTGGAGCAAGCACACAACCCTGGCGCACCCCCTTAGAGACTAATATGTTGTTAGAAAGACTACCATCAGAGTTCCACCTGACTTTGGCATAGTTACCTTGGTGTAAGCGAACCAATAGTTGAAGTAGGTCACCTGGGAGTCCTAAGTCTCTAAGAGTGGCCCAAAGCATATTACGGTCAATGGAATCAAATGCCATTTTGAGATCGACACATACGACATATAGATGACCCTTCCTAATCTTCACTTCTTTCCAAATAAGCAGCAGGAATCTAAACACTTGATCTAGGGTGCTCGTTGATGCCCTAAAGCCTGCCTGTAGGTGTGAGATAGTATTGTTTTCCTCTATCCAATTTAGGAGACGTAACAAAATGACTTTACAGAAGACTTTCTGGGAAACATCTATAAGGCTTATTGGCCTATAATTTGAGGAGTCCCCTTTATCTCCTTTTTAAATATGGGATTATTTCAGCGCCTGTTAGAAATGGGATCTCTGGTTGGCTAAGGCTTGCGCCAAAGCCAGGCAGAGACCACCACTCTAGTCAGGGCGAGGGAGTTACACACCCAAGATAACCCCTGCTCACCCCCTTGGTAGCTTGGCACGAGCAGTCAGGCCTATCCCGGAGGCAATGTGTAAAGCGTTTGCGCAGCACACTCACACAGCAGCAACACACTAGGCACACCACAAAAGGAACTCCACACAAGGTTATATAAAAAAATAGCCTTTGTATTGTCATAAATACATTAGAAACATAACCACATAATGTACACTGTGCCAACGGGCACCAGGCAGTATTTACAGGGGATTATTTACACATGACAGGGCCAATTGGGCCACTGTCAAAACCAGCACCAATCACAAATGGTAAACAAAGATAGCACACAACCAGTTACTACTGGTGAAGATCTGACCTCAGAGTTATCCTCACATTAGGCCTAGAACATAGTAGGCAATAATCTCATAAGCATAATTATTGGGCATCACGTTAGGGCCTGCGCCCTACCAACATAACCTGACCCCCTTGCCAACTGGCCTTCCCTCTGGGACCCAAAGTCCTTTGTCCACAATGTCCGGGCTTCTAGGGGCAAATGCAGTGAAGCAAAGTGCGCAAATAAGGTCAGGCACTCACGGTGCCTCGTGAGCCCCACGGGGACTCCACAACAAATGTGGCCCCACGTTGCAGCTGCCCACTGCCAGGCGGGGCAGCTGTAAAACCAGCACGGGCACTACGGTGCCCTTAGAGGGACCACAGGGGGGCGGGCACCGACAATGTGCCCCGGCGCCCCCTCCAACCACCAGTTTACCAATGAGCCCCACTCACCGGGCTCTCTCTCTCTTCCAGGTGTCCTCGCTTCTTCCGGTGCCGCTTCTGGCACCCGGCCGACTTCGAGGAGCCCCCCTCCTCCACCGGGGCTTCTCCAGGACACACCGTGGCTTCCTCTTCACTGCGGCGGGGGCAGGCACCGATAATGTGCCTCGGGCCCCCTCCGCTGCAACTACCACGCACTTCACCCGGTCCCCCTTCCCGGGACCGGGACCTGGAGCCGGCGAGGCTCCACAACGAAATTAGCAGGGGGGGGGGGACAGGCACTGGCAACGTGCCTCGTCAGGTCCCCCCTGCACCGGGACCACTCCGGACTTCTTCCTCACGGCCACGGGGCTTCCACCAGCTCACGGGAGCCCCGCTCGGCCTGTGACGACTTCCGGGCTACTTCGGGCGAGGCCCCGCCCACGATCAGGCCTTCACTTGCCTGACTTCCTCTGCGGCCGCGCTGCTCGTCTCGGCGGCGGCTCACGCAGGGGGGCACGGACCGGCGGGGTGGGCTCCCGCTCCGGTCCTAAAAAGTATAAACCCGCGGGGTGGGCACCCGCTCACCAAATCAGTAGAAATGCGGGGTGGGCACCCGCGGCTCAAATATGAACACGTGAGCGGGGTGGGCACCCGCTCCTTGCAGCAGCTCGGGGGAATCCCTCTCTCTCCAGCAGCACAGCGCTGCAGACCCACCAAAACGCTCCTCTCTGGCACCTAAGATCCCAGCGCTCACAATGCGCTAAGCCCACAACTCTTGGAAGTCCTCAGAGCTCAAGGGGCACAGCTGGGCCCAGGAGTCCAGCAGTCAGGAAAAAGTCCTTGGGGCTGGGGACACCCCAGCACAGCGCAGCCAGGCAGGCCAGCACGCAGGGACCCCCAAGAAACAGCAGCTGGGTCCCGCGGCGGTTCCTCCTGGCAGAGTGTCCCCTGCAAGTCAGCACAACAGAACATTTTCATGGGGTCACAGCCCCTTCTTTTATACACCTTTTCCTTTGTCTAAAGGTGCAGGGTTTAGGGAAAACCAGATGCAACTGGTTTGGGGGAGCTTTGGAGCACTTTGTTTTGCTCAGCTCCTCTCTCCTTTCACAGGACAGGCTAGGGACATCAGACGCACCACAGGGGGTGGAGCCAGCATTGTGGAGGGAAGGCCCAGCCCTATTCAGGTCCCAGGTGCAACTCCTCCCTCCCATCTAGATGCAGATCTCCCTATTCACCACTGCGCTGACTCACCCTGCCCCTCCTGGAGCCACACACACCTCCCAGCCCCTGTCACTCACAAAGCCAGACATGCAATTCACATCAGGCAGGCAGACACAGAGCACACATAAATGCCAACTTCTACAAGTGGCACTTCTCCACTAGTCACAATAAATCTGCGCACACCATTGCGCAGTATTTATTCTCACGAGTTCGCACATACTAAACTCGCCCCTGCACTCCTCTCACACCAGGAATTACCATGGACACTCATATCCCCCATGCATTCCTATGGGAGGGCAGGCCAATCTCACCACACGCACTCAGAGTGCGCCCGCACTTTACACTGGGACACAGTGCTAAAGTGCGCAGAGGCCTAAAACCACCAACACTACACAGAAAAAAGGCTAGGGGACAGGCAAAAAGTTTAGGGGTGAACCTGCCAAAAGGGCCAAGTCCAACAGCACCCTTCCAGGTTGAAGGGATGTCCCCTCCTTGCAAAATGGCATTAAAAACTGTTTGGAGCAGTGGACCTCAAATGTTAGACTCTGCTTTATACACGTCTCCAGGGAGTCTATCTAGACCTGTAGCTTTCCCAGTCTGGAGTAGGTTGATTGCTGTTACAGTTTCTTGTAGGGAAAACCCATCAGCGTATTCCTGTGTAGGCGTTAAAATACATTCCCCAACTGCTACTACTGTTTCCTCCTCGGGGATAAAGATCGTGTCAGTATAAAGTTTCTGGAAGTATTCTTCCCAGACATGCAATTGTATGTAAAAGTCATCTTCCCCGACCTGCTTAATTGAGCCCTTTGACAGAAGGTGCCAGAAGAACTGGCTATCCTTCTGTTTTGAAGCCTCAGCTAGTGTGCGCCAGTTGTCAGCCTCCCAACTCCTTTTTGCCACATCCTGAGCCCACTTATACATCCTCCTTCTACTTTTGATGTCATCTTGTGTCCCTTGCTTTACTGCCGCTGTTAAATCGTCACTAGCTAGTCTACAGTCCTCGTTGTACCACAGGGCGATGTTCCGTTTGGGCATATTAAAGTTGCACAATCTACTAAAATAGGGTTTAATACTATTTGTTAATTGTTGGAAGCTAGACACAATAGAACTAACCCTTATGTCAGGATCACTAAGTACCATAAGGGTCTGAGCCACTTCTTTATAGATCTTAGGAAGTAATTTCCCACCGGCCACAACCTGGGGCCATTTGACTCGCCTGCTGTTATTTGTGGTAACAATTGGGGCTATTGCTCGGTGAACTTGGCTGTACGAGATAGGGAGGCCAGTTAGCTCCAGGAGAAGGGCATTATGATCACTGTCCTCACGGTTTTGGACTCTCATATCTTTGACATAGGGCCACAGATCAAGGTCCACCATGATATAATAGATCCTACTTTTAACATTCCCCCTCTTGAACGTAAACTTAGCTTCCTCATCTGAAGGTGTCCGCCCATTACATGCGCGTACCCCATGGGCTAAGGTAAAAGACAATGTAGATTTTTCCACAGCCTTGATGGGCAAAAAATATGGATTTTATTAAAGACACAGAGGCTAATATTATGCAATATTCCGTTATTGCCACCACCACAGCAGCATATTCAAAACTTCTAGAACTGAAGAACTTAGAACACACAAAACATTCCAAATAGCATAAAAACCCCCAGCAACCAGTCCACTTCCTTCTTTATTGAGCTGCGAACATAGGAAGTAAGAAATAGTCAATTTAAAAATGTTCTTAAGAGAAGCAAAATCAGTTTGAAATCCACAAGAACAACCTCGAAAATATCCAACGATGATCTCCGAATCTCCTTAGACTTGTCCAGCTGCAAAAAGATAAAACAACATCAGGGCAGGGTAATAAATCTGGGTGGGATAATATTAGCCTCCGTGTCTTTAATAAAATCCAGATTTTCTGCCCATCAAGGCTGTGGAAAATCTACATTTTATGGCAAGACCAGAGGCTAATATTATGCAAGTTTAAAGCATATTAATCAAACAAGAAGCAGCATTTTCAATCGGCTTGATATAAAAAATGTCTGAACACAGTATCAGAAGACCAATCAGCACAATGTAAGATGTCCTGAAGACTACCCCCAACCATACATGCCTTTGAAGCAGCAGCACGTCTCACAGAATGTGCACCAAACATACTCACATCCACCCCACACTTAACCAACATTTCCTTCACCCATCTAGCCAATGTGGGAGAAAAGACAGCTTTGTGGGGATGCCTAAAAGAGATCATCAACTGATCAACACCAGAGGACCTAAGAAGCAAAGTTCTCTTTTCACACTCCTTAACACAACAAACCACGCACAGCTTCCTTTTCTCCTCGAAATAAGGATAGAAAATTGTAGACAAATTCGTCTTAATCCTCTGTCTAATACTGAAACAAATCCCCTCAGGGGTATAAGATCTAAAAGACACCTCCAAAGCCTTAACATCAGAAACCCTGCGTTAAGAAATCAGACATAACAAAGTAGTCAATTTAATCGATAAATCCCTTAAACTCAAATCACAATTATCACTCCAAGAATCCAAGAACAACAAAACAATTGAAACATCCCACAGAACCGAATACCTTGACCCAGGGGGTTTAGCAATTCTAATGCTTCTCATAAACCTCCTTACCAAAATATCTTGACCTACTGAAAAACCACTAACTAGAACATGACCTGCAGAAATTGGAGACCTATTCACTGTCCTGAAAGCTAGACCTTTAGAAAATAGCTCCGATAAAAAATTCAAAACCTGAACTAAATCAGCTGAAACGGGATCAAAACCCCTCTCAGCACACCAGCGACTCCACTTTCCCCATGCCAACCTATAAGCTTTCCTAGTTCCTGGGGCCCATGACTCTTCAATAAGTCTTGAAGCTTCTTTAGAAAGTCCTGGTTTTTCCCAAACTCCCCTGAAAGTTTCCAAGCCACTAACTGAAGCTGTCCTGCTTCCACAAGACTGTGAACCTCTCCTTGAGGTCCGCGAAGAATCCCATGAAAAACTGGCAACAAAATTGGAAGATCTACACTCATCTCCAACATGATCGGGTACCAAGCTTGCGAGGTCCACAACGGAGTCACAACAACCACTGTTTCCTTCCATTTGCGAATCATCCCTGAAACTCTGCTTATCATGGCAAAAGGAGGAAACGGGTAAGTCTGAAGATTCCTCCAATCCTGAAGGAAAGCATCTATCCCTGCTGCATCCGGATCCGGACGCCAACTGAAAAATCTTTCCACCTGACGGTTCACCCTGTTCGCAAAAAGGTCCACCTGAAACGGACCCCACAAACGATTCAACCTCTCGAACACACCTCTGCCCAGCATCCAGTCGCTCGAATCCCTGAAATTCCTCGAGAACCAATCCGCAACAGAGTTTGACAAACCCGGAATATGCTCGGCCTGAACAGAAAGACCTCTCTCCAAATAATACTCCCAAAAGATTTTGCAACATCCGCCAGTCCCTCTGAACAAGGACCACCCAACCTGTTGACATAACGAACTGCTGACACATTGTCCATCCTTAAAATAACTGAACATTTCACACTCTTCTCTGCAAAACATCTTATAGCAAAAGATCCTGCCAACAATTCCAAACAATTTATATGCAAGCTCTTTTCCTGATCTGTCCAACGACCACCAGTTCTCAACCAACCACAACTTCCAAGCTTGCATCCGATTCTATAACAAGATCTGCATTCTCTCCAAAAATTGCACGCCCATTCCAGTCCTCCATATTTCTCAACCACCAATTCAATTCCTGTCTCGCTTTCAAAGAAAGACAAACCTTCTCTGAGTACCTCAAACCATTCCTTAAGTGACACGCTTTCAACCTTTGTAAGGCCCAATAATGAAAAGGGCCCGGAAAAATAGCCTGAATAGTAGAAGAAAGAAGTCCAACAATACGGGCTAACATTCTCAATGAAACACAATGTCACTCCAGAATATTCTTTAACTCCCTCCTTATCCTCTTCAACTTCTCCTTTGGTAACCTCAAAAAACCTCCCACAGTGTCTATCACAAAACCCAAGAACTGCGTTTGCTGATTTGTCACAAATTGAGACTTCGATTTGTTCACAACAAATCCCAAAAATTCAAAAAGATTCACAGCCAGATCCGTGTGACAAATCAAAACAGATTTGTCTTGATCCATAATCAATATGTCGTCCAGATAAATAATCAGATGTACGCCCCTCTGTCTCAAATAAGCTGCAAGGTGCCGAGGATAGGCCGAAAGGTAGACACATAAACTTCCACAAGCTCTCTTTCCACTGGAATCTCAAAAACTTCTGATGTTCCTTCCAAATCGGAATTGTCAGATACGCATCCTTCAAGTCTAGACGAGTCATCCAATCTCCCTTCTGCAGCACATCCTTTAATAAATGCATCCCTTCCATTTTGAAGTGATGGTACACCACCCAATCGTTCAGCTCTCTCAAATTTATGACAGGACGCATCCCATTGAGTTTCTTCTCGACCAGAAATATATTGCTCACAAACCCATTAGTCAAATCCAACTCTCTCACAACAGCACCTTTTGCGATCAGCTCTTGAATCTCTAAATCTATCAACTTTTCTAGATCCCTCTGAAATACCAACCTCTTGGGCCACCTTGTTTGCACTGGTAAACCAATAAACTCTATTCGAAAACCCTGGACAGTTTCCAACACCCAAGGATCCCTTGTAATCACCAACCAATTTTGCTGAAATTGGGCAAGTCTGCCGCCCAATTTTAAGGGGATAACAGAAATGCCTTGACTTACCAACTGAGCCTCTGCCTCTTCTTTCCCCACGAACGTTTCTTCCTCGAAACTTATTCCTCTTCGGAAAGAATCCACCTCCACGGTAAAATTGTTGTCCTTGAAAACCTTTGAATCCACGAGTAAAGGAGCCTCTGGTGATGCCCTGACCACGGCCGGGGAACCGACTCCTCGTTCGCCCGGCCTGACCAAAAACACGCTCTTGAAAAACTCTCCTAATATCCTTCTGGGACTTTTGCAGGGAACTAAAAGCACCAACATATTTCGAAAGATCTTTAATAAAAGCATCTCCAAATAAAAGGCCATTAGCCAAAGGCCCCTCTTCCTTCCCTGCCAATTCTGCCAGTTTAGGGTCAATCTTTAATAAAATACCCTTTCTTCTCGCAATATTTAAGGCTGTATTTGCATTACCCTGAAGACAAATAGCCCTCTGAATCCACTGGCGTAATTCCCCAACATCTACATTTTCCTTATTTACATAGGCTTCCTCAGCCAAATCAAAGACCTTAGATAAAGGACCCACAACATCCAAGAATCTATCTTGACAAGACCTCAAACCTTTATCTAGACCCTCCCTAGGATCGCGCCCCCCTTTGGCAATGAAAGCAATCATTTTTGGGTCCAAATCCGGTGTGGCAACCACCTTATTATCAAGAGAGGGTCTAGAACATTCAGATCTTAATCTGACTCGCACCTCTTTGGGAATTTCCCTCCTAATCCAGTCCTCAATATATTGAGCCACATGCTCAGAGGGGGACCATTCGGGCGACAGAGGATGTTTTATCAGGAGAGGGTCAAACATGTGACCAAAAGGATCCAAAATCGATCCTTCATCCTTTTCCAACTTACTTTCCTTTGTCAAAGCCACATCTGCATAAACCTCCTCCTCAGAATCAAATTCCGAAGAGCAACTGAGTTCCACCTCAGCACTACCAGAGGACTTGTCACAAAGCACCACTTTGTGTTTTCTTCCTTTCAATCGCTTAGTAGTATCACTTTGCGGGCCTTCATTTCGCCCCTCATGGATGCCCTTAGCATCATCCAAATGGCTGTCTCTACAGCAAACATGTTCTACCTTCGTAGACTTCATTCTTTTAGACAAGCCGTCATTGCTTCTAACATGCTTCCTTTTACGTGAAGCCTTTCTGGCCGATCTTTTGGCCACCTCAGCCTCAGTAGCCGACCAGAACTGTTCCTCCTCAGGAACACTAGATTCCTTGGCAAGTAATTCCAACTTCTTCTCCATTCTTAAAGATACCTCACAAGTAATTTTTTCAATTGCTCTATTCAGTTTCTCGTCCATAGAAACTCAGCTGAGCCCTCTTCCTGATCCATTTCCACAAAATGACTAACAGCAAAATAAATAGGGCTCTTCACAGGTTCTAATCAACCAAACAACCAAATAAAAAATAAACCAGACAATTCAAAAGAAAATAATTTAAGACGAAAAACAAAGCCACAACAAAAACACCAATTTATAGAAATGACATCACCCACAAAAATATAAATCAGCACTTAGAATCCTTAAAAATAGGACTGACCAAGAGCACTCTTGCAATGAAAACTGAACAGCCCCGATAAGCACAGAGTAAAATCCTTCAGAACTGAACGTTCTAAATGAAGCGCCTGCTAAGGAAACTCCAGATGCTCAAAAAGCTCACAAGCACAATAGCGTGCTCGACACGAGCACACACTCGGGAAAGAGACAAGCGTCACCATGGAAGCATACGGCAGCCCCCGCTACGGAAACACAACCCGCTCATAAAGCCTCAAACACAAAGTGTACTCCGTCACGAGCACACGCTCGCGAAGATCAAACTGAATCTATCACACGCGCCAGGGCGCCGTGCGGAGGACAGAGGTGAGCGTCTCCATAGAAACGTCTCCGCGAGCCACACCATTACAAAGAAACGGTTACGACTCGCATAAACGAGACCACAAGGCCAATTAAATTTACATTGATCCACAAACAAATGGGCACACAAGACACACAGCATATCAAAAAACAAAGAAGTGCAAGATAAGTCAAACGAACCTAAAACAAAAGGAGTACCCGAAAACTTCCACATAAAAAATTCAAATTCAACAGCACAAAAAACGCACAAAACCATACAATCTTTAACCCCAAACAGAGTACAAACCACAAGCCCCCAAAGGACACAAAACAAAGTTCATTTACTGAAAACCATTAAATTAATAATGAACTGTACTTATCTCTGTGAGCAGCAGCAATAAAAGGAAGTGGACTGGTTGCTAGGGGGTTTTATGCTTTTTGGAATGTTTTGTGTGTTCTAAGTTCTTCAGTTCTAGAAGCTTTGAATATGCTGCTGTGGTGGTGGCAATAAAGGAATATTGCATAATATTAGCCTCCGGTCTTGCCATAAAATACCTGCTGCCCAACCTTGGTACATCTTTTAATGGCAGGTATCTGTAGCTTATTTACCCCCCTAGCTTGCTCTTCCTTCTGTACTAATTCTTGGACAAAATCTACTGGCTCATAGGTCGTATTGAAGTCGCCAGCTATGATAAGATAATACTCTTCCCTACAAGTATCAAGGAAATTGGAGAGCATTGTTAGGGTTTCTGAGGGCTTGTAATGGCTGCTAAACCTGTTATCTCCTGGGATTCTACCTCAAGTGGCTTAATTTTGCAATCCAAAGTGGTCTTAACCCAAATTAATAGCCCACCAGCCGGACGACCAGCTGGGGACGGCCTAGCCTCAATGCTAAATGTAGTAAAACCCCACCCTATACACCTGCTCCGTTGCCCAGGATTCCTGAAACAGGCATACATGGCTGCTGTCCACCATCTTGCCCCACTATGGGTCATTTAATTTGGACTTTATTCCCACAATGTTCCTTGAGATAATCTGTAGTGGCTGGTCAGCACCCATGCTTCCCTGCTGCGGGTAACTAAGTATGGACTTTGCAAGCATTTGGTCATGAGTAGGTGCATTAGTGGTGGGCTGGATGAATGGAATTTTGTTTGCTATCTCATTTAGGATGATATTACCAGTGTTTGTTACTCCCTCAGCTTGGAGGGCTATAACCACAGCACAGTCTGGCAACGGTTTCACATTTCCTTGGTTTAGTCAGTCTGGGCAATCCAAATCAATAAGTGCTTGATATCTGTTACTGATTTCCAAGGAGAATTGCTCCTTTCTATTCAATAGATTCTGGGTGGCGCTGTCATTTGTTGGGGGAGATGGCCCAGTTGGCTTAAGATGTTTGTAAAAGAATCCAAGTGGCACTAACTCAATCCCATGTCCGAAAACCCACCCAGGTGATTTCCTCCTACTTTGGAGCAGCTGCCCTGCAAGATCTGGGGATCTACAATTAATCACTATGCAGTCTCCTTTTGCAAGCTTTCGTAGAGGACCAACCCAACTCACTCTTCGGACAAACAAGATGTCATGAAAACTAGAGTTTGAAAAATCAGTATATTGGGATAGCCAATGATAAACTTTGTTCTTCAACTTACTAGTGGTTTCCTTAAGGTTACCCTGGAGCAAAGGGGCGTTGGTTAGGATCACCACGTATGGGCAGCACTCTGGGGGGAGATGTAGGATCACCTTGTTACAAGTATCAACCCTAACAGCAGAGTTATCTATTGTGAATTGGGCTGACTAGAGGGTTCAACTCCATTCCTATTAAGTAAGGAGCTATGAATATTAGACCCATAGGTGTTACCAGAGTGCCTCTCCTCAATTGGGTGATTGATATGCATCATTGCTTTAGATTTGGAAGGGGCTTCCCATGTGTCATAACCTTTTTCTTGGGTAGTTGGCCTGCTAAAGGTTGTGTTAAGTTACAATGGTGGTTTCCCACCATAATGTTATGCTTTTCAGAAATGTTTGCTCCCATTTGATCTGCGGATTCTGATCGTATAAGCCCATGGTTCCCTGCCCCCGTCATTAAGGTAATAAAAGACTTTTTGATGTTTAACACATTGACCTCTAGTTTGTCAAGCCTATCCAATATGGGTGACAGACTATTTAACATTATTTTTTTTCAAGACCATTCAATAAAAGCTTAATGTCTTGAAAGGATAGGCCGGTAGGAACAGATGACACAGAGTGAGAATGTGGTACAGTTGGTGATACTAACTTAGCACGGTTATGTTCCGCAGTGGAGACCTCCTGAGGTTTTATCTTGGATCTAGTGTTGGCTACCAGTGAGGGCTCCATGTGTTTTCTGTTTCTTCTTCCTTTTGGCTGGGGGGCCAGACATCGGAGGTACTGGAGATTGGGACGGGGACTTCATAGGGAGGGACGATTCCAATGTGAGTTGTTCAACAGTGGGGCTCCCTGGTTCCGTGATCCTAGCCTGCCCATTTAGGGATATATCCAAATTCATACCTGTAGCAGATCCCTCCTCCATGGACAGCCGACGTTCTACTACTAGAATTTCTTTGTCTATAACTTTGGCCGCTCGTGATAAGAAACAGTCAAGGGTAAAGTTCTGGAGGGATTTAGAGGTACTCTCCCTCTCTCCCATTTGCTTCCGTTTCACCATTAGGGGAACTAACACAGTCACGCTAGATAGGGCTTGAGTTAATACAGGATATTCAACAGACTTACTTGGCAGGTCTCTTCGTTGGGACGAGTCACTGTATCAAATAATCCAGTTCCAAGCAGAAAGGGAGGCAAGTGGAGAACAAAAGTAAAAGACCAAGAGGGTAGGCCCAGCCTCCTCCGGGCTTGGACGGGCCCGCACGCGTCCAGTGCCGCGGGAGCCCGAGGATGCCTTTATGCGCCTCTGGCGCGTAGGGAAACGCGTGGGCGCCTCTGGCGCTACTAATGATGGGGATGTAGTCCCTGGCTTTGCCCCCGAGAAGTAAAGTGCTGGTGCTGCTGCCAATAACGGGGTCCCGCGCTGCGGGAGTCTGAGGATGCCTTTATGCACCTCTGGAGCGTAGGGAAACGCGTGGGCGCCTCCTGGCGCTAGTAATGATGGGGGATGTAATCCCTGGCTTTGCCCCCGAGAAGTAAAGTGCTGGTGCTGCTGCCAATAACGGGCTCTCCATCTAATCCTTAACTTGCCGCCTATTTGTAATATGAAATACAAATCCTTAATGTCAGAATATTCTCCTTCAAAAATCGCTGTGTAATTGGAATGCGCGAGAGAAGTCATGCGCCTGACTTCAAAATGACCTCACGCACGCAACAGTGCGTCAAACAGCGTGATGTATGCCTTTGTTGACTTACTAATTCTGAGGCTGTGCTGCTCTTCCAGTTATTTCTATACCAGCGCACAATTTATTTGTCATTAATGCACTTAATATAAACTGAAGAGAAACATACAGTGTAGGAAGGTGGAATCTGACTATATGGTTGCCCCCACTTTTTTTATGGTGTTTTGCTGGTTTATGACTTAGTTGGACTGGGACCCTGCTATTCAGGGCCCCAGTCTATCTGCTCTCTCTAAACGACATGGAGTGCACTCTAGGTGCACTAGTGATTGGATACTGTGGTGCCTTATGAGTCCCTAGTATATGGTACCTTAGGTGCCAAGGACATAGGTACTTCACAGGCCTCCCAGGGGCTGCAGCATATGTTATGCCACCCCTGGGAAGCAGTCTAAATCTGACACCACAGGCCTGCTACTGCAGCCTGGGTGAGGTGGTGCTAGCACCCCTCACTGAGATATAGGTTTCCTATATCTGTCCTGCACACACATATAAACCTATCAGTCACCCCTAAGGCAGGCCCTATCAATCCTGAGGGCAGGGTGCTTGGCTTCTATGTGAGGGGGTGCCTCTGCCTGAGCAGGGCCCCTCTGCAGCTCTCAGAGTCTATTCTCTGGTGCTGTTTGTGGATGCGGTTAAACCATATACTATTTAAGTGCATTATATCCTCGCGGTAAATGCTAACTTTGGAATGGCTGCATCAAAACATGTCGTGTTTGGTGTCAAACATCTTGGAATACTACCCCCCGCCAATCTTGGCGGCGGGGGTAGCATTCCACCCTTCTAGAGGGATAAGACATGTACCTGCTGTGGAAACGCGGTAGAATCCTAAAGAGCCCTGGCATCACAAAATGGATGCCACCAGTCACAGACACTGGGCTGCCCTCCTGCTGATGACCGAAACTCGCAGTGGAGGAAGCCCAACAATAGGCATCCTGTCACAGGGAGGTGTAACCACCTTCCAGACAGGGTTTAGTGTATTGGGGCTGGGTGGGTGCACTCTTAGAGTGCTTTGAAGTCCTGCACTGGGGGAGCAGAAGGCTCCTCTGTGCATATGCCAGTTCAAACCAGCTCAGGGGCTACCTGCCCCTGCTCTGGCACGAAACTGGACAAAGGGAAGTGGGTGTAGCCACCCCCTCCCTTGACCCTCCCATAGGTGGGGTCATAGAGCTAGTCCATCCCCTCTTTTTAGTATAAGAGGGGGAACCTTGCCATTGCAAAGCAGATAACCCCTGGACGACGCTCTACAGAAGAATCCTGGCCCTTCGACGTTCCACTACCTTTGGAAGACAGAAGAATCTCCCTTGGAGTCAAGGAGTGACTCCCCTGCTTGGCAGGCACCAAAAACGACAACGACGGTCGCAAACTACGCCGCTCCCGCCGGAGTCCGAAGTCCCTGCAGCCCAAGAAGTGGATTTCCTGACCTCTTCCAGGCCATCGTGAGTCCCCAGCGAAGCTGAGGCAAGTGGACCCCACGAGTAACGAGAAACCGCGACCCCTGGGTACCGTGCACTATTGTCGAGTGCAACCCCTTCACAACGTTCTACGAACTTGTGCTTTGGACCACGTGTGGTCCCGACCTCCAGCAGGAATCTCTCCGAAGATCAGAGGCCTACACCGTCCCGAGTGACCGTGGGCCCCTGTTGAGTGATTCCGCCCGAGGTGTCTTTGCGATCCCTTGCCCGCTGGCTTGTGGGTCCCCAGAAGACTTCTTAAAGAAACCAAAGGGCTCCCTGGTTGCTCCAGGCCTGCCCTGACTTACCCTCGCTGGGTGAGTCCCTCAGACCTTGCTGGTCTGCGCCATCGACTTTTCTTCATCTCCCCGAGACTTGCTGCTGCCAAGGCTTGTTGGCTCCTATCGAGTTGCCGACACCGCAGTCAGCTGCAGACGTCGAGGGACACACCGAATCCAGCTCCTGGTCGTCGTCGACGCCTCCTGGACCACGTGGCTGAAGAGTCAAGGCACCCGCAACCGACCTGAAGCGACCGACGACGGTGGGCATCCATCTTCCTTGCCCCGGGTCACTGCCAAGTGACTTTGAACACTGTCCCCTCTGCTTTCAGGTCATCCTTCTTCAGAATCCAGGCTTGGATTCCACCGGACACTTCTTCAGCTCCCGCAAGCAGCAAGTCTTCTTTGTTCGCCATTGAAAACGACGCCGCGACCCGACACCAAAGGACACCTGTGCACCCGGCTTCCCTGGGTGAGGTAACTCCAGCACTACGGTGCTCCTGTGGGTGTGGGCCCTAGAACTACTTACCCTGTAAGTGACTTGCTTGTAGGTTCTCCCGAAGTATCCTAAAACTCTTTATTTCCAACCGCGACTTGCCCCATTGAAGTTAACGGCGATTCGCGCCTGTGTATCCACACTGCACGCGTCCCCCGTGGGTCCTTTACTTACCTGCCTTGGGTGGTTTTGTGAGGCCCCAGCACTTCTGAAGGCCCTAGGCCTTGTCTCCCTGCAAGTCGTTGTTTCTAAGTCTCTTACTTAGTATATGGTCTGGTACGCCCCTAGGGCCCCAGCCATATTTTGTGCTTAACTTATTGTGAAACGTTGATTTGTGCATATGTTTGTCTTCTAATCTCATAAAGAGATTAGTAGAGAGTTATTTAGAAATAAATACATATATATTTGATATATATACCTGTGTGGTGTCTTTTCATTTGGTGATTCAAGAGATTATATGGTAAAACAAGCTGCTTTACATTCCTCCGAGACTTAGCCTGAAGGCTGCTCTCCACAGCTACCACTAGGATAGCTTTCTTTAAAAGGTTGTCTTAAACCTATCTACCATAAGAGTCGATTTGCCCTGGTGCAAGGTGTCCACTTTAATTAGTGAACAGCATATACCAGGCCAACTTCTCACATTGGTGGGCAGCGTGTGGGATTCCAGCTTGCCATTGTTTTACCAGAAAATCTCTATTTGAATTACTAACTGAAAACCATTATAGGTACTCAAGGTACATATAAAGTCAAGCTTAGTATCAATAAGTTCTACTGAACTTAGAGCTGTGTTCCAAGGGATAGCACACCCTTTCCACAGCTCAAGCTAGGATCAGTAGGCCACAAACTAGTGTAGGTAGTACAACACTGCACAACACTAGAATGTCCTTAAGGGGTGGACCCAGTGGATCCACTCAGCCTCAGTATAAGGACATGGCTTTCTCTGACTTGAGAGCCATGTGTGTTGACAGACACCTGAGGACAGGACAGAGTCCCTCAACACTACACCTGATAGATCTGCTGACAGCAGATGACCTTAGATTGGCTCTAGGAGCTAAAGGGTTTGAATCAGTGGGTGGGTCAGTCATAGTATCTGGGTCAGATGATGAAAATCAGAATGACCAAGACTCTGTGGTTGAAGGGCCAGGCTCCAAGGAGCCTGAACAGGACAGAGGAGTTCTCCCTAAGAGAACTGGCAGAGTGGATGAGAGGCACAGATCCCCTTCCAGGGAATCTGAGCACTCTTATCACTCTGGCAGAGAATTTGTCCAAGAGAGGAGCTCATACTTTAACTTAAGAGAGACCTCCTCTGAGAGAAGGTGCAAACTGCTCCAGTATGAGGAAGCCAAAGTGGCCCTCAGAACCAAGCAGTTGGCACTGGATAGAGAAGCCCTGGAGATCCAGAGAGCTTCCAGAAGGGAGGGTTTAGAACCCCCTGGTGGCAGCAACAGTGTCCCTAGAGGCAGAGAATATGTCCCTGACCATAGGAACCTGAGCAAGGTTGTTCCTCCCTACCAGAGTGGGGATGATATCCACAAGTGGATAACTGCTATGGAGAGGGCCTGTAGAGTACAGCAGGTCCCCCAAAAGCAGTGGGCAGCAATCTTGTGGCTCTCCTTTTCAGATAAAGGAAGAGACAAGCTCCTCACTGTTAGAGAGGAGGATGCTGATGATTATGAGGTCCTGAAGAGTGCACTGATAGATGGGTTTGGCTTAACCACTGAGCAGTACAGGTTAAAGTTCAGAGATACCCAGAAGGCACAGACTCAGGACTGGACTGACTTTGTAGATTGTGCATCCAAGGCTCTGGAGGGTTGGCTGGTTGGCAGTAGGGTTACTGATTTCAAAGGATTTTATAATCTAATGATGAGAGAACAGATCCTTAATAATTGTCAAAACCAGCTTTTACACCAGTACCTGGTGGACTCTGATCTGACCTCTCCCCAAGAATTGGGAAAGAAGGCAGACAAATGGGTCAGAACCAGAGTAAGGCCTAAGAATCAGGGTGGTGACCACAAGAAAGATTCTACCAAGTCCCAAGAGAAAGGTGGGGATAAATCCAAGGATAAGTCCACTACAGGGCCCCAAAATTCCTCTTCTGGGGGTGGGTCCCAAACTCCTTCCTCTCCTGAAAAGAAACCCTATTGCCATGTCTGTAAAAAGCCTGGGCACTGGAAATCTGATCCCAGTTGTCCCAGGAATGGCAATAAAGAAAATGTTCCTCCAACAACTACTACCACCCCTCCTGGTACTACCAGTAGTAATCCTCCAGTTGGGAGTAGTGCACCCAAAAAGTTAGGTGCTTTTGCAAGAGGAACAGAGGTGGGCCCTAGTTTAGACAGGACCCCCTCAACAGACTCCTCAGATTCTGATGGTGGTATAGGATTTGCCACCTTTACCGTGGGTCCCACAGCATTGGGCAGGTACAGACTGGAGCCAATAATTAATGGTCAGAAAGCTGTGGCATTTAGGGACACAGGGGCTAGTGTCACCATGGTGGCAGGGAAACTAGTCCCCCTCACCAGCTTTTACCTGAGTTTAAATACCAGGTGACCAACATTGATGGTGTCAGAACAGATCACCCCATGGCCATAGTCAATCTCAGCTGGGAGGGGGTCACAGGCCCAAAAAGAGTGGCAGTGTCCCCAACCTTACCTGTAGATTGCCTGATGGGCAATGATCTGGAAATTTCAGCCTGGGCTGAAATTGAACACCAAACCCATCTGAAGATGTTGGGTGTCCCTGTAAAGGTTAGTGGGGCTGTGATGGCCACAGCCCCAGCCCAAGATTTTGGAGAGATGGAGCCTGGAAGAATGGCCCACTCTCCCCAGAAGAGAGCACAAGGGTTGAAGAAAAGTCTTCTTCCCTCCAGACAGTAGGTAAGGGTCAGCCTCCTCAGGGAACTGACCCTACCCCTAGTGAAGGAACTGCCACAGAGGTAGTCAGGCCTGGCCTGGCCACCCCCTGATGGCAGAGGACCCTTACAAGGTGGTACCCAGTCTGGAGCAGGTAACCTGCCCCTCTCTACCCTGCCTCAGTCAGCCCAGGGCTGCAGAGGTCAGGGAGGTCAGTGGACCCCCAGGGCCCCCTGTCCAGAGGAACCCCCCATCAGCAGATTAGGGGCACCCAGGCTAGTAGCCCTAGCCAGGTAGAAATTCCTCAACCCACTGAGGGATCCCCCATACCTTTATGTAGGGACCTCCCCCAGAAGGACTCTGTTAGGCAAGGGCAAACCTGGGACCAAAAGGTTCCAAACATGCCATGTCCCTCCAGTGTTCCACCCAAAGGGACCCAACCCCCGGCTGTAGGCAGTCAAAGGTTGACCCTTAGAGCAGAGTACCACTCAGTCATGGAAAGACAGGCATACATGGTGACCAGTGAGCTGAGAAAGCTGAGGCCAACATTCCTAGGGCCACACTTCCCTACTCAGACACCTCACCAGCCTGGTACTTTACCAAAGCACACCACAGGTAGTGATTCCCCATGGTGGAGACCCTCTCATACCCTTAGGGTGAGGGATTGCTTAGTGGACCATAAGACAGGGGGCAACCATGCTAGTGCAGGTGCTTCCTTATATGGCCACTTAGTCAATAAAGGCTCAACTGGCCAAGGTTAGCCTTATCTCCTTTCGTTTGGGGGGGTTATGTAGGAAGGTGGAATCTGACTATATGGTTGCCCCCACTTTTTTTATGGTGTTTTGCTGGTTTATGACTTAGTTGGACTGGGACCCTGCTATTCAGGGCCCCAGTCTATCTGCTCTCTCTAAACGACATGGAGTGCACTCTAGGTGCACTAGTGATTGGATACTGTGGTGCCTTATGAGTCCCTAGTATATGGTACCTTAGGTGCCAAGGGCATAGGTACTTCACAGGCCTCCCAGGGGCTGCAGCATATGTTATGCCACCCCTGGGAAGCAGTCTAAATCTGACACCACAGGCCTGCTACTGCAGCCTGGGTGAGGTGGTGCTAGCACCCCTCACTGAGATATAGGTTTCCTATATCTCTCCTGCACACACATATAAACCTATCAGTCACCCCTAAGGCAGGCCCTATCAATCCTGAGGGCAGGGTGCTTGGCTTCTATGTGAGGGGGTGCCTCTGCCTGAGCAGGGCCCCTCTGCAGCTCTCAGAGTCTATTCTCTGGTGCTGTTTGTGGATGCGGTTAAACCATATACTATTTAAGTGCATTATATCCTCGCGGTAAATGCTAACTTTGGAATGGCTGCATCAAAACATGTCGTGTTTGGTGTCAAACATCTTGGAATACTACCCCCCGCCAATCTTGGCGGCGGGGGTAGCATTCCACCCTTCTAGAGGGATAAGACATGTACCTGCTGTGGAAACGCGGTAGAATCCTAAAGAGCCCTGGCATCACAAAATGGATGCCACCAGTCACAGACACTGGGCTGCCCTCCTGCTGATGACCGAAACTCGCAGTGGAGGAAGCCCAACAATAGGCATCCTGTCACAGGGAGGTGTAACCACCTTCCAGACAGGGTTTAGTGTATTGGGGCTGGGTGGGTGCACTCTTAGAGTGCTTTGAAGTCCTGCACTGGGGGAGCAGAAGGCTCCTCTGTGCATATGCCAGTTCAAACCAGCTCAGGGGCTACCTGCCCCTGCTCTGGCACGAAACTGGACAAAGGGAAGTGGGTGTAGCCACCCCCTCCCTTGACCCTCCCATAGGTGGGGTCATAGAGCTAGTCCATCCCCTCTTTTTAGTATAAGAGGGGGAACCTTGCCATTGCAAAGCAGATAACCCCTGGACGACGCTCTACAGAAGAATCCTGGCCCTTCGACGTTCCACTACCTTTGGAAGACAGAAGAATCTCCCTTGGAGTCAAGGAGTGACTCCCCTGCTTGGCAGGCACCAAAAACGACAACGACGGTCGCAAACTACGCCGCTCCCGCCGGAGTCCGAAGTCCCTGCAGCCCAAGAAGTGGATTTCCTGACCTCTCCCAGGCCATCGTGAGTCCCCAGCGAAGCTGAGGCAAGTGGACCCCACGAGTAACGAGGAACCGCGACCCCTGGGTACCGTGCACTATTGTCGAGTGCAACCCCTTCACAACGTTCTACGAACTTGTGCTTTGGACCACGTGTGGTCCCGACCTCCAGCAGGAATCCCTCCGAAGATCAGAGGCCTACACCGTCCCGAGTGACCGTGGGCCCCTGTTGAGTGATTCCGCCCGAGGTGTCTTTGCGATCCCTTGCCCGCTGGCTTGTGGGTCCCCAGAAGACTTCTTAAAGAAACCAAAGGGCTCCCCTGGTTGCTCCAGGCCTGCCCTGACTTACCCTCGCTGGGTGAGTTCCTCAGACCTTGCTGGTCTGCGCCATCGACTTTTCTTCATCTCCCCAAGACTTGCTGCTGCCAAGGCTTGTTGGCTCCTATCGAGTTGCCGACACCGCAGTCAGCTGCAGACGTCGAGGGACACACCGAATCCAGCTCCTGGTCGTCGTCGACGCCTCCTGGACCACGTGGCTGAAGAGTCAAGGCACCCGCAACCGACCTGAAGCGACCGACGACGGTGGGCATCCATCTTCCTTGCCCCGGGTCACTGCCAAGTGACTTTGAACACTGTCCCCTCTGCTTTCAGGTCATCCTTCTTCAGAATCCAGGCTTGGATTCCACCGGACACTTCTTCAGCTCCCGCAAGCAGCAAGTCTTCTTTGTTCGCCATTGAAAACGACGCCGCGACCCGACACCAAAGGACACCTGTGCACCCGGCTTCCCTGGGTGAGGTAACTCCAGCACTACGGTGCTCCTGTGGGTGTGGGCCCTAGAACTACTTACCCTGTAAGTGACTTGCTTGTAGGTTCTCCCGAAGTATCCTAAAACTCTTTATTTCCAACCGCGACTTGCCCCATTGAAGTTAACGGCGATTCGCGCCTGTGTATCCACACTGCACGCGTCCCCCGTGGGTCCTTTACTTACCTGCCTTGGGTGGTTTTGTGAGGCCCCAGCACTTCTGAAGGCCCTAGGCCTTGTCTCCCTGCAAGTCGTTGTTTCTAAGTCTCTTACTTAGTATATGGTCTGGTACGCCCCTAGGGCCCCAGCCATATTTTGTGCTTAACTTATTGTGAAACGTTGATTTGTGCATATGTTTGTCTTCTAATCTCATAAAGAGATTAGTAGAGAGTTATTTAGAAATAAATACATATATATTTGATATATATACCTGTGTGGTGTCTTTTCATTTGGTGATTCAAGAGATTATATGGTAAAACAAGCTGCTTTACATTCCTCCGAGACTTAGCCTGAAGGCTGCTCTCCACAGCTACCACTAGGATAGCTTTCTTTAAAAGGTTGTCTTAAACCTATCTACCATAAGAGTCGATTTGCCCTGGTGCAAGGTGTCCACTTTAATTAGTGAACAGCATATACCAGGCCAACTTCTCACATTGGTGGGCAGCGTGTGGGATTCCAGCTTGCCATTGTTTTACCAGAAAATCTCTATTTGAATTACTAACTGAAAACCATTATAGGTACTCAAGGTACATATAAAGTCAAGCTTAGTATCAATAAGTTCTACTGAACTTAGAGCTGTGTTCCAAGGGATAGCACACCCTTTCCACAGCTCAAGCTAGGATCAGTAGGCCACAAACTAGTGTAGGTAGTACAACACTGCACAACACTAGAATGTCCTTAAGGGGTGGACCCAGTGGATCCACTCAGCCTCAGTATAAGGACATGGCTTTCTCTGACTTGAGAGCCATGTGTGTTGACAGACACCTGAGGACAGGACAGAGTCCCTCAACACTACACCTGATAGATCTGCTGACAGCAGATGACCTTAGATTGGCTCTAGGAGCTAAAGGGTTTGAATCAGTGGGTGGGTCAGTCATAGTATCTGGGTCAGATGATGAAAATCAGAATGACCAAGACTCTGTGGTTGAAGGGCCAGGCTCCAAGGAGCCTGAACAGGACAGAGGAGTTCTCCCTAAGAGAACTGGCAGAGTGGATGAGAGGCACAGATCCCCTTCCAGGGAATCTGAGCACTCTTATCACTCTGGCAGAGAATTTGTCCAAGAGAGGAGCTCATACTTTAACTTAAGAGAGACCTCCTCTGAGAGAAGGTGCAAACTGCTCCAGTATGAGGAAGCCAAAGTGGCCCTCAGAACCAAGCAGTTGGCACTGGATAGAGAAGCCCTGGAGATCCAGAGAGCTTCCAGAAGGGAGGGTTTAGAACCCCCTGGTGGCAGCAACAGTGTCCCTAGAGGCAGAGAATATGTCCCTGACCATAGGAACCTGAGCAAGGTTGTTCCTCCCTACCAGAGTGGGGATGATATCCACAAGTGGATAACTGCTATGGAGAGGGCCTGTAGAGTACAGCAGGTCCCCCAAAAGCAGTGGGCAGCAATCTTGTGGCTCTCCTTTTCAGATAAAGGAAGAGACAAGCTCCTCACTGTTAGAGAGGAGGATGCTGATGATTATGAGGTCCTGAAGAGTGCACTGATAGATGGGTTTGGCTTAACCACTGAGCAGTACAGGTTAAAGTTCAGAGATACCCAGAAGGCACAGACTCAGGACTGGACTGACTTTGTAGATTGTGCATCCAAGGCTCTGGAGGGTTGGCTGGTTGGCAGTAGGGTTACTGATTTCAAAGGATTTTATAATCTAATGATGAGAGAACAGATCCTTAATAATTGTCAAAACCAGCTTTTACACCAGTACCTGGTGGACTCTGATCTGACCTCTCCCCAAGAATTGGGAAAGAAGGCAGACAAATGGGTCAGAACCAGAGTAAGGCCTAAGAATCAGGGTGGTGACCACAAGAAAGATTCTACCAAGTCCCAAGAGAAAGGTGGGGATAAATCCAAGGATAAGTCCACTACAGGGCCCCAAAATTCCTCTTCTGGGGGTGGGTCCCAAACTCCTTCCTCTCCTGAAAAGAAACCCTATTGCCATGTCTGTAAAAAGCCTGGGCACTGGAAATCTGATCCCAGTTGTCCCAGGAATGGCAATAAAGAAAATGTTCCTCCAACAACTACTACCACCCCTCCTGGTACTACCAGTAGTAATCCTCCAGTTGGGAGTAGTGCACCCAAAAAGTTAGGTGCTTTTGCAAGAGGAACAGAGGTGGGCCCTAGTTTAGACAGGACCCCCTCAACAGACTCCTCAGATTCTGATGGTGGTATAGGATTTGCCACCTTTACCGTGGGTCCCACAGCATTGGGCAGGTACAGACTGGAGCCAATAATTAATGGTCAGAAAGCTGTGGCATTTAGGGACACAGGGGCTAGTGTCACCATGGTGGCAGGGAAACTAGTCCCCCCTCACCAGCTTTTACCTGAGTTTAAATACCAGGTGACCAACATTGATGGTGTCAGAACAGATCACCCCATGGCCATAGTCAATCTCAGCTGGGAGGGGGTCACAGGCCCAAAAAGAGTGGCAGTGTCCCCAACCTTACCTGTAGATTGCCTGATGGGCAATGATCTGGAAATTTCAGCCTGGGCTGAAATTGAACACCAAACCCATCTGAAGATGTTGGGTGTCCCTGTAAAGGTTAGTGGGGCTGTGATGGCCACAGCCCCAGCCCAAGATTTTGGAGAGATGGAGCCTGGAAGAATGGCCCACTCTCCCCCAGAAGAGAGCACAAGGGTTGAAGAAAAGTCTTCTTCCCTCCAGACAGTAGGTAAGGGTCAGCCTCCTCAGGGAACTGACCCTACCCCTAGTGAAGGAACTGCCACAGAGGTAGTCAGGCCTGGCCTGGCCACCCCCTGATGGCAGAGGACCCTTACAAGGTGGTACCCAGTCTGGAGCAGGTAACCTGCCCCTCTCTACCCTGCCTCAGTCAGCCCAGGGCTGCAGAGGTCAGGGAGGTCAGTGGACCCCCCAGGGCCCCCTGTCCAGAGGAACCCCCCATCAGCAGATTAGGGGCACCCAGGCTAGTAGCCCTAGCCAGGTAGAAATTCCTCAACCCACTGAGGGATCCCCCATACCTTTATGTAGGGACCTCCCCCAGAAGGACTCTGTTAGGCAAGGGCAAACCTGGGACCAAAAGGTTCCAAACATGCCATGTCCCTCCAGTGTTCCACCCAAAGGGACCCAACCCCCGGCTGTAGGCAGTCAAAGGTTGACCCTTAGAGCAGAGTACCACTCAGTCATGGAAAGACAGGCATACATGGTGACCAGTGAGCTGAGAAAGCTGAGGCCAACATTCCTAGGGCCACACTTCCCTACTCAGACACCTCACCAGCCTGGTACTTTACCAAAGCACACCACAGGTAGTGATTCCCCATGGTGGAGACCCTCTCATACCCTTAGGGTGAGGGATTGCTTAGTGGACCATAAGACAGGGGGCAACCATGCTAGTGCAGGTGCTTCCTTATATGGCCACTTAGTCAATAAAGGCTCAACTGGCCAAGGTTAGCCTTATCTCCTTTCGTTTGGGGGGTTATGTAGGAAGGTGGAATCTGACTATATGGTTGCCCCCACTTTTTTTATGGTGTTTTGCTGGTTTATGACTTAGTTGGACTGGGACCCTGCTATTCAGGGCCCCAGTCTATCTGCTCTCTCTAAACGACATGGAGTGCACTCTAGGTGCACTAGTGATTGGATACTGTGGTGCCTTATGAGTCCCTAGTATATGGTACCTTAGGTGCCAAGGGCATAGGTACTTCACAGGCCTCCCAGGGGCTGCAGCATATGTTATGCCACCCCTGGGAAGCAGTCTAAATCTGACACCACAGGCCTGCTACTGCAGCCTGGGTGAGGTGGTGCTAGCACTCCTCACTGAGATATAGGTTTCCTATATCTGTCCTGCACACACATATAAACCTATCAGTCACCCCTAAGGCAGGCCCTATCAATCCTGAGGGCAGGGTGCTTGGCTTCTATGTGAGGGGGTGCCTCTGCCTGAGCAGGGCCCCTCTGCAGCTCTCAGAGTCTATTCTCTGGTGCTGTTTGTGGATGCGGTTAAACCATATACTATTTAAGTGCATTATATCCTCGCGGTAAATGCTAACTTTGGAATGGCTGCATCAAAACATGTCGTGTTTGGTGTCAAACATCTTGGAATACTACCCCCCGCCAATCTTGGCGGCGGGGGTAGCATTCCACCCTTCTAGAGGGATAAGACATGTACCTGCTGTGGAAACGCGGTAGAATCCTAAAGAGCCCTGGCATCACAAAATGGATGCCACCAGTCACAGACACTGGGCTGCCCTCCTGCTGATGACCGAAACTCGCAGTGGAGGAAGCCCAACAATAGGCATCCTGTCACAGGGAGGTGTAACCACCTTCCAGACAGGGTTTAGTGTATTGGGGCTGGGTGGGTGCACTCTTAGAGTGCTTTGAAGTCCTGCACTGGGGGAGCAGAAGGCTCCTCTGTGCATATGCCAGTTCAAACCAGCTCAGGGGCTACCTGCCCCTGCTCTGGCACGAAACTGGACAAAGGGAAGTGGGTGTAGCCACCCCTCCCTTGACCCTCCCATAGGTGGGGTCATAGAGCTAGTCCATCCCCTCTTTTTAGTATAAGAGGGGGAACCTTGCCATTGCAAAGCAGATAACCCCTGGACGACGCTCTACAGAAGAATCCTGGCCCTTCGACGTTCCACTACCTTTGGAAGACAGAAGAATCTCCCTTGGAGTCAAGGAGTGACTCCCCTGCTTGGCAGGCACCAAAAACGACAACGACGGTCGCAAACTACGCCGCTCCCGCCGGAGTCCGAAGTCCCTGCAGCCCAAGAAGTGGATTTCCTGACCTCTTCCAGGCCATCGTGAGTCCCCAGCGAAGCTGAGGCAAGTGGACCCCACGAGTAACGAGGAACCGCGACCCCTGGGTACCGTGCACTATTGTCGAGTGCAACCCCTTCACAACGTTCTACGAACTTGTGCTTTGGACCACGTGTGGTCCCGACCTCCAGCAGGAATCCCTCCGAAGATCAGAGGCCTACACCGTCCCGAGTGACCGTGGGCCCCTGTTGAGTGATTCCGCCCAAGGTGTCTTCGCGATCCCTTGCCCGCTGGCTTGTGGGTCCCCAGAAGACTTCTGAAAGAAACCAAAGGGCACCCCTGGTTGCTCCAGGCCTGCCCTGACTTACCCTCGCTGGGTGAGTCCCTCAGACCTTGCTGGTCTGCGCCATCGACTTTTCTTCATCTCCCCGAGACTTGCTGCTGCCAAGGCTTGTTGGCTCCTATCGAGTTGCCGACACCGCAGTCAGCTGCAGATGTCGAGGGACACACCGAATCCAGCTCCTGGTCGTCGTCGACGCCTCCTGGACCACGTGGCTGAAGAGTCAAGGCACCCGCAACCGACCTGAAGCGACCGATGACGGTGGGCATCCATCTTCCTTGCCCCGGGTCACTGCCAAGTGACTTTGAACACTGTCCCCTCTGCTTTCAGGTCATCCTTCTTCAGAATCCAGGCTTGGATTCCACCGGACACTTCTTCAGCTCCCGCAAGCAGCAAGTCTTCTTTGTTCGCCATTGAAAACGACGCCGCGACCCGACACCAAAGGACACCTGTGCACCCGGCTTCCCTGGGTGAGGTAACTCCAGCACTACGGTGCTCCTGTGGGTGTGGGCCCTAGAACTACTTACCCTGTAAGTGACTTGCTTGTAGGTTCTCCCGAAGTATCCTAAAACTCTTTATTTCCAACCGCGACTTGCCCCATTGAAGTTAACGGCGATTCGCGCCTGTGTATCCACACTGCACGCGTCCCCCGTGGGTCCTTTACTTACCTGCCTTGGGTGGTTTTGTGAGGCCCCAGCACTTCTGAAGGCCCTAGGCCTTGTCTCCCTGCAAGTCGTTGTTTCTAAGTCTCTTACTTAGTATATGGTCTGGTACGCCCCTAGGGCCCCAGCCATATTTTGTGCTTAACTTATTGTGAAACGTTGATTTGTGCATATGTTTGTCTTCTAATCTCATAAAGAGATTAGTAGAGAGTTATTTAGAAATAAATACATATATATTTGATATATATACCTGTGTGGTGTCTTTTCATTTGGTGATTCAAGAGATTATATGGTAAAACAAGCTGCTTTACATTCCTCCGAGACTTAGCCTGAAGGCTGCTCTCCACAGCTACCACTAGGATAGCTTTCTTTAAAAGGTTGTCTTAAACCTATCTACCATAAGAGTCGATTTGCCCTGGTGCAAGGTGTCCACTTTAATTAGTGAACAGCATATACCAGGCCAACTTCTCACATACAGTAAATAGAAAAAAAAATAGTATCTACTGGAAGACCAAGGGAGATATTCTCAAGGACTTATCGCCGAGTTAGCGGCACTTTATCGCAGCCAAAGTGGTGATAAATACATCGCGCTATTCACAAGCTGGTGCTAACAGCCGATATCACCAGTTTTCCTGCGATAGCAGCCGCAAAAAACATCGCCACAAATGATACCGGCAAGTAACGCTAATGATATGCAGAGTAGGCCTTCCCGTGCAAAAAGCAGCGAAAACACCACTTCGCAACATTCTCAACGACCAGCCAGATCGGCGATAAGATCACAAAACATGCGATAAGGCGCGTTAGCAGCAGGGATTTAACACCTGCTCTTACCTGGTGTTAAGTGGGACGACAACCTGCACCATAAAAGGGAGCCCAGCCCACAGCCACACCAGAAGAACAACAGATGCCATGGAGCTACTGATCATGCAGCTCGGAGCCCCAAGAGGGCGACAACACCCACCGCCACCACCCCCAGGACCCCCCCCCCCCCCGGGCCCTACCCCGGGCACCCCCCCCCGGACAAAGATATTCCACATCAACCTTACAAATTCATGAACACAACAATTCGCCTGATGTCGCACAATTACAACAATTAACATTCATGTGTGGTCAGAAAAAGGAAAAACATTCATACATCTTTGAATTTCCCCAAAAATTATTTTATTCAAATTTAACTCAATACTACTATTTGGAAGAGTCATGGCGGGTCTTCTCTGGACAATTTGTAAGTCACAGCCTGCAAGACAAAATTGAAGATAAGAAGGTGTGTCATGGGCTCCTCAAAGGACAGAGAGAGAGAGAAAGAGAGAGAGAAAGAAATGGGGAGAGAGAGAGAGTGAAAGAGAGTGAGAGAGAGAAAGAGAGAGAAAGGGGGAGAGAGGGAGAAGGAGAGAGAGAGTAACAGAGGGAGAGAGAGACAGTGAAAGGAAGAGAGAGAGAGGGAGAGACAGTGCTGACACTGCGCACTCAGGCCTCACTGCTCACCTGCTCCCACCGGTGTGTCTCCAACCACGTGCCGGTATACACTGCAGTCCACCAGGTCCCTTATCTGAAACAGAGTCCATAGCTAATGATGGCAGAGTTCATATCATTGCACACGGCAACATCGCTTGCCCGCCCCTGCGCACCCAGGCTGCTGCACCCCAGCCCCTCCTGCTGCCCAGCGGGGATTGCCCGCCCCTGCGCACCCAGGCCTCACTGCTCACCTTCCGCCACCGGCGTGTCTCCAAGAGGGCCCACCACGTGCCGGTGCAAGCTCCAAGTCCGGGGTCCACGACATTGGCAGCCTTCACATCATGCAGCCCCGCACCGCGGTCCACCAGGTTGCACACTTGATTCTGGGTCTTGATTTTGCAATGGCAGAGATCATATTGGTGCACACGGCATCATCGCAGGCTGCACACCCGCTCAGCTCTATAGGTGCCACTAACTCTGTGAACCGCGAGGCAACGCCACGTGGCGGTAGGCCCGCGCTGCCCGCTGGCTCAGGCTTACACTGCGGCCCACCAGGTCACACACTTGATTCTGGGTCTTGATATTGCAATGGCAGAGGCCATATCAGTGCACACGGCATCATCGCAGGCTGCACACCCGCTCAGCACGTTAGGTACCCCTACCTCAGTGCACCGAAAATCACCGTCCCGTGGCGGTAGGCCCGTGCCGGCCGCAGTGTATCCCGTGCCACCGACTCTGTGCAACGCAAGTCATGGACCCTTTATGATTGAGTCTTGTGATATGCCAGGTGGACGCAGCCATGTCACCTCAGGCAGTGGGGAAGAACTGGGACACGTAGCCTCGTCGTCCCCCCTTTATACGTAAGCCGAGTGGGCTGGCTCGGCATACGCCAGGCCAGCGTAGGGGTGTGAATAATTATCCCTGGGCTCTGGGCGTGGTTCATATCTGGGCTGCACAGGAAACCAACTGATGCGTGTGTCTCTGTTGCAGTGTCGGCACCACACGGCCCGCAATCGACAATGTTGCAATGTTGCATGCACCCGGAGGGCGGCCGCGCACGAAGGGATTGTACAAAGAGCGCAAGGCCGCTCGGGGTCTTGGCTCATACATGCCAACTGTTGTGTGTGTATCGCTATTGGTGCACCATAAGCCCAAGGCCTAGCCTCAATTGCAGCGCGAAAGCCACATCACATTTCCAGGATTTAAGCAGTAGTCAGACTAACATTAAGGATGAAAGCTCCTTTGTCTCAATACAGAAGGCGGAAGGACATCTGCACCTCCGACCTTGGTTTTGTATGCGGCAGGCACCCCCTGAGAGAGATACTATAGCAGATGATGACGACTCCCACACTACGCACAGCGCTAATGATAGACCAACGTATCCACAGCCCACACACAGAAGTCCGTGCTCGAGGTACTCTTGCATGGAATGCCCTTGACACTTACGCACACAACAACCCATACGTCCAAACGTTGCACACTCATACGACTCATTGGTCCGAGCAGTGGCATATCATCCACATAACTGCCGCAGGTCAGAAGAGTGCCGGTTCTACGAGAGCCACCAACGCAATGGCAGAACATCCCGGCCACATGCACAACCCCTGTCACGTGGAACTGTACCGTGCACGTATGCTGCATTTACTGGGGGCACTGCCATTGGGAGTGCTGCGGATCAGTTACCGGCTAAGCTCCCGCCCTGCCAACGTCACCTGCGTTCAGCCTGTGTTGCATTGTCGATCGTGCATATTCCAGTGGTCCATGGATGTCTTCCTATCCAACAGGACGGTTGCTGAACTGGATCTTGACATGTGTGTGCGCCCCCTGTTGGCCCACGACCAGGAGTGTCACCGTGATACCCGTTCATGGGATGCCTTGATACTTGGCATACATGCTGGCAGCCGGACATGGGAGATTGCACAACTCCTCGGGTGCAGTGACCACATTGAACCACTCCCTATTGGGCTGTAATGCATATTGGTGAAAGGGGGTGGACGCAGCACTCCTGTCCGGACCTGCTAATGGATTGGCTCGCCGTCCTGTTCGCTGAAGACGACAACGAGCTCATGTTGGAAATGATAGCCTACGAAGCTGCAATCATCTTCATGGACGAGTAACTACGTACCTGGAGCCACAACATATTGTAAGCCATTGCACATGCCCCAACACCTTGTTGCATATTGGAGAACTGGTCACATATCCCACAACAACAGTGGACATGGCTGCATTCGCCTGGACTCCGAATACATGAGCGGCCCACAACGCGGGTTGACACACACCTGTGCAAGGTGAGTGGACAGCGGCGCTTGGCAACGTTCCTCAATCTGACATACTGCTGGAGGGAGAGTACACACATGTAGGTATGCGGAGAGATGTTCTGTTGTCAAATGTGATATGGGACAATACTTTAGGCCTGCCAACGACTTTGACATTTCATACACAGCCCTATTTCAAACATTGCGTGGGTCAAAGTTGTGAAATTGCGCAATTGTTGTTTCAGAGCAATGAGGCCACAGCTAGTGCACACCTTCCCAGTCATCTCATTGGCCATGTGGGTCACGGACAAACATGCGCATTGCTTTCATTTCCCCGGGTGTACCTTTTTGTGCAATCAATGTCCCTACATTCATCCATACTTTCATACATGATCGATCATGGACATGACACATCTGTGTGATTTTGGAATGTTTTATTCACATTCGGTGGAGTGTCGGAGTTGGAGCAGTACATGGCCATGCAAACCCCACATTACATTGTAGCCCAGTGGAGGGCCAGCCAGAGTCATTTAGGGATTGACAAGTACATCGGAAGAGGAAGAGTACAGTCCGCAGTCTGATTGCTGTGTCATTGGTAAGAAACAAAATATGGCAGTCCATGTCGAGGTCCAAGGTGAGTGTCGCAGAGTGTTTCGGGGGACAGTGGGAGGTGTTGTTACAGGCATGATGCAGAGGGCAGAACCAAGCTGACACAGGGCATATAGCGGAGATGAATGCTACTGGCTCCTTCTTAATACAAAGGTGGAATCACCCGCATCTTCGTCCTCTGTGTCATCTGGCTGACATGTGGGTGCTGTTGTTTGGTCTGCAGCACTGTGTGCCACTGACACATCAGGGGCTGCAGGTGGTATGGCTGCAGCACTGTGTGCCACTGACACATCAGGGGCCGCAGGTGGTATGGCTGCAGCACTGTGTGCCACTGACACATCAGGGGCCGGAGATGTGTGTGTAGCAGTACCAGCAGCATTAATCAGCGACTGCCTTAGTGGCAGCAATGCGATGATGAGGATCTGCAGGGCATAGAAGATCCCAACAAGTTTTCGCTGGTGTGCATCGGTGGCAGCCATTCTTTCCGTATGCATCCGCTCCATGTTCTCCATTATCCTCAGCATCTGTGCCAACTCTCGGGTGACATCGCTGAGGCCACTCTGACTAGACAGTTGTTCTCATCTCAGAGTCATGACTCCAGCGATGTCGGGCATGGATTGTTGGACATCATGGAGCGAACTGTGGGTGTCCGTTAGGGAGTGTAAGTGGTCCCTGATGGGACTTAGACACCCACGTATGTCATCTAGTTTGGCGGCCATGAGGTCGAACCCCACCCGCACCTGTTCAGCCACCTCCTTCTGGCAGTCTAACACCTGGGCTCGGAATGTGATGTGTTCTTCGGTGAGGTGCTGGCAGCCAGCCGTGGTGGTGGGTGCCTCCTGCTGTGTGGTCTGTGCAGGGGGTGGGGTCTCCTGGATGCAGCTGGGCTGCCCTGCTCCTGGAGGTGGGTTGCCGTAGCTGTCCATGAGCTGTTGTAGGGCGTCAGTGTCGAAGGTGTGGAGGTCCTCTTCATCATCACTGATGTGTTGTCTGGTCTGCTCTGCAGGAGGTGTTGATTGTCCCTCTGCAATGTGAAGGGGAGATGCATTTTAACATTGTGTTCACATGTATGTTGACGCATTGTTCACGTTTACATACAGACTGCATGACAATGTACATTGTGACTGTTTGGGAGGAGCTGACTATTTGATGCGGGACAGTGGACATTTGAACTACATGACGGACGTGAGGTTATACACGTACATTATCATCTCACATTTCCCTGCTATGCCAGATGTGATTGGCCAGTTTCTACGCACAAGCGGCACCAGTTGTGTCCTCTGTTCTGTAGTGAAAGTGTTGCACTTTGTACCACATTGTCGTCAATGTTGATGTGCTGTGTTTGCTATGTGTGTGTGCTGCATTGTGGGAGAGTCGCCCCTGCAGCTGTGATTTTGCTGCCCCTTATCCCTTTGAGGTGGTGTGCCTTTGACTTCTGTGCTTCTACAGTGCTGAGATGTTACAGACTTGGCTACTTTTGGCTCTTGTTCGTATTTTGGACTCTTGGGCATGGTTTATCCGCAGATGTGTTGTTGACGTCAGGGGTTGTTTGTGCACGTGGATGTGTCAGAGTGTGACCTGCTCCTTTCCGGATGTGTTCCACACTCAGCCACCTCAGTGTCGTGGCGTGCACCATATCATGATCATTGTACTGCAGCCATGCTATTCGTCATGCAGTGTCACTTGCATTGTCAGTGTGGCTCACAGACACGCAGCTTTGCTGGTTTTGCCACGTGTGCATGGGTTGGTTGTGAAATTGGTGCTGTGTGGGGAGGGACCCTTTTGTGCCCATAGTGGACGGGGTCCTACTTGGTGTTTGTATGTGTGCTGCAGTGTGCCTAGGGGATCAGGGACATGATCCAGAGTCATTGTGGGTGTGCAGTGTGCTCCACTTAATTGTGCATGTGTGCCATTGTGCCCATCTCCCCCCGTCCCCCCAGTCCCTGTTCGGAACTCACCCTGGTGCTGTTGTGTCCGGTCATGTCGAGCAGTGTCCGGACCCCCAACTCCTGCCACCGTCTCCCCACTGATGACTGTGGCCACCATTTCCTCCATCTCATCCAGCTCCTGGTGTTCCGCTGGACTGCCACCTCCAGTCTGCATTGCTGCCTGATGGTTGTCAGCGAGTTTCTTCTTGGTTTTGCGCTTCGCATCATTCCAGCGCCTCTTGACCTCTCCAATTGTCCTCCTCCTCACTCCGACTGCATTCACCTTTATCCAGGATGGACTGCCATATTGCATTTTTATTTGCCAATGACACGTTGGGGGTGACGAACAGTTGTTGGTGGTGTTCTATCACATCCGTGATGATGATCCTGTTTTCCTGCGGACTGAACCTCGTCTTCCTCGTCTTCTTCTCCTTGCCCTTCCGTGGCCCCGAGGTCCCAGGCTGGTCCTCCTGGGGGCTTGTGGGGGTCTGGTCGTCCTCTGTACTTGCTCCGGATTCCTCCATGGTGCTACGCAGTTAAATTTGTTTTGTTTGTGTTTTTCGGTGCTTTTATAGTGCATTTTCCCGCATGACGCGTGGGAATTGCAGGCCTGTCGCTGGTTATCGCTGATTTTTGTATCGCGATTTGGGACATCGCAACTTTTTTCGCGTTCGTGTTTCGCATTCTTTCGGCGTCGTGTTAATTTTAACGCGGGCATTTGTCGCGTTATCGTGAGACTATCGCATGGTGCCGCCGGGTTGAGAATACAACGTTAACACGGTGTTATTTTCCCGCGATAGACTGCGATGTGATAAGTTGCGTTAAGCTAATTTTGCGATAGTTAACACACGTTCTTGAGAATATCCCCCCAAGAGTTTTCCCAGTGACTTCTCATTCCAGATATTTGACTTCAAAATCTTCCCGGTCATGGTGACATTTAATGCCATCTTCAAGTTCATTGCACAATAGAGAAGCCTTCTTTGATGCCTCAGCTGTGCATGGTGCATTGCTGTATCTTTGGACTTCCACCTCACAGAACAGAGGCAGTGCCACAATCTACTCACATATTAAAATAAGCCCCGGGTAATGACCTGACTTCTGTTGGAAATTACGGTCAAGGCAATGGTAGGGGATGGACAGTCCAAGCACAATTTATTTGTCATTAATGCACTTAATATAAACTGAAGAGAAACATACAGTAAATAGAAAAAAAAATAGTATCTACTGGAAGACCAAGAGTTTTACCAGTGACTTCTCATTCAAGATATTTGACTTCAAAATCTTCCAGGTCATGGTGACATTTAATGCCATCTTCAAGTTCATTGCACAATAGAGAGGCCTTCTTTGATGCCTCAGCTGTGCATGGTGCATTGCTGTATCTTTGGACTTGCACCTCAAAGAACAGAGGCAGTGCCACAATCTCCTCACATATTAAAATAAGCCCCGGGTAATGACCTGACTTCTGTTGGAAATTACAGTCAAGGCAATGGTAGGGGATGGACAGTCCAAGCAGAGTATGATGCTGATCTTCCTCATTTAGGTCTGTGTCTTAGGGTCTGACTTAGAGTTTCAGAGGAGGAATATTCCATCACAAATGCGAAGAATATCCTATCTGCTCTATGACGTGCATTATATCCGATGGCATTGGTAATAGGCGGACGAGATATCAGTCAGGTTTGTGAAAGAATATCCCATTCATCAAACTCTAAATCAGGCCCTTAGGATAACAGCTTTTTGGTGTCATATATTCATTCATCTCCGCTGTGTCTTCCTCTGTAATGATGCATAGGACATTTCCCAGGCTGGTGGTATTGTTGCCCTACTGCAAGCATAGTATGTGTTGTTGGGGCGGGTGTTGGGTGGTCATTACGTGGGGGTCTCTTTATGTATCATTATTGGAACTGCGATGAATGACACACTCCTTGAAAGTCCACAGTCATGGTCAGCCTGCTTGTCATTGGTTTCCTGTGTGTCACATGCAAAGGGAGATGGTACTTGATCTGTGTTTTCTGTGTGTGTTCTCTACTTATTCGATGATGTGCCTATTTTGATTATTGAAGCATGCAATAAGTCTATCTACTACAAAACAGTCATAGAGACTAACAGGAAGGCTACCTCCACCCTCGAGGTTGTGTACAATGAGTATAGTCTCCTCCCAAGGATAGAAGGTCCACTGTTTTGTGAGTAACATCCTGATTCCAGACTCAGTTAGCTCAGCTTTGTAGTAGCAAATGAATCACTGGACATAGCATTGAGGCAGAAAGAACCTGTTATGGCAGGTAATGAATCTCACTGTGTGGTGTTTATTGCTGTTTTGAATTGCTGACAGCCGACAGTTGCGTAAAAAACACTTATGCTACAAAGGCAGGTAATTCGTCGACATGCACTAAAGTCATTAGTGCGGCACAAGGGGAAACTTTAAAAAAGATGACAATGCCTTCCGAACTAGTAAAGTCTGCTTAAACATGGGCAATAACCTTGAGATAAGAATAACGGTGTGCAAAGTTTACCACCGCTGCCCCTAATCACCTTTTTAACTGTACCATGAATAAGTTCATTTGATTTAAACAAAGTAGGTTTTGTAGAAGAAAAATATGTGATACTTTCTTTTTGTGGGAAAAACCTTTCCTCAACAATCCATATGTGATACTTTCTTTTTGTGGGAGAAATGTTTCCTCAACAATCCATTTTTTTATGGAAATTGCCATTTTTTGTGACGTTCATAAATGTTGAGACTTCAATAAGTTGTAAAGTGGTGACCTTTGCACTGCTTGTCTTGTGAATTTTACATATAAACCGTATAAATCTTCTAAGCATCACCAAACATGGATTTGAAATCTGATAGGGTGTTAAATGCCCAGGTGCCACACATTTTTATTATTGTTCTCAGTCCAAAGAAATAATGCCAATCTAAAAAGCCTGCATATTTTTCCTTGTGATTTAGTAAATGAAAATAGCAATGTGTTCAACCATTTTGCAATATGTCATCTGTGTTTCCCTTGGTCATTGTCCTGCATCTTCCCCTCTCCTTCGTCTTATTTAATACATATATTCTCAAATATGTGCATTTGAGTTCTTCCCTTTAGGAGACTAAGTTACCTACATGTCTTGTATTTTATTTTCTTATGGTAATTTCTTGCCTTGAGTTATGTCGACAAATTGAAACTAGACTGTATAAAAATGGGCTAGGCATATAGGAAATCAGTGGGGTGGCTATTTTTTATATGTGCTTTATTTTTTTTTATATATGCTAATATTATGTTTGTGTTTGTACCATTATAGTCCTTCTGGTAGAAACATTATCTTAGTAAAAAAACATGACATACAGCTTGAATTAACATTTTAGTAGAATGGTTTTTTGACTGAAATCTAAATAAGAATTAGTTGCACATAGATTTATGCCCATAATATTGCTCTGAAATAACCATAACCTAGACTTATCCTTATACAGAAAAACTAAATAGGATTTGAATGCACCCCGATTATACCCATAGTATGACATTGACATAGCCATAGGCTAGACCCATTGTTGCACACACCAGTATTAGCTGCCAAATTGGCTATTGCTGTAGACAGAATAGTAAATCATCAAGGTTGGCGTAACCATGAGTCTGGTGATGGCTGAGTTACATACAAAGTCAGTATAGTATAGTATAGTCCCCCTTGGCCTCGCTGCAGCGCTGGGATGCCCCCGGGTAGCCATGCGCTATATAAAAGCCTTTTTCATTTCATTTCATTTCATTATAGTAGGGTGGTAAAATGCTGATGCGTACGCAAAGGGGGCGTGGGTCGCATCTGTGGCAAACATGCAGCATTCCCCACTTTTATGTGCTTTAAAAATATATTCACTTGCAAAGAATTTAATCAAAAAACAGGAAGGCTGGAGGAAGGTGCTTCCTACCTTCACTATTGAAGGTCGGTTATTTATTGCGGGATTGGGACTCAAAAACAGAGTTCACTCATTTTTATGAAAACGCCAGTTGTTTTCACATTTATTATCGACAAGCACATTTTCTCTGAGGGGATTCTTATTTTTAAAAAACATTTTTCAAGCACACGTAGCTGTCTAGAGTACTTTTAAAACAACGTTTTTGATTCATTTACTAATAGTTTTTGGGCATTTAGAAAAAATAAATAAATAAACAAAATAATAATTTACTGTCTGAAAGACGCATCTACAAGGGGAATCCATATGGTACATAGAGGTTTGTTTTAGCACGTGACCGCTTAATTTTAAATCATTAGTTCAATTTATCTTGGTGCGACTCATCTTCCCAATTAATTACAGCCATTGATTGGTCCATTCAAGTGACAGGGATCCTCCCCATGCATATAGTTCATTTGTACCTACTTGATTAATATATAATCTATCACATCAATCATGTCATTATGTGGACATCCGTCGACAAAGCTCATTTGATGACGGAGTCACTGTGCTCATAACCCTACAATTGCATATGTACACATGTGAAAATGTGTCTTTAAATTCTATAGACTGTATCATATCTCGGTGCTTATTTGAAGAATGATGACTAATGTTATGGATACCACATTGGGACCATTGTTTGCATTAGAGCCTTTCTCTCATGTCTTTCCTAGTGCAAGCTGTCAATCCACCTCTCACTTTCAAGGAGACGTCCAACCATCCTCGTATTACACAACCCACACAGTATCTGCTTATATTGTAATTACTATGGCAGTCGATAGCCCCATTTGCTGCCTCTAAATTGCAATCTGTGCGGATAAGATGAAGTGTTTTGAAGACAATCAACACCGAAATTCTTACGCTATGTAAAATAAAATGCTTTGTCTAGAGACGAATGGGAGTTTATGTATTTTGTGTTAACACCACACACAAAATATACTTATTTCTGAAACATGCAGGACCATGTTTACTAACATTTTGCATCAGGTTGCGTTACTTTTTCACACAGCCTGACGCAAAATCTATTTTTGTGTATACTAAGCCACTCAAAGCCCAATTTGCTTGGCTTTGTAAAACAAACAAAAAAAAGAAATGCAAGGCAGATCATTGCACATCACACTGCCTTGTGTTACCTTGCATCAGGGAGGCGTTACATGGGTGACGCATGGGTGGAGCATGGGTGTTCCCGTGAATCCACCCATGTATTCTGATGCAAACCTATATTTACTAAAGTCACCAAACATAGGTTTGCGCTACAATGGTGCGCGTGTGTGAGTCTAGTGTAACAAGGAGAAATTACTTTAGTTCTCCTTGCTACCTCCACTTTGCATGTGTGCTGCTTCTGCAGCACACATACAAAGTGGGATAAGCAACTAAGAATAGTTTTTGTGCAGGAATGTACCCCTTCCTGCAGAAGAACTATTCTGACCACAACGCAGGCACCCTTGCGCCTTAGCGCAAGGATGTCTGCTTTGGTGTTAGGCAGCCAGAATTGCACCAGCGATACGAGAGAGGAAAACTGTGCCATATCTGAGTAGATGGCACATTTCTGCTTTCTGCCTTTGATGCAACCCAGTGCAGCAAGTTTCCTTGCTGTGCTGAATTGCGTCCAGTGCTTAATTTGTAATAAAATCAGCACCAGTGCTTTTAAATGTCGGGACAAGGAATACCAAGGCTGCATAATCTTGAATCAAGCTCATGGCGCCTCCATCAACTATCAGACACTTCCTAACCCTTTATCTCACTCGTGCAGGTTCCTACTTTCCCCTTTTGTGACGGTTTTCTCTTCCAACTTCTTTCCCATTTGGGTGTTTTTCCCTTTCTCTTTCGCGGTCAATGTCTAATGAGGAAAAATAAGTGCCGGTCCCCAAAAAATGAATGTCGGTGCCTCCCACCGACAACCACTGGCTCACATTAAGCACTGATTGCATCAAAGTGTAGTAAAGCTGGCCCTCAGTCTATTGAAGAGGCAATTCTGGTTTTAATAGCAATGTTTTCAGCCAGTCCTGAATACGTGGACTACCGAACCACGAGCAAAAATTAAAAAACTGCTGAGAATTTTTTGAACTTGGTCCACTCTTCTGAAATGCAAGGAAAGCCTTAACAGGCCGATGAGTTAGTCTCAGTTATGAAAGCTTCTTAAAATTGTTTGTTCAGTAGATAGTACCAAGATAGCATGGTGGTCTGATTTTCTGCTTTATTGTTATCAATAATATTTTCACATCTAACCTAAGTCAGAGCAACAGAATACTAAGCTAACGGTCCATAAAATAATATTAATTAGCCGGCAGAACTACATTCTTCAATATCGATATCTTCAGAATGAAAACAACTCATTTAATCGTCCAATGCCTGTGGCATGCATTTCAGATGGTGAAAATGTATAGATGAATTTTTTTGTTTGGATCTTAGCGCTTTAGTTTGCTTTCGTAGCGCTTTAATGTGATTTGACTACGTGAGTGAGATGCTGTGCAAGGGAGACAGTCTGTAAGATAATAGTTGGGAAGAACAGAAGACTTAAATACATTGAGCTATTTCAACAAGTTAGAACTTTGCAGCAGACTTCTGAATTTTTGGGGATATAGAAAAATCCTATATATATTACCTAGCAAGCCAAGCTATGGTGAAAATAAAGCTGTGGATCAGAAGCAAATAAACAACCATAGTCATACAGAAAGGTGAAAGGAGTTACAACATAGGGTACGATGTAGCATGGAAAGCAATGCCAACACTAATATTGTGAATACTCATATACAATGCAGAGCACATGGACCTCATTCATAATACTTTTGGTGCATTTAATCATAAAATAGATTTGTAAGCAACTATACAGGGTCTGTCTGGCCTATGGGGCAATCTAGTAGTGCCAGAAGGGCTCGTCTGACAGGTCAGTATGTGTCTGATTTTGTGACTATTTGTGGGAATGTTTGATGGTTTGGAGGGTGGTTTTTACTGTTGATTTCCCTGATATTACCAAAAACATTGCATGCAGCAACAACAAATGCATGCAGTCTCCCATACCTTGTAAAAACCTATTCAGCGTGTCTTTACTAGTTGAAAGCTCATCTGATTTGTAAATGTGGGACACTTTTTAGCTATTATTGTAAGTTATTGTGCCCTGATAACTGTCTAAGAGCCATGTGTTTTGTTATTAGAGCAATAGTTCCAAAACAACACGATCCTTGCACCTGCCTTCCTTCAAAGCCCCACACCATTTGTCTGGACCTGTCCATTTATTCCAACTGGTAAAAAGACTGATAACACAGACATGTGATTGCTTTTTTCAATCTCATTCAATATAGGCAGCTCTACCTGTGTGAAACTTGTATGGTTATCTTTGGTAAGACAAGTTGGTTTTTATGGACGTCCATTTTGTGTAATGGAGTCCATCAGCAGGTTATGATCTTTCAACAGCATGGTCAAAATTGATCAACTCTGAACAAACAGACCAGATTAAAACAACAAGCCACATCGTTCACTTTTAAGTGCAAATATGTAGCAACTTTGGGCAATTTCTCATGAACCATGTTGTTGATCGCAACATAAATATTTGTTGAATGTCAGCAAGATTTAATATTTTACATACCCCATTTTTAGGTCTCCCATAGACAGTGCATGCACAGTCTCTTTGAGACATTTTGTTTACTATCAGTGGGCTTACAGCCTGCCCATTCCTTACAACTGGTAGCCTTCTTTGTCACTCTGATATGCCTGCTTCTATGTGGTCAGCGAGTGACGGCCTGACTTCCTTTTCATCTGTTGAACCCTCCCTTAGAGCATGGTCCAAGTATTTGTGTTCTTCTGCTGCTTCTCTTGTGAGAGCTACTTTTTTCTTTATGCTTGAACAGTCTTAGCGAGTGCATGGTTCCTACGCACATCAGATTCTTTAAACAGTCCTTGTTTGTTTTACAGTTGCCCATGTTGTGAGTTTTACTTTGGTGCCCACATCATGAGTTTTATTTTTTTGAGCCACTCACATCGTGAGTTTCATATTTTTGACACATTGCCCATTTATTTATGCTTGTGTATTTCTTTATTTTCCAACAGTCCTTTGGAGTGCACATTTTTCTTTTACACTTTTCTGCATCTGTGTTGCTTCTTATCCTGCCCCCTTCCCTCTGTCCCTGTTTATTCTTCCACTCCTGTGTTGCTTCTTACCCTCCCTCCCCATCCTTGTTGCTTCTTATACTTCTACCACCCTACACATTGCTGCTTATCTCCACCTGCCCTGTCCCTGTTTCTTCATCACAAACTATGATTCTTCTTCCATTCCCACCCTTCCCACCCACCCCTCATCTCAGTTTATTCTCCCCTCCTACTCGCCCGATCCCTGTTTCTTTCCCCCACCAAACAGACAGAAGGAAAAAAAGCATTGACACAGCTAGTGCTGGCCGTTTCCTAGCTCTTTCTTTACTATCCTCTTCACCAACCACACCTGCCCTCCTGTTCTCCACCCCCAAACCGCCATCCCATTCTCCACCCCTACCCAATTGGCAAGCTCAATAGTTCACACATAGGCGAGACATATTGGGTATTGTGGATGCTTGTTGACTCTTCCTTAGCCAATTGCACCTACTGTAAATAGGCTTGGTTGTTGGTTTTGTTTTGATGGGTCATTATCCTGACATTGCTAGTCATAAATGTCTTTGTGAATCAAGTCGACATTTTGATTCCTTGAGATCACTTGCGAATCACTCTGAAACCGTGGAGCCAAAGGGTGAGGTGATGACTTAGTGATCTGTAGCTGCTCCGAACATCTCAATGTATGAAATGTTTTCTAATTCCCTGTTAGAAATGGGACTCCTGGTTGGCTGAGGTATGCATCCAGGCCAGGCAGGAACCATCAATCTAGTCAGGGTTAGCTAGATACATACTGAAAGATAACTTGTGCTCACCCTCTGGTAGCTTGGCACAGAGCAGTCAGGCGTATCTAAAGAAGCAATGTGTAAAGTATTTGTGCAAAACCCACACAGAGTAACACAATCAATACACCACAAAAAGACTCCACACAGGTTTAGAAAAATAGATTATTATAATATAAACAAAACAAGACCAAAATGACAAATATCAAATGTACAGAAGTTGAGATATTGAATTGTAAAGGAGTACATGCAGTAAGTGCTTAGAAGCAATTAGCACTAAAAAGGTTACTTTAGGTCACGCTGGACTGGGGCAAAGTCAAAGTTTGGGCAGACCGCGATGGAGCGCCGGCTGACTACAAGACCCACACAGGCCCCTGTGAACAAAGTACATTTTCTGGTCACAAACAGCGAGATGCGTCGATGTCGAGGACCACAATTGCAGGATGTGCCAATCATCCCCATGCAGTGAATGCAATGCAACAGTTCCAAAGATGGGTGTCGGAGTCGAGAGGCGGTGAGTGATGTGCCGGATTCTGCCACATAATCGAGGAAATGCGTCTATTTCACCAGGCTGCAGCGGCGACGATATGCTGTCCGATGCGTCATTCTCTGGAGGGAAAGCGCTAGTTCTAAGGCAATGCACTGATTTTAGTACCGTAACCGTGTCGATGCGTCAATTCTGCTACATGCAGACAAGAGATGTGTCGAAATCTGTGTTGCAAGTATCGGGGCCACTTCAAGTGAGCCAGGCACAGGTGCAGGGGTAGAGACTTTGATATCCCTGAGTCTCAAGCAACAGGAGGCAAACCAACAAGCCCTTGGATATCACTTGGTGGGAAGGCAGAGTACAGCTCTCCTTCAGCAGAGTCAGAGACCAGCAGGCAGCAGGGCAACAGTCAGTAAAGCAGGCCTTCCAGATCAGCAGTCCAGTTGAGTTCATTAAGTAGCACAGCAGTTCGTCTGGCAGAGCTTCAGTTACAAGTACAGTAGTGTCTGATTTTAAGGGGTCATATACCCAGTGCTTATACCCAAAAGTGCCTTTGATGTGGGGGGGAGGGTGACTCAAAGCAGCTCTCTATAGTGCATATGTATCCCTTTCAACTCAGACCTGTCTGGGACTGTCTAGACGGAATGCACAAAGTGTAGCTGTCACCCACCCCAGATGTGTATCGGAGACAGCAGTCAGGCATACAGAGCAGTAAATGCAGAGAAAAGTCCACTTTCTAAAAGTGGCATTTCTAAAACAGTATTGTCAAATCCATCTTCACCAGTAAGTAGGATTTATCAATACCATTCTAAACATATGAAACGTGAAAAAGCTACTCCTCTCTAATCAGGAATTGCAGCTTAAAAGTGTATTAAGAAATTCCCAATGCTAGCCTATGAGAGGAGTAGGCCTCACAGTAGTGAACAACAAAATAGGGTGTTTGTCACCACCAGGACATGTAAAACATTAAAAGTAGATAGCCTACCTTTTACTTACATAGCACCCTGCCCTTAGGGTTACTTAGAGCCTACCATAGGGGTGACGTATATGTAATAAAAGGGGAGTTTGACAAGTAGCTTTAAATACCAAGTCGAAGTGGCAGTAAACTGCACACACAGGCACTACAGTGGCAGGCTTGAGACAGGTTTGAAAGGCTGCTTTTGTGAGTGGCTCAATAAGTGCTGCAGGCCCACTAGTAGCATTTGAAGAACAGGTCCTGGGTATATGGTATACCACTTTACAAGAGACTTACCAGGACATCAAATATGCCAATCAGGTATACACCAATGTCAGCATGTGTAGGGGAGAATAACATGCACTTTAGCACTGGTTAGCAGTGGCAAAGTGCTCAGAGTGCTGCCAACCAAAAGAATCAGCATAAACAGGAGGTAAAAGGCAGAAGGTCTGGGGAAAGACCACCCTAAGGATGATAGGTCTAACACTCCCCTTGTCATTCAATAAACCTTTACAAGGTAGAAACTGCCATATGTGTCAACTTCCGCTGAGAGAACATCATCTTAGCCAACAGGAAGCACAGATAGCAGTCACAACAACTGTTGAATGCCCCCATGTCTCTTTCACAATATGCTACTTGCTTTCATACCCCAATGACTATTGATTTAAGGGCCAGAATTTGCAATACCGGTTCAAAGCAATTGCAAATGCAGAGTCTGCTGTCTGTCTGCTGTCCTTTGCAAGCCTCCATTACTGCTTCCACAGTCACACACAGTGCTTCACAGGCAAGTCATGAATATCAATGACAAGTGTTACTGAATTGCTTGCCATGTTCCCCTTTCTGCAGTGCCCGATAGATATAAATGGCAGATTGCACAGATTTGGTCAAGTTGCATCACAAAGCCTAAGCAAAAATGATCCTGTGATGCAAACTGTCAAATATTACATCCATCTCATATGTGTATAATTCCTAATGCTTGAGATGCCACCATAAGTTTAGCTATTCAAAAAGTTACCTTATAACATATACGTTTACGATGTGAAAGTCTTTTATTTTTACAATTGGGAGAATTTATTTATTGAAATTGAAGTGAATGACTTGATTCGAAGTTCCACCCATTTTGGTATTTTCCACATTTCACCAGAAAGAGCCTCTTTTAGCTGTTGTTTCTGAAATGAAATTAGTGTTCTTCCAATTTTGCAACTCAGAAAACTGTGGGATCTGTGATAAAGTCCTTGATTTAAATAGACCAAAGACAAAGGCTGCAATGACAGCACCCCTGTCTAATATAACAATGCCTTTTGATAGATCTATTAAAATTAGCATGGCACTAAAATCAGCCCAACACGTGCTAAAAATGAGACTCCCTTTCAGGTTTGTCGAGTAATGGTGCTTGCACCATTTCTGGTGAACACAAGCCCCATTCAGACATTGTCTATTTTGACTCTGAAGCCTTCAGCAGTTGACTTCAGACATTGTAGACCACTTCTTGGTCAGCTCAAAGGAGTGTTTTAGTCTCACCTTCTACTAATTGGCTATTAGCTATTTGGGGATATGTTTATGCCTTTACATCTGGAAGTACAATCTGCCATCACATATTTAAATAATTTATCATGTCAATGCACTGCACACAGAAAGCAATCTTATCTTAATTGTTTCCACTACAGCAGACTTTTTGTTTTGGGTTTTTTGTCAGAACTCCACTGCTAGCGTCAAACCTATCGAATTGTCGATGCTTGTTTTTGAGGGTGATACATTTCTTTATCCATCGAAATATCCTATTTTTTTGGTCTCAGCACCATAACTCATTGACCTGAGGAACTGTCATGTCTAAGTTTGACAATCCCAACTCTATGTATGCGGATCATTCTGAAACGCCCATCTCTAGTACAGCTGCTTTGGAGGAGAGTGAAAGGAGGCCTTGCTCATGCAGGGTCACTAATGAACATTAAAGACACACGCCTACTTCACTTCCAATAAGGACCACTTTTAGTCCGGGAGAACAATAACAATATTTTCGTTTTGTAATACAGCTCTGCAGTAATGTGTTTTCTTACACATGTATTTATACATGTAAAATACATCTCAATCATGTATCACCCTAGGGTGGATGCACATATAAATACAACTCAACCTATCAAACACACAGTTCCATTAAACTTTTTATTTGAGTAGAAGTGCCTTCTTCCATGAAATTCATGAGTAAGCTACTTCAACATTTCGAGCAAATCGCACACTCATAGAATTCTTATTGTGAACTGTGGCCATAATAAGCATTTCCTTCCACATTCTTAAATGTACTATTCCACAGGAGCATCAATCACTCCTAATTGCTAATATAAGAATTACAGGCACAACAAAAATCTAGTAGTGTTCTAGGGAGGACAATGTTTCTTTTGCTGTTCAGAAATGTTGGCAAATAGGGTGTTGTAAACAAACTCTAAGCTCAGATTTATTAAGAGTTTATGCAGCGCAGGGCAGCAAGCAAAAATTGCTTCGCTGTGTTGCATGAACTAGAGAAAGAACTGCACCATATCTACAAAGAAATGCAACAGTTCTGCTCTCTCCATGCTGTGGCACACTTTGTGCAGCCATGTTCCAATGCAGGTGTCTGCGTTTAGGTCTGCATCATTTTTGGGGCGGAAGGTGTCTCTTCCTGCTCCAAAACTATGTTTCAATGCTATTTCCTCTATGTATGTGTGCTACAGAATGAAGCACACATGCAAAGAGAAATCGGGGGGCATATTAGCAAGACTCACGTTAAAATTATCGCCGTTTTAGCGGCAGGAAACTGCCGCTAAAACGGCGAAAATGGGCTTGCTAATATGCGTTATAGAATTCCAATAGAAGCCCAGGTTAGATGTGCAGGACATCTAACCTGGGCTTCTATTGGAATTCCATAATGCATATTAGCAAGCCCATTATCAGCGTTTTAGCGGCAGTTTCCTGCCGCTAAAACGGCGATAATTTTAACGTGGGTCTTGCTAATATGCCCCAAAGATATTTCTACTCGGCTGGTCGGGCTGAAGTAGGCGCAGGTTTCTGGCGTAAATCCATGTCTACAAGCCTTTGTAGATATTGATTTGCGTCAACATTTGTGGGTGGATGGACGGTAATGCCCGTACACCACCCATGGAACACATCCCTGAGGCAAAGTAACACAAGGCAGTGCATTGAACTGCACTGCATTACTTTTTGTTACAATCCAATGCAAATCTAAATTTCCTTTGGTTTGTAAACCCCAAACAGGATTTTGCGTCAGGTCTACGTTAAAAAAGTAACGCAAACCTGATGCAAAACCTTTGCAAATCTGGCCCCTAATATCTGGCTGTGTTACATATTTGCACTAAAGCAAATAATTCAGTATGGTTTTTTTTTGCATAATTTTGTTGTTTGTGCCATGGAAATGAGGCAAACAGGAGTTGCCTGGTGTATACTACTTGAATATTCGTTAGGGGTGTCACAATATTACTATTGCTTGTTTAATAGTTAAGGAGGCAAAAAGGGTTGCGACGAATTTAGCTGGAACCTTTTTAAATATTAGCTTGAACCGGGGCACAGAAAGGGAATAAGTACATTTTGGAAGTTATCTTTGATTTATGCACAAAAGGAACAGCAAAAAATGTGCATGGTCTACATTTCAAATGAGAAAGCTGGGATTAAGTTTGATGCAAACAGTTTGCTTGATTTCTTCATATGTGAGCCACAAATATAGTGCAAAATAATTGTGCTTCATTGCTACCTCAGAGCAAAATTCTCAACTAACATGAATCAGAATAAAACCTATTTACTCGATTCCCTCTATCACAAACAGCAAACATGGTGCACCGTTCCTTTATAACTGCACTAGAGTACACATTACAAAACTTGGCCCCAAGTCTGTAAAGCTATTTTATGGAAGAGACTTTCTTAATGTTAGTTCTTTTTTACACGATTTTGCAATTTTTTAGAATAATGTAGATTGCGATTGAATACTGTCTATCGCCTCAATTCAGTTCTAACTCAAAATAACGTAGACTCCATTCAAACCGTGGTGGTGCTTCCACAGGGGAGAATTTATATTTAAATATTATCTATAAATCAATCCATCCATCCAAAACATTATCTATAAAATATATTAACTGAACGAAAATCTTTTTTCCCTAATGTTACTTATTCTTCTTAACCATTTCCATGTCTTCTAGATGGATACAAATTGCGTGCAGGCGTTGATGCTCATTTGTAACCATTTGCTCAATTCTAATTTTATTGTTTTTGTAACACATTTAAATTATTATAAATGAGGGCAGGTTTCACAACAAAAGGAGCAATTAATTATCCATCAATGAGATTTGATAACAGCTCAGTCATTGATCAAGGAGCACTTAAAATCTAAGCTCAATGAGCACTTAGATGCTTTTTTAAACACACGTTTCATGCCCCTTCTGCAGGAACGCTTTTATAAACCTTTGGAAGTGAGTTCCGCTTTCAGTGGCCTAAATCTAGTGTATTGTAATGTCCACAGAAGTGGATATTTGCATCAGCATAGCTATCCTTTGTCTTCACTTGGAATTGTAGCACGTTGCAGTCTGGCAGACAAAGGTAACTTGGAGGACACAAGCATTGGCTAAGCCAATATTGTCTGATCTTCATTTTAAATAGTTACAAAATATTTTGAAAGAAGCCTGCTGCAGTGAAAAAAGAAATTGATGCTTGGCCTCTATGAGATAAAGAATTTAATATGTGATGATTCAGTGTGCTTTTGAGATGTAAAAAATAGTCCCTAAAGTATTGAAAGACAAGCATCCTATAGGATGAAGACTGATACACCAAATAGCCAATAGAATGAGTTGAGAGGTTAATACTGTTGTTCGGCTGAGGCAAAGCCCAATCTATGTATATGTTAAAGAATTGATCAAAACAGGTCTTATAAAACTAGACCTAACAAAAACACAGGAGTGGGAGTAAGCCTTTACTACAAGAAACATTGCAAATTATTCATTTCAGTCAAGGAATTTGGGCTCAGGATATCTTGAAAATAGGTCTAGAATTTGATGCTAGGACATAACCACTAGGCCAATACCGTCTATTTCAACACCACACACACAGACACACACTATGGGATGCCTAGTTTTATTATTACTTTAGGTTGATCTCAAAGTCCCTAAACTACATGGCCTGCATCTCTGTAAAAGGAATCATCTGCCATATATTGCCATATTTATAAACAAAGCTGCATGATAGATTAGTTATCACAGACAATAGTGTTTAATCATATGTAAGGTCTCTTAAAGGGTGATTCCACTCTGCTGAATTGTGCTGCAAATTCATAATTAGCTTAGTAAATATGACACACTTGTAGGAGATATTTGTGCATTTTTGTTTTTTTGTGCATCATTAATAAAATACAGAATGTGGTTTTTCACTCAGTTACACATGTGCACACTGATATAGTATTATTGTCTTTAAAACACATTTCCTATGATGTGTAGAAGTGTGTTTTCCTGACCTTGTTAACGAGGCCTCAATTTGGGCCTAGCAGCCATCTTTCTTCAAAATGGATGTCACCCTTGTCTTCCCCCTGCACATTTCACTGTTTGCTACTTCTGCAGTACACAGTCGAGCACAATCATTTAGTTCATTTCTGGTCATTGTTCATGATGTTTTTGATGAATGTTACTGGGCACAGTCAAAAAACTGTTACTTAACTTCAAGGTCCCTCCGCTAACTCCAAGTACCTATTGATTCATAATAGCTTGCTAATTTTTATGTGTCTGGCTTGTTCTACCATCTCTGGATGGCTTTAGCATAGAGTGGATAGAATCAATATCATGTAGTGGGATAGTGTTTATTTGCTAAGGCAATATGGCATTTAATGGGACTGTGCTTTGACTTGCTGAGAATGTAAAGCATTTGGTCATACCACGGTGAATCTGTAGTTGTATTAATTTCCTATGCAAAAATAACGTATAATAGCTCCTGATTTTGGGGTTTGAGTCAGAGCATTCCTGAATGCTGCTAGGAATACTGTCAGTTTCTTTCTTGATTTTGTTCTCCACTTGGGACTTCAAATATTTGTGATTTTGCACTTCGCTGTAAAGCTCTATTTGCTGTAAGCCTTTATTCTGCACGACCTTTTTGAATTTTTGTAGTAAATCCTTTACGCTATTCCGCTGCCTTTGAACTCAGTTATTGAGTGGGCCTTTTACTTAATTGACAGTATGTCTGATATTTTTGATGTGCTGGGAGGTGCCTTACCTCGGGGACACATTGCCTCATGACATTGAGGGTTATCAACATTTCTGATTCATCGAATTGTGGGTGTTCTGTTGAGGTAAATTTTGGGATGTCAAAATTACAGAGTCCCCTGCATCCACACAAGTTTGATATATACTGTATCTAATAATACAGCTCAATTTTAAACTTAGTAAATTGCCTAATGTAATTTCCAGTGAAACATGAATACATTTGCCATCATTAACTTTGCGCATCATTGGATGAATAATCCAATATATTTGGCACCTTGAGTGGTATGCCTTGTGGTTGCAATGTGATGTTGGTTGTCTGTAAAAATAACACTCTTTAAACAGGTTCTTTCTGGTTGTTATATTTTAACTATGAAAACAATTCACAGCAGGAGACCCCTGGTAGAACAGGTGAAGGACAATATTACCGGGAGAGTTGTGAAGGGAATGGCAACAGTGACCACTTCCCATCAGGGATAAGGACAGAAAGTAAGAAAGTCAACAGCTGTTCAGTTTAGGTCTAATGTCCAGCACAAGGGAACCATGGTGGGAGACAAGCTCCCCTAGATGTAGAGAATGAGTATAATAGTGAGAGATAGTAAACAAACAATAGGTTTTACATCGGTAACAGCTCTGAATTATGTTTGTCTGGGCCTGCCCAACTTTTAGAAATTGGGCCTCTAGTTGGCAGAGGTTTGCACCCTGTCCAAGTAAGGACCACAATCCCAGTCAGGGTAAGCTAGATACACACTATAAATTAACCTGTGCTCACCTTCTGGTAGCTTGGCACAGAACAGGCAGGTTTAACTTAAGAGGCAATGTATAAAGTATTTGTGCAACACACAGTAAAACAATGAAAACACCACAAAACGACCCCACACAGGTTTAGAAAAATAGAGAATATTTATCTGAGTAAAACAAGATGAAAACGACAAAAATCCCATCAGTGGAAGCCGAGATATTTATACGAATAAATGCAAAAACAGTACTTAGAAGCCACTAGCGGTCAAAAGGTTATTTGAGGTCGCGAGGGACAGGTACAAGTCCAAAGCTCAGGCTGACCACAATGGAGGGCAGGCTGGCACGATACTGAAGAGGGTTCTGCTGAAAACGTACCATGGATGGAGCAAGCGTTGACGTCAAGAGCACGATGCGTCAGTTCCAATTAAAGCAGTGGGTTCCCATGTCGTTGAGTTCCGTAGAGATGAAGGCACTACATCGTTGTTGACACAGAACGTCATTGTCGGGTCATTCAGGCTGTGGAACCACTGTCGTCGAACAGTGTCAACATTGAAGGGTGAAGCGTCGGTTCCGACCGGTCAAATGATGATGATGCATCGACTTTGTAGCAAAACAGCTGCAGTACCCACTTCTTAGGCCCAGGACTGGAGGGGGCACCTGAGGCAAGGGTACAGTTCACAGATGACAAAGTCCAGCAGCACCAGCAGGATTGCAGGTAGTCTTTTGTGCCCCTGAGACTTCAGAAAACAGGAGGCAAGCCAGCAAGCTTGGAGTCACTCTGGGTTCAAGGGAGATGGGTCCAGTCCTTGACCTCAGCAGGGCAGTGATCATCAGGCAGCAGGGCCGCTAAGCAAAGCAGAAAAGCAGTTCCTTACAACAGTCAGTCAAGGCAAAGTGGCAATCCTTACAGCACAGCAATCTTTAATCCAGCAGAGGTCTTCCCAGGTCCAGTAGTGTACTGATTTGGTAGGGTCAGAGCCCCAGTACTTATACCCAAAAGTGCCTTTGATGTAGGGGGTGACTTCAAAGCAACTCTATGAAGGGCACAAGGATCCCTTTCAAAACAGCCCTGTCAGCAGGCTATCTGTGGAGGTGAATCAGTGTTTTGTGTGAGAGCAGGACACTACCTATTGAAGTATATGTGCCAGCCCCTCCCTGCCCCATCAGAATGCAGATGAATACAGATGAGTGCTCAGGATGCAGATGAGCCTCACCTTGGCTGTCTAGAGGGAATGCACATAGTGTAGCTGTCACCCAGCCCAAACATGTAATGGAGAAAGGTTGCAGGCACACAGTGAAAAGTTTAGAGCAGAGAAATGTCCACTTTCTAAAAGTAAACACAAGGAGATGATGGGCGGAGCGCTGAACCTTTTCAGACACTCACCCTCAGTCACAGATCTGGGTTGAATCCATCATCGTTCTTTAGCTCACTTCGCCACCTCAGTTATGACTCAGCTATATGCAAATCAGTCTTGACCCTGTGCCTCATGGGAACAGTCCAGTCCGAACTGCCAAGCCACGTCTTCCCTGAACAAGTAACAAGCATCCTGGGACCGGTTTCGGGGTAACACCCCTCATCAGCCAGACTAGCTTGAATCCAGTGGCAAAGTGAGCAAGGGACCCATGTCTGGGCATACCCTGCCAACTTAAGGCGAACAAAGCAAACACAAGGAGATGATGGACTGAGCGCTGAAACTTTTCAGACACTCAACCCCAGTCACAGATCTGGGTTGAATCCATCTTCGTTCTTTAGCTCACTTCGCCACCTCAGTTCCGACCCAGCTATATGCAAATCAGTCTTGACCTTGTGCCTCATGGGAACAGTCCAGCCCGATCTGCCAAGCCAGGTCTTTCCTGAACCAGAAACAAGCATCCTGGGAATGGTTTCGGGGTATCACCCCTCATCAGCCAGGCTACCTTGAATCCAGTGGCAAAGTGAGCAAGGGACCCACGTCTGGGCATACCCTGCCAACATAGGGCGAACAAAGCAAACACAAGGAGATGATGGACAGAGCGCTGAAACTTTTCAGACACTCACCCCCAGTCACAGATCTGGGTTGAATCCATCACCGTTCTTTAGCTCACTTCGTCACCTCAGTTCCGACCCAGCTATATGCAAATCAGTCTTGACCCTGTGCCTCATGGGAACAGTCCTTGTGTTCACTTTCTAAAAGTGCCCTTTCTAAAATAGTAATGTCAAATCCAACTTTACCACTAAAGAGGATTTATCATTACCATTCCAAAGATATGAAACATGATTTAGCTACTCATTTCTAATCAGGAATTACAGCTTTAAACTGTTTTAAGGAATTCCGAATGCTAGCCTATGAGAGGAGTAGGCTTTACAGTAGTAAAAAACGAATTTAGCTGTGCGTCACTACCAGGACATGCAAAACTTAAAAGTACATGTCCTAACTTTTACTTGCACAGCACCCTGCCCTTAAGGCTACCTAGGACTTTCCTTCGGGGTGACCTATGTGTAATAAAAGGGGAGTTTACGGCTTGGCACGTGGTTTTAAATGCCAAATCAAAGTGGCAATAAACTTCACACACAGGCCTTGCAATGGCAGGCCACTGCACACACAGGCCTTGCAATGGCAGGCCTGAGATAGGTTTGAAAGGCTAAATCTGTGGGTGGCACAACCAGTGCTGAAAGCCCACTGGTAGCCTTCAGATTACAGGCCCGGGTATATGATATACCACTTTACTAGGGACTTATAGATTGACTAAATATGCCAACCAAGTATAAATCAATAATGCCATTTTTAGAGGAGAGTATTAAAGGGAAATCAATGGATAACCAAATCATACCAATATCAAGATGCTGTGCTTCCCAAGGCAGAGGCAGAAGCATCCATTCTGATCTCCTTATTGTATTCTTGCTCCCTGTCTAGTGGCCCACTTTCTGTCTGCACTCAACCCTCTTCCCGCCTGTTGAGAGCTACCAAAGAAAAGGTGCACCAGTACCTGGATTCAGGAATGGTGTGGGATAAAGTGCATATTCTAAATGGCACTGCATCTGAATACTCAGTGCTGACATTGGCATCAGCAAGAGGCTGATGTGGTGTGAGGATCAGACTGAGCACAATCTTCAACCAGACAGAACAATCCTAGAGTCTCCTGTGTGGTTTAACTGGGTGTGGCTTTATTGTGAAGTGCATGCATTCAGTTTTAGCACCGGTGTGGCATCCATATTGGAAGGGTCACAGAATCAGTTACAGCATTCAAACACAACAAACTACAAATATTCAAATGGGAAAGTGACTGTTAAATGCTGCACACATGAATTAAATATTCATACTGACCATAGTCAATTTCATAGTTGCTTGCTAAGGTGATAGGACCACGCCTCTCAAGTTCACAAGGGACCAATGTACAGGGTGCCAATAAACAGACAAAATCACAAGAGTGGCAAAGCACTATAAAGATAATACAGATCTACATAAGTGGGGTGCAGCGTTTATCTCATGATCTCTCCAGTGCTCTGGTGGTGGTTGGGGGGGTGAAAAAGAAATAAATAATCAGTTATTGCATAAAAACACAAGAGGTGAATGGCAAACATTATCTTGCGAATTCTAAGCAATCTAGTGTGAGATGGTATTAGAGAGCTAATGCAAATACTTTCTGCTGAAAAAACCAAAACATACCAAGAAGCCAGAAACGTACTAAATCAAATATTTCACCAAGAATACAATGCCAACTATGAGCAATAAACATTAAACAAAACATCCCAAATAAAGGAAACTTTTGGATGAGTTTGTTACCTACTTCATGAAATCAGTCAAACATTGAAAGTTCAATGAATCTTTAGGTTGATGGATACTATAAAATGACGTATGAACTGAATGCAGTGACACAGCAGAGAGATATTGAATTATCAAGTCCTACCAGTGTTTGCCGGGGAATAGGCCTCGATTAAACACTTTGTAGAAAGAAGAAGTGTGTAAAATCCTCTCCCGAAGGAATTTCTCGCATGAAACATGTTTGCTGCAGGTTTCATGAAACATTTTCACATTGTGAAATTCAACAGACTTTCATGATTTTGCTGCTTTGTGAACGTTTCAGTATTTTGTGGGGTTCACATCATTAGAAAAGCACCACAAAGTGTCAAGACACTCACTGAATTTTATGATTCGTGACTTATCTTTGGCCCTTTTTCCCTCTGTTTCATGGAATGCAGAACTTCTGCAAACTACAGTTGTTTACAGTGGCGGCTGGCAACTACTGCGAGTGGGAGGGGTGTGGAAATTGTTGTGTCATGGGCGCTAGGCCCACATGCTGATCAATAAGGCACACGGACACAGTGTCTGTGGTACTAGAACTGGCCCAGGGCACGTGCGCCCGGCCCCTTTTATTAGCAGGGTCACCTGACCGGTGACACCTCAATCAATCAAAACGAGCTTTATTCGATTTTAAACATTAAAATCATAAAAGCAGGCAATAAAAACACATCATCACACATCATAAAAATTTCATTTAAGACACATTTGCTAAATAAAATTTCGTTAAAAAACAATTCATTTAACAGTAACTATTTTTTAACGTCCAGGGATTAAAATGTATTATACTATACATCATCACATAACTATGTTTCTATCATAAATTTTACATCTGGCATTCAAATATTTAGAGATTTTCTAGCTCTATGTACACTTTTCAGAAAACCGACCATAGATCCTATACAATAATAATTTCCCAACATCTGCAGATACAAAAAAGCAGGGCGACATTGTCTCCATCCCCCCTGTTTTAATAACGGTAATACCCATCTTCGCCTTTCATCCTTGTAGAATTTGCAAAATAAGATAGCGTGAATAGTCGTTTGTGGTGAAATATTATCACAAGGACATCGACAGAGTTCCCTTGTCCAATTGTTAATATCTGGATGGCTAATCAAACGGTGGAAAGTCCCAAATCTAAAACGCGTTAATATATACCTGTCGTATCCCCCAATGTACAGGTCAAATATGGTTGAATATTATATATTGTAATAATTAGTTGATGTTCAACCACCGTAGGTTTATTCATTTCCAAAGTTAACCTATTTTCTTCCAGATGGGTCATACAAATTTTCTTAAAATCCTTCCGATTAATACAATTCATGTTTTCGGGTAGGGAAAAATACTCTGGACGCCCGATGTCCTGCATAAAATTACTTACATACTTCAACCAGGGAATCTTGCTGGCGTTATCTAGTTTCATTACATCAGTTATTATTTCCCTATTTAAACCAGTGCTAGCAGAGGTCCAGATTCTATGCCAGAGCAGCACCGGTTGCGCCTTAATAAGGTCAGAGATATATGTTACTCCTAATTCGCTATGGCAATTAAAAACTGGAGCGCTGGCCGGGACTGCCAAAATAAATCTTAAAAGGCGTTTTCCACATATTGAATCGATGTGCAATCATAAAAGCCCCAAATACCTGCCCCAAAAGTTGCTATGCTCACGCATTTAGCTTGATAGATTTTTAAAAGAATTTCTGGTGGCCTTTTCCCCAATTTTTTTGTAAATTTAATTAAGGCCGCGGTAGACTTCATAAACAGAAGGCTCCTAGTCTTTATCGCTAGTGCCCAAGACCCTGTGCGATCAAAAAGAACACCCAGGTAACAGAAGGAGTTAATAGATTCCACCCTGCTTCCCCCAGCTTGAAAACTGCGGTCCTTATGTTTCCCTCGCCCACAAGTCATAATAAAACTTTTCTTTACATTCATTTTTAATCCAAGGTTGTCCATAAAACTTGTATAAAAGGTAAGAGCCTTCTGAAGACCAATCTGGGTACGTGCCATAAGTACGGCATCGTCGGCATAGAGGAGGGAGACTATCGGGCGTTTATTTACATATGGCGGATCCCCAGCATTTGCCACCAACTCCTGTTCCAAAGCATTTGTATACAGAGTGAACAGCAGTGGTGCCAAAACGCAGCCTTGCCTCACTCCCTTCTCAACTTTAAACGGCACAGTACACTCTCCCTTAAGTCCGTACCGGACTTTTGCTGTAGCGCCAGAGTATAGCTCTCTTAAAAACTGTATTAAAATAGGATCAACCTTTAAATCTCTAAGAACGCCCCACAGCTTATTATGAATTACACAATCAAATGCAGCTGTGAGGTCAACAAATGCCAAATAAAATTTCCCCTTTTTGCCTGCGTGTACTTTCCAATTAAAATATTAAGATTAAGAACCTGCTCGTTAATACCTAGACCTGATCTAAAACCGTACTGTACATCACTCAAAATACTATTTTCTTCCGCCCATAATTGCAACCGGTCTAAAACAATCCTGCCCGCTACCTTCATGAGTGAATCTAACAAAGATATCGGACGGTAGCATGCAGGATTTTCCCGATCCCCCTTTTTAAAAATGGGGACGATGATTGATTCAGACCAAGTACCTATGAATCCCCTTGCGCAACATGCTTGTAAAACCCGTGTTAAAATTGGTCCCCACATTTCAAAATTAGACTTAAAAAGATCAATTGGTACCCCATCAGGACCGGGGGCCTTACCACTCTTACTTGCCTTTATAGCCGAGGTAACGTCCTGTAAAGTTATATGGAAATTAATGGGTGTAAAATTCTGGTGTTCCCCCTCCGTATTTTGCCCACAAACTACTTCCCTCTCACTGATCTTCTGTAGGGAATAGACACTTGAGAAGAAATCCACCCAAATTTTTTCCTCTATTGCTACCTCGATTGATGGTGCATCCAGTCTATTGTTAAGAAATGGGGCGTTCACAGCTGACCAAAATTGCGAACTATCCCTGCTCAAGGCTGCATCACTTAAATTCTTCCAAGCCTTTTCTTTTAGTTCATTCATCCTGTTTTTTCTGGCTATGGTATACAACTTTCTACAGATCCTAATTTCCTCATTATCTCTTACTGATCTATGTAGAGCATTCTTTAAATTCGTATAACTTTTTGTACAATTGTTATCGAACCATCCCTTACTGGTGTTACAAGTACCTTTACTTTGCACTCGTAACGTACTTCTCACAGTCTCAGTTATACAGGAGAAGGCTTTTAAAATATTTTTCGTGCGTCGGGCTTTCACTTAAACAGATAGAAATTGGCACATATGCATTTGTAATTATTTCTTTACTTAGCTCCGCAGGGTCCTGGCTTGACCATCGGATTGTATAACCATTTTGTCTTCCCATTTCTATATTTTGTACCCATGCTATTTTATTACAGTTTCTCCTTGCTTTATTTGTGGGAGTTGCAATATCTACACTTATTGCCAAGTGATCACTCATTACGTTTTGATGAATGTTATACCCTATAACATAACTTGCATAACAATTTGGCATAATGATAAAATCTATTGTCGATTCGGCTCCTCTGCCAATAAATGTGTGACCAAACTCCACCTTCGGGGTACATAGACAATTTGTGAAACCAAAATCATGTTTGAACAAAATCTCATTATACAAATCTCCTTTATCAGAATGAGAGAAATGAATGGGTGGGTCATCTTCCTCCAATGTTAATCCACATCTTCCTATTTCAGCCAAAGGACACAAGCCAACATTAAAATCCCCACCCCAAATAGGAATGATTTCAGACTCTGTATCAGATTTTAAGCTAGTAACATCCTCACTGAGCTTCTTCAAAATGGCGCCCAGTTGCCCTTTTTCTACATTATTATAAAAGTTAATCACAGCTAGAATACAGTTCACATCCAAGTGTATTAAAACAATTTGATAATAAATTTCAGAGCTAATCATATTAATGTTTTGAGCCCCCAGCAAATTTGAAACATATACACAAACTCCACCCTTAGATCTTCCACTAGATGATTGAATTGCTGGCGTATGAAAAGTCCTAAAACCATTAATAGTTATTTCCTCGATGGCCCAGGTCTCTTGTAAACATATTATGTCAAAATTATTGATAAAATCCAGCCAAACTGTATCATTCGCTTTGTTCTTTAGTCCCGCGATGTTCCAAAAAAGAACTCTACAGGCTTTTACGTCCTGGGCCACTGTTTCAAGCACGGTTACAGGCTGATTGCTAGGTTCACCCTCGGATTGTGAGTTAGGATCAAAATCTCCCATACCACCCGTCAATAGGGAGGGTCTGCTCTTGTAATCTATTTCGATTAACTCCTCACTTATAAAATTACTTTCCTCCTCGTCGAGTAACTTAGCCTCTATTGGACTAAACCAAACTAATGCATCTGGGGTTTCTATACTATGTTTAATTTCGTTCCCCGAAGAATTCAGCCCATTTATTAGTCAATCATTTTCATCTAAAGTTGTTAGTGGCCCAAATCTATTTGATGTTGCTAAGTTAAAAAGAGGGCCATCTGTGAGCTGTTTACATGGGCCATAATTTTCTGGCTTTGCGGAACACGAAGGTTGATAAAAAAAGCCCAAAGGGAGAACTTGTATATTTGAATGGATATGGCTAGGCTCTTGTGATCTCATTAGGATTTCTCTTACCAAAATAGGTGATCCCAATGAGAGGGCGATACAATCACCTTCACAGAGTTTATTATTATTTCCCACCCAATCAATTCTCCTCACCATCTTAAATTCCCTAAAGAGGGCACTAGTCAAGCCCGTTCTGTTTCCCAACCAATGTAAGGTTTTATTTCTTAAGGCAGGCCAAGTTTCAGTATCGGCCAATGGCAAGGGCGGGACGTTTGCTAAAATGATTGTGTAGGGTGTAGCTGCCGGCGGCAAATTTAATGTTTGCAAACTATGCATTACCGCTGGTGCATAACTGTCTAATGTAGTCATTCTTGTATTTTCCCCTCCCAGCCGACTTTCAACTAATTTGTGTTGTGTCCTTCCCATCTCATTTAATGTATGCACCACTCCTTTTTGAGAAGAATTATTTTTCGTAGTTGCAGATATATTGGGGTTCAATACTTGTCTCTCACCCTGATCTCTCACCCTATGCGATGTCTTTAATGTCAGAGGGGCTACATTTTGGGCTACCTTCTCAGAGTATGTGCTCAAACCCAATAATTTTTGAGGTTCTTCAGTGGCCTTAATCTGTGCTGTTAAAATTTTCTCAATTCCTAATTCTATTTTATCCAATCTGCCCGTAAGAATATTAATGGCTTGTGTAACGGACTCAGTTAGTTCTTTAACTGCCACGGACAGACTTGCCGATTCACATGAGGTTGCATCACATTTATTATTTACCTGTAAAGTGTTAGTAATACCTCTTTCTTTATACAATTTATTTTTAGGGCCCTGAGATTTTCCCTGTGGCTTACTTAGATGAGTCCTAATTGGTTTTGGAATAAGTTGTGCTATGTGTAAACCTTTAACTGCAACATCCAATTTTCTTGAATTAGGTGATTTACACGATTTTTTAGGCGGAGGGAAATGTTCGTTTTCTGCTTCTTCTAAAGAAATATCCTCAGTAATTACCTGAATACACCCATTGTTTTGATGCTCAAGAGGAGTATCACCCAGGATAGCGTACTCAGTAGCCTCTACACCATTTGGAATAGTATTTTTATCTTTAAACTGAATGGGTAGCAATAGTGGATCCACTGTATCGATATTTAATGTTTCTTCTACGGAGATTATCTGTCTTTCGATATCTCCAACTGCACCAGTTAAATAGTTAAGCAAGGTCATATTAGCTTTCTTATTTTTACCTGGTGTTTTCGGTGTATGGCTCACTATCTGCTTTCTTTTTCCCATGGTACTAATAGTCTAATAGTCTAAATGACTACTACGACTGCGACTGGGGCTCAGTATCCTCAGTATCCTCAGTGGGCACAACCCGTTCGCTAACACTCCCACACTAAATATAAAGTGCAAAGTGCTTATTCTAAAATGATATCGAGCCCCAGAAGAGAGAGAGTACAAATGCAAATGTAATTTTTATACCTTGAATTTCAATAGGCCTCAGATTAAGAATAAAAATAAGTTAACACTTTTAAATGGTGGTACAATATTAAAAATACAATATTAAAAGTACAGTTAAAGTGCAATGTGCAAAGTGCTAGGTATAGGTTTAAAAAGTTTGAAATACAAGAACAAAAACTGTTCAAAAGTCAAAAAATAAATGTCAAAGGAAAAATGGCTATGGACCTTGCCTCTTTAGATGCAATACAGCTGGAAACGGCTAGTAGAGCACTCACACTTAAGAAAAGCCGTGATACCTCTCAGTCAACTCCTGTTGAGGGACAATGTCCAAAATGTTAGGAGGGTAGCCCTTCCCTGCCTCTTCCTGTCAATGACGGGCAAGGACGGGCCCGCCCTTGGCCCGGGCTTCGCCCGGGCACAGCCCGCAGCGCGTCCGCGCTGCGGGAGGTGCAGGGCCCTCTTATTGCGCCTCCGGGCGCAAGTGCGGCGTCAGGGGGCGTCGAGACTGCTGTGGCTGCTGGGGGATGTAGTTTTGGCAAGCCGTTCCCCTCACGGCACGTTGGTAAGTGTAGTGGCCGTTCCCCTCACGGCGCCAGAAGAAATGAAAGAGAAGCCGTTCCCTTCACGGCTTTTTGCTGATCCGCGCTGCGGAGGTGCAGGGCCCTCTTATTGCGCCTCCGGGCGCAAGTGCGGCGTCAGGGGGCGTCGAGACTGCTGTGGCTGCTGGGGGATGTAGTTTTGGCAAGCCGTTCCCCTCACGGCACGTTGGTAAGTGTAGTGGCCGTTCCCCTCACGGCGCCAGAAGAAATGAAAGAGAAGCCGTTCCCTTCACGGCTTTTGCTGATCCCGCACTGCGGGAGGTGCAGGAGCCCTCTTATTGCGCCTCCGGGCGCAAGTGCGGCGTCAGGGGGCGTCGAGACTGCTGTGGCTGCTGGGGGATGTAGTTTTGGCAAGCCGTTCCCCTCACGGCACATTGGTAAGTGTAGTGGCCGTTCCCCTCACGGCGCCAGAAGAAATGAAAGAGAAGCCGTTCCCTTCACGGCTTTTTGCTGATCCCTATGATCGGTGGGTGTAAATTATATAACATCTATCTCCTGAACACTAGAATGTGTCCCACAGGACACTACATCCCCCCCAAACTTTATTGGAAACGAAACCAAACTAAAGTCCGACCTGTGGGAAAAACACACAATAAAACACAGCACCACTGAGTCTCTTCAGGCCATCTACCGGGCAGTGCGGGATATCTGGATTGCACAGTAAGGGTGTAGTTCACCTCGGTGATGTAGTTTGGACCAGCCTGGTCTCACTGTGTTGGACAATACAGAAGAGGGTTCCCAGGAATGGACTAGGCAGGCGGTCCGGAAAAAACAAAATACCTGAATAACCCTAAAAAGGGAAAATACCACCTGCGTCTAACAGAATAAAGTGGAAATATCTTGCTGCAAAAAAAGAATCAAATTTCAGAACGGATCGAGATTCTAAATTCAAAATTGGAGACTATTTACACAGTTCAATAGGGGTGCATCTGGAGCGGTGGTGGAGTCTACTTCGAAGATTTTCTTGAAGGCGCTGAAGGATGGCCTTGGTGGATGAGGGCCTTCCTTGAAGGCGATGATGCTTCCCATCGCCCACTGGCAGAGCGACTTCAGACTTCCCTCTCCTGCCTGGACTCCCCTCTCACAGGAGTCTCCTTGAGGCCCTTTCCACCGGGCTGCTACGGGACCTTGTGGACTGTGCAGGGCCTCTCGTAGGCCATGCGAAGGCGTCGCTGAGGAACTGCCAACAGGACCACAACCAAGTCGCTCTTGCACCTGCCGACGGTGATGTCTCAGTGTCTGTGTGCTCTGGCTGTCAGGACTCAGGTTCACATGTCTTCCTCAGATAGTCTACGGGTGGCCAGTCTACGTCCGCAACCTCCTTGCTTCACGGTGCCTGTTGTGGAGCTGCTGCAGACACATCTCTCTTGTTGGGATTCCCCTCTCACTAGAATTCCCTTGAGGCCCTTGCCCCATGGATTGCCACATGACTGCGTGGACTTTGCGGGGCCTCCCGTAGGAAACACTGAGGGGTCGCTGCGGAACTCCCAACAGGGCCACGACCAAGCCTCGTGCAACCCCAAGGGTCCAATAGTCGAGTATGCTCTTCTTCGGCAGGCCTCAGGTTTACGGGTGCACACAGAAGGTTCCTGGGTGGCTAACCTCCCACGGCGCCAGGAGTGTCTTGTTGGTCTCCGGATGTTTCAGGCGTTTGGATCCACTCTGGTGGTGCGATGCTCTTTAGGTGTTTCTGGTGTTACACCAATGATAAACGTTTAACGCTATTTAAGGCAGTGGAAAAAATTCAATATTTCTAGATTATGCTGCACATTATGGAGGTAGTATGCCAAAAAATGAACAACATTGCAAGACTGCATATTATCTGCAGAGTATGGCAGAAGAGAAACTATATGAGTTACTTGCTCTGAAACCCATGGGGTAATCAAGAGGTCCCGCACTATGAACTTTCCATGTACTAGCAGTGGCCAAGAAAGACTGCAGCATGGTCAGAATATGTATGGGAATGCTCCATTTAACTAAGGCAACTGAACAAGAAAGCACTCCAGACCCTCTCATCTATTACATGACAATGTAGGTCAATGGAATCTAGATGATTTCAAAGCATGACCACAACAAAGTCTACCAACAGGAGAAGAGCTGCTGGAAAGCTCCAGATACTTTACAGCATTCACTATGCATGTGGGACAAAGCACATCTGCTATGGGGTTGTTGTCAGCTACTGAAGTATTCAGGGAGGCCATTAGAAGAGTACTTCTATCCATGATGAACATGTTCAACTACACTAAGAGTATACTTGTGTTAGGGGCTTCACTTTATGAACACTACACTATCTTACACATGATATGGTTGGAAGCAAATTCTCACTAAATGCTGATATAAAAGTCAAGATATTCAAAGCAAAACTGAAATTGTCTGGATACGAATTCTCAGTGCAGTTCAGGTAATCAAATCCACAGAAGGTACCTCAAAAGGTAGTAGCATCTGTGTCAGGCATTTGACTAAGCCCTATTTGGCCACATCCATGGTCATAGCTTTCACAACTGCATCCCGTCATCTTTGAATGACATAGTCATTGATCTTTTTGTACAGCTCAAACAGATGTTGCAGCATGTAAAAGGTGGAGTTCCAATGTGTTGGCACATCCTATATCCACATGCCACTCAAAGTAAGCACACTATGGGGCATATTCTCAAGGAGCCATCGCCGATTTATCGGCACTTTAGCGCCGCAAAAGTGGCGATAGACTTATCGCCCTATTCACAAGCTGGTGCAAACTGCCTACATTGCCAGTTTTCCTGCGATAGCTGCCGCAAAACACATCGCCACGGATGAGAGCGACAATTAACGCTAATGATATGCAGAGTAGGCGTTCCCGTGCAAAAACACACGAAAACACCACTTCGCGATATTCTCAACGACCAGCCAGATCAGCGATGCGATCCGAAAACAGGCGATAAGGCGCGTTAGCAGCAAGGATTCAACACCTGCCTTTTACTGGTGTTAAGCAGGACGACAACCTGCAGTATGAAAGGGAGCCCAGCCTAGAGCCACATCTGAAGACCAACAGATGCCATGGAGACAATGATCATGCAGCCTGGAGACCCAAGAGGGCCTCAACACCCACCGCAACCACCCCCGGACCCTCCCCCCCAGGTCATGAAGTCCAGTAGTCAACGGTAGTGGAAAAACAGAACTTTATTACAAATACATAAACAACAAGACGAAAAGCTCAGCCAACGTGTTCCATTCCCAACGGAAAACTTCACCAGGGCAACGTGTGGATCCAATAAACTGCAAATGCTGCGGGAACTCCCCAATACCATTCCATATCCCGAAATCAGTAGTCAGAAACCTGTTGGAGAAATAGTGACAATGGTCAAGCGTCCTCATAGTCACAAACGTAATCTGGAACAGTGTATTGCACTTGGACAAACCGGAATGCTTACAGGTATGATGAATCCAGTCCAAATATACTGTAACAGAAGTCTGTGTGCTCGTAACCTCCGCAGGAAAGAAAAGGAAGGTTACGACCACACAAACATCTGTTACGGTCTCATTATGCAGGATTCATCATACCTGTAAACATCACGGTTTGTATCATCTTGATACCCCTGCACCTTCACTTCCCCCACGCTGTGCATGAACAGCTGGAGACCATGCAAGGGAATTACGCCATAGCTGCCTTACTGCACGTGTCGGGGGCAATTGACTGTACACATGTACCACTTGTGCCCCCTGCCGACCCTGCACACAATTACCGCTACAGAAAGCACACACATTCCATCAATGTGCAGGCAATAGTGGACCACCGGGGACAGTTCACCAATGTCGTCGCCAACTTCACAGGCATTGTGCATGATACATACATCTTCCGAAAGTCCATCATCAACCAGCGCTTCCAGGATGGCACCTATGACAATGCACTGCTCATTGGTAAGTACTAACTGAACACACCACACACCTCAACTCCACAATCACACAACTCACAACTGTGGGAGAGCACAAGTAACAAAATCACATACAACATGCCCTAACTACCGGACACGACAACACAAGTAACCGTGGTAACAGGGGCCAGACATGTAGACAAACCATCCACAAAGGTAGAGCCCCTCTGCCACACAATTGCAGAATGTGGGGAGAGGTGGGAACCAAGAATGTGCGAAGGAGGCAAGTGACCCAGCAATAAGAAAGGACACAATGCCAAGTGTGGCAGAGATGTGCTGGACAGACTGCAGCATGCAGAGCACAGACATGTCCATGTGGACATCTACTGTTGGTGTTTGCTGTGTAGTGGACAGTGGACATAAACAGGTTACCCCAGGCAGTGTGGAAGACCTTGGACATGTAGCCATGTGGTCCCCCCCTGTAAGCCTGAGCGGAGCGGCCTTGGCCGGCGTATGTCGCGAATGAATAGCCCGGGGCCCTGGGCATGGTCCAGTTCCGGGATGGCCACCACAGTAACTACTGCGTGTGTCTCTGTGTTCGCCATATCGTGACCATAGGCCTACACACACGTGCCCGACCACATTCAACGGTCGTATTCACACTGGAGACGAGGTGACTACGTCCCAAGCCAACCTGCGCACATCTCATCAGCGCATGCAGGGTCGTGTCTGCCAGGGCAGCGCCCCCACCCAGCCACGAGGCCGCTGCCGTGACTGGTGGTGCCTGCGCGATCCTGTGTGCCTGCTGCACCCCAGCCCTGGTCCACAGACCGGTCCGCCGCCCAGCGATGACTGCCCGGCCCTGCGCACCCAGGCCTCAATGCTCACCTGCCGCCACCGGCGTGTCTCCAAGAGGGCCCTCCACGTGCCGGTGCAACCTCCTCAGCCGATTACCGGATTCTGCGCCACAGGCCCCCAGCGCACCCTGCGGCACCGCACCGCGGAGTCAAGTGTGTGCTGGCTGCTGCCTGTGCGTACACTGCGGTCCAGCAGGGCTCACAATTCAAATCGAGTCTTGATTTGCTGGACGCCGTATCGAGGCCAACGCATCATCGCAGGCTGCACACCCGCTCAGCCCTTCAGGTGGGCCTAACTCTGTGCACCGCAAGTCATCGCCACGTGGCGGTAGGCCGTGCCGGACGCAGGCCATTGGGTGCCACTAACTCAGTGCAATGCAAGTCATCGCCACGTGGCGGTAGGCCCGTGCCGGACGCAGGCCATTGGGTGCCACTAACTCTGTGCAACGCATGTCACGGACCCATTAGGATTGAGTTCTGTGGATGCGGACGCCATCATGTCACCTCCGGCAGTGGGGGATGTGCTGTGGTGGGCCCTTTTTATTGGCAGGGTCACATGTCCTGTGACGCCTGTGCTGGATTGGTGTGGTGTGGGTGTAAACCAGCCCTCAGGGAGTGGCTGTGGCATGCTGACAACTAGACCAGTGACCAGCAGATCACTACAGGGAAAACCTGGGACATGTAGCTGTGTCGTCACCCCCTGTGAGCGTAAGAAGAGTGGGCTGGGCTGGCATATGCCAGTCCAGCGTAGCCGTGTGAACAATGAGCCCGGGGCTCTGGGCGTGGTTCAGTTCTGGCCTGGACAAGGAAGTAACCAATGCATGTGTCTCCGTTGTAGTGTCTGCGCCACCCGGACCGCAATCGGCAATGTTGCACCCTGTGACCCAAGCCCCAAAATATGTGCAAAATGGACGTGAGGGGGAATCAGTGACCCTACATTCATCCATACTGTCATACTTGAAGGATCATAGACATGACACATCTGTGTAAATTTGAATGTTTTATTCACATTCAGTGGAGTGTTGCAGCTGGAGCAGTACAGGGCCATGCACACCCCACTTGACATTGTTGCCCCGTGGAGGGCCAGCCAGAGTCCATTAGGGAAGGACAAATTCATTGGAAGAGGAAGAGTTCAGTCTGCAGTCTGATTGCTGTGTCATTGGTAACCAAACAGGATATGGCAGTCCATGTCGAGGTCCAAGGTGAGTGCCGCAGAGTGTATCGGGGGACAGTGGAAGGTGATGATGCAAAGGGCCGAACCAAGCTGAAACAGGCCATATGGAGGAGATGAATGCTAACGCTTCCTCATTACCACAACGGCAGTCTCATCCACATCATTGTCCTCTGATGTGTGATGTGCCTCACCTGTGAATGGTGGTGTTTCGGCTGCAGCACTGTGTGGCACTGACACATCAGGTGCCGGAGGTGGAATGTCTGCCGCACTGTGGGGCACTGACACATCAGGGGGCGGAGATGTGGATGGTGTAGGAGCAGCAGCATTCATCTGCGCCAGGCCTTGTGGCAGCAATGCCATGATGAGGATCTGCAGGGCATGGAAGCTCCCAGCTACATCTCGCTGATGTGCAGCCGTGGCAGCCATCCTTTCTGCCTCCATCTGCACCATGTCCTCCATGAGCCTCCGCATGCGTCCCAACTCCCGGCTGAGATCGCTGGAGCCACTCTGACTAGACAGGTGTTCTTGTCTCCGAGTCATGACTCCAGCGATGTCAGCCATGGCTCGTTGGAGACCATGGAGCGGACTGTGGGTGTCCATTAGGGACTGTAAGTGGTCCCTGATGGGACGTAGACACCCATGGATGGCATCTAGTTTGGCTGCCATGAGTTCAAACCCCACCCGCACCTGCTCAGCCATCTCCTTCTGGCCCTCCAACACACGGTGTTGAAATGCCATGTGTTGGTCGTGGGGATCCTGGGAGACAGCCAGGGTGGTGGGTGCTTCCTGCTGCGTGGTCTGTGCAGGTGGTGGGGTCTCCTCGATGCAGCTGGGCTGCCCTGCTCCTGGGGGTGGGGTGCGGAAGCTGTCCATGAGCTCTTGGAGGGCGTCGGTGTCGAAGGTGGGGAGATCCTCCTCGTCATCAGTGAGGAGGTGTTCGGTCTGCTCTGCAGGAGGTGATGATTCTCCCTCTGCAATGTAAAGGGGAGATGCAGTTTAACAGTGTGTTCCATGTATGTTCACGCATTGGGCAAGTTTCCAAACAGACTGCATGACAATGTACATTGTGACTGTTTAGGAGGAGCTGCCTATTTGAAGCGGGACAGTGGACATTTGTGCACCATCAGGGATGTGGGGTTGTACTTGTCCATTATCATGTCACAGTTTTTTGCTATGCCAAATGTGATTGGCCAGTTTCTACACACAAGCGGCAGCAGTTGTGTCCTCTGTTCTGTTGTGAATGTGTTGCAGTTTGTACCACATTGTTGTCAATGTTGATGTGCTCTGATTCTTGTGTGTGTGTTTGCATTGTGGGAGAGTCGCCCCTGCAGCTCAGACTTTGCTTGGCCTTCTCCCTTTCAGGCGGTGTGCCTTTGACTTCTGTGCTTATGCAGTGCTGAGATGTTGCATACTTGGGTTAATTGGGCTCTTGGTGGGAGTTGGGACTCTTGGGCATGGTTTGTCCGCAGATGTCTTGTTGCCGTCAGGGGTTGTTTGTGCACGTGAATGTGTCAGTGTGTGACCTGCTCCTTTCCAGATGTGGACCACACTCAGCCACCTCGGTGTCGTGGCATTTGAACATGTCACGATGAGTGGCCTGCAGACATGCTCATCGTCATGCAGTGTCACTTGCATTGTCAGTGGGGCTCACGGATCCGCAACTTTGCTGGGTTCAGCACATGTGCATGGGTTTGTTGTGAGATTGCTGATGTGTGGGGAGGGCCCCCTCTGGGCACATTGTGGATGGGGGACTACTTGCTGTTTCTATGTGTGCTGCAGTATGGCAAGGAGATCAGGGACATGATCCAGAGTCATTGTGGTTGTGCAGTGTGCTATACTTCATTGTGCATGTCTGCCATTGTGCCCATCTCCCCCCGTCCCCCCAGTCCCTGGTGGTTACTCACCCTGTTGCTGTTGTGTCAGGTCATGTTGAGCAGTGTCTGGTCCCCCGACTCCTGCCACCGTCTCCACACTGATGACTGTGGACACCATTTCTTCCATCTCATCCAGCTCCTCCTGTGGCGCAGGACTCCCACCCCCAGTCTGCATTGCTGCTTTGCGGTTGTTCGCGAGTTTCAGCTTGGTTTTGCGCTTCACATCATTCCAGCGCCTCTTGACCTCATCCATTGTCCTCCTCAGCACTCCGATTGCATTCACCTTGTCCACGATGGACTGCCATATTCCATTTTTTGTTGCCAACGACACAGTGGAGGTGACGAACAGTTGTTGATGGTGTTCTATCACCTCCGTAATCAGGATTCTGTTTTCCTGCGGACTGAACCGCGTCTTCCTCTTCTTCATCTCCTTGCCCTTCCCTGACCCCGAGGTCCCAGGCTGGTCCTCCGTGGGGCTTGTGGGGTTCGGGTTGTCCTCTGTACTTGCTCCGGCTACCTCCATTGTGCTTCGCAGTTGTTATGTTTTTTTTCTTTTTTTGCAGCTTCTATGGTGATTTTTCCCACCTGACGTGGGAATTGCAAGCCTGGCGCTGCTTGTCGGTGATTTTTCTATCGCGGTTGGGCCCATCGCAACTTTTTTCACGTTCGGGTTTCCTTTTTTATCGCCGTTGCGGTAGTTGTATAGCGGACATTTGAGGCGTTATCGGGAAACTATCGCATGTTACCGCCGTGTTGAGAATACGACGTTGACACGGAGTTATTTTTCCGCGATAGACGGCGATATGAAAAATTGCGTTAGCCTATTTTGGCGATGTTTATCGCACGTTTTTGAGAATATCCCCCCATGTTTCTTCAAGGCCATTACAAGCTACTGTGTTATATACATCAATGTCTATATAATAGTGAGCATCCAATTATGAGAACTCACTAAAGAGTTCATTTAGAGTTTGCCGAGACGGGAGAACCTCCGTCAAATGGTTGTTTTCCCTCCCTACCAAGCTTGCAGTTCCTCTGCCTTATTTAGGTGTGGGGGTACCATGTATTGAACAGCAAGCCATCCACCACAGGGTTTCTGCCTGTCATGCATTGCAGGTTCCCCTCTATTTATGGTAGTCCTCTTGATGCATATTTTTTACATCCAGGTCTGTCATGCATGGTCAAGGAAAACAAACAATGTCCCACAAGCGTATGTTGAAAATTCACTATAATTAACAAACATTTTTTTTATTCTTTTTCAAAAACTAATTCCTACTTTGGGGGTTTTGGGCTAAGAAAAAACAACTCAAAGCAGACCAAAAAGCGAAATAGATGTTCTTTGTTCAATGAGATCCTTGGATGGTAGATGGGGATCTCTCAATAAGGTAAGCGGTCGTCCACAGGGGTAGTAGGTGAAAGACTCCACTATCCCGGCAATCTACATGACCCAAAAGTCATACAAAGTATTCAAGTGGTGACATGAATTTGAGAAATCATCCAAATCCATCAAGTCAAAAATTGCAAAGGCAAACCAGCTGGCATATTTTGATCTGAACCTTGGCACAGAACTAACAGTGGATGATATTTCAGTGGCCGGTGGCACATAGTGGCCGGTGGCACATACTGGCTAGTCACCATGGCAGCATGGATTCATCATTCCAAAATGTGACACGTGCGAGACCATCAGCCACGGAGTAGGCATTTTGTTAGCTTGGAAAGGGGAGTCTGTCTGGAGTTTCGCCATTATAACAGTATGATCATCTTTTCATATGGAAAACATTTCATTATTATCACTGGTCTTAAGACATTGCTCACAATATTTGGCAACCTTATAAAGAAATGGTACACAAAGGTTACTTAGAGAGTAGATATGCTACCTCAATAGGAGAAAATGGTAGAAAAGACACTTAAGGAATGTTTTGAATGCCAGTGTATGGTGAGGGCGAGCCAGTCGGTCCCCATACAAATGTCTGAACTACCTAAAGGAGCATGAGAACTGGTGGCACCTGATTAACTTGCACCCATGGCGACAGAGATGTACAATATAGTTAAGGTGGACAAATGTTTCAGATTCCCATAGTGTGGATCATATCATCAACAAGTGTGAAGAAGATAATACCAGTCCCAGGTGAATTCTTCTCGACCTGGGAATCCATGATGGACAAAAGGCCACATTTAGCCAGTCATGAATTTAAGAGATTTGCAAGATTCAGCAAAATAGAATCAGAGTACTATGACCACAAGTCAAATAAATGGTAGAGGGATTCCTGGACATTCGCAAACAAGCAATTCAACATACCAAAGCCCAACACTGTTGACTTCAGAAAACAATGTGCCAAGCACTGAGCATATAACACAAAAGCCTTCGTCAGAACCACATGTAAAGGCTGAGTAGATTTGATTTTCGGGAGAAATATTCAAATAATAAATCCTCATTAGTTGAATCCACTTGGTGACAAAGAACTTAGAGGGAACAACTGAGTATGCCAGCAAAGAATGACAATGCATGTTGAGAAATGGAGAGGCATGCCTGACATTCATTTGTGGTACAACCGTTGATAGCAAAAGCAAGTAATGGGAGCATGATAACAGTTGCTTGGCATGGGTGCAACATTAGAAGAAACGTATATAATTTAAATATACTGCGCTTATTGCAGACACCATTGACAATAACACTGCTTTAAAACCTGAAGTGCAAGCTTTTTGTGCACGGTCGAATGACTCAGCAATGTCTGCAGCACATACGCCATCAAGAATCACAGGCCAGCTCTAAAACATCAGCAAATACATACAGTTGGAAATTTCCTGTATGAGAAGGGGCTAGATATCAGGTAGTGAGAGCACAATCATCTTGAGTGTCAACCAATGAATGAACAGCATGAAGTGTTTTACTTCAGGGAGGAGGATAGGAAGAGGGATTGAATATTGTAGGGTATAGTTGACTAACTCAGGGGGAACATGGCAGGAAATAAAATAGTCAGAACTGCAGAATGAGTCTAGTAGTGTTGTATCAATGACTTAAGTATTAGCAAGAAAGCTGCTGTGTCTCTGAGTTGTCCTTGTCACAATCAATGTGCCATTTACTGGACGTCCCAGACACCTACTCATTAGTGTGTTGTGTGCCTAAAAAGCACACTTCCATTCCTATTCATCCCTCGCTCCCACTCTTTATACAGCCACACTGTTAACCTGCTGAATGGTGCTGTGTTTACAGTCATTCATCAGCACTTAAAGTGTAACATATGTGCTGTCCACTGTTGTTGCCAATTTTTTAAGATTTTCAGAAGAGTTCCCATTTTGCATAAAGACTAAAGTTTTGCAACTTTGCTTAGGCCGTCTAAGCCTATTCCTGCATTCCCTGGAGAGACAAATTAGGCCACAGAAAGTAGGCGCGCTCCTCTTGTGGGTTTGGACACTGAAAGGGAGTTGGTGACAGCCAAGTCCGAGGTGGATGGCAACCAGAGGAACTAGAGGTGGGGGTAGGATATCCCTCCTGGGAGAAAAAATGAGCTGTTGAGGGTTAGAGTGACTGGGATCAGATTACAGTGCTAATCTGACATACCCCACTGCTTTTGAAACTGTGGTGTCATTAGAAGCTACCGCTAAGGCCACAATGCAAATTGGCCCATCAGGTGGTAGGCCGCGAGGGGCGGCTTGCCTTTGGATCGCCTGTAAGATAACCCACCATGTTGGCATAGTTGGTATGCTAATAAACCTGCAGCAATTTTCTCCACCAAAAAGTTGTCTTGTCTGCTTATTTATGTTACCTGTATGTTGCTGCATGAGGGCTGGTGAGTGTTGCCGATATTGGCACTATATTCACAAGCATTTAGCTCCATGGAACTTTAACGTTTTTTCAACATGCATGTGGCACCCGTGTATTTGTTAGTTGTGGGGGCAGTTTGCCAACCTGGGATGTTTTCGTTGAGGCTTACACCGTGTAGATTGAATACGCAGGGGCTACATGAATTTCTGTCTGAGGCCAGCATACCTAGATAACTCAAAAATAACATTATATTCTTGTTAGAGCAAACAATGAGTACATAATTCTAGCACAAGGGCACGCTGCCCTTTGCTTTCCATTGTCCTCTGGAACTGTGAGCAGCCTTTAAGGAGCCAAATAATACACACATTTTAGCTTGTGGGGTTGAGATCCTACCTTGAGCACCACTCGAATTCCTGATGGGTGGAATTGGAGATTGTTTCACCTTTCCCGGCAACTCCGCACTGTGTTGTAGCGAAATTTCACCGTCAAAATGTCGACCTGCAGGTTTGTCACGACAATAACATTGATTCCAACATATCGTCACAATGGACTTAATAAAGTAAAGAGACACTTCCCCAGGGCATATTTTAGTACTCGGCATTACTGCAATGATATGTCTGCAAGTTGATATTTCGACAGTGACATCCAACTCGTCACACAAAATGCGAGAGTGGGCATCATTTCACTGGGCACATCCCTAAAGTTAGGACTGGGGGTCCCGCATTTATGTCTGACACGGACAGGACACGAATTTCTGTCCAAGCACACATCTTCCTTCATTTTGTATGCGTAGCTTTGGGTCAATAGACTCATTTAGTTATGATATTAGCATTTTAGGACTTTGTTTATACGTGCCATTACAGTATGTGATCATTTTTTAACAATGACCTGAAAATTCATTATCCATTTACACGTGTATTTTGTACATTGCTGATAGCATAATAGAGAAATACAGCTTCCAAACGGTCCATTGTGTGCCAGCACCGCCAGTCAATGCCTACACGAATGTCAACAAACATTATATATTCAAGGTCATTTTCAATAGACATTTAAAAAGTGCAGTTCATTAAAAGTAATTTTCTCATTTCTCAAGCTGCTTGTAAAGAAAAGACTTCCTTTGATGTTTATTTGCTCTGCTGAGGCCAGGATAAAAAAAAAAATTCTGAACATATAAAGTACATTAATACAATTTATTCAAGATCAAAAATCGGCGCTAGCCCTTCATTGTTTATTGGAGTTTGTTTACCTGCCTGGATAAAAAAGGAAAATGCACCCTTAACAGCGTTAGCTTCTTATTTGCAAAGTGCCGTGGAGAGCTAATCCAATAGAGATATTAAAACATTTTTCTCCTGTAACAGCAACAAAAGCAGGGAGTTCTCCTTACTTATTAAGATGGCGCGGATTCTTTGCATATTGAGTTTCTCCCACTGATAGTTTGTGCTGTTTATTCCCCGTCCCTCCGTTTCAGAGCTCGAGATCAAAGCAGGCCCTCAGTCAATGCAGCAGCTGAGAGGGGGCCATAGGAGAATAGTAATGCCCACTCACAGCACTGTGGGAAAGAAGTGTAATCCCGATTCATGCTTGCTAGGAGCACAGCAATACATGAAACATGCTTGCACATTGACAGCTGAACGTGTTCAAGCCCCCGTGAGCCTTGTGCAGGCTGTAGGAACCTAGAGTTAAGGAAAATTAAATGTATTACATGTATTAACACTGAACACATGAGTTATCAAACCAGTCACATACACGTTCAGAAGAAGTAGCAATCATTTCGATAACCCTGTTTTGATGATTGGTCTTTGTTAATTTTTATACCAAGAGGCTTTCTCTAGGCATTTAGGGCCTGACTCAAAGTTGTAGTGCTTGCAAATGAAATACATCTATGTAAAAAGTGTTCCATGCCTTGACAGGAGGGAAACCACAAGCCCCACTACCCATTGCGTCAGGAAGCTGCCAAGCCAGCCAGTCCACGCCCGGAAGCGCTGGTGAAATTCCCCTGGGGCCCCCGCTGCGAAGGACGCGCGCGGGTGCGTGCTTGGGCGAAGCCACCCCTCTTGGTTTCATGGCTTGAGGGATCAACAAGCAGCTGTATGGCACGTGACTTCCTGGACTTAATATAAGTAAGTGCCAAGATGGGTAAGAGGAAATTGCGAGGGGGTTTGAACTGTGCTCAATTGCCCCCCGCCGTCCCCCTGGGCCTCCCCTACAATGCATGACAAAATGTTACAATGCGCCATGACGGCTATCAATACAGAAATTAATCATATGGAAAGAAGATTGTCCCTCACTTCAGCGGCGGGTTTAAGCACCAGTATTAACACTCTTGATGCTAATGCCTTAGCTCATTCAAGCGGTGCAAGCCCAACATCGCTGCTCCAGACCTCAGTCATCGAGGCCCCTGAGGTTGTTTTACTGTCTCCAAATCCTTCTTCTTCTGTAAGTCGCCAATCCCATAAGGTCCCTAAACAAGCGAAGCGGCCCACTATACTAAAAAATGGAAGAAAAGCCCCCCAGACAGCTAAGCTTGCCAAGGTATCAAAGACCACAAAGGATTTAGGAACTTTCCCAGCTCCCATAGAGCAGGAAACCTGAGAGGTGGGGGAAGAACAAGATAATGACATTAGGGGGCGATCAGGCATGTGGAAGCAGGATTTATTGAACAAATCTCAACTCTCCTATGGGAGGAACTGCAACCAATTTAGGCTAGACTGGACTCCATAGACCGCGCCTTACAGGACCTTAAAAACGTGAAAGGGAATCCGGAAGCCTTTTCTTCCCACCCAGCCAATGAAGCCCATGATGCTATAAGACATCTAGATCTGCTAGAGCAAACTCAGACGAACAAGCCCATCTGCAATACTCTTAATCTGATTCCTAAATCTCCAACAAGTTCTGAAAGGGAACAAGACAGACCTCACGTTTAGGGTGGTCTTAGGGGAAACAACTATGAAGAAGCACTCATGGGGATGAGTGTAACTCGCAGTCAGCGAAGCAGAGGGCGGTAGAATAATAATGAAAGAGAAGATTTACCTGAAGAAAAGCAACAAGTAATAGGCCTTCTCCCTGCTGCATGCCCACATGCAGTCATCCTTGTAGGGGTTCCCAGATTAAGAAAAGATCACAAGGAATCACTATATCAATAAAACCCTAAATTGGCTGGCTCGCCATAGAGGCTTCTCGCTTTCACAGGCCAAAAACATCTTGATTTTAAGGCGGGTGGGGTGGATTGGCCCAGAGGTAGCAGACCACCAAGGTGATTGTATCATCGTTAATTTTTAACTCCCCACACCTGGCCAAAAGTCTTTTATTGGTTAACATGAGCACACATTTAGGGCCAAGTAATATTGATTTGCTGCCTCTTGGTTATTTTTATAGACCTATTTTTCAAACACAATAGGCTTCTACTCGAGCTGCCAGATATGTAGACTGGAGCGCAGTAAGGGCTCCCCAAATTACAGACAGGGGGGTTGCCACCCATGATAGCTCCTTTACCATCCCCACTTATAATCGTTACGATGCCCTAGCAGACAATGATTGACTTATTAGGTCAGAATCAACGTATCATCAGGTAACCTGCTCGGAGGAGAGATTGGAAGAAACAAGAACAACAGACACATCTAAAGAAGCAGTGGTACCCCAGAAATCTCCTGAGGGTTTTTTGAATGTATTTAGCTGGAATATAGCTGGCTTAAGCTCTTTTATGGCGGATGAGAAGGGGCAAGATACGTGTAAATCCTTTGACATTCTGTGTTTTCAGGCGACTTGGGATGTGGGGACACAGTTATTTATGGATGGCTTTGTCGTTTCGCGAGTAAATGCGGATGCCTCACACCATCGAAGGGCAAAGGGTGGTCTAGAAACAATTGGGAACCTAAGGGTGGGTTGCGAAGTGGAGCAGATAGCTTTTGACTCTGGGCTCATCTTGGGAAATTTTATATAATTTTACCGAAAGATGATGGTTTTAGTCATAAATTGTGGTATCCTGTTATGATACCATTTCTCCAGATAGAAATTCATTGCCTTCTTTCTTGTATTCTATTCCTATGTCATATTAGAATGTTAGCATGTCATTGTAGTCTGATGTAAGAACCTGTTGATACTTGTAGCTGGGTGTCAGTTGCTGCTGTAACCTTTCATGTTGGATGAGATCTTCAATACAGAATAAACCTGCAACTCCTACTCATCCTGACTCTGTGCACATTACTTCGAGATTATTTCACTGGCGTAGTCGGCAGGATAATGAAGATCTCAACACATAAATATCAAGGCAATTCCCCATCTCAAGGCAAATCCGGTGAGAAATAACCTGCTTGGAATTTATGCGCTTGCTGTTTTATGTTATATCTACAAAAGACGCTCCGGTTATATATATTTTAATTATATTCTCTCTCCGGACATCTTTACGCATTCGTTTTTAACAAGGAAGAACAGCTCATCGCATCGCGAGCGTTCTCAACCGCTATCGGGCCTGTTTGTGCGCTGCTTCTGTACTTTTAAATTCAGCGCGGCATGCAACATTCATATTTCTCACTTTTATTGACAATTTATGTCCATAAGAAATCCTACCTGAGAACTTCTTCCCTGTGAGACCTCCCTCGTTTCATTTTCCTGCTTTGCCGATACGACCGCTTAGTCATTGGCTGTTGTTTAATGGGGAGGAGTCTCGTTAGTCAACGAGGACGAATGCCGAGAGTGTGGTAGTCAATTACACTCTTTCTACTGCATCGTATCTGTTTCAAGAATTGCGTATCTCTTCAATGATACGCACATTTACTGTCGAGCGTGTTTGAAGTATGGAAGTCAATTACACTCTTCCTCCTGCATCGTATCCGTTTTAAGAATTGCGTGTCTCTTCAATGATACGCACATTTACTGCCGAGAATGTTTAAAGTATGGAAGTCAATTACAGTTTTTTCCGGCATCCTAGCAATCTCATAAATTGCGTGTCTTTTCAATGATACGCACATTTGCTAATTTACACGCTTATTTGGGCAACTTCATTTACACTTTCTTCACGGCCACGCTGAATTTCGAGTGATGAGGTTGATTCCCCCTAGTAGTCTCAGAAAAGAATTGGTGGACTTGGCTCATGTAACCCATGCAGGCCTTACGAAAACGAAGGAAAGATTGCGTATGTCTTACTGGTGGCCTGGTATGGACAAACTTGTGGAGCGTGTGGTGCGGGACTGTCTTCCTTGTACTATGAGTGATAAATCTAAATGTCCTCGGGTGCAACCCATGATTGTAAGGAGGCGTCCTTCACGTCCTTGGCAAGACATTGCGTTGGACATTTTAGGACCGGTGTATAGCAGTGGCCTACAAATGTTTCTTTTGGTTGTTGTTGATATGTATTCTCGATGGCCAGAAGTTTTCTTTATGTCTATGATTGACTCGGCACATGTCATTAAGAGTCTTAATGAGTTGTTTTCCAGGGAGGGGTGCCAGAATCGATTTTAACCGACAATGGTGTCCAATTGGTTTCAAAGGAGATGGAGGATTTTCTATCCTCGAGAGGTATAGTTCACAAAAAATGTTCGCTCTATCATCATGAGTCTAATGGAATGGTCGAGAGATTTAACAGAGTGCTTAAAGAGACTGATGGAGCAAGGTCTCGTAAGAAAGAGACTTGCTCGGAGGCAATCCTCTCGTTTAACTCATTAACAGAGTTACTAAACATGTTTTCTGAATAATTAATACGCACCACATAAACACGCGGGTTAGCAAAGCTTGCTTATGTGTGTACTAACGCGGATAACAATGAAAACGGACTAATACCGCTTCAAACAGGGAAACTGTTGTGCGCATGCGTCAACTGCATCTACGCAATATGACGAGCTAACGCTTGGAGGGAAATTCTAGCGAATGAGCAGAAGACACTAAAATGGAGTCTTGAAGACTCGCGTGCATGGCATCTGCTTAGCCGAAACTAAAACAGGCTATTTTACTAATGCTAATGCGGGGACAATATTAATAAAAGAACGGGAATAGAGTAGAGGTGGGAGGTATACAGTGAGACCATTTATTTTGTGAAAATAACATTTCTCTTTTGACTTTATTATTAGTGCGCATTTGGGCCTTTCTCGTATGACAGTACTAGATGAAATGACGCAACACTTGCGCATGCCTACTGAGTGAAGCTATGAAGGTCAATGACGAAGCACTTGAATGGAGGCCAAATCGTAGCGCCATGTCCTGGGAACGGATGGTGAAAAGTTCAGCGATGTGATGTTCTATTCTTCATAGTGTCATTAATGTTGCAAGTTTGCTACAGGTAGTGGATGGGAATAAAATTTTGAATAAAAATTAAGGGGATGGGTTTGCGAACAATGGTCTAACAGAGTATAGTGTCATGTAAGCATGGTGTGATGATCTTCCCCCCTCACCTGACCAATTAGATTTCGTATTTTTACGATATTGAAACTTTAGTGGGTGGTACATGAAGAACGAAAGGTATAATTGAGGTAGCTTTAGTTAGTTAGAGAGAGTGAAGAATCGAGAGCACGGAATGCTGTTGGTGCTATGGGAGGTGCTGATGCTGGGAGAGATGCTATGAGATGCTAATGAAGAAGCCGAATGCAGAACCTTCTATCCTAATTTAATTGGGTTAGATAAGAAGATCGTGGAAGAATCTCGAGGAGGAAGAGAGTGTCAGAGAGGGGTGCGACGCAATTCGCCGGTATTCTAGAGAGGTCACCTATCCTGTCCTGAATCCTGTCCTGAAGTCCTTGTCTCCTGAACTATCCTGGGGACCCTTACCAGCCCTTTGGCCAGGGGGTTGGTCTTTCACACCATTCTTGGTAATTATAATTTCATGTTATTTGCAAATGTTCTTTTCTCTCTGTCCTCTCCCTTTCTGAGCATTAATTATTGTATGAGTCCGAAGTATATATTTGATGTTTAATCAATTGAACTTCTCTCCTAAGAATGAGGGTGACTACACTGTATTTTTGAAGTGATTCACATGCACTTTAATTTAGATAAAGATTTAAAACTTTCCTGAGTCTGTGATTATTTTCGTCAAACCAAGAATAGTTAAGGGTTAAGTTAATTATCACCATCAACTAGTTCAACTAATGGTCCATCGACCAGAGGAAAGAACTTTTTGATCAGTGAAAGGTTAGTTAAGAGAATTAAATAACTAATCTTGAATATTGTGAAGTAGAAATATATAAATTTAAACCACTCCAGTGGTTTACTCAATGTGTGTGTTTTTATGGGCCCAGGTGAGTATATGGTAGTGGAGTATCTGTTGTTGGCTTACCGCTGGATCAGTTTTCTGATGGCAGAGCTATGGTTATTATTGATTAGTTTGGTGATAAAAATTGATTATTGAATATTGATTTATGTTTAACAAAAGAGTTAGCGTCTTGTTTTATGTTGTCCAGAATCCCAGGAAATGAATAGCGGGTGGTGATAGAAGCCACACTGCAGTGAGGTTACTCGTCTGTTGGAATAATACTGAGAAGCTACGCAGGGCTGGCAGTATTAAACTAGGGACTATTTCGTATAAAAGTAGAGTGCGGATGATAGCGAAAGGGGTTCGCTGGTGAAACTTTGGTCTCATTTCCCAATACGGGTGACACTGGAGAAGTAACAGGTTCTCCTGAACTTGAATGAAGAGTAACCAGGGGTTTTACTCGCAGTAGAAGAAGAGTAATTTCTGAAACTCAATTTAAATCTATCCTTTTGTTTAGTGGAACAGACAGAGTAGCGAATGTTTTTATGTTGTTATTAACGAAGAATTTTAATGAAAATTATTAAGAAATAAGTTTTCGTATTACCTTGTGAAGGGAGGGTCAGTCGCCGGAGTTATACTGACGTCACAGAGAGCTGCGCTGGGATTGGTTGAAACAGCGGGCGTGAAACAGAAGCAGGTTGTAAATGAGGGGTCAGTAGTGAAGAGTAATACTGACGTCACAAAAGGCCGCGCTGGCATTGGTCAGATTACGAGCGGGAGCCTGAGTCTAATTGGTTGATAGATAGAAGTCGCGCTAGGATTTGTCAGAAAAGAATTGTATGTTGAGTCCTGATTTGACTGCGGGTGTGAGTCGTGCTGACATAGGACGCGACGTAGGTAATAGAGCTAGAAGATATACGGAAGACTCTTTCCTATATCGAACTTCTGAAATGTTCGGAAGACCAAATAAAATGACATTAATGAAGAAAATAAAAATTTCTTTAAGAAAGACAAGCCTGTAATGACTAGAGAGGGAATTCCTATTCCATCACCCAAAACACCTGCTTCCTTTATGATGATGGAGAAAGGATATCACACGTGTGTATGGATGGAGAATTGGGTGGAATATACTAAAGGTGATGGTGTTTTGGCTTTTCCGGAGCATGGTACTTTTAATTTAAAAATCCTTCAGAATTTGAGAGATCGAATGAATATGCTAGAACCGAATCCTAGAATGACACAGTATGAAGCTTTGGAAGAATGGGAAATTGAGGCATTTGATCGTGAAAAATATAGAAGTGGACGGAGATTTAGAGGATTTTTACTTAGATATCCGTATGAGTCAAGTGGGGAACAAATGACGCTTTGGAGGAGAGCTGTGGTGACCGAGGGTTTATATCCAGTATTAATGGCCGAAGAACAGTTAGGAGGAAAATGTAAAGAAAAAACGAAACACATGAATACGACAGGTTATGGCGAATCAGATGATGAGCTGTTAGAGGATATTTTGATTAAAAACCCTCCACCGTATCAAGAAGCACCTAGTAAGGTTACCCCAAGTACACCAGTGATAGGAATGCCTTTAACCCCACAAATCTTACATGGTGTATCACTTAATAGAGTGTTGCAGGATAATGAGAGAGAAGCTTTAACCGCTTAACCGCCGCGGCAATTCCGCCGCGATGCGGCGGTTTAGCGGAGTGGGCGGGCCGCGTCGGCCAACAGACGTGCGCAGCAATACAGAGGTAGTGCTCACGACGGCCGTTGGCCGACAGAAGCACGCAACGGGTTAAATAAAACTAGAGAAGAAATAGTTCAAAAAGTAAACCAATTAAATTTAAATGCTTAAGCTTTGACAGTACCAGTGACTATTGGTCCTGTAATCCCATTATATGGAGATAAAAAGACTTGCCAGAAACCTCAAACTGTGATAATTCCGTTAACAAGTCCCAGAAAAGAAGTAATAATTACGGATGATCAGACTAGTGAGAGTGAATCCGTTATTTTATTAATGGATCTCCCGAATGTAGAACCTTTAACTGAAACTCCGAAGAGAATTATACCTATAAATTTGAGAGAAAAGAGATCTCTAGTTCCCATAGGAACTGGAAGTTCAACAGTAGTTACCCCTGAAGATATAGAGAGATGGGCACAGGAAATAGACAATCGAAACCCACAACCAAAGATTCTAGATATCAGTAAATTGAAAGTAGAATTGGAAGAAATGATAACTGGCAATGTGAGCATAGAAAGATTGAATGTTTACAATGATGAGGAGTTATTATTTTTATGTAAGAGTATTACTAGAAGAGCAAGAGTATTTCATGAGAAATTAACGGAAGTTGCCTCAGAGATTGGAATAGATATAGGGAAATCGAAATTGTTGCAGAAACCATATCGAGTGGATTTTACTGACAAAGATTTAGAGAGTGTAAATGCTTCTGGTAAGAGACTACAGATAAAAGAGTTGATGAATATTTTACGAAAATGGGGTGACATTGACAAATGGAGAATAGGTGGATAAGAAAGAAAGCGGAAGTACAAGCAAGAGAAGCATCATCTGCATTTCCAGTGAGAGAATCAGATAAGGTTGAGAAATTGTGTCCAATGAGAGAAGTTCCTGGTGGTGGATATGTTCATGTCCCCTGGAGTAGACAGGATATTTTGTCATTTACGAATGATTTTCCCAGGTTGAGAGAAAAGCCAGTTGAATGGTATAAACAGGTAGAAAGATTTGTGAAGGTTTCAAAAGTTTTGTTGAAGGATCTAGATGGATTATCTGATATTGTAGTACCTGCTGATTTGTGGACAGAGTGTAAGATCACAGTTGATTGGCCAAGTGAGGAGTATGCTAGAGATGCGAAGACAGGAGTACCCTCAGAAGAGGTGATGAAGAAATATCACCAAGTAATTACTTACCTGAAAGGGAAATCCCTCCTAAAGAGACAGATTGGGTAAAGATAGATAGAACAACTCAAGAGCCAAATGAGTCCGTTCATGCATATTATGAGCGGTTGTTACAGGTGTTTAAACTGTATAGTGGTTTTGAGAACATTGGTGATAAGGACACGGGACATTTTGTGTATCGGTTTGTGTATGGTCTGAAACCGGAGATTAGTCAGATGATTCAACAGCACATGTTGTGCTGGCAGAGTAAGTCGATTGACGAAATTCTGAAATATGCAAAGTATTGTGGCGATGATATTGAGGCAAGGTGTAGAAAGCTAAAAGAGAAAATGATGTGGGCACAAGTAAAATTGGCAGAACAGCAGGAGAATAAAGTAAATACCCAGACTGAAAATCAGATAAAAGAGTAAAGTCAGAATGATCAAGCGGCGAATGGTGGTAAATTAAGAGGACGAATGAATAGAGAGGAAGCGAAGAAGAAGTTTCCTTGTCATGCGTGCGGAAAGCTTGGACATTGGAAGAACGAGTGTAAGAGTATTCAGAATAATAATGGGCCAAATCAAAATTTTATTCCACAGTTCCAGAATGAAGTACTTATGAGTCAGCCGCAGCAGGTAGTTACTCCACAGTATCAGGTGCCACCAGCTCCTATGCCAAACTTTGTGTGTCCACAAAATACAATGCGAACACCGGATTTCACGGAGAAAGTGGTAAGAATAACAGAGTGGTTACACAATATTTTTTGCAGAATGATGAAGAAAATTCGGACTGCGTGCATTGCCGGTAGATCAGTCAGGTCCATTTGTTGATGGGAAAGTGGAAGGTAAAGACATCACTTTTCTATTGGATACTGGTGCTACCCGGTCTACTGTGAGAACAGCAGACATCCCAAACCTACCCCTCTCGGGAGAGACCATCCAAGTTGTAGGAGTATCAAATCAACAGATTAGAACCCCAATTACAAAACCAATGGAGGTACATATCGGAAATTTTAAAGAAATGCATCGGTTTGTAGTTTGTGATTCCAGTCCCGTAAATCTGTTGGGAAGAGATCTACTGTGCAAGATGAATTGCACGATCTATTGTACACCGAAAGGTGTCGCTTTCCAAACCCCTGACGAAGATGTCATATACAAAATGATGTTAGCTACGCAAGGTACAGAGGTAGACGAGATGTTTTCATTGATAACTGAGAGTGAATTACCTGAAGAGTTGAGAACCACTGTAAATCCAGAAGTGTGGGATTTTACAGGAAAGGATATTGGGTTAATGTCAAATGTAGATCCAGTTAAAGTGAAGGTGAAAGAAGGTGCAGTTTACCCAAACACACAACAGTACAAAATGAGTCCAGAAGTGAAAGCAGGAATCGCCCCAGGAATTGAACGAATGATTAAACAGGGCATTTTAAAAGAAATAATGAGTAGTCCTTGTACCTCACCAATGATGGGACTTAAAAAGCCTAGCGGAAAATACAGGATAGTGCAGGATTTGAGAAAAATTAACAAAATTGTAGTGCCTTGTTGCCCAATAGTGCCAAACCCAGTGGTGATCCTTTATCAGATACCCTGGAACGCAGGTTGGTTTACGGTAATTGATTTGTGCCAAGCATTCTTTTCTATTCCTTTGCACCCAGACAGCCAGTATCTTTTTGCCTTCCGGTTTGAGGATCGTATTTTGGCATGGTGCCGAGTTCCTCAAAGGTACACAGAGAGTCCCTCAATTTTTAATCAGATACTGAAGAAGTGTCTGGAGTCATTGATTATGCCCGGGAAATCAGTTCTGGTTCAGTATATTGATGACCTATTGGTGGCATCAAAAACACGAGAGGATTGTGTCACTGACACAATTGCATTATTGAACCATTTGGCCGAAGGAGGACACAAAGTGTCTCCAGAAAAATTACAGTTCTGTCAACAAGAAGTTAGATATTTAGGGCATAAAATAGAAAGAGGAGTTAGAAAAGTGACACCGGAAGGAATAAAAAGAATCAAATAAATGCAGCTACCTCAGACCCAAAAGGAGATGAGAATGTTTTTGGGAGTGGTTGGGTACTGTAGGCAGTGGATCAATGGCTTCTCCATGTTAGCAAAGCCATTGATACAATTAACTCAGAAAAGAGAGAAAGATCCCATCGATTGGAATGATGAATGTTTGGAAGCCTTTGTGAAACTACAAAATTGTTTATGTGAGGCCCCAGCCTTGGGCATTCCTGATTATTCAAAAGACTTTGCATTGTTTTGTTGTGAGAGAGAAAATTGTGCACTTTCAGTTTTAACACAGAGGCATGGACTGAGTCGACGTCCAGTGGCGTATTTTTCTGCCACCTTGGATCCAGTGGCTTCAGCCTTACCTGGCTGCTTAAAAGCAGTAGCTGCTACTTGTATGAGTCTGGAGCAAAGTGAGTCCATAGTGATGAGGCATTCTGTAAAGGTTTATGTTCCACACTCAGTTGAGATTCTTTTGACAAGAACAAGAACACAACATCTCACTCCTAGTCGGCTGACTAAGTATGAAAGAGTGATTCTGGGAGCAGAGAATGTGACAGTGATAAGATGTACGATAATAAATCCTGCCACATTATTGACAGATCCATGTTGTGAAGAAGTGAAAGATGAGATTGATCATGATTGTCTGGATGTGACTGAATTGTGTACTAAGCCCCGCCCAGATATAAAGGAAACACCATTGAAGGAAGCAGATCATGAATTATTCGTGGATGGGTCTTGCTTAAGAACTGAAGGAGGAGGATTAAGTGCTGCATATGCTCTATGTAAAGTAACAGGGGTGGTTGAAGCATCCTGTTTACCAGGAGTCAAATCTGCACAAGTAGCCGAATTGGTGGCCTTAACGAAGGCATGCAAAAGTGGGAAAAATTGGAGAATAACCATATTTACGGACAGTCAATATGGTTTCGGGGTTGTGCATGATTTTGGCCAACTCTGGATGCAGAGGGGATTTCTGACTTCTTCAGGATCTCCTATCAGAAACAGTAAAAATGTAAAGGATTTGTTGGAAGCATTACAATTGCCAAAAGAAGTAGCAGTTGTTAAATGCGCTGCACATCAGTCAGGAAATGACTATGTGGCGGCTGGTAATAGATATGCCGACCAAATTGCTCTATACTGTGCAAGAAATACAATGGCAATTAACAGAAAGATTGAAACGGGTGAAACCAGCTGCCAACTTATGTTTTTCTCAGTTCCAGAAACATGGGATGAGGTCAGACAGTTACAGGAAGAAGTTGAGGAAAAAGAAAAGGAGATTTGGATAAAATCAAGTTGTACAAGGAGGACAGAAGATGAAGTGTGGGTATACTTAGATGGGAGACCAGTTATGCCAGACTGTCTACTCTCTCAAATGGCAAGAGTATACCATGGGACAACACACATTGGCAGGGATTCAATGATCAGATTATTCAGACAAAGTTGGTACAATCCAAAGTTTAGGGTAGTCGCAGAGAGCCTTTGCCAAAGATGCTTAATCTGTCAGCAGCAGAACCCAGGCAGGAAGACAGTGGTTAGTTGGGGAAAGATTGGGAAGGCAGAAGGACCCTTCACCAGATTGCAGTTAGATTTCATTGAGTTGCCTCCTTGCAACGGACTGAAATATGTACTTGTCATAGTGTGCCTGTTCTCAAGATGGGTAGAGGCATACCCCACTAGAAGAAACTACAGTCTCACAGTTGCTAAACTACTATTGAGAGAGTTAGTTCCTCGTTTCGGTTTTCCAGTCACTTTGGAATCAGATAGAGGACCTCATTTTAATAATGAAATAATTCGATTAATATGTGCTGCATTTAACATTGAACAAAAACTGCACTGTGCTTATCGTCCAGAGGCTTCTGGAATAGTTGAACAGCTAAATGGCACAATCAAATCAAGATTAGGGAAGGTGTGTGCATCCACAATGCTGAAATGGCCAGATGCATTACCTCTTGTACTGATGGGTCTCAGAAGTATTCCTGACAGAAAAACAGGATTGAGTCCACATGAGATACTCATGGGAAGGGCAATGAGACAAGCATTTATTCCTGGAAATAAATTAATGAATATAACTGATGATCTGGTATTGGACTATTGCATAGGATTGGCTGAAATGGTGTGTTCTGTTTCTCACCAGGTTGGAGAAGACGCAGTTGAAAGACAGCCAGACCAAGCACATGATTTGAATCCTGGAGATTGGGTGCTAGTGAAGAAACACGCAAGGAAGTCGTGCCTAGCGCCCAGGTGGGATAAACCACGTCAAGTCATACTAGTCACTACTAACCCTGGGCGAAGTACTATGCTACGCTCGCGTAGTTTGCGAAGTTTGCGCTACTTCGCACTACGCGAATTGCACGTAGCACAGTGCAAACACGCGTAGCGTAGCAGTCATTTTTTGCTTGCTCGCGGTCCTCAACGTCAAGTTGGCGACCGCGAGCAAGCAAAATGACATCCCGGCGAGACTTTTTCCTCATTCGCAATCAGCAACATCAAGTTGCCGATCGCGAGCGTGGAAAATAAACCTCCCGGCGAGATCCTCAACGCGGGGAGGTCAGGTTTCTCATTGCGAGTGGTCGCATATGCTCGCGATCGCTCGTGATGAGAAACTACCAGTCCGCGTTGAGAAAGCTGCCGCTCGAGTAGAAATCTACTCGAGCGGCAGAAAACTGATCGCTTGCACTGTGCAAGATGCGGTTTGCACTCATTGCACAGTGCGGACAAGCATCCGGCACTGTGCAATCAGTGCGAACAGCATTTTGCACAGTGCACTACGCAGTTCGCGTAGTTCGCGTAGTGCGAAGTGCACTTCGCGTAGCTACGCGTAGCGCTACTACGCGAACTACGCCCAGGGTTAGTCACTACCACAGCAGTGAAGTGTGCAGGTTTACCCAAGTGGATTCATGCTAGTCATACCAGAAGAGTTCTGAGCCCATCTGAACAACAAGAACAGCCACTGACTGAACAAGCTGAGACGTCAGAAGTTAAAAGCTGTGACGCTGAGGAATCTAGAGTGATAGATTCTGCAAGACAACTATATGACGAACAGCCAAGTACAAGTCAGGAAGGGTGGATACCAGTGATTGAAACACCTGATGCTGTTGTTGAAACAAGAAGAAGAACTGAACTAAGAAGACAGGAAGGTAGAAAGGAAAAGACAGGGAAAGAAGAACACACTCAGGTAAAACTAAACAAAGCCATTCTGAAACCTGAGCAGGGAAAAGTAGATCTAGAAGAACAAGTTCAGGCTGAAGAAGAACAAACTATAATAAGACCTGAACAGGTGCAAGTAGAGGAAGAACAAAATACAGAAAATACAGAACAAAGACAATTAGAAAGAGAAGAGGAACAAGAACAGATGGTGCCTAGATTAAGTGAAAATAAAAGAACTTTAGAAGAAGACGGAGAAGGTGAAAGTGCAGTTCAGGTCAAAAAAGTTAGAAAAGGAGACAATTAGCCTGTAGGAGTGAAGAGACTAAAATATCATTTAAGAAGAGCAGAAAAGAAACCAGAGCAAGTAAATGAGATTACGAGTCATACACAATCTAAACAAACATTAGTAAAACTTACAAGAAGAAGCCCAAGACTGAGAATTCTGACCAGAAAATACAAGGCCCCTGAGTGGACCTATGTTATTCTTGAAGAATTTGAAAACTTAGATTTATGTGAAGAATCAGAAAGAGTTCATGTTGCACAGATTGATGAAAGCAATTTAAAACCTCCTTAAAATAAAAGAAAATTTAGACAGACAAAGAAAGAAAAAGAGAAAATAAATTTTCTCAGATTAAAATGGCAGAAATTGAAAATACTGAAAGACCGAAACCAAGTTTAAAAAGAAAATGTTTAAGATTCTGTTTATGTAGTATTATATTAATAGTATTGGTATGGTTATTCCTAACAGTAGGAGTACCTTTATTGATAGAAACAAGTAACAAGAATAGTACAATTACTAATGAGAAGGTAGATAGAGTAAAAGGAACTAAAATAGAAATAGGGGTAGAAGATGAGATAAACTATCATAATGAATCAGACAATGATTCGTCTTTAAATGTGTTTACTAAATTGTTATTTCAGTATGTTAATACGATGGAAATTAGTAATTGTTATGTTTGTATGAAGTTACCCTCGTCAGTGTCAGAAGGGGTGATGTATCACCATATACCTCTAACATATGGTGTATCATGTAGTGTTCTATCAAGTTTATTCTACGTAACAGGGAAACTTCAGTATTTCTATTCAAATTTAGATGTAGTATTTTCAGAATTGCCTATTAGAAAGAATATGAATCCAGTAGTTAGTAGTAAAAATGCACAGTTCATGGGTGAATTCTTTTTAACAATGAGTTCAATAGATATAGTTCAAGCCCACAAGGATAACCTAACATGTATATTACATAAAGAAGAAAAAGAGTTTTTGAATTTAGTAGAAGAAAGGAGACAGGATTTAACAAAGAAAGCTGCTGAAAAGAAATCCCATGTACCTCCATGGGCTGAGAAAGAGGGAATTTATGCAAAGGGCGAAGCTCATGCTGCGATGTCCCTAGACTTTATGAAAAGGAGAAAATTCTGCCTCCATAGGTTAAAGACAGGTTATAATAACAATTTCATTGGTTCCAGTGAGTGTGAACACAACTTCCTAATTCTAGGAGGGTGGGGACTAAAAGGGGGAACTGATCCTGTATTTCCAGGAGTTTATTATGCATGCGGGAATAATGCCTATTATAGGTTACCTGCAAGATGGTACGGGAGCTGTTATCTTGGAATAGTTTTTCCAAAAATGTATCATGTGGACAGAATCAATGGAATCAATGGAAAATCTAATGGACTAACACGAAGAAGAAGAGCTAGTTTTTCTGAAATAGTAGGTGATATTTTTAGTGCATTGATACCCTCAGTTGGAGTCATTCTAAATTCGCGTAAAATTTGCAAATTATCAACCATAGTTGATCGTCTTTCTACAGATACTGCAGGAGGATTCTTAATGATTAACACGGAAATGGTTGCGATAAGGTCTATGGTTTTACAAAATCGTCTTGCTCTTGATATTCTATTAGCAAAAGAGGGCGGAGTCTGTGGTATGTTGAAAATTAAACATTGTTGCACTTATATTCCGGACAAAAGTAAAGAAATTAAAGGGTATATTAGAAATATTACAAGAATGCATAATGACTTGACCCAATTGGAGGTTGACAGTGTATGGGGAAGATTAACAAAGAGTATAACATCAATAGGGAATTGGTTTACTGAATTTGGGAAAAGTTTTCTAGGTCAAATAATCTTACCAGTAGTTGTGATAGTAACATTAATTATGATAGTAATGATCGCATGTAAATGTTGCAGAAGAAAGGAAAAGAGAAGAATACATTTAGAAAGTGAAGGAAGAGGAAGGAAATGAAAGAGAGAATATGATGAAATCCAACTGAAACAAATGAAAGGAAAACTATACAAAAAGATGAAAGATTTAGAAGAAAAAGAAGTAGATGATGAAATAGGGAGAGAAAAGGGAGAAAACTGAGATGTGCTAAAGTTGGCATCTGGGAAAGGATGGGTAATTTTGTGATGGCTTAAAATGCCATCAGAGAGGGCATTGATGGAGCAAGGTCTCGTAAGAAAGAGACTTGCTCGGAGGCAATCCTCTTGTTTAACTCATTAACAGAGTTACTAAACATGTTTTGTGAATAATTAAAATACGCACCACATAAACACGCGGGTTAGCGAAGCTTGCTTATGTGCGTACTAACGCGGATAACAATGAAAACGGACTAATACCGCTTTAAACGGGGAAACTGTTGTGCGCATGCGTCAACTGCATCTACGCAATATGACGAGCTAACGCTTGGAGGGAAATTCTAGCGCATGAGCAGAAGACACTAAAATGGAGTCTTGAAGACTCGCGTGCATGGCATCTGCTTAGCCGAAACTAAAACAGGCTATTTTACTAATGCTAATGCGGGGAAAATATTATAAAAGAATGGGAATAGGGTAGAGGTGGGAGGTATACAGTGAGACCATTTATTTTGTGAAAATAACATTTCTCTTTTGACTTTATTATTAGTGCGCATTTGGGCCTTTCTCGTATGACCGGACTAGATAAAATGACGCAACACTTGCGCATGCCTACTGAGTGAAGCTATGAAGGTCAATGACGAAGCACTTGAATGGAGGCCAAATCGTAGCGCCATGTCTTGGGAACGGATGGTGAAAAGTTCAGCGATGTGATGTTCTATTCTTCATAGTGTCATTAATGTTGCAAGTTTGCTACATGTAGTGGATGGGAATAAAATTTTGAATAAAAATTAAGGGGATGGGTTTGCGAACAATGGTCTAACAGAGTATAGTGTCATGTAAGCATGGTGTGATGATCTTCCCCCTCACCTGACCAATTAGATTTCGTATTTTTACGATATTGAAACTTTAGTGGGTGGTACATGAAGAACGAAAGGTATAATTGAGGTAGCTTTAGTTAGAGAGAGTGAAGAATCGAGAGCTCGGAATGCTGTCGGTGCTGTGGGAGGTGCTGATGCTGGGAGAGATGCTATGAGATGCTAATGAAGAAGCCGAATGCAGAACCTTCTATCCTAATTTAATTGGGTTAGATAAGAAGATCGCGGAAGAATCTCGAGGAGGAAGAGAGTGTCAGAGAGGGGTGCGACGCAATTCGCAGGTATTCTAGAGAGATCACCTATCCTGTCCTGAATCCTGTCCTGAAGTCCTTGTCTCCTGAACTATCCTGGGGACCCTTACCAGCCCTTTGGCCAGGGGGTTGGTCTTTCACACCATTCTTGGTAATTATAATTTCATGTTATTTGCAAATGTTCTTTTCTCTCTGTCCTCTCCCTTTCTGAGCATTAATTATTGTATGAGTCCGAAGTATATATTTGATGTTTAATCAATTGAATTTCTCTCCTAAGAATGAGGGTGACTACACTGTATTTTTGAAGTGATTCACCTGCACTTTAATTTAGATAAAGATTTAAAACTTTCCTGAGTCTGTGATTATTTTCGTCAAACCAAGTATATAGTTAAGGGTTAAGTTAATTATCACCATCAACTAGTTCAACTAATGGTCCATCGACCAGAGGAAATAACTTTTTGATCAGTGAAAGGTTAGTTAAGAGAATTAAATAACTAATCCTGAGTATTGTGAAGTAGAAATATATAAATTTAAACCACTCCAGCGGTTTACTCAATGTGTGTGTTTTTATGGGCCCAGGTGAGTATTTGTAGTGGAGTATCTGTTGTTGGTTTACCACTGGATCAAGACTATCACCTTGGCTAAGTCGTTGTCTCTAGAGTGGAAAGGAGAAGCGCTTAAGAAAGTAGAAGAGTACAGGATGACTCCCCATGGCACTACTGGGAAAACTCCATTCCTGTTATTTCATGGTAGAGTGCCTAACACCTGCCTTGAACCTTCTTGGGTCAATAAGTATGAATTATCCAGGGGAAAGGAGTGTTTGTGTGAAGGGAGTGATGTACAACGAAGGGGAGAGCTAAAAGCTGCAGAAAGGAAAAATGATTTTGATATAAGAAAGGCTGCGAAGAAAGTGGTGGTTAAAGTGGGTGATTGGGTCATGATTAAACGCCCCCGTCATATTGGCAGTTCTCTTTCTAAATTCATGAAACCTTCAATGGTCATCAAAGTTTTCCACAATGCGGTTAAGATACATGACCATCGCATTTGGAATCTCAACAGAGTGGTTGTTGTAAGAGGTAAATTTGATGCCTTTGACCATTCCTTGCCGTTAATGGATAAAAACACTGATAGTACGGAAAATGTTAGACGATCCTCCAGAACTATCAAACTGCCTGGTTATCTTGATGATTATGCTTAATTTGTTTCTTTGCTTATTCTATTTGCATGACTTTGTATATAGTTGATGAAAGAAGGGAGGTGTGTGGTATCCTGTGATGATACCATTTCTCCAGATAGAAATTCATTGCCTTCTTTCTTGTATTCTATTCCTATGTCATATTAGAATGTTAGCATGTCATTGTAGTCTGATGTAAGAACCTGTTGATACTTGTAGCTGGGTGTCAGTTGCTGCTGTAACCTTTCATGTTGGATGATATCTTCATTACAGAATAAACCTGCAACTCCTACTCATCCTGACTCTGTGCACATTACTTCGAGATTATTTCATAAATGTTATAATTCACCCTCTCTGGAAGTTGAGTTACGAAGTTCTTTTGAAAAGGTTTTGACAGACTGGCTGATTTTCCCTTTAATTATATTACTGGGGGATTTTAATTTACATCCATGTACGGCCTGTACTATTAACAAGAAGGATGCAGACTTCTAAGTGGGTTGCGAACAGGTTAATTTTAGCCACTCACACTAGGGCGATATGATTAACTTCCTTCAATCAAAATGTAATCTTATTAACTTATTAAGCATTGAGGATTATGGTTCACATAAGACGGTACCCACCTGTAAGGGTAGGGGAGCAACCTTCACCATTGATTTTATCTTTGTTTCCACTAACCTGTACTCACTTCTAGTGGGGTTCAGAACTTTTTGGAGTACTTTCAGTGACCATAACCCCCTTTTGGCTGAATTTGGCCGGAGAGGTTTAGGGGAGATGCCTTTAAACATTAATAGCAATTCCCTTACACTAAAGGAGCAGGGCAGGCAGATAGGTTGGGGTAGGATAGTCCCCGATAATTAAGGAAATTGGTTAAGGTGTGCAGTCATGATTTTGAGGCGTGTCTAAACCCCGACTACCCAGACCAGGCTTTTCTGAACACGTACTCCAAAAGTTGCAGAGAGGTACAGAGAGCTCTTCTTAGTTCTAAATCGAAATCTAATGAGGAAGGCCCCAAATGGTTTGACAAGCTCTGCATGAAGGCTTATAAGGACTTAAAGTGGGCCCTCAAGCAAAAGCCAAGGAATATGCTGGTTGTTAAAGTGGCCACAAGGAATTATACGCAAGCACTAAGAGATAGGAAGAGTTAACGCACAAAAATGGCATGGGAGGATTTAAAGGAAGCGAAGTGAAGAGAGAAATAGTTTGGCCTTCTGGAGAATTGTGAACCGCCCTCTTTTCAATGAAATAACCATCTCAGCCAAAAATTGGTTTGAGCACCTTGAAAATATTTACTCCAGTGATTGCGTCTCTAGCTCAGATTCAGCGCCAGAGTGGGGGTCGCTATTGACATTTGAATTAGAGGAGGTAAGAGAAGGCATAGCGGGAATTACCCTAGGGAAAGAGACAGGACCTGGTGGGGTGCCCGGAGATCTTTTTAAGTCATGTAAGGAACTCTGGCACCACTAATTGCTCAACACCTGAATTCTGTAGCCCATGGCCACATTCCTACATCCTGAATACAATCAATTATTGTACCTGTTTTTAAAAAGGGCAACAGAGAGATCCCAGCGTACACCCGGCCTATATCATTAATAGATGCTGAGGTAAAGGTTCTGGACAGGATTCTCCTAAAACGATTGGCAGATTGGTCTGATTGTAAAGAAATATTGTCCGATATCCAATACGGCTTTAGGCCAGGCCGGGGGACTATTGAACAGAATCTTAATCTCTATTTGGTGATTAATAAGTATACAACTGTTAAAAAGGGCAGCATACACCTGGCCTTCGTGGACCTCAGTACAGCATTTGGCACAGCGGATAGATCCAAACTGTGGACTGTGGTGAGGGACATGGGGGGCAAATGAGGCCCTTGCAGCCTTTATGCTCCATTTGCACACAGGTCTAGAGGCTTTAGTGAGTTCGGCCCCACGGGAGAATGCACAACGTACTTTCAGCTAGGGCAGGGGGTCCGTCGGGATTGTGTTTTTGCCCCTATGCTCTTTATACTGTATATTAATAGGCTAGACCAGTTTTTAAGAGAACGCTGCTGTGACATGCCAAGGGTCGGAACTAGAATGGTCCCGGTATTATTGTATGCGGTTCTTTTTGCGCGGACATCAAATGGCTTAGAGTTATTATTAAATCTCTTTTATGAATTTTTGAAGGATTTAGGACTGAAAAATAATTATCGTAAGTCTTACCATGACAGTAGGCCCCAAAAAATGTGAAATTTAAACATCACTATATTAAGGATCATTATTTAGGGAAAGCGGATAGGTTTTGCTATTTAGGTATTCTGCTGGATAATCAGTTAAATTGGGGACCTCTAGTAAGAGCGCATATACAATCTTTTAACAGGGTAGCTCATGGCATAGACTCCTTTGCTAAGCACCTAGGACATAGTCATTTTAAAACTATATTACGTCTCTATAACACAAAGTGCATCACGACCGTGGGGTTTGGTGCAGAAATTTGGGGATACAAACCCTGTCGCCCAATAAACACTGCTGCAAATAAATTTTTTAGGACGTTATTACGAACCCCAGAGTGTTCCAGAGGAAATTGTGCATGAAGAGAAGGGATCAGATTTTATTTCAGATTTTATTTAACTCTGCCCAATACTTCTTTGGTTCTCTATATGGCTTAAGAGTGAGCTAGAATTTAATAGAAAGAGTGTGATTGAATGTATGAATATGGATCTGAGCACCGCATACCATGGCTAAGCTATGTCAAAACAACTCTGAGGGTGCTGGGCAAACCCCAGCTGTTCAGCACCCCGAGCTGATCTGTAAATCAGACAGCTTGGGTCAAAGAGGCCTTTAGACTAACCACAAAAGATGAAAGGTTCCAAATGGCCCAACATAAAGACAGTTACAAGCACTTTATGATGGTGAAATCTACAAATAAAATTGAAATGTATTTAACTTTGGATATGTCAGCCCAGCACAGAAGACTGTTAACATACTTTTGTTTAAACCTGTTCCCGCAGTTGTTGACGGGGTGGCATAAACCATTAGATTGCCCTTTTTGCACATGTGATATGATTACTGCACTTGGCACTTTACACATTGTTTTTATTTTTCCTAACAGGTCAGCCTTAAAACAAAAGTATGTTCGTCCTCTCTTTGTGCCTTTGAATTTTAACCAACTGAGACCAGCCGTTCTGTACCTGCAATTATTAGACTCACCTAAAATCTGCTGCTTTTTATCCCGGTTTTTGGCAGGGGTTTATTTTGCTAACTTGTGAAATCATCATTAATTCTGTGTTTTAGCGTTATTTTATTAATACATTTTTTTAATGATGTGCTTTTTATGATTGCTTACACAAATTGCATAAAGATTTTTATGATGATGATGATTAGATTAATGGTTTTAGGTGGCCCCCATTATTTCCTACTAACATAGCAGACTCTTAATTTAGAGGTATTTGTTTGTCATGTTTTATTAGAATGAGCTCCTACACTGTTCATTTATAACCATTTCTACTTTGCTCAAAGATTTCTCTTATTTTAACGATCATGTTTTATATCTTTGTTTGTATTCTATGTCTAGATACATCTGTATGTACAGCTGTGACAGGACCTGACTTGTGGGTGTTTTATGTCCTTTTATGGCATTTATAGGCCAAATAAAGAGTTATTGATGATGATGATGGGATGCAAAAAGTGTTATCTGCTCCCACAATTCACAGGTCCATATTCTCAGATTATGACTGAGCATATTTTTACAAGCACAGGTAGGTATATTTTTCTACTGTCACAAGTGTGTTTTGATGGTGGGAAACATGGGTGGTGCTAAGGGAGTGTAAGGCAGGGAATAGGAGGAGGACAGTACCTATTGACAATATAATATAATTCACAAAGATTATACAGCATTACATAACTCTCCGTTAAGCCATTTCAATACACATAGATATAATAGAGATGCCAAACGATACACAACATACAAAGATGCCTTACATTTAAATATGTAAGCCTGTCTGTAGTCCAACAACTCCTGACATTAATATCTGGGCAACAAATGTACCTCTTCATTGCCAGTTGAATACCTTAATAAAGCAATCAGAACTTGAATGGTAACTACTTAAAATAGGCCTATCTCCCTGTCCATTGTATCTCAAGTGCTATGTTTCTTTTTAGCAACTTTTGATCCACTTAAGCTAGAAACATTTGTTGTTCAAATCTGCAAATTATGCAGAAGATGGTGAAAAACGAGGCAAAGGCCGAAAAATAATTTGTAGAAAAACTGTAGCTAAATAATCACATAATTCTATTCTTCCGTCTGGAAAAAAAATCAATGTGGATAAAAAAAGAGGAATACATGTTAATTTATTTATTTATGTTAACTCCAGGACTGTGGATTCTGTGACCTGTGGGCATTCGGAAGGAATATGGCTATGGCTAACAAGCAAATGCCGAGAAAAGTTTTACAATTTCAACAAGCATATGCATGTCAGTTTTCTGAATCCAAGCACTGATTAATAGTTTGGTAATTTTTTTGTGAGGAGCCACTAAATTCATGAGTATTAGTTAACTATTTTTATAGTTTGGATTCTGCTCATCGAACACACACTGTGGTGCTATATGTCTTACCATACTTTAATAAGTTTAAATTAAGATTTAAAAAAAAAAAAACAGTTAAGTGGCCATCACTCCGTTACTAAAGACCCCAAATTCATAACAACTCATCTTTTGCTAACTCCCTCTCTCAACATTTCCCTCCCATACTAAACTCTCTAAACCTCTTATCACCCAAAGTCAAGACAACCCCTTCCTTCAACACACAAGGTACTTCCACTTGAAAGTCTAAGATCAGCTTTCCACTCTTCTCGCACCACTGTTCAGAAGATTGTGCGGCTAGATAGAGTTTGATGGATACTGCACATTCAACAAAAATTGGCACTATGAGTACAGAGTATGTGCATGTCTATTAAACTAAATAAGGCAGACAGACATTTTTTCTTAAATATCCTGCATCAACCAAACTCTCAAAAAACTCATTGGTTAAGTAGGGCCAGGACCTGCCGGTTGGTGGAGCACATCAGCCCTCTATTATCACAATGTTTAAACATCACTACCAAATTCTAAAACTTTTGTATGAGCCTATTCTTATCCTGGACTTTGTACACAAACTTCTAGTATTCCAGCAAAGGTCAACCCCCTCTGCAACACTATGTCCATTGTGTCTATCTCCACAATCACATCGGCACCAGTGTAGCTGCTGCCATAGAGTAAATGGAGCTCGCTACAGTGGAGTGTAGAGGTAAACACTCATCTGATGATTTCCCAACAAGGACCACCTCTGGACATCTTCTGTGGCCCCCTGATCACTGTGTGTGCACTGTCATGTATATCAGACTAAAACTAAGCTACTCAAGGACAGCCCCACAGAATATGTCTAACAATGACTTTCTTTTCACAATCTCACCAACAGGTATCTGTCTGTGACTGATAAAATGTGTGGGGATGGGCAGGCATATAGTGCCGTCTGTAAAGCATACTGTAGAGTGCTTCCATGCCCTGCATGTGTATAGTGAAATTATTAGCCCTACAAAGCACCTCCCCAAAATGAGCATTATCCAGGTGTATACCCACCTCCAACTCCCACTAAATTGGAAAGGGTCTTTGGTGTATTGAGAACTTCATATAACCACCGACCTTCATGTGAGTTGTTTGAAGTGACTGAATACGTTTAGCAGATGGTGTTAGAGCTCTGGAAGGCCTGACCACACCTCATGGTGTAATACACATTTTATTAAAATCCATCAGAAAGTTTGAATCTGACTAAACATTACCAACAATGTAATCAACCCTTTTAAGCAACAGTTTACAGATCTGGATGCACCCACCTTTATACATGCCTGACAATCTGGTATTTTTTTAATGAAGCTCAAAATAAACCCCATTATCAAATAGTAGGGTCACTGGTGGTAGGAGCTAGTGAGATAATGTCTGGCACCCAAAGAACACCACACCCTAATCTTAACTCCAATCACCCAAGATAAATGCAGGTCATCTCATCTCTGAGACAAAAGTATCCAAAGCAGGTGTCGTTCCTTGGTGTGCCCGACATAAGACCATTGATTATCTATTGTACCATGCAACAACTTAACCAAATATTGCATCTGGGTTGCTAATAATTTAGTGAAAAGCAAGGAACTTCACTTCAACCTTCCTTGGAATAGTGCTTGGCTGGTCATCAGTCCATATACGTATCTCCCAACCAAATGGAATTGTTGCAGAGATCATTATGTCACTTCGGTCTTCATTAAATGTTGGAACTGAGGTCTCTAGTTGGCAGAGGTTTGCACCCTGTCCAAGTAGGGACCCACAATCCCAGTCAGGGTAAGTGTAGTATACACCAAGTTTACCTGTGCTCACCCTCGAGTAGCTTGGCTCAGAGCAGTCAGGCTAAACTAAAGAGTCATTTGTGCACAAACACACACAGTAACACATTAAAAGCACCACAAAAGTACTCCACACCAGATTAGAAAAATAGCCAATATTTATCAGATTAAAACAAGACCAAAAACAACAGAAATCTAACATACACAAATCAAAATATATATCTCTTCAAGATTAAATGCAGTTCTAGCACTTAGAAACACAATACCTCTGGCGGGGGCTATAATGACGCGCTAGACGAAGTTGAATCTCAAAGTTTGGGGCTGACCTCGATGGAGCACGGGTCGGCTACGGAACTGCATGGACTCCGGTTACAGTACCTTGGAAACGTTGACAAAACAAAGACATTGTGAGGCGCCGGGGAGGTGAGGCATTGCTGAGGCTGGTGGAGCGTCAGTTCCTCACTGTTGGTGCAGGTCGTTGGCACGTCGGGGATGCCCGGGACGCTGCAAGGCGTGGGGGAGGTGATGCGGCATTGGTGGTGAGGCATCGGTTATGCTGGTGGTGTGGGGTCGATGAAGCATCGAGGGTCAAGCCACTAGGCATTGCCTTTGTGGTGTTGATGTCACACCATGGGGCCACAGGTGCTGCAGAGTTGGGCGTCATGGACTTTGGTGATGTGGTGCTCGAGACTCACACTGTGGCAGATCTTTGGAGGTGCTGCTGTGGCATCGGGGCCTTCGTTGCAAGACACAGTCGTTGCGTTGAGCTGGGACCACAGCTTTAGTGCAGGCAGCAGCGCAGTGTCGAAGAGCAACGCCGGCTCCGAAGTCACACTCAAAGTCAATGGACTGTTTTTTCTTGTTTAGTACAGCGAACTCACTTGCAAGGGCCCAGGACCTGGATTTGGCACCACTGTGCAAAGTAGGGCTTTCAGCAGAAAAGCCCTGGTACTGTAGAGGAAGTCTTTGATGTCCCTGACACTTCCAACAGGAGGCAAGCTCAACTCAAGCCATTGGAGAACCTTAGAAAGCAGGATGCAGAGAGCAAAGTCCAGGACTCTCCCTCCCAAGACAGAAGCCACCGGCAGCAGGCCAACATAGCAAAGCAAGCAGCAAAGTGGCAGTCCCTCCTGTCAGCACAACAGCTCTTCTTCTTTCTTGGTAGAATGTCCTCAGTCCTGAGTGTTCCGAGTCAATGGTGTCAGAAGTCCAGTACTTATACCCATTTTAGCTTTTGAAGTTGGGAGAATTCAAAGAAAGGTCTTTGTAGTATGCAAGACTCTGCCATTTCTGGCACCAGACAAACTACGGTGGGGTAGGGCACCTCTCTGTGAGGGGACAGACACAGCCCTATTCAGGTGCAAGTGTCAGCTCCTTCTACCACTCCAGCTCAGGAAGACCCATCAGCCTGGTGATGGGTCATCAAGATAAGCAGGGCACACCTCAGCTCCCTTCACACGTGACTATCTAAAGTGAATTCACAAAGCCCAGCTGTCATCCAACTCAGATGTGCATTCTAGGGACAGGCAGAGACACAGAATGGTTAAGTAAGAAAATTCCAACTTTATAAAAGTGGCATTCCTTACTAAGACCAGCAACTTAAAAACCAACTTCTCTAAAAGATGTGTTTTGAATTGTGAGTCCAGAGACACCAAACTCCAATTTTCAATCTGAACCCAATTGGAAGATACATTTGTAAAGTGTTACAAGGCAACTCCAATGCTAACCTATGGGAAAGATAGGCCTTGCTGTATGAAAAACGAATTTAGCAGTTTCCCACTACTAGGACATGTAAAATTTAAGGGCACATGTCCTACCTTTTAAATACACTGCACCTTGGCCATGGAGCTACCTAGGGCCTACCTTAGGGGTGCCTTACATATAATAAAAGGGAAAGTTTGAGCCTGTCAAGTCGGTGAACTTGCCAGGTCGACATGGCAGTTTAAAACTGCACACACAGGCTCTGCAGTGGCAGGCCTGAGACAGGTTTGAAGGGCTACTCCTGTGAGGGGCACAATCAGGGCTGCAGGCCCACTAGTAGCCTTTCATTTACAGGCCCTGGGCACATGTAGTGCACTGTACTAGGGGCTTACTAGTAAATCAAATATGCGCATCATAAAGAAGCCAATCATACCATGTTTTAGAGGAGGGAGCATATGCACTTTAGCATTGATTTGCAGTGCTAAAGTGCCCAGAGTCCTAAAGCCAACAAAATGGTTATCAGAAAATAGGAGGACGACGGCAAAAAGCTTGAGGATAACCCTGCACGTCCTTCAATTGCGATATACCTGTAGTGGAATTCCTAGGGTTTTATCATTCGAAGCACCTGCATGTTTTCCTATGCGTCCAAGCCCGGAATCGTCAAGCCCTCAAACTCCAGACCAATAATTTAATTCATGGGTACACCAGACACAGAAACTTGTGAGTAGCTGTGGGTGTTGCAGCTGCTACTGCCCCTGGCCCCTGCTGCCCTCATGCTTCAGCACAGCGGTGCAAAAAAGCCCCCCCCCGGCTGAAGTAAAATAAACTTTACCTTCCGGCTATCCTGCCCCACCTTCACTTTCCTAGAGCCAAAAAAAAATACATCTCCTACAAGAGTGTGTGTGGATTTGAGCCTGGCAATTCCCCTCGAAGTATGAAAAAGCATGGAGAATTTGACCCAGTGTTCCCAGGCCCATATGATATTATCCATTCTGGGGGAAATAACTTGTAATCCCCATTAACGTATGAGAAGACCACCTGCAATCATTATTCTGGCCTCTGTTTCTCCCCACTGAGTTAACAGGGAACTTGTAAGGAGGACCCCAATATCTGCTGTCTTGATGACAGAGGATCCTCTGTAAGATTATCGATTTTATTGTCACAGTTCTCCCACACACAAGAGAATGTGATTCTGTCAATTTAGGAGACCTACTTTGATAGTGTCGTATTGCCTGGTAACATTCTTACCTACACTACCCCACCAAGTAATCATCAACCCTATTCCCATGTATCTATTGATGTCAAGGTTCACTGGAATGGCATGTAAGCAACACATTTCTGCATCAGCTGAGAACCCCTGAAGATGTCCAGCACATGCTTTTTGACAAATTGACCTTAACAGCCATGATTAATTGAAAGCTCTCTAGCTTAACTTTCACAGGCCGTAGGAGAGGACATAGGATCTGTCACCATCAACAAGATATTGTTGATGAAGGCCATCAGTTTGAATAGGCCTCAGCCCACCGTGGCTCCACAAATCAAGGAATTGTACTTTATTCTTTGGGACAAGAATTTGGAGACAAACGCAAAATAAAAGCTTGAAAAGGTGGAACCTCTTATGAATCCCCATACAAATATTCAGTTCTTAGGAGAGATGGTAATTTCCCACTATATTTGCATTGTTTTTTTGGTAACGCATGGATACTCAGCTCAAGAGTTTCATGTAAAAACCATACACCTTGTGTATGTTCTCTAAGAAGACCACGTTTGCTTAGTCAAACCCCTTTTAGTGCCCAGAAAAGTAATAACATGCCCTTATCCTTTTGCCATCCTTTGTCTATGGATGTATGATTAAACATTTGTGACAAAAATGTCACCAAAAAACATCGAGGACACAAATATCAACTTGGCATACTTTGTATATAAAGAAATAAATATTGACAACAAAAATATAGAAGGCCACAATATCGTCAAAAAATAGGTAGGTAAGTATAGGACCAGGTCATGTGGCAGAAGTCTGCTCATTCCTTGTTACATCTGGGACAAGCATGCAAGGGGCATTCTGGGCCTTCCCCAACTGTAGCAGTGTGAAATAAGTGACATGTGAATATCTGAACTGGATTAGTTGAAGCGTGGCTGTGATAACGAATTCCCTGGGTCCTATAATGGCCTCTCTCCACTCGCTGTCCTCCAGGGGTCCACCCATGACTCCCATTTAAGAGGTGGGGGTTGTGGGCACTGCCTTAAAGTGGTTCCAATCTTAGCTATCTAATAGACAACAGGCAGTAGCCCTCCCCCCTTTTCGCTCCAAGTTTTCCAATACCTTGCATGGTGTTCCACAAGGGTCGGCGATTAGTCCTATACTATTTAATATCTATATGAGCCCTTTACTTGCTGTTATAAGGGCTCATAATATTAATTTAGTAAATTATGCGGATGACACCCAGCTTATCCTGTCCCTTGAGGGTGAGCAATCTGTACCCCTAGAAGACTTCCACGCCTGTCTGCAGGACACAGCACTCTGGCTTAGGGAGAATTCTCTTCAATTTAATTCTGATAAGACAGAAATCTTACATTGTGCCGTAGGTAGAATTCCCCCTATACTTCCGTCTGATTTCTGGCCTACCTCCACTACTACTTCATTGGCTCCTAGCAAATCAGTACGCAATCTGGGAGTCATGTTTGATGATAAGTTGACACTTGAAAAGCATGTTAATAAAACAGTCGGGTGTTGCTTTACTTTGATTAGAGCACTCCGAAAAATGTTCCCACTGTTCTCAATACAGGCCAGAAAACTGATAATTAGAGGTACTATCCTTAGTAGGTTGGACTACTGTAATGCTCTGTTGCTGGAATCACCGAAGTATCTGATTGAGAGATTACAGCGAATACAGACCATGGCGGCCAAGTTGGCATTGATGAGATCACGCCGTTCTTCCGCCTCTCAGGCACTCTCAGAGCTGCACTGGCTTCCAATCTCACAGCGGATACTTTTTAAGGCCTTGTGCATTGTGTTCAAGGCCTTGCATGGCAGTGGTCCCAAATCACTGCAGGAAAAATTTGCATGGTATGTTCCCTCTCGGATGCTCCGTTCCTCTTCGGCTAATCTGGTGAAAGTGCCTAGGGTCAGGAAAACTAAATCAGGAGGCAGGGCCTTTAGCACAGCGGCTTCCCGCCTTTGGAACAGACTTCCGTCTGATATTAGACAAATAGACGATCTCCTGCAATTTAGAAAAAGGGTAAAAACCTGGCTCTACCCTCAAGCTGGCCTATCTACATCTTGCTATCCTCACGTTTAGTAAAGGGCTTCCACGGATATTTACACTCAGTCAGGCACTTGTATCACAGCGCCAGGGTACCCGTAGGGTGTTAGTTGCGCTTTATAAATGCTGATAATAATAATAATAATAATAATAATAATTTAGATCTCCCCGGGGTATGCAGGTCAGGGGAGTTAATTACCAGTGATGTACAAATTTGGGAGATGTTCTAGTGGCCCAATGATTTGTTAGGCTTACAGGGGACTGAATTCGGAAACCCCCTCGAGCGACTCAGTGTATCATGTTAGGGCATGCCCAATAGTAGGAATCTATAAAATTGAGGCTGGTGGAGGTAGAAGTCTATCTTCAAAACTTGAGAGGACCACATATGAGAGCCCAGCTGTATGTCTCTTGGCTTGGATATCCCAATGAGGTCCCATCTAGTGAAAGCTTCCAAACTAGCCACTTGCCGCAACCACCTCCCTCTCCAAAGAGGGGTCTGCATGGTGAATTTCCTATCTCACCCTATCCAACGCAGAGCTGACCTCCATATCAGCAGAACCACTTGAGAGAGTTCTGGTAGGGACTGCGTTGTCGGGGCCCAATTCCACATGGCAATGAAATGTTTGCGGTTCGTTTCGGATAGCTCGAACCTAAAAGCTGGGTCTTCCTGGCCTTGCTGGAACTAGTCATTCAGAACTGCTAGCTGGGAGGCCCAATAATATAGATGTATGAGAGTGGTGGGAAGACCTCCATCAAAGTCGAATTGTATGCATTTCCCAAAAGCGATGCACTGGACCTTGAGAGCCTAGAGTAAGATTTGTATCCTCGATTATACCGCTGTAAACCACTTTCCTAGAATCAAATGGGGCACGTTTTGGAAAACATAAAGAAACTGTGGCAGGATCATCCTTTTATAATGCGCTACCCTCCCTAGGATACTGAGGGGTAGTCATCCCATTTGTCAAGGTCTTTCTGCATCCTGATGACCAGGGGACCAAGATAATTCCGGGAGTAGGGCAATATTTATTGCCAGGTATTGGAAGCTCAGTCAGCAGATTGGAATGCAGGCCCCCCATTGCAACTCTCTCACATTACCAGACGGGGAGACGAGGGGACAATAGGGACTTGTCCCAGTTAACCTGCAGGCCCAACCCTTGCCCATATACAGCCAGGATCTCCAATAGCTGTGGCCCATGGTTTCCGTGTGGGAGACAAACTAGAGGACATTGTTGCAGGGCAATGCCGTCTTCCAAGTCAGCTCCTCACTGGAATCCCCACACCGGTGCATCCCATCTAACTCAGTACACTAGGGGTTCCATCACCAGGACAAAGAGCAAGGGAGATAATGTACTCCGTTGTATGGGGAAGGGGTCTGCCAGGACTCTGTTGACCCATACCTGTGCCCTAGGAGAGGCAGCTAATGCTTTCACTTAAAAAATGAACTGGGCCTGAAACCCATAAGTTTAAACATGTCCCAGAGGAAGACCCAGTTTAGGGAGTCAAAGGCCTTCTTGAAGACGATAAGGAGGAAGAGGTATTGGTATGCTACCGCTGAGTGTACTCTGCAGATGCTGGAGATGAAAGAGGGCCATGATTGGAGAGCAACCACAAGGTGTTCCAGAACAAGATTTTTTTCCCAAAAGGAGCACCTCCATTTTCTCAGAATTCAGATAAGGCAGTTTTCCTGCATCCAAATTGCAATATGTGCCAAACAGTTTTTAAACGTATTGGCAACCTAGTTGACGTCAGATGAAATTTACATAATTACTTGTTTGTCGTCAGCATACGAGACCGCAGAGAAATCATGGGACTGTATACGTTTCGCCAGGGGGGTGACATAGATGTTGAAAAGTGTGGGGCTTAAGGATGATCCCTGAGGCACCCCACAGGGAAGAGAAAACATATTAGAAGTAAAATCCCCAAAGGCAGCCATCTGTTCTCTGTTGGATAGCAAAAACGAAGGATGGTGAGAGCTGCACCTCTGATCCTGATTCTCTCTAGCCGATTGATAAGCAAAGAATGATTCCATGGTCTACGATGATTCTAGTTTACCATGGATATGTGTTTGTGTAAGAGAATGGCTACCACAAGGGAACCCCTCAAATATCCTGCATCTTACTCTCTTTCGTAACCATATTGGGCCAGGAGTGGGAATTTAGTGCCCAACAAGTAGGTCTTATGATGAAGGAGGACGCTAGGTGCATGATGCCTATCAAAGCCCAGGACCGCCCTTCTCTTAATGCGATAATTCAGGCCATTAATGTTCCATGTCATGACCTTGACGGAGCACATGGAGTGGGCGGGTCCCGGCAGTGATATGATGGGGCTTCTGCCAGGGTGGAACCCCAGTACTCCCCTAGGACTACAGTCGGGCATGTGGGCCCTGAGGCCTGATTAGGGCAATGGGTTTGCATACCAGGCTAGCTCCTGATTACATCGCTGGTTAAAACACAGCTAATAGTGCTGAACCCCCCTCCAAGCATACCCCCCAATAACCCTACACTTCCATTCCAGAAGCATCTTTTGACCCAACAATCAACAAAAAAGCTTAAATGTATGTAAATGAGGATATATTGTAGTAGAAGCACCCCCAGGTAGGCAAAATACACGTAGGAGGTTTCATGTGGCAGTCAAGGCAAGTCAAATACTACCCTTTTTTGAGTAAGATGGGTCTATGAAAAACTTTTTGCGGTGTTGTTGTGGTCTGTCACAGGGATCCCACTAGATCTTCAGATGAGTCATCCGGCCCTCAGTCCTGCAGATTGGCCACTGTGCCAGAGGACTCCCAGACACAGTGCCGAGGCCTAGGCTTGCACGCTCCGTGTCCGAGGGTCAGGAATCAGATAGGGCCCCTAGGCACCTCCACCTGAGGTCCTCAGTCGCAGTCTCTTGTTTGGGTTTCAGCTCAATCTCAATCTGCCTTGTTCATATCATTCCAGGTGGGGTGAAATATGATGCAAAGTTTGCTGGTCTGTCGCCCACTCCCATGCCGCTTCTGGGGTATTGAAAAAGAGCAATCAAGAGTTATGAATTGCTCAATGTTTAGCAGGGTATAGAAGCATATGGTGCACATTTAGGCTCTCAGTTTGCGTTTCACCACTTCAAAGGATTTGCATTGTTGTTGTACTCTCCTCGTATTGTCTAGAAACATAAGATTGTTTGAAGACTGGATCCAGAGCTCTTCCTTTGATCTTGCCACCTTGATGATTGCATCTCTGTCTCTATAATTTAGCAATTCAGCGAACATCGGCTGGGGTGTGGTGCCTGGGGTAGGCCCGCAGTCAATGCTCTATGAGCTTTTTCAATTATAAAGCATGAGGGGAGCTACTCTCCCGGAGTCTAGACTCTCAGCCGGTGTTCTAGGAATGTCTCTGGGGCTGTCCCCTCCCTTACCTCTGGAAAGCGCAAGAACCACAGGTTGCTTTTGCACGTGCGATTATCGGCGTCTTCCATGCATTCTTCCAGAGTACGAAAGGTCGAGAATGGGTGAACCACGTCCACTTTGAGGGCAGTCACTGACTCTTCTAACTCGAATATGCATCACTATGATGCTGTAACTCTGTCCACCACATTACATAGGCTCTGCCGTAGGAGCACAATGTCTACTCCGATCTCACCAATTTTGGTTTCTGGAGATGTAAGGGAGGATTGGATAGCTTGTAAGATCACTGATCCTCCTGAGAGTTTGACCTTCTGCCTGGGTGGTTCCCAGTCATTGGAGTTCTCTGTGGCTGGGGACAGTGGTGCATTAAATCTGTTCATCTTCGTCTGGGCCTTTGCTGGGGTAGGTCTGTTGCACACCATGATGCCTCACTGCAAGGGCCCTTTATCCTCACCACATTTGCAGGGGTTAAAGCCCTCTACACAACAGCAGCTCCGGGTACTGGTGGGTCTATGTTGGCCTTAGTTTAATAGACAGTGGTATAGTTATAGGTTATGCGGTGCCTTAGGAACAATCGCACATATATCATTTCAGGATAGTATTGAGTTACGGTGCTGTAAGGTGAGGAGAACCACCAACCTCCCCCAAAGTTGTGGCCAAAGCCAACATAGAAATTCACACAATCCTCAGCATACGTCTGTAGAGTGATATTAAATATCAATGCAAGTATACACAAATTATAAACACAGTTTCAGAAATCTTCTCTTTCTTTTATTCTTTTCTTTCTGATCAGCCAACACGTGTTTCGGAGGAAAAATTGGGAAATCGTCCCGCGACTTTTTCAAGGCTTCAATGTCATTGGTAGCAACTTTCCATGTGGTGATAATTCCATCCCACACGCTTAAGACTGCAGGTGAGTCTAGTATCCTTGCTTCGAAGTGGGTAAATCCATAATTTTCAGTTAAAGCACCCTGCTACGTGCCGTAGTGCAGCCGCAACTAGATCAGTCAATCCGGTCCTCGAGAAGAAAAGTTGCTACCAATGACATTGAAGCCTTGAAAAAGTCGCTGGACGATTTCCCAGTTTGTGTGACGAAACACGCGTTGGCTGATCAGAAAGAAAAGAATAAAAGAAAGAGAAGATTTCTGAAACTGTGTTTAAAATTTGTGTATACTTGCATTGATATTTAATATCACTCTACAGATGTGTGCTGAGGATTGTGTGAATGTTGGCCTTAGCTCTTCCAGACCTAGCAATTTCAGCAGGGAAACAGTTGATGGCTGTGATCCACATGCTCCTTGCTCCACGAGTGGTCCGGGACAGCACGAGCAGTCACTCTCTGCTTGACACTCTGTCCGGAGCCCTCTATTTCTCATCCAAGTAGTAGAGAAGCAGGGGGAGAATGGTGGGGCCAGTCTTAGCCCTTTGTGGAAGGGGGGGGGGGATTTTTCAGACCTCTCAAGAAGCAATGTCAGTTTTGGTTTGCAAGGCAGGAGCCCTGATTGTTCAGCAGGAGCCTGATGGCAGGTGGTTACCCACAAAGTAATATCCTGCAGGGGAGGAGCAGTTCTAATGTGACTGTTTGCTGGGGCTCTGCACTCTTCCCCAATGTTCTGGGACAATCGCAGGTCATCTCACAGCTACGTCCTCATGCTCCATGTAAGGGCGATGTGTCCTGGAGACACTGACGGGACTGCTGTAAACAAAAAGAGCATTCTTCTGCTATGCACTTGGGCAACTGTTAGGCCGTGCATGGCCTAAGTCACTCCTTCTTCACCTTCCTGGTTGTATACTGGTTGGAGTCAGGCACTGGGGGAAGTGGCTGGATAGATGATTCCAGGTAAGGTGACCGCCCCATGCCCCTCAACTCCAGGGGGGCCACGCTTTATGCAGCAGCCACTCCTCCATGTTATGGATGTGCCAGCAACCAATGTCTGACCCGGGTGTAGGCAAGAGATCCGAGGCTGATGTGTGCCGCTGGAGGTGCACTCCCGTTCCGGCTCTTTGGGGACTCCCTATTTGGATGCAATGAGCTTGCCAGCAATAGGATGATGGTGGGAGAAATGTCCAAGGGATCTGGGAGCTCACAGGGACACATCTGCCTTCTTGGCCATCAAGGCCACGCCCCAAGTATATTGAATTTTTGACTACAATATGTTATTTGAATTTTAAGACATATATTAACTATAAAAATAATATCACATTAAAATGTACTTATAATATAAAAAACTATAAAAAGAAATTACCACATACAAATATAAAAAAATATAAATACACATGGAAATAATAAGGGAAATTAATAAACATAACATTAAAAAAAAAAACTTAAGCACAAATAATGAAAAAGTAATCATAAATTATTTATATTTACAACCACTAAATACTTTTTTAACTTGTAAAAAAATACAACATTAAAATAAAAGTATATAACTAAAATTAGAACTACAATAAATAATGTAAAATTATTTACATTAAACCAACTTTAAGAATGAAAACTAAAAATATATATTAAAAAACCTTAAAAAAATAGGTTTGGACATATTAAATGTACTTTCCCTCTCCAACCTCGTCAAGAGTAGGGACAGTGTTGTTCCTCGGGGGCCGCAGATTTACTATTCACACTCCAACAAAAGCAACACTAGGAAAATTATTGGACTTTGGAGGGGTTAGAATAACAATTCCCACTCAGACGAAAGCAACAATATGGGGAAAGAGGGTACCATGGACCCTCCAGTCCTCCTGCTGCAGGCATGCGCAGTCACTCAGTGTACCTACTGCTTGGGAATATCTGTCCCCCTTTGAAATGCAAGTGGGTGTTGCTGGCATGGAGAATGACGGAGTGGCCGCTTCAAACAGCCATTCTATCTTACACCAGTGAGCTGACCCCAGGGCAGGCATAAGTTAGCAGCTGCCCTGGGGGCACCGCATTGATTGTAATAAGGTGCACTGTCCCTGTTTTGGACCAGCGCACCAGGTGCTCCATAGTGCAACAGTGACGGTGCACCATTAGGGTCCTAGGTTTCTATCAGATAAGTCCACAAGTCCAATTTGTTTCATCCATTGGTTCCCTGTAGCAGAAATCACTGGGGTCCCCCATTACTATGTTGCAAATTATTCTGTAAGGAACACATAGCAAGATTTAACATTTGACCCCACCATGAGTGGCCAATGGTGCAACCGTCTTCTTGATTGAATAATACAAAATGTCATCATGACCCTGATTGAGAACATAAATAGATGCTTAGAGCAACTGTATCCCTGAATGACTACCATTCAGAACCACCAATGTTTCTTCCCCATCTCTCCCCTCCACAAAGTGAGAATGGACTGCAAGCAATATCCTGAACCCTGTCACCTTGTAGATCCTGAGAAAAAATTGCTGCCTTGCAAAACATTTAGAATGAAGCTGACAGTGGTATACACCTATAAATGTGCCACTTGTACAAAACATCTGTCTGTCCTACGTATTGTTAGCTCATGTTAATTGGTGTGGTGATTTGCTTAGACATTATGGATGCATACATTGTAATTGGTTACAGTGAACATGACCATCTTCAATAGTTAAGGCTTTAACTGGGTTACCCCACCATTCGCCCTAATTGCCATAAACCATGTAGCTGAATCAGATGTTTTGCTTTCTTCCAGGTATGCTCCCCCTCCCATTCCCTGAAACTAATATCTAGAAACTTAGATGCCCTCTTCAAAGTGTAGAAAAAACAAAAACACTTCTATCTTCCACAGTGGGACAAGTTGCCACCTCTTTCTACCCACCCAAATGAGTATGAGTGATATAGAATTTTTGCTGTCAAATGAGGTCATGTGGATCCACTCATCCTCATGAAGTCAGAAATAATACTGTTCAGGTCAACTCCATGGTGAGGCCTTTGTGTAGTTTTATTTCGCATTGCAATGGCGATAATGTGACGTTCATATGAGAAGGAATAGTGATGGGGATTAGTAGTTCAGTGCTGGTGATGGCAGTGTGGTGCTTGTAGGTCCTAGTTTCTGTGAGGGAAGTTGGGTTGTAGAGGGTAAACACTAAAGCCTGATTCACAAAGGTAAACTTACACTTTTGTGTAAGTTTACTATTGTTTGCTATTCACAAAGGGATTTATGAGTAGTATTTTTACGAGTGCAGAGTCTCAGCACATAAAAAGACCTATATTTTTATGTGCTGAGACTCCACACTCATAAAGATACTCCTTGTAAATCCCTTTGTGACTAGCAAACTATCGTAAACTTACACAAAAGTGTAAGTTTACCTTTGTGAATCAGCCCTAAGTTAATGTGACATGGCAATGCACTACTACCGTGTTTGAGCAGTGATGTGAGTGGTAGTATTGTTCTGGGTGGCGGCAGAACACTGCTGACATATGGAAGTCTGGCATGGGATTTTAGTTCAGTGTTTGGTAGTGGTAGTGGTAGTGGGGTACTGCTGGTGGTACTACAATTTAATGATGTGAAAAAAAAGACTGTAATGCAGTAATATTGGTGATAAGAGGAGATACTATGATAGTGTTGTGGTAGTACAGCTGTGGGTTGATAATGTTATGGGATATAATGTGGAGGTATAAAGAAACAGGGATAGTACTTGATGCTTGAGTTTAGAGGAGTCATTTTTAGGGATGTCAAGTGATTTTGAAAGGTGGGTTGCAGTGCTTAGAGACTGTAGTACAGTGGTGAAAGTGGTAGTGAAGTGTCATTGGATATAAATGAACTTGTAGTTGATCATAATGTTATGCTTCGGGGTCATATTGCAGGGATGGAGGACAGTAAAATGGTGGTGTGGTGGGGTAGTATAGGATGGCGTTTATGCAATTATTAATGGTGGAAGAGGAGTAATATGACATTTTACTGCAATGTTGAAGGGGCTAGTTTGATGATCTGAAATGGTAGTGCAGCTGTTTGTAAGACAGTGAGATAGTGGGGGGCTGTAGTGTAGTGCTGACAGTTGTAGCAGTAGAAAATTAGTGCCCTTTACCCAAGTTGCATAGCAATGCTCAGCCTGTGACGTGATACTTAAGGTTCTCTGAGGTGAAACTTAGGGGTAGTGGGTGAAAGTGGTGTGGTGAGCCATGGTGGCAAAATAGTGGATAGAAGTTGTATTGCAGGAAGTGGAATTATGATGATGCTATCATGGGGAGAGCGATGCTGGGAAGTGCTTTTGCATTTCTTGAGGTTGCTGTGTGCTTCCAGAAGAGTTTATGCACCTTTATGAGTGTTGAGGTGAAGTGATGGGAGTTGTATTGATGCAGGGTGATGGTAGTGGTAGTGAAGTAGTGGGGGATGCATATGAATTTCTTAAAGAGATGTAGAAGTGACTTGCTGGTAATGCAGGGTGTGGGTTGGCAGAGCAGTTGATAGTGGGATGGGGTGCTTGGTGTGTTACTGTAGAGGTGAGCTTCCAGTTTATTGCTGGGTAGAAATAGTGTGGTGCTGTGGTGGTACTCTAATGCTGTGATGCAATAGCATGATGGTATTGGTGGTACTACATTGGTAGCTGTGGGTAGCATTGTATTAGGAAGTAAAGATCTGATATTGATAGGCAAGTACTTTTTTCCATTGACTAGATTCAATGCAAAGAACGTATTCCAACCTTAAGTTACAATAACTGCTACACGTATTTTAATGCTTCAGTGCATTACTTGGCAAAGTGCACTGTTCCTGCTCAATATCTATGAAAAGCAGCACGGACGAATAGCAAACTATTTACTTAATTTCACTAATTTGAAGCAGCTTCCACTTAGCAGAATTTTTGCTAATAGGTTTTTAAAGAGTTCTGATGATACATTGTTAATCATTGATATAGCAAGTTGTCAGGAATTGGCCTTTCGAGCTATGCCCCACAATCCTGTCCACAGAGCTAAATAGAATGTCCTTATAGATATCCTTAGTTAATCTTTGGTAATGCGGCTTGAGCAGTAAGCCAAAACTCTTTGGAAAAGTACAGTCAAAAGATATAAAAAGACTCACATGTTGAAGCCAACCTTAGATAACAAAAGAAAGATTTAATAAAATAAGAGAAAAGGTGTTTAAAACAGAATAACTTTCCTAGCAACAACAGAGAATAAAAGGGATGGTTGGAATGCTTAAAATAATCCCAGCCGCTGTTAATTATTCTACGCTGACAGACAAATAGAGATGCATCAATCCTGGTGTAAGGGTTTGAGACAGCAGTTTGAGGTGTATTGGAAATGACCCATTTTTGCATGATGTACCCACCAGCTTTTTGCCTTTACTGTTTTTGCTGGCCGTAGTACTCTGTGCACTTTACCCCTGCTAACTAGTGATAAAGTGTGTGTGTGCCTCCTTTCAACATGATGAAATTAACATACCCCTAATTGATATTTTTTAACTTAGCTATCCGCCCCTTGTGTATGGTATAAAAGTTGTACCCAGGACCTGTAAGTTAAATATTACCTGTGGTTGCAGGACCCATTGTACCACTCACTACAGAGACAGTGCAAACATAATCATCATTGTAGCTTGGCTGTGCAGTTTTAAACTGCAAATTTGACTGTCACCTCTAAGTAGGCCTTGCTGCCCATAAGGCAGGGTGCACAGTATTTAAAAGTAGGACATGTAAAAAAGAATGTTAAACATGTCCTTACAGTGAAAACGCCACAAAAGCTAATTTGCACTGTAGCAGGGTTCACTGTTCCATAGGTAAGCGATTGGCTACAATAATGTTACCCCCCGCTATGAAGCAGCTACAAATCTCGTTGTTGGGCTTTTTGAAATATTTATTACACACCCCATTCACTGGTGAAGTCAGATTTGTAATAAATAGTTTGGAAAAGGTACATTTTCCCTGCCTAAAAATGCTCTGGAGGTCAATTTGCATAAGTGTTACATATTCCCCAGAAGCTGAATAGCCCCTTTGATGAGTTGTGACCCGCTTCTCTGTTTTGCCGCATATTGCCTACCTGCTGCCATTCCTGCCCAGGGGGGCTGCTGACACCTGCCTCCACTTGATACGAACAGTCCAGGGGGACCGCAACTTCCAGCCTGCTGTGCGTGGCGCACAACCAACCGCGTCACTGTAGAAGCGCCAGGAGGCGCTTCAAAAGCGGCCGCAGGCTCCCGCTTCGCGGGACGCGCGCGGGCGTGCCCGGGCCGCGCCCGTCAGCAGCCGGAAGAGGCCGGGCTGGGCCAGGTTATTTTCATCTGGTGCACTGGACATTTACGGACCTTTACCGGGACTATCGGGCACCGAGACCGTGAACTCGGAACTAGGAACTGAGGTACGAGACCACCACATTATATTGCTGTGCTGTGCAAATATATCTTGTTAGAGGAAAATGGCGCAAAAGTAACAGCAAAAGGAAATCACTAACAGGCCAAGGAGTGGTGGGGACATTGGATGCCTTTCTTTTAAGGGCAGAGTCAGCCCTTATCCATGAAATCGCTCTTACCTAGCGTAGACTGTCATTAGAACCACAATCCCTTGTAAGACAGTCTACAATGCTTGACCCCGCAGACCACTCTAATTCTGGCTCCAGTTCTCCCCCGATTAATGCATTGTCCAAGCAGGCCCCTGTACCGGATGACGCCCCACAGATACTCGACACAGCCACTAGACCAAAAGTACTTACAAGAGGCCAAAAAAACAAAACCATCCAGGGGGGGTAGTCCCTTGCGCCAGTCCAAAAAAAGAAAAGGGCAGAGCTCTAACAAGCAACTATATCCTATATCAAAAAGAGGGCGCCGAGACATAACGAGGGAGGTCGAGGAGGAAGGGAACTGTCTAGCGACTGACACCGTTACTACTGCTAAAGAGTCTTCCCCATTATCTCTACCTCCCCTGCAGACTGATGACAACAGGGAGTTTTGGACAAAAATGAGTGAGGTTATATCAAGCTTATTGAACCCCCTGATGCAAAAGCTATCCAGGTTGGAAGCGAGCATAGAAAAATTAGAAAAGCTCGCAAGCATTGTACACACAAATCAGGAGGGTCAGCAGAGCCAGCATTGCCACATGAGCACCCAGCCTGCTCAGCAACATCAGGCTACTACGTGTCATTGTAGCGCAAAGGTCGCCCAGCTCAATGGGCCCAGTAGCTGTCCAAACGATCTGCCCACCATTGCTGACTCTGGCCTAGTGTTAGCACCCCTCACTGCCCCATTGGATTCCTACTCCAACAACTGCAATGGGGTAGCAAAGGGGAGGCCAAATGATACGGTACATACCCAAACTACCATCCAAGAACGGCTGTTGAATATTCAAAAAGCCCCACCCCCAAATAGGCTTAATAATGCACGTAGGGTGGAAATGCAGTCACAAAGCAGCCAAGGACAATATAATAAGCCAGCAAGAGTAACGACAGGTGTTAACACATTACATTTACCCTCAGAAGCAACACCATACACCATAGTGCTGGCTAATGTCCCTACATTGCCATATGGAGGCATGGAACACTGGACCAATCTAAAAAATAAATCACTACACAAGATAAGTGTAAGGACAGGTCTTTCAAATCCCCTTTTTACGGAGTTTAAAATGGTGAGGTGGGTCAGTTGGATAGGGAGATCAAAAAAATCTCTAGAAGGCGACTGCGTAGTGCTATCATTTGGGTCACCAGATCTGGTCCAAGCAATACTAGAAAGGGCGGGTAACTGGTTCATAGAGAAAACCGGGATTAGTATCCTACCTCTTGGTTACTTTTACAAACCACTCAGCTCTATACCGTTTTCACAAGGGGAGATCCCAGGGGGGCGGAGACACCATAGATATGCCATCCCTGTGAATAATCACTATGACGTTTTCAACCCCCTAGATGATAATGACTGACTGTCCTCATTGGATGGAGGACTAGCTGTGGACATAGGCACCATAAGGGACAACATGACAGCAATAACATTAAATGATTGCCTGGAAGTTCAGGAGACCCGTGATCCCAAGTCCTCTTATAGGTTAATTGCAAAGGAACCCCCTGAGAAATGTATCATTGGCCGCCTTTACATAGGGCAAAGGCATAATTGTAACATTGATTCCAATGTATTTATCACTGACCACTCGAACATTGATAATGAACCAATCCTTGGGTCCCAGGGTAGTAAATATATTGTAGAATCAGTTACAAGTAATTTGCACTCAACTACAAATACCGATGCATTAACTAATAATAACATTAGTACAACTAAGATTACGCCCTCGATGCAACATCAATTAATATCACGCCCGATTGATCAAATCAGTGATAACGATTTCCCAAATAGTATAGATACCCATGGGTGTGTGCCCATAACTAAAAATGAGGTAAATAACAGTCTAACAATAATATCCTGGAACTTGGCGGGTATTCATTCTAAACTCCAAGATCCTGATTGGTTTTCCTACATAGGGAAAAATGATATCTGCGTCTTCCAAGAGACCTGGGCCGTAGATAGGGTATATATAAACGGTTATACCACTTATAGTGTGGAAGCTAACCCGCCTAAAACAACGGGTAGGGCCAGTGGTGGGCAGCTAATTCTCGTAAAAAACTCCTTAGCCTGCAAGTATAAGCATATACCAATTAATTCTCAAGATGTTATGGGGATTCAGCTTGTCTTTCCGGCCGGCTTAATCTTGACCTTGTTTAATGTTTATGCTAGGTCAGAATCATATAGCAGCGAATCTCCTGTACTCGCACTGCTAGATGATTTGGTTGGAGTACATCAATGTAACTCTAAAGTTATAGTTGCGGGGATTTTAACGCTGCATTTGAACCGTCTATCCTACTGAGCGCTCTGCTCGAGGAAGAGGATGAGCTATGGGGATCCCTAACCTGGTTGTTGGCGAACAAGGCCAACGCCTATCAAATGTCTCCTTGCAGATTGCTTCTCTAATCACAGGTAGGAGTCTAAGGGCCTGTAATGGGAGAACTACATCTGATTTAGGGAGGAAGGGTACATTTAAAAGGGGTGCCTACACTAGTATTATCGATTATATATTTGTCGACGTAAGAGTGTGGTCACTGGTCGAAGATATGAGTATTGACCAAAGGGAGGACAGCAATCATAATTCTTTATTATTAAAAATGAGGGTATGGATCTGGATAGGAATTTCTCAAATCACATTTCTAAAAACGTGGAGCCGCACGTAACTAATAATCGTAGAAGAGTTACCTGGCCTAAAGTCCAAGCTGACCAGGACTTATATACTAGAATATACAAGCTTTTTGTTTTGTTTTTAACTAACCTGTGTAGCAGTGTGGGAAGTACACAACCCCCAGAATTAACATATATTGCATCGGTGCACCACGAATTTTTTGAAGCTTTACAAACTGTCTTTACTAAAAATAGTTCTGGCAGAAGGCCTCCCAGCATTGGGGAAAATAAGTGGTTCAATAATGAATGCAAGAGAGCCAAGAAGGCTCTGCAATTAGCAGTTAGAGAGCGCTCTAGAACCAAAGTAATTTTGGCTCGTAACAGTTATAAAGTAGCGTTAAGTAAAGCAAAGCGAGACGCTGCCGACAAAAATTGGCAAGATCTAGTCCTAGCTGCTCAAAGTAGGGATAGTCGCCTTTTTTGGCATATTGTTTCAAAGGGGAGCATGGAGAATGTTTCCACTCTTAGCTATCATATCCAGCCGGAGACTTGGGTGGACCATTTTTCAAACTATATTCCAGAATAGAGGACAAGGGCAGTTCAAACACCTACAGGGCCGAACACAACCCAGTTACTATTGCTCCTGTGGCGAATATAAACAACACAGCATTGGCTTTCAGCCTAGAAGACACTCTGTCAGCGATCAGTAGATTAAAGGCAGGTAAAGCTCCTGGCCTTGATTTGATTCCGGGCGATTTGTACAAATCAGAACCAATGATATGGGCCCCGTACATAAATCTTTTGTCTAATTGCATAGTGGCTGGTGGGGACATCCCAGAAACCTGGAGGGAGCCGAGATAATTACCATCTACAAAAAGGGCGATGCTGCTATCCCCTCCAATTATAGACCCATCAGCCTGATAGACAATTTACAAAAGATTTTTTCTAGGCAAGTTTTAGATAAACTACAGTGCTGGATGGATGACCACATGATATTGTCAACATACCAGGCAGGTTTTCGTTCCAAAATAAGCACGTGTGATCAAGCTTTCAGATTCACTTTATTAACTTGGAAGTATGTGCTACTCAGGAAACAGAAGCTTTATGTAGCATTTGTGGTTCTGCGAGCTGCGTTCGATCTGGTACCGCGTGACTTGTTATGGAAGATTATGCTCGACCTAGGTGTCCCTGCGGATCTGGTAACAGTGATAGCCCGACTCCATATGGATAATTATGCCCAGGTCAGATGGGGGGAAAACGGCGAGCTAACAGAGAAGATACCGATACAGCGAGGGGTGCGACAGGGGTGCGTTCTCGCCCCCACGCTGTTTTCCCTATTTATTAATGATGTGGCAAGTCGTTTAATGGGTTGTAGGAATGATGCACCCTCCCTGAACGGCGAGAAAGTCCCTATCCTGCTCTTTGCAGATGACTCCCTATTAATATCTAAAACACCTATGGGTATGCAAATACTATTAGATAGATATTTAGAATTTTGCAGTGATAGGAGATTGGAACTCAACACCTCCAAGACAAAATACATGGTGTTTCGGTAAGTACGGGGTGGTCTACGGGAGATCAAGATTACACACGAACCCCTTGAACGGGTAAAAACTTTGATTACCTAGGCATAGGTTTGAATGAGTCACTCAATTGGGAATACCAGCTAAACAAGAGTTACCTAACCCTATGCCAAAGATCCAAATCTATACTAAGATTTCACAAACAATCTTACACCCAACCCCTATCCCCAGCAGTGGAAATCTATCTTGCAAAAGCCCAAAGTGGAGCCCTGTATGGAGCTGAGATTTGGGGCTACATCACTGTTAATAAGTTAACGACTTGTGAAAACATCTTTGTTAGGTCCCTCATTTCGGTACCTATTACAACTCCTCTAATTCCCCTTTTTTGCGATCTTGGGTTGAAGAGAATTGGTGATTTGGCTGCCCTGAAACCCTTAACCTATTGGTTGCGTCTATGGATAACCCCCCAACTTACTGATTATCGAAACTCTCTACGGGAGGTCATGATGATTAATGGTGCAAAAAACCTACCATGGTTTAAACACATCGCAGATTGGTGCAAGTCAATGAATATGAAGGATCTGTGGGAATATCCGGATAGGGCTACAAGAGATGATCTATTGAGATTAAAAGTCAGATACTGGAAGGTGGTGGGTGATCTCTATACTAACAATTTGACTAGTGGACAGTTGTCATCCAAATTTTTAGTTATAAAATCATGTTCACAATTTGAACCCTTTCTGGACCAAATCTCGCCCCCCCTTGCAAAAAGCTTATATGTCAGATTCAGATACTGCAATTTGCTCCTAAAATTTCCAAGAAAGGAGGCGGTTGGCTTAGTACTAGATTTATGTCCTGCCTGTACTATTGTCAAAGAAACCGAAGAACATGTTTTGTTTTTCTGCCCTAGATATCAACAGATACGCAGGAGGTGGATAAGACCAATTTGCCTCAACTTAGGAGCTAGGCAGTATCAGGATGCGTATAGAATTCTAAAAGCGGATGTATCTGAGCCGATAGTTTTTTCTGTTAGCCGTTTTTATTTGCCTTCTGGATAATCCGACAGAAGCTTTTATCATGGATTGCACCGTAATATTAACTGTCTCATGTTAAATATGCTCTTTATGTATTGTGTACTTTAGGAATGCTCCCCCCTTATTTCTTTTGGGTCTTGCAAGCAGTATGGCCCATAGCAGGAAGCATGCCTTACAGTTGTTTCTTAATTTATTCTGACGTATGCTTGGCTGGCCATTTCTATAGCCCTCTTTTTAATAGCCATTTGAAATGTACTTGTTTTTATATATATTTTTTTTACTGTAAATAGACAATGTTTTTATCTTTGTACACTTTGATGGTTTTGCACAAATAACCGAATAAAGTTATTTGATGATGATGATGATGATGATGATGAGTTGTGAACAATCTTCCAGAACTGAGACAAAGGCCTCGGCTGTGGTGTGGATGTGTTCTGTTCCTCTGGCAGGATGACCATTCTGGGATGCACCCATGAACTTGATTAACTATCCTGTCAGAGGCAAATGTTAGCTGACACCTAGGAAGAGCGCTTCTTTGTTCCCCCAGTCAGGCAGGCACTAATCCTAGTGGTAGAGGAGCTGCCCCTGGAACTGGTTTAGAGTAACCACAGAAGAGGGGTTGTTTGTTTCCCTGGTCACACCTCTTGGGGGCACACATGCTCTGCACAAGGGGAGAGGGGTTCACCATTTTGGATTTAGGCAGAAGGGGACAATATGGGATTGTTTGTAATATGACACACAGAATGTGCTGCAACTGTGGGTAGGGTTGCCCCTGGGAACTTTTACACTATTGTTTAGAGAGTGCCAGGCTGGTGCCAGGCACAAATGTGGCACCCACAGTACCCTCTTCAGAACACTTTCTGAACCTGTGGAAGAACAGAAAAGGACTGGTCCTGTTCTTCCTCTTGTACCTATGTCAAAGAAGTGGACCCCAAAGGTCATAAGGCTGACCTCCTGTTCAAGCTGCAGTGCTACCGCAAGCTACAAGAAGCCTTTTCTGTAATTGCCCAGCTGACCAGTTCCAACTGGACTTGCTGTGGCTCCTGCTGCTGGTCTCTGCTTGAGTAGTTCTTGACCCTTAAGTGTTTACCTAAAGTCCTGGACCCTTGGCTGGTGTCAAAGTGTAACCCTCCTTTCATCTCCTGAAACCAGGTACTTTGAAACTGTTTAGCTCCAAGAAACTCCAGGGGACCGGGACCAACTTGCCAAATCAATCTTATGAAGGTGCTCTACAGCTGGGAAAAATATTCTGCTTACTTCTTCTTGGAATGTTTCTCTAGCAGCAAATCCAATTCAACAAGAACTTACATATTCAGCCTCATGGAGCCCTATTTGGCTATAACCTGCAGCCTTACCCTGCCGGCAGAATCCAAGCTCCCAAAAAGTGACTAGGTCTGAAGGTAGAAATCTTCCCTGGACGAAGGTGTCAAAGCTATCCATTTGGCAAACGACCTTCTCTGGAAGCGAAATTCAAATTTCTCCCGCTCTGAGCTTTCCAGCCAAAGGTCCATCTCGTAACTTGCACCTAGGTTCTAGTCATGGCAAAGTGATAGCAATTGATGCTTTTTTGGTGCAATTTTGAACCACAAACTTTAAAAAGTCCTAACTCTGATTTCCCTTTTTGGATGTTTTTTTTTTTTTTAAAGACAAATTTTATTGTGTCAAATATCACATAATGTGCAGTGCTCCTTAAACCAGGAAACATCTGCCACATCAAACAATGCAGATCAATGTCTCTGACAATATGTTGATACATTATTATCTATGAAATCATAAAACACAACATAACATAAGCACCCTGAACCCCCCCCTCATTGCACTGACCCACTGCTACAGTTCGGCTGTCTCCACTACACCCGTTCCCGCAAATCCGTCCCTCTGCCACCCATCCATCCCCCTACCCCATCGGCCCACAGATCAAGGCAGACACAGATGCGTCGATTGGGAGCACTGGGTCTAACTCCAGGCCTTGGTAATCCGCCCATCGTTTCCAAATTTTGGGGTGTTTTTGCGGGCAGCCCCTGGCCTTAAATATCGGAATCTCTAGCCCCATGCTAAAATCTAACCCGTTCTTCCATGCCGAGAGAGATGGGGGGGCTGTCGCCTTCCATAGCCTTGCTATATCCCTTTTGGCCAAGGTCAGACCCAGTAGTAGTAAATGCCTCTTATACATGTTGCCAGCTACACCCTCCATAATTTGCAGAATTGTCAATCTTGGTGAGGAGGGGAGATCCCACCCCAACACCTCCGACAAACAGGCCAATACCCCTCCCCAAAATTTAGCGCAGCACAGTGCCAAATAGTATGAATTAAGGACCCCTCTTTTTGTCCACAACGCAGGCACACTCTGGAGGCCACCAGACCCGCCCTCCAGAGCCGAAGCCTAGTGTAATAGACCCAGTGAAGGTACTTAAATTGAATGAGGCGCAATCTAATCGATATCGCTGCTCCTCTAGAGGAAGCCAGTGCATCAGCCCAGTCATCCCCATCTAGGTCGCCCACATCCCCAACCCATGCGTCCCTCAGTTTATCCAGTGTAGTGGAGCTATGTGTCACCAGGGATTGATAAATCTTTGAAATTTTATGACCTTGCAGGTCTCCCATAAAAATCTTAGCCTCAATCGGACTGAACTCCGGGAGGGCCACCAGCCCAGAGATACTCGGGTAAATAGCATGCCGAAATTGGAGGTATTTGTGGAACTGAGTCTTTGGCATATGGTATTCTCGCTGGAGGTCTTGAAAGGACTTGAGGACCGAGCCTCTCATTACATCCCCTAACGTGGAGATTCCTATGTTATCCCATCCTTGAAATCCAGCCAGCGCCCCAGCTGCGGTAAACGGCCATTATGCCACAGCGGGGTCTCCCTAGTTACCCTATTCCACCACCCCATCTTGCAGAGGGACTGTTTCCACACTCGAAACACCACCTGAGCGGCCAATGGTAAAGAATTGCGTAACGACGCAGAGTACAGAATGGTATGCAGAGAGGACTCCCCCATACACCTCCGTTCCACTGCATAGGCGGGATCTTCATGGTTTCCATACCACCATTCATTGAGCACCAGGAGATGTGAGGCTACGTAGTACGAGTGAATATCTGATGTGGCCAACCCCCGCAATATGTTGACTGAAAGCAAGTCCGCAGCGCCACCCTGGAGGCTCCCCCTGCCCACAAGAATTGTCCCAGCGCCGCGTTTACCTGGCAAAACCACGAAGGAGACACCGGTACGGATGGTTCTGCAATTGATATAGCAGGCACGGCAGCGACACCATTTTGAAAATTGCTGATCTGCCGTAGATAGAAAGGGGCATATGCGACCAGGTTTTCATGTCCTCTCTCGCCCGTGTCCAAATTGGAACTATGTTCCTGTCCCACGCTACTTTCGGCAGTTCTGAGAGGAAAACTCCCAGGTATTTCACCCCCTCTGTCGACACCCGTACCGCCGTAGCCCAGGACCCCAAGTCAGCCCCTTCCCCCAGCACCCACAGCGTAGATTTACTCGGGTTCTTATAGAGTCCCGATGATTCACCGAAAATTTGCATGATGCGGAGGAGCCTTGGACCCGTCCTATTCACGTCTGCTAAGAAGAAAAGGACATCGTCCGCATATAAGGCAATGCGGTCCGAAAGCCCATGGTCCCACTCAAACCCAGCCACCTGCGCGTCAATTCGTACCCATGCCGCCAGCGGCTCCATTGCTAGCGCGAATAGATATGGCGAAAGAGGACATCCCTGTCGAGTGCCTCTGCCTATGGAAAATGTAGAGGACACCGATCCCGCCACCCGCACCGACGCTGTGATATCCGTGTACAACTATTTCAAGTAGGCTAGGAATCGCGGGCCTATATTAAGACGATCAAGGAGCGTGAATAAGTATACCCAGCTGAGGGAATCAAACGCCCTATCCATGTCCGCCAGCAAAAGGGCAGCCGGCACTCCTCTTCCCTGCATAGCTGCCATGGCATTGTGCGCCTGCCGAATGTTGTGGCACGTGACCCGCTGTGGCATGAACCCTGCCTGATCTGGGTGAATCAACGTAGTTATGTGGGGTTGAAGGCGATTGGCCAAGAGTTTGGCCAGTATCTTTGCCTCTACGTTTAGAAGTGAGATAGGGCAATATGAGGCGTTTTGGTCCGGAGGCCGACCCGGTTTATTGAAAACAACCACTTCCGCATGCCTCCAATCCCGCGGCAGATATCCCCGATCCCTCGCCTCCTCGAGAACCCGGTGATAATGCACCCCCATCCGGGAGAAGTATTTCTTGAAGAATTTGCATGGGAACCCATTCGGACCAGGTGCCTTTACCGAGTTCAATTCCCCTAACGCAGAGCAAATCTCCTCCTCAGTAAGCGGAAGTTCCAGATTCGCTCGCGCATCATCAGAAAGGGGGCGGGGCGGTAAGTCATCCAGGAAGCGATGGACCGCATCTTCCTGCAGGAACTCCTAGGAGCATAGAGCTCTGCAAAATACTGTGCAAAACTCTCCGCTATAAGGGAGGGGTCACTCAAGACCCGTCCGTCCGGACCTGGTATGCTTGGAAGAACCTGGGGCTGGAGGATCCCCTGACACAATCTATGCAGCAATTTACTAGACTTGTCGCCCCATTGGTAAATTCTGCTACGGGACGCCAGCCACGCAAAACGGGCCTCTTCCATCAAGATATCTGCATGAGTTTGTCGCGCCAGCACCAACTGTCGGCGCACTAAATTTCCACCATCCCCCCTACTATGCTGCTCTAGTTCCACCAAGTGGGCCTCCACCCACAGCAAAGCCTCCCTCCTAGTGCGACGGGCTGCCGCACAGAAGGAGATGTCTACCCCCCGCATGGTGGGCTTCATGGCCTCCCACAACGTTGCGGCCTCATCTACTGTCCCCACATTTGTATCTAGGTATTGTGCAATTGCCTGCCCCATGTGCTCCTGATATTTCTCGTCTTGAAGATGCCATGAGGAGAGATGCCAACGAAAGGGCGATTTCTCAGGACCCAGCTGCACCGTGAGGACCACCGGGGAGTGATCGGATAAGCCCCTTGGGAGTATCTCTGCAGTCCTCACCCTCCCAACAGCTCTTGAGGGCACAAAGAAATAGTCAAGACGGGAGGGATGTTTGTTGTTTTGGCGTCATTTTATTTATTAGAGTGTATTTATTAAAATTTGCCCTATTTCTTATTAATTGGTTTTGGATTTTTCTAATGTTCTGCTTTGACTTTATTATTGTTTTGGTGCTGCATGTAAACTTTACACATTGCCTCTAAATTAAGCCTTTCTGATCTGTACCATAGTTACCAGGGGGTTGAGCTCAGGTTAATTTAGTGACAACTAATACCCCAATTTCTTACAAGTGGTAAGTGTCTGGCTGTCTAGGGGCATCGTACCTAGTTTGAATGTTTGGGTCAGAGAGTTGACTTTATTGCCTGCACAGCATTAATCTCTGGACCAGTGGCCCAACATGTGGAACGAATCTATATTTATAAAATTCTTACAGGTCTTCCAGTTATGCTACAAAGCAACTGATCACTTGGTAAGCCATTGTTTACTCTCTCCAGCTCATAAAGGAAACGAATCTAGAAGCCCTGTTGGAAAGCAGGAATAGAGGATAATCAATTTCAAAACACCCCCATCACTGCTGACAGAGGGCACCTCAAACAGTTTTACTGAAACTCTCTTGACATTTTAAACGGAGGAAACATTGTGTGTACTTTCACCCTGCAATAACTGATTGAGTACTAATGAGCCCTCCTTGTCTATGGTTTTGTTACAATGGTTAATTGGCAACTACAGGGTCTCTCAAAATGTGGCAAGCCAGTACTTTCTTTATGTAGATACAATGAAATGTATGAGAATCATCAATTTAAATGGCACAAATATGCTTGATGTAGAACATGGGACAATCTGTGGGGAAACACAAAACAACGACTATTCTCCTCATGATAAAAGCATACATATACTATCCCGTCTAAACAAATTCATTTAAGAACTGGTTATGATTCAAACTTTAGACTCAATGAACATCAGGAGGATAATGAAAGGAGCATACCACGATGCATAAAAACACACAACACAGACAGAAGGGTTTAAACTGGAAATTTGTTTAACAGATTCCAGGAAAGTGTAGTAAGTTCTCTTAGATAGCAATGATATTCAGCTGTACAGAACATGTTTGGGAAAAGATGTCCCGTCCTTTTGGAAATGCAAATTGTGCAATTTCATGTCATTGCATTTTGGGAATAACAATCAGAAGTCACACAAATCTTGTAGCAATATCTGAATTCCTGTAAGTGACCATGTTACAAAGCTTATTATGGGCACAGACTTACCTGGATGTTGGGAAAATAAGCCAGCTTTTGTTGGAGATGGTATTAACAAGTCATTGGTGCAAAAACACTGACTGAAAATCTGCAGACAGGCTGTGGCATAGGCCCGTCTAACAGTGGAAGGTTGCACAGGCATGAGAGGTTTGTTCATTGCAGACCTTCAATTCTACCATTTCTTGAGTTAATCTGTTATTTTTCATGAATATAGTTTTGTGCAAAACATATATTGTCAACCTTTCCACAGTAGTTAGCCAAAGGCATATTGAGGATCTGAGGGCTGGGTTTGTGTAGCTTGCTCCTCTCTTTTTCTTTTGTAGCCTCAAGCTGCTCATTGAAACCACAAGTTCCTTAGTCATTTCAGTATTCTACTCAACAATAGGGTATGGCTCAAAGTTCTTGGAGAAAATTCAAATATTATTTTTGTGACCTTGCAGGGATTAGCACCAAACATGCTGTATACGAACTTCATCAATGTGCCAACAAGCCATAATATGAGCTCAAACCAAGAGGGTCATTACGATGGCGGACGGAAAAAAATCCAACTGCAATGGTAGCGGAAAATTACCGTCCGCAGGTACCGCGGAAACACCGCCGACCCTATTATGATCAACCGCCAAAATATTCCAACCACGGCGGTAGGAGGCATCGAAAAACCGCCCCTAGACAGCGGAGAATGTGAAAATCCAACCGCGACGCTCGGTATCATAGCGGAAACACCTAAAACCGCCGCCAGGCACGCGGAGTGACCGCCAATGATATTATGATATCCCCGATGTCACAGCGGTACGTTCCACTGTTTCCGTCCGCCACGGTCGTTAACAGCAATGAATGTGAGATACGGCAGAAGGCCTGCAGCATAGCCATCACTGCGGATGCTCCACCAACAAAATGGCGGCCAAGGAAAAAAACACACAATAAGGCCACCAAATGCACACAGGCAAATAGCCCTGCCCCTAAAATAACCTGAAACATCCCAATGACACACCCCCATGGCAAATTCAAATATACAAATCACAGGACAACCCACACAGCACACCTGACAGCATTATACCATCTTGACACACCCACATAGCTGAGCATAAAACCAGCCCCTTCCCTGACCACAATCCTTTGCACTACTCCAGCCCTGAAGGAACCAAACCCTGCAGCACATTGGATAGGCAAAACACCACACATCTCACCAGCACAACAACACACACACACACCACCTACACCACCCACACCACCCTCACAACTGCACCCCAAAACATCTGCACAGCACACACCATGGCACCACAGAAAATGCCAAAATTCACAGACACTAAGCTGACAGTAATGGTAGATGAGATAATTAGAGTAGAACCACAACTCTTCGGTAGCATGGTCCAACAGACACAATTAGCCACAAGGACAAACATGTGGATAAGGATAGTGGACAAGGTCAATGCAGTAGGGAATGTGCCCCGCAACAAGCATGAAATCATGAGGCGGTGGCATGACCTGAAGAGTGTTGTCAAGAAGAAGAGGGCCAAGAACCGTCAGCTGGCTGATGCGACTGGTGGAGGCCCTCCCATTCCACCAAAACCATTCTCTGCGTGGGAGGAGAAGGTGCTTGCCATCCTGCATCCAGAGAGTCTGGAAGGAATACCCGGGGGAGTGGAGGCTGGTAAGTACCAACTAATGGATACCATGAAACTGCCATGTACTGTCTTACACAACTACAAAGGTACATCCCTGAGGCACAAGTACACTCATCTGCACCCCAAAAACAAACACAGGTCACACTGATGTAACATCCACCCCACCTGAAACATCACAAAGGTAAAATATCAACTGTATTGTATGTGTCCAGGCAAGCAGCACTACAACTCCCACCAGGCACACCCTGCCCCATCCCTCAGCAGGATGGAGCACCCCCTCCCACCCAGAAGCATGATTCAGCTATTGTGTTCTTCACCCTCACCTAACTGGTAGGTAGCCATCTTTCCATGGAGGTGTGTTTGGAATAGGGAGGCCTGCACTACAACTCCCACCAGGCACACCCTGCCCCATCACTCAGCAGGATGGAGCACCCCCTCCCACCCAGAACCATGTGGCAGCCATTGTGTTCTTCACCCTCACCTAACAGGTAGGTAGCCATCTTTCCAGGGAGGTGTGTTGGGAATAGGGAGGCCTGCACTACAACTCCCACCAGGCCCCCTTGTCCCACAGCTGAGCAGGATGGACTACTCCCCCACCCAGAACCATGTGGCAGCCATTGTGTTCTTCACCCTCACCTAACAGGTAGGTAGCCATCTTTCCAGGGAGGTGTGTTTGGAATAGGGAGGCCTGCACTACAACTCCCACCAGGCACACCCTGCCCCATCACTCAGCAGGATGGAGCACCCCTCCCACCCAGAACCATGTGGCAGCCATTGTGTTCTTCACCCTCACCTAATAGGTAGGTAGCCATCTTTCCAGGGAGGTGTGTTTGGAATAGGGAGGCCTGCACTACAACTCCCACCAGGCACACCCTGCCCCATCACTCAGCAGGATGGAGCACCCCCTCCCACCCAGAACCATGTGGCAGCCATTGTGTTCTTCACCCTCACCTAACAGGTAGGTAGCCATCTTTCCAGGGAGGTGTGTTTGGAATAGGGAGGCCTGCACTACAACTCCCACCAGGCACACCCTGCCCCATCACTCAGCAGGATGGAGCACCCCCTCCCACCCAGAACCATGTGGCAGCCATTGTGTTCTTCACCCTCACCTAACAGGTAGGTAGCCATCTTTCCAGGGAGGTGTGTTGGGAATAGGGAGGCCTGCACTACAACTCCCACCAGGCCCCCTTGTCCCACAGCTGAGCAGGATGGACTACTCCCCCCACCCAGAACCATGTGGCAGCCATTGTGTTCTTCACCCTCACCTAACAGGTAGGTAGCCATCTTACCAGGGAGGTGTGTTTGGAATAGGGAGGCCTGCACTACAACTCCCACCAGGCACACCCTGCCCCATCACTCAGCAGGATGGAGCACCACCTCCCACCCAGAACCATGTGGCAGCCATTGTGTTCTTCACCCTCACCTAACAGGTAGGTAGCCATCTTTACAGGGAGGTGTGTTTGGAATAGGGAGGCCTGCACTACAACTCCCACCCGGCACACCCTGCCCCATCACTCAGCAGGATGGAGCACCCCCTCCCACCCAGAACCATGTAGCAGCCATTGTGTTCTTCACCCTCACCTAACAGGTAGGTAGCCATCTTTCCAGGGAGGTGTGTTGGGAATAGGGAGGCCTGCACTGCAACTCCCACCAGGCCCCCTTGTCCCACAGCTGAGCAGGATGGACTGCTCCCCCCACCCAGAACCACGTGTCAGAAAGTCCACCTAAAAATGACAACTGGACAGGTAAGCAGACAGTGCATGCACCCCACCATTCCTCAACGAAAGCATTGAGCTAATGCCAACACAAGGCCTCACATCACAACAAAATACACCCCAATTAAATACCATTTGATAGTATGCAGACAGCTATGCGTATTTAACTGTGACAGAAACAGAACTGTGACTCAACTAAACCCATGTGTAAGCAAATCAGGGACCATATATGCACTGCACCGAATGCTATCTGTTAATTCCATGGGTGCTGAGCATGAAGGACCATAGTAACAATAAAAAGGCATGGTCTGTTGAACACTGAAATACAATCACAGAACATTACAAAGGTATGCATGAGATAACAATGGTACAATGTCTAGTACATGTGCATATGTAACATTTGCCAGGAAGAGTAATCAGCAAAGATGCATTACATCAAGTTGCATAGCAGCCAGTTGTCAGATGACAACCTTTCAGTTTAATACAAAGCGCTTCACGTGGGGCATGGTATCCAATGACTTGTCACACCATGGAAAAAAATGTATGTACCTCCACATCATGTCATGACGAACATCACTGTGCAGACATACAATTTATGAAATACGTAACTGTGTGTTGCATAACATGTAAATAAGAGACATCAAACACAGCAAGCCAGATGGGTGTAAGTCAATGACTATGTACCCTCTGTTCCACAGGTGACCAACAACTGACTGCAGAGGACGACAACCTCAACCTGCAGATCCAGTCTCCTCCCCCGGAACATGGACACTCTGATGCGGAGTCCCTGGATTCTTTGGATGAGGAGCTCCAAGCCGGCCCATCTGGCGTGCCAGGGCGCAACCGGTCACATGACCCCACTGCCCCCCCACCATCAGCAACAACATCAACGCTGACCCCTGCTGGAATGACCTGTGCCACCACCACCACCACCACCACCACCACCAACCCCACCACCACTACCACTGTTGCCTGCAACATTCGCCCTGCCCCAGAGGATGCCCAGCCCACACCATCAACTGTGGAGGGCAGGGAGAGTAGGCGTGTGGCTAGAGTGGTGAGGCAACAGGTCAGTGATAGCAGGGCAGGTGGGAGGACAAGTGGGACTCCAACACCACAGGACACTGTGACCGAAGCCCTGGCTAACATCAACAGAGTTGTGGGTGCCTATGAAGGCACACAGGCACAAATGGGCCAGGCCCACGAAGATGCCCTGGAGCTCCAAAGTCTTCTGAGGTCCATGGACAACCGTATGGGACAAATCGTGGACCTCATGGGCCAGTTAGTGGCGGTACAGAGGGACAGGCCAGTGCCATAGACCACACCTCCACCTCCCCCCGTTGCCACGCAGGATGACAGTTCATCATCCATCCCTGCGGGCATGGAGAGGGGTGACTCCTCAGACCCCACTGGCCCAGCAGACGATGCCCCCCCTGCCAAAAGAAGAAGGGGCCGTCCAAAGAAAAACTTGGGACTCACCTGTGGCAAAGCACCTGCCAAACGCCAGTCAAAGAGCCAGCCATGATGGCAACACTCTTCACCCAACCATTGACTCTGTACACTGTCCTTACCCACACAGCCATGGTAATGGCATCCGTCTGTTGGACTGTGTCACCACATCAATGTGGTGCCTACTTGATTGTCTCATCTACCATCACTGCCAACTCATAGATTCACCATTCATATTTTTGTAAATATCCACTTCCCTCTCACATATACCCATTGAAAATAAACAATAACGCACCAATGTAGTTGAGTCTGCTCCATGTTTATCACTGTATGTGCAATGTTTACCATGGTTACAATGTCACAGTAGCATGGATCCTCTGTAGGCAAGGAGAGGCAGAAGGGACCTAGCAAAACACAACAGAACAAAAGTCACTAGTCAGGTGGTGGCATCACAGCCATCAAACAACACATGTACTCAACGTACACCAATATGCACACATTACAATGTGCAACAGTACCAACATAGACATCCTGTAGCTGTGCCAAACTACCCTGTATCCAACACATAGGCAGCCAGCACTGAGTCAACAACAGGATGCAGTCACAAAGATCACACAGACCTTCACCCAAACAACTACATCAACAGACAATGGACCAGTTGTACATTGTCACTCACCTTCAAGTGAAGTAGCGGTTGATGAGCTGCTGACGCTGGTCGACACCTTCCTCCTTTCCACTATCCTCGTCACTGGACATTTGTGGGATCGCAGGTGGGGGCCTCGGCTGGTCATCATCGTCCAGGATCATGGGGATTCCTTTCCGTAAGGCCAGGTTGTGCAGCATTCAGCATGCTACCACTATCTGACACACCTTTTTGGGTGAATACATGAGTGCCCCTCCGGTCTTGTCCAGGCAGCGAAATCTCGATTTTAGGAGACCAAAGGTTCGCACCACCACCCGACGTGTTCTCCCCTGGGCATTGTTGTAGCGGACTTCAGACGGTGTCCTAGGATTGCGTAGTGGGCTCAGCAACCAATGTCTGTTGGGATATGCAGAGTCACCTAGGTGTGAAAAACACATACCGATTAAGTGATACAACTGTGGCAGAGGACAGCATGGCACACACAGCACACAACTTGACTCTGCCCACTCACCCACAATCCATGCCCGCTCCGGAAGTAGATTGGCCATCAGCTGGGGCACAATGCTGTTGTGCAGGATGTAGGAATCATGTGCAGAGCCGGGAAACTTGGCACAGACATGCGATATGATCATATCGGCCTGGCACACCACCTGCACATTGATGGAATGTGAATGTTTACGATTCCTATATATGTGTTCCCGTGCCTGTGGTGGAACCAGGCCAACATGTGTGCAGTCAATAGCACCTACAACATTAGGGATGTGACCAAGGGCATAAAAATCCGCCTTCACAGCCGCCAAAGCCGCCCTCCTTGGAAAACTTATGTATTGGTCTTTGTATTGCATCATGGCCGACAGGAAATCCCGTAGCACCATGCTGAAGGTGGGCTGAGACATCCCCCCTGCAATGCCCACTGTATCCTGGAATGACCCACTAGCCTGGAAATGCAGTGCCGCCATCACCTTCGATTCAGTTGTCAATGCTGTTGGGTATGTCCTGCCAGCCCGCAGGTGTGGCTCCAACATGGCACACAGGTCTTGGATGTTTGTGCGGTCCAGACGGAATCTGCGTCTTACGTCATCATCCTCAATGTTAGCCAGCAGGGTGACTGGACGATACACATTAGGTCGCCTCCTAGGTGAGATGAAAGGGGACACGTCATTGCAACAGAACATGAGATGTGCACAAATCCGTAGCTTTTGATTGACACAGCGCAAACATTGACTGGCATCACAATGCACCATACAGTGCAAGTCAAAAGTCGTGACACCTTGAGAAAACATTGTAGTACACTTGTTCAGTAGTCGCACAGTGAGAACAACCAACATGGAAACTGTTTCTGTGAATGCTAATAATCACATTTCAAAATCTTGTGTAAACAGCCCTGACAGTATATGATACAGAACATGTGTGAAACAGAAACACTGCTGGCTTCCAAGTGGCTGCTGTACCTGCCACTCATTCTTGTGCAATCATGACAGGGGACACATGAACAACACAATTTGTCTAGTTCTGAAGGACTCATTATGGAATTTGAGCCACTGCAAATCCACACAAGTTTAGAGACACTCACATACATATTCATAAGCCTGTGCTAATATCCACTGTCATCAGTACACATGCCATACATGTTGCTAATCGCAATTCAAAGTCAGTCAATGACTAATAATGAAAAGCATTTGCAGATTCTGTGTCGCCGTGGATCAAGACACAATGACACCACTGCACAATATCATCAACAAGCAGACAGATTGTCAATGTGGCACACAAAAAGTGGAAAAGGTACGTGATCCAAAAGGACTGTAGACATACGTTAATCTGCACTTAAGTTGCACTATGACATGCAGTATGAAGGTAGCACTGCCCAAACACACAACTAAAGTACAACAGTTGCCATGGAGCTAATCATCCAGCTGCTTGGAGACACAACAGTGCCACAAAAACAACCTACAACACCACCAGGCCAAAGCTACACCAGTATACCTACAACTCAGCGCATGAATATGCTGAGTACATAACAAAAACACAACAGCCTCATACACATAACAACAGTGGATGTCTTCGCACAACACAGGTACTAAAGGACAAACATCAAAAGCATCCTGAGCCACATTCCCCACAGGCTGTCAGGAACAACATAGCGGACTATCAACATCCCTCCGCAGACAAAGATGCTGGCTGTGCATCACTTGTTGGCCTCTGGTACCTTCAAAACAACAAAAGTTAGAGTTGGATGAGTGTCACAGCCAGCCCCATCAAGGTATATCTCACCTGTCTTGGATGCCATCATTAGCTTGATTCAACAGCACCATCAGTTCACCCACACTGCGCAGGAACAGCTTGTGCCCCAGAAAGGCTTCTACGCCATAGCAGGCTTATCCACTCGTGTTGGTTTAATATCACTGCACACATGTCCTACTTGTGCACCCTGCCAAAACTGCACACAATTACTGCAAATGAAAGCACACGCATTACATCAATGTGCAGCCAAATGTGGCACACCGTCTACTGTTCACAGATGCCATATCAAATTTACCAGTCAGTGAGCACCATCACCACTTTTAGCTACAGTCCATCATCCAAGGCAACAATGTTCATGTGAACAAGGTCAATGCACCTGTCCTTGGTGAGTACCAACGTAACACACCACACACATCAAATCCACTATCAACATACTCACAACTGTGGAAATATACATGTAACAAAATCACATATGACAGGCCGAACAACATGAGCACATACCAGACACAATGTCACAAGTAATGGTGATAACATTTGGCAGATATGGAGACAAAACATACCCAAAGGCATAGATACAAGTGAAAAATAATAAGGATGTACAGAATGCCAAGTGTGCCGGTGATGTAATTAACATCCTTGAGTATGTAGAGCACACACATGTCCATGTGGACATATACTGTTGGATTTGCTACTGCGAACAATAACCTTACATGAAGGCTGTAATAGGTGATACCAAACAGACAACAGTGTGACATATGTGGTGAGTAATGAAAATAATGCTGAAATGTTTGTACAATCATGTACTGTATAGTGACATATTGTGTGAGATATGGATCTCTGTGTAAATATTGGGATCAGATATGAAATTGGGGGTAATTATTTGGTGTCAGATATGAAAATGGGGATAAAATGTGGTGACATATATGAAATTGGGGCCAAATTTGGGGGTCAGATATGAAATTGGGGATAAATTTGGGGGTGATATATGAAAATGTGTGTAAATGTGGGCTCAGATATGAAATTGTGTAGGAGTAATGTGCCCCATTAGTTCTTTCAGTGTGGCATATGGTGTTAGATATGAAGTTTAGGCTGTCATTACTAACTATAGCCCATTTAAATTCCATCAAGTGCCATGATATTTTGTAAGTGACCACTGTTCGAAGTACAGATATGACCCATGACATTGACACAGGACGATGTGTCCATTGGTGCCTTAAACGTGCTCAAACAACACTGTCACGCCCATAGTCAACAATGTCATGCTGCACCCTCGCCGTAGCTACCGCCTGGCACCAGCGGTGTGTCACCGCCATGGCCCAAGACACCATAGCGGGATTGATAGGCATATACACATGGCTAATGGCGGTTGGCATGCTCCGACACCCAGATCCCGGTCACTCATAGCAATGCATGTGCCCGGAATCGTGGTAGCTACCGCCTGGCACCAGCGGTGTGTCACCGCCATGGCTCAAGACACCATAGCGGGATTGATAGGCATATACACATGGCTAATGGCGGTTGGCATGCTCCGACACCCAGATCCCGGTCACTCATAGCAATGCATGTGCCCGGAATCGCGGTAGCTACCGCCTGGCACCAGCGGTGTGCCACCGCCATGGACCATGCCCTTCCAGCCAATGGGAAGCGCAATCGCGGTTGCCTGATGCAAGTTTGAAAATCGCAGTAGGCGTGCTCCGCCACCGCGGGGCCGGTCATTGGATGCACTTGAAAGATGCACCACTGCGGTACCGCATGCCTGTCCCCTGCGGTGTGTCACCGCCATGGACCATGCCCTTCCAGCCAATGGGAAGCGCAATCGCGGTTGCCTGATGCAAGTTTGAAAATCGCGGTAGGCGTGCTACGCCACCGCGGGGGCGGTCATTGGATGTATTTGAATGAGGCAGACCTGGAACACCAATTGCAGCAGCTTAGAACCACAGAAACGAGCCCTGGGGGCTATATATGTGTGTGAGGGAGCCACACATTGCCATAGCTCACTGAGCCTGCTGCCTGAGACCCCTCACCTGCTGCTGCCTCCAGGGACTGCTGCCTGACACCCCTCACCTGCTGCTGCCTCCAGGGACTGCTGCCTGACACCCGTCACCTGCTGCTGCCTCCAGGGACTGCTGCCTGACACCCCTCACCTGCTGCTGCCTCCAGGGACTGCTGCCTGAGACCCCTCACCTGCTGCTGCCTCCAGGGACTGCTGCCTGACACCCCTCACCTGCTGCTGCCTCCAGGGACTGCTGCCTGAGACCCCTCACCTGCTGCTGCCTCCAGGGACTGCTGCCTGACACCCCTCACCACCAACTGCCGCTGCTGCTGTCTCCTGCCCACAGTGATGGCGAGGACTGAGAAGATCCGTGCCACTCCCTTCACCCCCGAGGAACTGGAGGTCCTGGTGGACGAGGTGCTCACCCAGTATCCAAGGCTATATGGTGCGCCAAATGTTGTGGTAAGTATCTCAGGGTGTGAGTGAGAGTGCAGGGGGCACACATGAAGTTGATCTGCTGCAGTATGTGCGTGAGAGTGTGGGGTTGGGTCATGCACTGCCTAGCATGCTGTTTCCAGGGGAAGGTGTGTTTAGCCTATTCAACACGTTTCCCTGCCTGCACATCCAGATGTGAGGGAAATGTAATGTCTTGTCAGACATACAGTGAGGCTGCACCTTTTCAATTCAGGAGTCAGGACAGTGATTTCCAGTCTGAATGTCTGTGTGTGTCCCTGATGTCCTTCACAGGCCCATCTGTGGCCTTAGCTAGTGTTGTTGTCCAGAGGGTAGTGAGGGCATTGTTTCTGACTCAATAATTGCCTCATCTCTAGTTCTGCACTATGCTCAGGACCTCAGTCCCCCAGGGTGACACTCTTGTTGGTCATTCACCCATGACACTGTACATTCCAACATTCTTGTGCCCAGATCCTTCCATCACCACCAGCATGTGCACATACTTGCATGTGTTGGCACTGTTTGTGTTTCCAAATAGTCCCTCCATGTAAAAGATGAGATGCCCCACGTTGGACCTCTGTGTGACCCCAACTGGCCTGCACATTCACTGCCCAATCTGACAGTGACACAACACTGAATGTACAGAGTGTCAAATCTGTGCTTTTTTGCTTGACTCTCCATCAATGAGCCATTACAGAGATGTAGATTGCAGACGACAGGCCTTGTGATGAGGGTTTGCGTTTGTGAGGTAATGTCCCTCAATGTGACATCCATGACACAGTGTGGCAGTTTAAGGGCAAGTGCTTTGAGGGCTGCGCATTGTTGGGCACAGTGAGTATTCACAGTGACATATGTAGTAATGTCCTGCATGTCTTGGTATTCCCAGAAACTTGCAGTAGATGTGGTCAGCATACACATTTTGCTCTCTGCTGGCATCCTGCATGGCTTTGAGATAGGCACGTACTGTGTCCACCCTCATACCTGCATGCATTAATGTGTGTTTCACACATGATGATGTTTGAATGTCGCAGATTTGTTGTCTCTGCTAAAGTTATGGCTGAAGTTGGTATGAGTCAGTGTCATGCTCCTGCACTGTGAAATGGTGGTAGGTTACACTGATTATTGCCCCCTCTTGTCTCCCATGTCTGCAGCTCAAAGTCAACCAGCGCAAGGCCGTGTGGAGGGCCATTGCATGCAAGGTGCGTGCACTGGGTGTCTCCAAACGACGGCGCTCCCACTGTCACAAGAGGTGGGATGACATCTGCCGTCTGAGCAGGAACGTGGCCGAGATGACACTGGGCTGATCCCTCGGGCTGGCAGGTTGGCGCAGAGCAGCATGACACCACTAATGGCATGCATTTTAGCTGTGACGCAGCCTGAACTGCATGCACGTCTGAAGGGGCATCAGCAGCAAGCTGGTGGTGAGTATTCTGTGAGTGTGACTTTGGGTGTTGTTTGGCTGCATGTGCTCCAAGCCTGGGCCAGTGCAGGGCTGTGATGTTGCTAGTGTGATGCAATGGCGTGTAAGTGGCCGCGGTGTTGGGTGCAGTTGTCATGCATTCCCCCAACATGTACCTTCCCATGTCATTGGTGTAATGGCCCTTGAGTTCACATTTGTAGTTGTGGCCTTCTGGTATCATCTTCATTGGTGTTGTCACGGACATCCCATGTCAGGGTCCAGCAGAGTGCATGATCTGAGTGTGCCATCATCAATGTGTGCATTGCCTGACGCCAGATTTGTGCTGGCTACACATCTAACACCAATGTGCAACTGTAGTTGTGCCCCAAGATACGACATGGTGGATGGCATGTGCTCATGGCCATTGTGTGCGGATATGTTGGACTCTGTCTCTGTTTTGGACACTTCTGCTGGCTCAAGATGTGACAGTGGCAACATGTTGTGAGTAGAATCTTTTACCCCCTCAGGGCCCTAGGTGTGCACAGATGGATATGTGTGTCTGGTTAGCTGAAGCCACCAACAGGCTAATTGGCTGTGTGTCCATCACATGGGTGAAGTATGCCAAGTTTGCATTATGCCACGGTAATTTCGATGTTTGGATTGAGGTTGCACAGTGTTACTGCCCATGGTGTTGTCCAACATGGATGATTGTTCATCATTAGTGATGCTTCCCTTGCAGATATTTGTAAACTTGATGCAAATGTACTGATCCTACCTCTATCTCTCTCTCATGCAGCATCTCACATGGGCACGGAAGGACAGGGGACGGACACCAGTGGTGAGGCATCAAGCACAACTGCTGCACACCAGCATAGTGACACGGATGTCACCAGCGCATCAGAGGGGGACCGTAGTCTTCTAGAGGACTCACAGCAAGAGACGCAGACCTCTATGTCATCTAACGACGGTGGTGACGCATCTATGTTTTCGGCCGAAGGAAACGGGGACTCTGCCTCCTCGTCCACCACACAGCGTTCAGTGCCCACCCTCCCTGCTACTCCCACTGTTGCTGCCCGTGTTCACACCACAAAAAAGGGAAGAGTGTCCTTCATCCCAGGCACCGCTGCCCCTGTCCCCCCTTCTGCCATCAGTGCTGAGTCTGTGGACCTTTTGCGCCAGCTGTGTGTGGGTCAGACAGCTCTCCTCAATGCCTTCCTGGACCATGACAAAAAATTGGCACAGGTGGTGGCTTACATGGAAGGCGTTCATTCCGACGTGGGTGGGCTACACCGGACTGTACAGTCTCTGTCCTCTGCAGTGACAGCAGCCATTCAACTTGCCCAATCCCATAGTCCAGCTCCAGTCCCTAGGCCCACCACCCTGCCAGTGGCCACATCTGATGATAGTGACCACACACCCCAGACATCAAGGGACAGATACGGCACACGCAGCACACGGCAGCAGCAGCCCAAGCAGTCCAGGCCGCAGACACCATCCCCACAGAAAGGTAAACCCACACCAGAGCGCAGAGGCCAAAGCCCTTCAGGCCACACCCAGGGCAAGGATGGCAAGGAGCAGGCCTCAGGCTCACATGCCTCAGAGGCATCCCCAGCCAAGGACTCACCTGTCCCAAAAGTGTCTCGCAGAGACAAGCACACAGTTTCCGTGCCCAGTGACAAACAGGTGCCTGCTAAGTGTACACGTAAGAAGAGCTCCAAGGCAAGTTCACCCACAACATCTACTCCCATCCAGAGCCCTGTGAAGCAGGGAAAGGAGGCCACTGTAGGGGGGACACCTGGTAAACAGGTGATGCTGGGGCAGAGGCAATCAGGGGCCAAGCGTCCCAAAGAATCCAGCACGTCCCCAGAGGGGGGACCAGCATCTGAACATGAGCCAGCTTTTGTGACGAATGTGCCTGTTGTATACACCCCACTTGGCATTAATCCCAGGACCGGGAAGCCATATCAAATCCCCAAGAAGCGGAAGGCCACCCCTCCAACTTCTCCCACACACACTGGGTCTCGTGCAAGCATGAGTCCACCTCCACGTGCCACCACCCCACCTGGTCCTAGCAGCCCTCAGGCTTCCCAAACCACTGCTGGCTCTACCACACCTGGACCTAGCAGCCCTCAAGCTTCCCAGAACACTGATGGCTCTACCCCAGCTGGGCCTCTCTCTCCCCGAGCCAGTACCCCAACTGGCCCCGACAGACAGCCACCTCCCAGTCATACTGCCAGCCAAGTCTGAGTGTTGGTCACCCTCACACACATGTCTCTCCCACAGTGGTACCATGGACTGCCCATTTTTGATGCCCTGAGTGTGTTGCTGACCATGGCAGGGTACTGTACCACACATTCCCAGTGCTGGATGTCATGTACTCACTTTTTACTGGCCCTTTGCCTTGCTGTTCACTGCTGTTTGCCCCTTGCCTGTGCAGGATCTCATGTACCTCACCTGCACTTTGGACTGGCCACTGGCCTTGCTGTTCACTGCTGTTTTCCCCTTGCCTGTGCAGCTTCTCATGTACCTCACCTGCACTTTGGACTGGCTACTGGCCTTGCTGTTCACTGCTGTTTGCCCCTTGCCTGTGCAGGATCTCGTGTACCTCACCTGCACTTTGGACTGGTCACTGGCCTTGCTGTTCACTGCTGTTTGCCCCTTGCCTGTGCAGGATCTCATGTACCTCACCTGCACTTTGGAATGGTCACTGACCTTGCTGTTCACTGCTGTTTGCCCCTTGCCTGTGCAGCTTCTCATGTACCTCACCTGCACTTTGGACTGGTCACTGGCCTTGCTGTTCACTGCTGTTTGCCCCTTGCCTGTGCAGGATCTCATGTACCTCACCTGCACTTTGGACTGGTCACTGGCCTTGCTGTTCACTGCTGTTTTCCCCTTGCCTGTGCAGCTTCTCATGTACCGCACCTGCACTTTGGACTGGCCACTGGCCTTGCTGTTCACTGCTGTTTGCCCCTTGCCTGTGCAGGATCTCATGTACCTCACCTGCACTTTGGACTGGTCACTGGCCTTGCTGTTCACTGCTGTTTGCCCCTTGCCTGTGCAGCTTCTCATGTACCTCACCTGCACTTTGGACTGGTCACTGGCCTTGCTGTTCACTGCTGTTTGCCCCTTGCCTGTGCAGCTTCTCATGTACCTCACCTGCACTTTGGACTGGCCCTTGGCCTTGCTGTTCACTGCTGTTTGCCCCTTGCCTGTGCAGCTTCTCATGTACCTCACCTGCACTTTGGACTGGCCACTGGCCTTGCTGTTCACTGCTGTTTGCCCCTTGCCTGTGCAGCTTCTCATGTACCTCACCTGCACTTTGGACTGGCCACTGGCCTTGCTCTTGTCTAAATTTTGCTGCATAACGGTGTGAAATGTAAATAAAATAGAAATTTACTCCTGTTGTCTGCCTTATCAGTGTCCTTGCTAACTAAAGGGTTACTGAGTGGGTATGGTTTACTGTGACACATGCTCTATATGCCACTTCAACATTGCCAATGTCTTGTTTCCTCTGATCATGTTGTTTCAACTTTGGTGTCCCAGACTTGTGCATCTGTGTGTGTTGGCTTAGATGTAGGTGTGTTTGCTGTGGACTGTTTAACTTCCTGGGTGTGTTGTTGTCTGTGTGATGTTTAGATTGTTGTTGTGTGTGTTCATGGTGTGTCACTCATCTCTGTTTGTAACTGGTATGTCTGTTGTGCACACACTGCTTGGTGTGCATGCAGTGCTGTGAGTGTATGTTGCCTTGTCCTTGCCTGTTGTGCACCCCCTGATGTTTAGCTGTTGTAGCATGTTGATATCTTTGCATGTGCATGTGTTATGTCTGATGTGGCTGTGTGCAGTGTTTGTGTTGTGTTGTCTCATGCAGTTGACAGATGCTCTGTGTGTGGTGTTCTATTTGCCTGTCAGTGTGTGTGTTTTGTTGTTGTGTTTGATTCAGATGTGTGTTACCATTGTGGTGTGCCTTACTTGTGTGTCTGTCACATGGACTGAGGTCTATTGTAGTTCCCGTGCTTGTTTTATGTGCATCCTTGGTGTTTTCTCCTCTCATATTTGATGTGTCTCTTGTTATTGTTGTGCATGTGCAGGCATGTGGTACACTATGACACCATTTTTAGTTGATGGGTGGTGTGGTATGTCTGTCTGTGTGTCATTGTAGGCCCCTTTCTCCCTGTTTGTCTCCATTATTGTTTTGTGTGGATGCACTTCTTATATGTGTTGTGGTATGTTGTCTGTGCATTTTTCCTGACTGATGAGGTTGTGTACTCCTGTTGTGTCTGTGCTCCCATTGAATTTGCACTGTTTAGCTGCACAGGTCTTGTCTGTTATTGTAGTAGTTCTGTGTGTGTGTTTTGATTGCGTTCTGTGTTTGACTGTTGTTTTTGTGCGTACAGTGGTTCTGCCATCCATGTGTGTGTGTGATGTTTGTGGATACCCCCCAGGGGGTGTGTTTCCTTGTCAGTGTATTGACTGGACATTATTGGCAAGCTTCTGTGTGTTTGTCACTGGTGTTGTGTGCTGCAGGTGTGATGGGTGTGGGGGTTGTGTGGAGGTTCATACTTGTGTTTGACAGTCATGGAGTGTTGCAATGTTCCCTGTGTGTTGTGCTCCTGACATACTCCTGTGATGTATTTGGATGCAGATGTGTGGCTGCTCAGTGTTAGACTTACTACCCTTCCTTTCATCCCTGTGCCTATACATGGGTTGCCTTGCTGTCTCCCTGAGTTGTTGCAGTGAGGTGACTGTGGTTTGACTTCACTCACTGTGACTGCCATGTGTGATTTGTTGAGCTGGGGTTGTTGTTATATGTTCCTTCCCTTGCATGTGATGTACACTTTCTTGGTGTTCAGGTCCTTGCCATTCCATTTGTGTGCACCTCACTTTAGGTTTCCTATTTGTTGTCCTCCATTGCTGCTGGCATGTGGTCTGTGTTTGTTGCTGTGTGTCAGTGTGGGGTATGTCTGTGTGACTTGGCATGGTGTGTGTCCATTGGAGTGTTTGTTCATTGTCTGTGTGTGTTTATTTTGTGCTTGGACTCAGTTTACTTGCCATGAGTGTGGTGTTGTTGTGGTGTGTGGGTTCCCCTGGCCCTGTGCTTCTACGCTGTGTGTTACTCTGCAGCCACACCTGATGAGGCTGTCTGCCTAGTTGTTTGTTGTGTGGTGCAGTGTGTGTGTTCACCTGGCTGGTTATTGGGCATGTGTGGGCACAGGAGGGTCACGTGGCATGTCCCTTCATGTTGTGGGTGGGCCTAGTGTGTGGAGTGTGGAGGTATTGCCCTGTGTACTTTGTGCACTGCCCATGCCTTGCGCTGGCCCAGCCTACTACATTGTGCGCATTTTTTAACGCGGATTCACCGCTGCGGTCTCGTGAGCTGGACATTATTTCGAGATCGCGGACATGGTGACCGGGATGAGGAGGGGTGGACTAGTGGCAGGTAGGACATGTGTGGCTACACCTGTGGTTGTGTTCCTGTCCCCACCAGGGTGTTTGGTGGGGGCAGGGACCTTACATCAGCCATGGGGTTGTGGGTTGTGTTTGTGTGCAGAGTTGTGTGCTCGCGTACCTGCGGCGGCGTCCGCCACGGTCCATGGCTTGCTGGAGGTGTATCATGTACAGCGCCGGGAAGACGTGTAGTGCCGGGTCCATGGCGGTCGGCTCCGGTATTCTTTTTGCGCTCCGCTGTGGTGCTTCCGCCTGTTCAGATTGGCCGGTTTCTCTGCTGCGGTGTGCCTGGCTTTTTGGCGCATCCTAATTTGTATGGCGGGAGGGACGTCATTCCGCACGGCGGTGGCTCTCGATTGGTTGTCTCCGCCGCGGTGGCGGGCGCGTTTTGATGGCGGTCCATGTCGCACCGCGGCGGACGGCCAATGGGCTGTGTTTGACCATTGTAATATGGCGGTCGGGTGCACCGCTGCTCACGGGAGGAAAACAGCGTTTTATCCCACCGCCAGCATCACGGAGGTGCATCCGCTAGTCATCGTAATGGACCCCTAAGTTGTTAATGGGTCTCTACACACACTGGTGCGTACTCATGACTTTCACACATAACTTCCACACAAAACTTCCACACATCGAATATCCCGGCACAGTCACACATATGATTATATAGAAGGGGAAATGAAAAACTTAATGATTGAAAATCAATGCAGTATGTGTCATTCTTAAATGGCTTCAAAGCCAGATCCATAACAATGTTTCAAGCTACCAGGTAAATTATTTTACTTTAAAAGTACAGACTCATGAGCCACCCCCTAACAGTAAACTAACCTGATACCTTATATAGCCTTTTTCCTAACTAATTCCCTCACCCTTTCACTTACTTATCTCTATCATTAACAATAAACTAAGGATTATACATTAATATGAAAAATAATATTAACCACAGTTCTGGGCCGAATCCTCATGCCTAACCCTCATCTGTACACTCGTGATTACCTTTCTCCTTCCTCTTACCCTAAACCTGACCTTTATTGTACCTCTAAAACTCACCTCTCCCATAATCTTTCCAGCAACACATATCCAAATCCTAAAGCACACTTGAAATCTATTTATTTAAGTGTTTTGTAAAGTGCTAGTTGTAATTTTCTATATCTTCAAAGTGCATTCGTATAGACATTAGTAGTTGTAATAAAATATACAGGAGACAGTAGACAATGGCATGTTAAAGTCCAATAGAATGGGGTGACTTGTCAGACAGCATTGTTTGATCGCGACATCAATTCGGGAACAAGCAGTTTCTTGAACTGCAGAGTTTATTTCAGCTTTTCCAGGGAATTAGAGCGTTTTGGCCACCCTCTTTTAGTCATTTGTTTAGGTGCTGTGGGGCCATCTGTTACGACGAGCAGTAGAGTTTTTGTTTTTTGGGAACGTGTTGTGGGGTCAGCTTTTGAAGATATGTTGAGCCTTAATTTCAACAAACCTTATGGTTAATGCAGAGTCTCTTGAATTATGTCCTCTTATCCACTGGTAGCCTGAATTGAGCTTTTAGGGCTGGTGTGGCATGATGAACCTTCTGTACATTCATGCACATCTTGGAGGCTTGATTTTGAATGCTTTGAAGATTGATACTTTGGGTCTTTGGAAGGCACATATGTACACTCACTTCTAACCACTCAAAAGCATATACATTCACACTTATCCATTTGCAAGCAAACGCATGTGCACATCCACTAATTACTTCAGAAGCACACAAGGATGCACATACTCACACTCATCCATTCACAAGCACATATACAGAGTTGCACACAACCATTCAAAACACATACATGCAGATGCACATGCATTTACATTTACACACTCTCAACCAGTCAATAAAGTACTTACTGGCCTGCAAAGGCAGGACCAGTGAGTAGTGGGAGGGAGAAATATGATGGCCCCGAAAAGAGCTGGAGACTTTGTGAAGTGAAGAAAAAACAGAAGGTCCTGACGCTTCTGATCATTGTCTAACCTTGTCAAGAGTCAGGCAATGACAGTAAAACCTTCCCTAATGTGTTGGAGAGTTGCGTGGGGTCAGTGAAACCTGCTGCCCCACCCTCATTTGTGATAAGTTGAGAAAGGGTGCTGTAAGGCGTCACTGATAGACAGTGAGCCCTTGGCACTTCAGGAGAAGCTCCTCACAAGGCTTTGCCAGACTTATATTGTCACTGACCTCAGGGCTGTGAGAGCTCCAGCCGAGCAAAACTTGATTCAGGCTGCCAGGATCCTACACATTAGCACATGCAAAGCATCTGGTGGTCTGACCCTGAAATGATGAATGCCTGTCAAGCTGACGCTTGCTCAAAGTGACAGACACTCATGCCTTAGAAAAAGTGGGGGGTTGAGCCCCGGCACCTCTACTATGTAGTGATCAGGTCCACGCAGGTTCAGGTGATTCAAAGAGGTTTTATTGAAGATGGTACAAGATCACAGGAAGACCATAAGGAGACCAGATCAAGACTCTCACAAGACCCCACCAGGAGCAGCCAGCAGGCAGCTCAGCCCAGTCAACTGTGACTCATTTGACTCACAACATTCCAAGGCATGTCATCACTGTAAGGTTCTACAGGAAGGGCATGCATAACATGGAAGTCAGGATATAACATACTAATTGGCTGCCTCTGTTAAAATAGTTATCTCAAGAATCAGCAAAGCCAACAGCAGACATTGGTGTGCAATCTCTTGGCATACTGATGTTGGCCTGTTGGGGACGCTTTTCAATATGCTCCCCTAAATCCGGTCAATTTTTTATTTCAAACAGTATCAGCTCCAGGGTGCCCAATTGTGCAACTAAAGGCCACATGAAACACAAACTCCACGTGTCATTCTGCAATGTGATTAAGGAAACTGCTGCAATAATTAGAGGTCTCTTCTGCTTAAAATCCTACGACATAGTTGTTTGGACAGAAGAAAAAAAAAGTAATCCCATCATCACTCGCCAAGTATTAACACATGCCAAGCAACTTGAAACCTTATGTTGGAGAATGAGGCACTAAATAATTTTACCATGCATTCCTTCTTTTCCTTATTCACTAGTTCTTCACAAGAAAGCGGTTGTATCACTTCACGAAAACATATTTAAGTTTAAGCTAAGTTACACAATGCCCAGGAGTCAAAATGTCTATATGGGTTAAAATGTCTGTCAAATAAATTGTTGGTATATCTATATCTTAAGAGATAGCTACGTTTTTTTTATTCTACAGGGTGTGATAAGGGGACAGATAATTAATTGCATGTTGAAGCAATGTTAATGCTAGTTACATTCCACTATGATGCAAGAGGAAGCAAATGGTTACGTTTGTCAGTTTCCATGCACATTTTTATATGTCCAGGCCCTTGTGAAACAAGGAAGTTAGATGAAAGATGTCATTTTGTTATATTTTGAAGCAGAAGTTTAATTAAATGCATACTAATGAGCGCAGATTACATCATGGAACTCAATCAATAAAGATCATTATTATTATGGTATCTTTTGTTTTACACTGAGAACCATTTGGAAATGTTCTGTAATTTTTGAAAAACCCGCTTTTGCAGGATTTATTGAAAATATTTCAGGAAGACGCCATGAAGCCTCTCTTTTTAGAAACAAATCCAAATGTAGGGAATAGTTTCCTTTACATGCTTGAGAAAATGTTAAAATGCCATGCACAGTGCCTCAACCTTTGCATCGACTTCTCCTACAGACACACAGCTGCAATAACAAACCTCCGAAAATCACCACATTCATACTGCTTAAATGAGAAACTCTCTAAATAAAAACTATAGACAGAAATATTTAATGTGGACACTGTTTCATGGTACAACACTCAGTTTGAACAATCAAAGACCAGCTATATAATTTGCGGTTGACACAAAGAAAACATTGCATTTCACAGAGCCAGAAAACTGTAAATGAAAGGATATGAGAATCTTCCGTACAAGACTACTGGAGCTGTTACTCAAAATGGATGAATTGAGAAACATCACAGGAAGGCAAGTGTTCTCTTCTCGTGATGCCCTCTGCAGCTTCAGAGCTTTTATCTGAGGGCAGACGGTGCTACAGCTAAGCCCAGAATCATGTCTTTCACCCCGATGAACTATTGACTTTATCAAGCATCTAAACCCCCCTACAGTCAATGTTTATGTGGTCCAACGTGGAACACCTCTGAACTGCAGCTTAGGCTACTCCATCTCAGCTGGGTGGAGTATTTAATTTGTGGATTCACCACTCCCTACTAAGTGTTCATGATTTTATTTTATAATTTGGAGTTTTTGCAGCTCAAATCAGGCAATGGAAGGGATCAGATTAAATAAAGATTTCACTATGTTGCTTGAAGTGACGTATAATTGGAGTTACACGTAAAGAATCTTTATCTTTGGATGATATTCCTCGAGTTTCAGAAGCATCTGGCTATCAGAATATTACAGCCAAAACCTTGAGAAGGAAAGTTCATGCAAGTAAGTATAGAATTCCGGGGCATATTATCAAGCGGCAGCGATAATTATCGCTGGCCGCTCTTAGCGAGGTTTTCCTTATCGCCGGCTATCGCTGGCAATTATCGCCATGCTATCGTTGTATTAACAACGCATAGCGCAATGGCGATAATTTCCCAGCGTTAGCGGTGTTTTCCATGGAACATCGCTGGTTTTCCAGCGATGTTCCATGGAAAGCGGCGATAACCTTGCTGATACGACCCACAGGGTCGTATCAGCAGGATCCACCTCCTATGTGTAACATAGGTAAGTCGAGATTGTAGCAGACGTTAGATTTTGGCGAAACGGCCGTTTTCGCCAAAATCTAAGGTCTGCTACAATCCTGTGGGCTGCCTTGTAAATATCGCGATGTACACATCGGCGATATTTACAACGTAGCCCATCTGGAGTACGCCAGTAACGCCACCTTGCATCTCATTAGAGATGCAAGGATGAGCGTTGAAAGAGAGCGATAGTGCAAGGTTTCACGCGATAGCGTGACCTTGCTGATTGGGCGATAGGATTATCGCCGCTCGTCCGACAGCGGACGCTAAAGCGGCGATAATTGCCTATCGCCTCCTTGTTAATATGCCCCTCCTTTTTTTATCTTCCCATCGACAAACCTTGCAAATATATCCTGAAGAAGTTGGGTTATTGCAAAGGATGTAAGTCTTCAATAATAAGTCCGCAATAATCTTTTTACTGGGAACCAAGTACCCCATTGCAGCACTTGACTCAGGGTAGTGAAGCAGAGGAGTCCAACATCTAGTCAGGGGAGGTGGTATGGACTATTAGGCCCAGTCTGCTGGTAGGCAGAAATAACACTCAATAAATCTTTGTCCAGTCAGTGATTTTTCTTTTAAAAAGGAAAAATAATTTTACTACACACACACATACTACTAAATACTACATTTAGATTTAAAAATATGCATATCAGATGTAAACACCTTTGGTGACACCCTCATATCACCTAACACTGCTAGTTGGTCCTGAAGCACATAATCGCAATACCTCCACCTATACCAGATGTAACATTACCATATATGGAAGGGGGGCATTTTAAAAAAAGAAGGCTTTGTCAATATGACACCACATTACTGAAAATAGCCATATGTTATAATTCAACATTACACTACCATTGAAATCAATAAGTACCAACGTAATAATCAATAGTATTCAATATACTGGTAAACTTTGCATTGTCAGTTTCAATGTTGTCAATAAAGCATTTTTAAATTGAGAAATGTGTTTCAGAGTAATCTTTTTATTATTATTACTTCTTATTATTAGTCTTGCCACTGCAGTCATTGGACCAACCACAAGGTGTCCCCACACACTAGAGCCCAAAAGCAAATGCTCCAACTCTGGGAGCGCTTAAAATTTTAGTAAGCCTCTCCTGGTGTTATAATTTTATAGCCCCAGGAGACTTATGGCAGCAATTTCGGAAACCACTTCTGGGAAAGGGTGCTGCTCTCCCTGCAGCCCACACAACATTTTGTAAATGCTTTTGGGGTGCCTGTGACCCTCCTTGGGGCACCCCAGCACATGAATATGCTGTTTCTAGCCCCACACGGGGCATTATGGGGCACGATTTGATAAGTAATGTGTGGAAATGGAGGTCTTGTGCCACAGTCTGTTTATTTGATGTACATGCCACAGTCCCAGCTGGGACACCACAGGCCATTCTTCATTCTTTAGGGGCAAGTTGGGGGCTTTGAGGGGAGACAATAGGCCCCCGCAGTCCTGCCAGTTCCTCACGTAGAGCACCTTTCTTTCAGTGCAGCTCAGTAGCTCAAAACGTGTTTCTCTGTTCCTGCCAGGTGGGAGCAACCTCTTCCTGGTGCCTGTCTTTGGCCCACCCCACAGAGATAAGGGCAAAAGGATTGGGTGGCCAGGATCGTAATAATTTGCACCACCCCCGAGAAGATGGCGGCATTAATCAGTATGGGGAGGGGGCCCCACAGATGCCCCTCCCCAAAGAGGGTCATAATTAAAAAAAGTCAATGTTGTGCGACACACTAGGGGGATTTTAGAGAAATCACAACTGTACTCTTGTACTTTCATTATTTTGCACAAAGGGGCAAGACTTCACATGTCCATTTCTCAGGCCTCATCGGGCCAATTACAGCAAGTTTGGTTTCATTGTGCTCCTGGTAGCCAGCCCTATCCACCAGTAACATTTATTTCATGCCTCCTGGCTTCTAAAGGGTCACATTTTGTGAGGAGCTGGATTTTCTGGCTCCAGCAACAGACCAGTCCTCTGCTTGGCTCCTGGTGCTTTTCTCCTGCTGGTGGGGCCATCTTTCACAGCCCCTGCACCACCAGTCAATAAAACACCCTCCCGCTTCTTGAACGGCACCTGTGAGTCTGTGGAGGCCAGGACCAACCTACATTCTAGGGAAACTGTCATGGGCCCTACACCATGTCCATTCCCCAACTGTTCCTCAGGGGGCATAAGGAGGGGTCAATGCCACTGGCCCTGGACATACTCATCCTAGTCCTGGGGGTAATCTGGAATTAAAATAATTCAGACCATGCTTGCAGGGCATCAAGTGGCTTCTTCTTCTAGCTGGGCAGCTTTTCGTGATCCTCGCTCGTAGGTAGCCCTGGGCGTAAAATCCGCTATGCTCGCGGAGTTTGCGGATTTTTGGCAACTCCGCGTAGAACGCGGAGTTACCGAAAACTCCGCGCTCCACATCGGAGCGGAGTTTTTTTTGTGTTCGCGCTCTCAAAATGCTTTTTCACGTGCGCTGGAGCGACTTACCGGGATGCCTGCGATCGGCGACAAGATTTCCCATCTGTTCGCGAGGGCCACAAGAATTGGTAGCCGTCCGCACGCTCCAGCGAGAGTGTGCAAACACGTCATTCGGGCACGCCATTGGACTTCCGGTGGAAGTTTTGCAAAGCTCGCGATCCCGAACACGCAAAATTTGCAATCTCGAGCAGCATCAAAACCTTCTCGAAATGGTGATTTGGATTAAAAAAAACTCCTCAGATTGACATTTGGCTGTACTTTTTTGTGCAAGGAGTCCTTTATCTTTTTTTACTTTTTTTAGAAGAGGAAGGAAGTGCCCTAGAGTCTCCAACTTCCTGTTCCTGTCCAGCTGGCTCCTCCCAGTGCTTTCTCCATCTCCTGTTCACTTTTCATTTGGATTTGGAGCTGGAAGGATCACTCTTTGTGGCTGCTGCATCATATATTATTGGATTTGAGGACTTTTTAATCTGAGATTTCACAAGTAAGTTGGAAAATTGATGTTGTTTGTTTGATTGGGGCATTGCACCTACATTTTTTTTGTACTTTTCCTCTTTTTTTTTAATTTATTGTGGTGGGTGGCCTGTAATTCAGTAGGAGCCTAGTTGTTTCTTTGTAAGTAATTTTTCATCTTTTATAAAGGAAACATGTTGCACAGTTCACTGCATTTTCTCCAACTTTTAAAATTAATTAATTTGCAATATTTATTTAATTCACTAGCCCAGTAGTCTGCCAATACTATAGGCCTTTCAGCCAGTAGGCCCAGAGCTACTCATGGGTGCATGAAACAACTGTTTCTGTTGTGTCTGTTGAATTTAAACATCATTTAGGGCATGGATGGCATTGGATTGAATTGCAAAATGTTTTTTTGAGTGTATTTCACTTTTTTCGTGTGTGTTAAATAAATGCCTTTTTTGGATGTGTGTGGTGTGGTTGTTGTGTAACTTGCAAACCTTTTTTTGCCCTGTGGATTTTCGTTTTTGCATTGTTGCATTAAAGCTGTGTTGTTTAGCATGCCTCCTTTGTCTGGCCATATGGCCTGCTTGAGTTCATTGTTTTCCAGGCCTCCTGCTTGTTGTGAGTGACCTTGGGCTGGTGGCCATTTTGTGGTGCTAGTTAGTGTGCTGCTTTTGCCAGCCCATAGGCCTGCATGTCTTTCCTTTGTTCCTCTTGGCTTACTGCTTCCATCCCCATTGCCAGCTGCAGCTCCCTGAATGCTGCATCCAGCGTGATGCACAATGCCAAACAGGTTCCATCCATTACATTTGTATTTTTGTTTTTGTTCTTCTTCTTTCCTATCCTTCCTGAGTGTACACAGTACACCATGAAAGCCCTTGTTGTCAAAGTCTCACAAATGGCTACACTGTTGTTATGTTTGTTTAATAACTGAGTTAATAAAATGTAATAATATTAATAATAACACTAACAAGTGTGACCACACACTAAGTTATATATTATATTTGTTTGTTTGTACTAGTAGTAATTGAACCACAACAACAAATGCCACGTTTCACTGATGTTCTTCTTGCTTCTTTGCTTTTAGATGCACAAAAGAGGAGGCGTCATCACCCATTGAACTGCCAGACAGAAGTCCTGCTGCGCACGACGTCACGTGACGTGTGACCACAGACATCTCTTCAACCTGTGCCACTGCGTGCTGCTGACATCTAAAGAAGATGGCCCCAAAGAAAGGTACCATGTCCTCCAGTACCAAGAAAGTTTCCAGTGAGAAGAAGAAATGGCCACTTACCAAGACTGGTGTGTCGCCCAAGAACTTTTTTGGGAAACAAAAAATTGCGCCTGCAGCAGCGGTGTCCGGGGAGCAAGCTGGGAGCAGCACCCCCGCATCAGTGGACCCACCCCACCAACCTAGGCCCAATCCCATGTCTGTCACAGAGGCAGCCAGTCTAATCACGACAACGAGCAGTGATGTTGAAATTGACTTATCGTTATCGCAAAGTAGTACCCAATCAACGCAGGAAACTCAGATAAGTGGACAACAACAGCCGCAACCACCGCCCACAATAGTAGTTGTTCCTTCTGAAGTAGGGGCAGTTCAGGAAATCGAGCTTCCTGCAGAGGAAGAATAAGAGCAAGCCACTCTTTCAGAAGATCCATTGTCTTCCAGATCCCCAGCAAGGAAAAGGAGGGTTAGTCCATCGAGTTCTTCTGAAAGCCCCCCTTCTGATGATCAAGATGCCACTTGGATCCCACCACCTCAGTCTGAGATTGAGACACGCCACGAGACAAGGCTAGGGAAAAGGAAGGTTCCAGAAAGCCTTAGAGTTATGGAGGTAGATGTAGAAGAGGAGGATGATGATGATGACGAGCCAGTCATCATGGACATTAGTCCCGCCCAGTGGAGACCGATATTACCCCATCTCAAATTGCTGTGAGGGATGTGGCACGGATACCACCAACACAGATAACATCAACACCACCCCCAGCTTCCATATTTGCATTTTCAAAGGCCCGGCAGTGACCTACATCCAGCACAACCACCGCAGTAGAAGTAGGTACTGCTGAGAGTCAAACTCCACGCCCACCTACCAGTTCATCCAGCATTGGAAGCGGCACCAGCAGCTCCAGAAAGTTCAGCTCCCCAGTTTGGGACTTCTTTTTGGTTAGCAGGGAGGTGAACATTGCAATATACTCCATTTGTGGACAAGGTGTTAGTCGGGGTAAGCTTGGCACAAACTATGGTACTGGAGGCCAAACAACCCATCTGAAAAAACACCACATGATCCAGTGGGAGGCGCACCTTAGCGGCCAAAAAACTGCACCCAATGTTGTTGGAGGGGATGAAGGAGTAGAAGATCCGATCACGGTGGAAGGTGAACAAGAGGGAGACATTTTCTCTGGTACACAAAGTAGCCCTGTCCCCAGCAGTCCAGTGGTACCTGCCAGATCCACATCAGCAACATCGCAGTGGCACAAGAGTAAGAGTCAGGCTGAGACACCAAGGGGTCCCAGGCAAGAGAGTACCGCAACTAAACGTGTATTGAGCCTCACAACATCTGGCATCAAGAAGATGTCACCTGCATCAGTGGCACCAGAAAAGAAAAAAATCCAGGCTACCATTGTTAGCATGTTTAGGTCGGAGGGGCAGTAAGAACGCAACCACCCAACGGCACGTTTGTACAATGCGAAGCTGGCTAAAATGTTAGCGCTGGACCTTCTCCCTTTTTCTATTGTGGAAGGGGTGGGTTTTCTTGAATTTGTGACAACCATCTGCCCAAAGTTGGAGGTTCCCAGCCGGTCCTATTTTGCCAGAGTTGATGTTCCAGCATTACATCACGACGTGCTGGAATTGCTTAGACAAGCTTTGCAGCAGAGTGCTGTTCACACTATCCACTTGACAACAGACAAGTGGGCCACTTGCCAAGCCACTGATTGCATGTGCATCACTGCACACTGGATCTCTTTTGTGGGGGTTCGAGAAAAGATATCTGCTGGTGTTGACACTGCTGAACTTTTTAATGCCACTCGGAAACATGCAACTGTAGCCATGTTCGCCATGGAGAAATCTCATACTGCTGCAAACATTTTGGAAGAGTTTAACAGCAAGGTCTTTGAATGGCTGCACCCAAGAGGGCTTAACATTGGTTTTGTTGCCACGGACAATGGCAGTAATATAGTTAGGGCCATGTACGATGGTGGCTATTTCAGGGACTGTGTTTGGCGCACTGCATTAACATTATTGTTCAAGACTTTCTGAAAAAAGAAGACCGAGTCAGCAACTTACTGACCACCTGCAGAAGAATCTGCACACATTTCAGCCATTCTTTTAAAGCCCAGAAGCAGCTGAGGAATATTCAATGTGAGCATCAGCGTGCCAGTTAAAGCACTCACCCAGGAGGTGCCAACACGTTGGAACTCAATTTATTACATGCTTGAACGTCTGTTTGAGTAGTACAGACCAATCAATGAATATGTCATGCAAAGAGGGGATGCTACTGTGAAAAGCATGACCGTTGAGATGGACCAATGGGGCCTAGTTAAATGCCTGACAGAGATGCTACTTCTTTTCGAGCTCTTAACACGTGAAGTCAGCAAGGAGGACTGTACTATGGGCCAAGCTATCCCATTGTTGCACATGCTACAGGAACAGCTGAAGGGGGTGTCTGCAATGTACGCAGGTGTGGAGGAAAAAAAAGAAGCATATGAGTTGGTGGAGAGCTTAACCCTTCGCTTATCTGAAAATGCAAGGGTGCAAAGAGACATTGTGTCATCCAATCATTACATTTCTGCCACAATTCTGAATCCACGGTACAAAGCAGTATTGAACACTAACACATTGATTCCTTTTTCAGAAGTGGATGTTGTCAAGTCATCTGTCATCTAGAGGGGGAAAGTCAATGGCTGTCCTGGGAATGAAAGCCTGGAATAGCTTGCCCACTCAGTTGAGACTGGCGCAGTCTGAACTAATGTTTAAAAAACTTCTAAAAACCTGGATCTTTGCTGCCCCAGATCACACTGTGCTATCTCTCATCTGATCCCTTTCTTCTATGTGCCCGCTAAGTTTCCCCACCTCAGATCTCCAAGTCTTTCCGCTAGTGCCAAGATGCTCCTTGGAGGGAACGTTGCGCTTTATAAATGCATTCATTCATTCATTCAAGTACAAAACGTGGATAGCTGCGGAAGCCAGTCGCTTCGAAAAAGAATGGCTGGGAATTAGAGGCCCGCTACTCCAGCCCACAACAAGTACTGCAGGGCAGCCGGCGTCAAGTTCAACTTCAGAGCCTGAGGGCAGTGCGGTTGGCTCACAGCAGTCAAAACCACCAACAACTCCAAGAACAACATCAACAACAGCAAGAACAGGGTCATTAGCCCCAGTAAAATCGGCACAGGAATGGTATGTACGGCAAGGGCTTGTTCGGTCCAGTGCTGAGGCAAAGGCAAAAGAGGCCGAGCAAAGCGGAGCACCCCGAGCATTGAGCGGATGGTCCAGGCCTATCTGGATGACCCAACAGAGGTCTACATTGATCAAAAGCCATTGGTGTATTGGTTTGGGAAAAGGGGCCAATGGCCAGTGCTCAGCAGGCTGACGATAAACTATATGGCTTGCCCTATCGCAAGTGTCTCTTCTGAGCGTGTTTTCAGTGCTGCTGGTGCCGTTGTAACAGTGAAAAGGACCAGTCTCTCGCCCCAAAACGTGGAGATGTTAACCATGATCAAAATGAATCAGCACTTTATACCACCGGATTACACCATACCTGAAGTGGCACAGCAGGAAGATGATGACAGCGATTTAGGTCATGGAAGTAGTGTGTTAGATGACCTACCTCTGGGTGAACCACCAGAGTTTGAGGATGAGCTCTACTTCCCTAACAACTAGGCTTTCAACTTGTTACTTTTTCTTTCTTCCTTATTTACTTTTAGTATTTGTGTGTGTCTCTGTCTTTCTGGTTCGAATCACAACAAATCCATCACCGCCGTCTTACTCTTTTATTGCCGGATTGGAGTTGCAACTGTGTGCAGTCATTAAAGAAGTAAGTCCACTCCTCTGAGTCCTGCTCCAGCCCACTCCTCCAGTCCTTACTCGCCCTAAATCAATTTCCCTCAAGTCAGACATTGGATGGAGAATAGTACAAGATATGTGTGCCTGCCTCGTCGAGTTTCTCCAAAGAACATGACTCATTGACTATAGCTATCCTCCTTTCCAAGCCGAGAGTGACTGCCCCTTAAGAACAGGTAATGATGATGGCATGCATTGGACGCTGACTCTGAGTGATTGGTGTTTGTGTTGTTGTTGTTGTGCATGCAGTGTAGTAGTATTTAATCTATTCTACACACAAAAAAGTGACTCAAGTAAATGTTTCCCTTCTTTGTTGTTTAATAACAAAATTGTACTTCTACTGCAGGACGATCCATTGCATTTTTGAATATGGAATCTGGACTCACACGGTACACTACAGAGTTGGACACAATGATGACCATACTATATTCGTCGCAGTCAGTCAGTAGGATCGGAGATGATTGATGGAATAACTCGGGTTATTTCATGAAGTGGCCTAAAAGGTAAACAAGTCAACAACAACCACAGCAGACCTACATGTCTGTGTAGTGTTGGAGGTGAGTGTAGTGGTATGACTGACAGTGGTGCATTGATTTAGTTACTTAATTTGGAAAATGATATGTGGATGTATATGTGTGATATGTCTTGCTCAAAATCTAAGCTAAGTGGAGGTTGGGTGGGCGCCGCAGGCCTGCTCTGTCCTGCTGTTGTTGTAGGTTAATGCTGGAAACAGAGTAGACATGATTTAGCCATGCCGCCTCTGAAAGTGTTCTTGTTGCACTCCTCCGCAATTTATGCATTTTAACTTTACTTTTCTCCTTGATTTTTCAATATCCCTTCTGTTTTTCCATCTACACTTACAGGCCGGCCTTTACCCTGTGCTATACTGGGAAAAACAACTCACACTTACCTTACCAATCCGCATCCGCCAGGCAGGCAGTGGCCCCCAAGATTGACGGACTGAGCATCCATGGAAGGAAGGACCAAGAGGAATGCCGAGATGCAGCTCCCCAATTTGACCATAACATAGTAACTTAGAATCATTCATCATCTTTTAATTAATTTGATTCATTTTTTCTCTTCATTCATTACCACTGTATGTGTTGTTGTTTATTATGTTTGCTCTTTGCTTAATTTGACCCCTACAGCTATTTTTTAATTTTCTTAGCTAGCTTTAAGAGGAAGCCCGGTACAACAGAACATAACATGTATGTAATTTGGGTCTCTCTGAGGGCAGACAGGCAAGGCAATTGTATAATAATATTAATTAATAATATACTGCTGCCCTGTACTACTAGTCTAGTACTACTTATCATTAACCATCAAGTCATCATCATGCAAGCATTTCCTTTTTCTCCCTTAACAGATTTATGATGGTCGTCTGCCAAGATTGTGTGTTGTCCATGTGTAGTGTTTGTCTTTGTCAAACCTTTTCCTCAAATACCCCTTCCCAACCATTTATCAAACCCTAACCCTCTTCCCCTGGGCTGTGTGATTTATATTGAGGTGTGACTAAATTAAATTTACACCAATCATTGACCTCACACTATTGCTGGGGCGGATGTGGTGAAAGCAACACTAACTCAAGGCAGAGCGAGGATCTTCTTCTACTCTAAGTATATACATATCGGCCACACTGGCAACTGATTAGATTGCCCATTGCCCACCCATGTTCAGTAGTATTCGCTATTCACTTTTTTTTCCAGAGGAACATAATTATTAACCCATTATTAATTATTAATTGCCGGCATGGATTTATCATCCTTCCAGCACTAAAGGTTACGCTTGTCCACTTCATAGGTCGAGTCAACTTCAGTTTGTTGTAACTTGTACTAGGCTATCCCTGTTTTATTTTACTTTAGCATTGCTTATCAATATCATTCATCATCACTTTCTTTTTCTTTGGCAGTCTTCTTCTTGTGTACTTACTACTTACTGTACTTCTACGAAGTACTCGTTCCCTAGTCTCCCTCAGGTGACTGACTGTCTCATTTTCTTTTTTTGCAAATGCAACTACTACTGCTACCACCACCCACCATGGCACCCTAGGAAACCAAACTATCACCATGCAGCCATCGCTTCGCCTAAACATCAAACACAGGTAAGAGAAGAAGTGTGGGGAGTCAATAATGTATATACTATGGAAATTAATTAATTCTTTCACACACCCACCTCCTTCTGAGTACATACTACAAAGGGGATTTAGTTGCAGAATGCATAGACCAGGAGGAGAGACTGACAGCAGTAGGACAAGTGAGGGTACTGCATCTATCTGTCGGTGTGTTACACTATTGGCAGATTTCAAAAACTGACTGCGGCCCTGCAGCAAAAGGAGGAAACAAACAAGGTGACGTAAAAGAGTAACCCCCCAGAAAAGATTTGCATCATATGTATTGGAAAACTATAAATAATGTAATACCCTAACAAATATAAACTAGAAGAAAAACCCACAACACCTGACCCACCCCTCTCCCTAATCCCAACCAATGTCCAGTAAATTAAATTAATGTCCGTCCACGTTGAAGTTGAAGAAAAAAAAGTAAACCCCAAGTTTCGTTTCCCCAACTCCCAACATCCCACCCACCAAAAAATAGATTAAAAAAGGGGCAAGGGTCAAATACTGAGGTGACGTCTAGCGGCGGGGGTGACGGTGGCGGCTAGTTTGCTCCAGGACCTCCTCCAGCTTGGCCTCCAGGCACGCCATCCTGAGGAGCATGCAGCGCCGAAAGTTCCTGCAGGAACAACAGGGGTGGGGGGCAGCAGTAGATGTTGATGGGCGGCGGGCGGCTGCCAGAGCACTGTGCCGTCCCACCGGAGGCATGTGGGGGGCCTGGCTGGGGCCCGGGGCATTGGAGGAAGCTGCAGCTGCCGCCTCCTCCGCCTCCTCCACCAGGACAACCAGCCGGCGATATTCATCCCGGATGGCCTCCAGCTTCCTTTGCCGTGCCCTGGCTGCTAACTCCTGCCTGGTGGGTTGGGAAGGAGTAGCTTTATCAAGAAAAAGAAAAAAGACAATTGTAACCAATACTCTTAACAAACAGTAACACAAAATTACACACACAAAAATTATAGTGGCACAGTAGCACTAGCAGTTGTGGTACTACTATTATTCGCCTCACTTCCTCTGCCCCTAAGATTTGGATGTGATGATTAGACTTTTAGGCACTATGGAGTAGAGTAGAAGTATTCTTCTCTGTCTTGTTTAGCACAATTAATCTTGTAGGCATGCCAGCTCAGTCAGCTTGTGACCTAGACAGACATACTCGTGTTGCAGACTCTTGTTACTTTACTACTGTCTGCATGTGGGGCAGCTGTACTACACAATGATATATTTTTCCATTACGGCCATACTCTGTTAAATCAATGGCAAATGCTCAGACAAATTCACTTTCACCCTGACTACTGCAATAAGGCACATGATGATGGTTAATGATGACATGCTTATGAATTATGATATACGGCGGCACGACATCATGTCACTCACGTGATGATGACATACTGAGTGATTTGTAAGTACTAGTTACCATGCAGCCGATAAGCCACCCATGGCTGACACACATTCAAAAATGACATGGGTAGGGACTGGAGCGGAAGTGGGCGTCGGAGAGGGAGGCGATTAATGATGGGTGGATAGGGTATAAATAATAGTCATGCACAATATATATGTTGTGCTTGCAAACTACTGTGAGTCAAGGGAGTATTCCATTCTGAAATACAAGTACAACCTCAAACCTTTGAATCAAAAACCTTGCAAAAAAACAGTCCTTGTTCTTCCCAGGGCTTTTTTCATTTATCAGTGCATTGCTCTTCTAGCATTATTATTATTTTATTCTTAATCTTCACCCTTGGCTTTGGTACTCTGGCACGGTTTAATTTTCTTTTACATTCTCTTCATCCAGTCTGACTCTGTTTTCACCTACTATCTATGATACCATCCAGGCATCCATCCATCCAAACATGGCTATCATAAACCGGCTTTCACCGACAACATACATTTGTCATAGATATAACCAACCACCACACATGCGTCCTTGCTTGCCTTACAGTTTGACCCCTCAAAACCCCGAAGGATTCCTTTCACCCATATAGTTTCACCCACCCAGACAGGCATCCTTTCTGCTTTCTCTTTCACCTTTCACCCATCCTTCAACTACCCATGCATCCTATCATCTAATCTTCTTACGCCACCTATATGCATCCTGGGGCCCCTTCCTTCACCCACGCATCCTTCTCTGCCAGTCATACATGTTGTCGACTCGACTGACTCTTTGTCTTCATCATAAAACTGTCTCTGCTGAGTTGTAGATAGAATACAATAGGCCATTAGTTACTCAACCCCCGCCGCTAATGCTAATGTTAAGTAAAAGGTGTCTTCTTCAACTGTTCAGTGTTCACAACAACGTAGTCACAGCAGAAGTACAGTGTACTAGTACTGAGTGAACACAAGGAGATGATGGACGGAGCGCTGACATTTTTCAGACACTCACCCCCAGTCACAGATCTGGGTTGAATCCATCATCGTTCTTTAGCTCACTTCGCCACCCCAGTTCAGACACAGCTATATGCAAATCAGTCTTGACCCTGTGCCTCAAAGGAACAGTCCAGCCCGAACTGCCAAGCCATGTCTTCCCTGGACAGGAAACAAGCATCCTGGGACTGGTTTTGGGCTAACAGCCCTCATCAGCCAGGCTAGCTTGAATCCAGTGGCAAAGAGAGCAAGGGACCAAAGTCTGGGCATACCCTGCCAACTTAGGGCGAACTAAGCAAACACAAGGAGATGATGGATGCAGCGCTGAAACTTTTCAGACACTCACCCCCAGTCACAGATCTGGGTTGAATCCATCATCGTTCTTTAGCTCACTTCGCCACCCCAGTTCAGCCAAAGCTATATGCAAATCAGTTTTGACCCTGTGCCTCATAGGAACAGTCCAGCCCGAACTGCCAAGCCATGTCTTCCCTGGAACGGAAACAAGCAACCTGGGACCGGTTTCGGGCTAACAGCCCTCATCAGCCATGCTAGCTTGAATCCAGTGGCAAAGTGAGCAAGGGACCCACGTCTGGGCATACCCTGCCAACTTAGGGCAAACAAAGCAAACACAAGGAGATGATGGACGGAGCGCTGAAACTTTTCAGACACTCACCCCCAGTCACAGATCTGGGTTGAATCCATCATCGTTCCTTAGCTCACTTCGCCACCCCAGTTCAGACACAGCTATATGCAAATCAGTCTTGACCTTGTGCCTCATAGGAACAGTCCAGCCCGAACTACCAAACCATGTCTTCCCTGGACCGGAAACAAGCATCCTGGGACCGGTTTTGGGCTAACAGCCCTCATCAGCCAGGCTAGCTTGAATGCAGTGGCAAAGTGAGCAAGGGACCCACGTCTGGGCATACCCTGCCAACTTAGGGCGAACAAAGCAAACACAAGGATATGATGGACGGAGCGCTGAAACTTTTCAGACACTCACCCCCAGTCACAGATCTGGGTTGAATCCATCATCGTTCCTTAGCTCACTTCGCCACCCCAGTTCAGACACAGCTATATGCAAATCAGTCTTGACCTTGTGCCTCATAGGAACAGTCCAGCCCGAACTACCAAACCATGTCTTCCCTGGACCGGAAACAAGCATCCTGGGACCGGTTTTGGGCTAACAGCCCTCATCAGCCAGGCTAGCTTGAATGCAGTGGCAAAGTGAGCAAGGGACCCACGTCTGGGCATACCCTGCCAACTTAAGGCGAACAAAGCAAACACAAGGATATGATGGACAGAGCGCTGAAACTTTTCAGACACTCACCCCCAGTCACAGATCTGGGTTGAATCCATCATCGTTCTTTAGCTCACTTCGCCACCCCAGTTCAGACACAGCTATATGCATATCAGTCTTGACCCTGTGCCTCATAGGAACAGTCCAGCCCGAACTGCCAAGCCTTGTCTTCCCTGGACCGGAAACAAGCATCCTGGGACAGGTTTCAGGCTAACAGCCCTCATCAGCCAGGCTAGCTTGAATCCAGTGGCAAAGTGAGCAAGGGACCCACGTCTGGGCATACCCTGCAAACTTAGGGCAAACAAAGCAAACTAAAGGAGATGATGGACGTAGCACTGAAACTTTTCAGACACTCATCCCCAGTCACAGATCTGGGTTGAATCCATCATCGTTCTTTAGCTCACTTCGCCACCCCAGTTCAGACACAGCTATATGCAAATCAGTCTTGACCCTGTGCCTCATAGGAACAGTCCAGCCCGAACTGCCAAGCCATGTCTTCCCTGAGACGGAAACAAGCATCCTGGAACCGGTTTCGGGCTAACAGCCCTCATCAGCCAGGCTAGCTTGAATCCAGTGGCAAAGTGAGCAAGGGACCCACGTCTGGGCATACCCTGTCAACTTAGGGCGAACAAAGCAAACACAAGGAGATGATGGACGGAGCGCTGAAACATTTCAGAAACTCACCCCCAGTCACAGATCTGGGTTGAATCCATCATCGTTCTTTAGCTCACTTCGCCACCCCAGTACAGACACAGCTATATGCAAATGAGTCTTGACCCTGTGCCTCATAGGAACAGTCCAGCCCGAACTGCCAAGCCATGTCTTCACTGGACCAGAAACAAACATCCTGGAACCGGTTTCGGGCTAACAGCCCTCATCAGCCAGGCTAGCTTGAATCCAGTGGCAAAGTGAGCAAGGGACCCACGTCTGGGTATACCCTGCCAACTTACGGCGAACAAAGCAAACACAAGGAGATGATGGACGGAGCGCTGAAACTTTTCAGACACTCTCCCCCAGTCACACATCTGTGTTGAATCCATCATCGTTCTTTAGCTCACTTCACCACCCCAGTTCAGACACAGCTATATGCAAATCAGTCTTGACCCTGTGCCTCATAGGAACAGTCCAGCCTGAACTGCCAAGCCATGTCTTCCCTGGATCGGAAACAAGCATCCTGGGACCGGTTTTGGGCTAACAGCCCTCATCAGCCAGGCTAGCTTGAATCCAGCGGCAGAGTGAGCAAGGGACCCACGTCTGGGCATACCCTGCCAACTTAGGGCAAACAAAGCAAACACAAGGAGATGATGGACGGAGCGCTGAAACTTTTCAGACACTCACCCCCTAGTCACAGATCTGGGTTGAATCCATCATCGTTCTTTAGCTCACTTCGCCACCCCAGTTCAGACACAGCTATATGCAAATCAGTCTTGACCTTGTGCCTCATAGGAACAGTCCAGCCCGAACTGCCAAGCCATGTCTTCCCTGGACCGGAAACAAGCACCCTGGGACCGGTTTCAGGCTAACAGCCCTCCTCAGCCAGGCTAGCTTGGATCCAGTGGCAAAGTGAGCAAGGGACCCATGTCTGGGCATACCCTGCCAACTTAGGGCGAACAAAGCAAACACAAGAAGACGATGGATAGAGCGCTGAAACTTTTCAGACACTCACCCCCAGTCACAGATCTGGGTTGAATCCATCATCGTTCTTTAGCTCACTTCGCCACCCCAGTTCAGACACAGCTATATGCAAATCAGTCTTGACCCTGTGCCTCATAGGAACAGTCCAGCCCGAACTGCCAAGCCATGTCTTCCCTGAGACGGAAACAAGCATCCTGGAACCGGTTTCGGGCTAACAGCCCTCATCAGCCAGGCTAGCTTGAATCCAGTGGCAAAGTGAGCAAGGGACCCACGTCTGGGCATACCCTGTCAACTTAGGGCGAACAAAGCAAACACAAGGAGATGATGGACGGAGCGCTGAAACATTTCAGAAACTCACCCCCAGTCACAGATCTGGGTTGAATCCATCATCGTTCTTTAGCTCACTTCGCCACCCCAGTACAGACACAGCTATATGCAAATGAGCCTTGACCCTGTGCCTCATAGGAACAGTCCAGCCCGAACTGCCAAGCCATGTCTTCACTGGACCAGAAACAAATATCCTGGAACCGGTTTCGGGCTAACAGCCCTCATCAGCCAGGCTAGCTTGAATCCAGTGGCAAAGTGAGCAAGGGACCCACGTCTGGGTATACCCTGCCAACTTACGGCGAACAAAGCAAACACAAGGAGATGATAGACAGAGCGCTGAAACTTTTCAGACACTCTCCCCCAGTCACACATCTGTGTTGAATCCATCATCGGTCTTTAGCTCACTTCACCACCCCAGTTCAGACACAGCTATATGCAAATCAGTCTTGACCCTGTGCCTCATAGGAACAGTCCAGCCCGAGCTGCCAAGCCATGTCTTCCCTGGATCGGAAACAAGCATCCTGGGACTGGTTTTGGGCTAACAGCCCTCATCAGCCAGGCTAGCTTGAATCCAGTGGCAGAGTGAGCAAGGGACCCACGTCTGGGCATACCCTGCCAACTTAGGGCAAACAAAGCAAACACAAGGAGATGATGGACGGAGCGCTGAAACTTTTCAGACACTCACCCCCTAGTCACAGATCTGGGTTGAATCCATCATCGTTCTTTAGCTCACTTTGCCACCCCAGTTCAGACACAGCTATATGCAAATCAGTCTTGACCCTGTGCCTCATAGGAACAGTCCAGCCCGAACTGCCAAGCCATGTCTTCCCTGGACCGAAACAAGCACCCTGGGACCGGTTTCAGGCTAACAGCCCTCATCAGCCAGGCTAGCTTGGATCCAGTGGCAAAGTGAGCAAGGGACCCATGTCTGGGCATACCCTGCCAACTTAGGGCGAACAAAGCAAACACAAGAAGACGATGGATAGAGCGCTGAAACTTTTCAGACACTCACCCCCAGTCACAGATCTGGGTTGAATCCATTATCGTTCTTTAGCTCACTTCGCCACCCCAGTTCAGACACAGCTATATGCAAATCAGTCTTGACCCTGTGCCTCATAGGAACAGTCCAGCCCGAACTGCCAAGCCATGTCTTCCCTGGACCGGAAACAAGCATCTTGGGACCGGTTTCGGGCTAACAGCCCTCATCAGCCAGGCTAGCTTGAATCCAGTGGCAAAGTGAGCAAGGGACCCACGTCTGGGCATCCCTGCCAACTTAGGGCGAACAAAGCAAACACAAGGAGATGATGGACGGAGCGCTGAAACTTTTCAGACACTCACCCCCAGTCACAGATCTGGGTTGAATCCATCATCGTTCTTTAGCTCACTTCGCCACCCCAGTTCAGACACAGCTATATGCAAATCAGTCTTGACCCTGTGCCTCATAGGAACAGTCCAGCCCAAACTGCAAAGCCATGTCTTCCCTGGACCGGAAACAAGCATCCTGGGACCGGTTTCGGGCTAACAGCCCTCATCAGCCAGGCCAGCTTGAATCCAGTGGCAAAGTGTGCAAGGGACCCACTTCTGGGCATACCCTGCCAACTTAGGGCGAACAAAGCAAACACAAGGAGATGATGGACGGAGCGCTGAAACTTTTCAGACACTCACCCCCAGTCACAGATGTGGGTTGAATCCATCATCGTTCTTTAGCTCACTTCGCCACCCCAGTTCAGACACAGCTATATGCAAATCAGTCTTGACCCTGTGCCTCATAGGAACAGTCCAGCCCGAACTGCCAAGCCATTTCTTCCCTGGACCGGAAACAAGCATCCTGGGACCGGTATCGGGCTAACAGTGTACACCCTTGCAGCAAGTGTATTCATCATTCTCAATAAGTAAGGAATATGACTTACCACCGCCCGCCACTGCTGCTGGCTCACCCCCTGCAGCTGATGCATCCTCCGCTCCCTCCAGAGTGGCATGGCCCTCACCACGGGCCCCGAGACTGGTGGTCGGTACGCCTGGAAAAAACATTTCAATTTTTTTTAGATGCCCTATACGCCTCCCCTATTTATGTTTTTCATTAGCAAGATTGAAAATACATAATTAATAATACGTACACCACACACATCACTATCTATAATTCGGATACTAGAGTAGAGTAGACAGTATGTCCTATCAAATAACAATATCCGGTTGGGCATTTTGTTGGTGGCAATTTTTGAAAAGCCTCTCAAGAAGAGGATAACCCAAAGAACTCAGTGACTAGAGCTATTGGTGCATCTCATTTTTTGAAAAGAAGAAAGAGTGGTCAACTGGGCGGACATGAGGTCTCTCTTAGTTGGAAAATAATGGTTCCGTCCTCCTACTCCTCATACTTCCTTCCAGCAATGGTGCACGTAATCAGTTGTTCAGTGTTCACCATCAACTGCTGCTACTAAAAAAAGTACTAGGCCTGGATTCGAAAAAGTAAAATACACAACCTTGGGGTGTCCTGTCCAACGTGAGTGACAACCATTACTGATTGAGCATGATGAGACAGTAAAAGAAACTAAAGCCTTCTCATCTCACAAGCCTGCGGAGAATACCTTACTTGGGCATGCAATCTGCACAGAAGATTAGTGCTACTAGTACTACTAGTAGTAAGGAGTCCTTACGAGTTCTAGTAGTAGCCTAAGACCAATGGGTTCTCTGAGTCTTACAGTACCACTACTAAGCAATCCACATATAAGGAGAGAGGGAAAGCTGAGTGAAAACCAGAAGAAAGTAAGCTACAGACAGACTAATACAGAGTCAGAGCAGAGGTTAGTCAGATGCAGTTTGATTTGATGTTAAAAAAAAACAGACACTAGAAACAATGTTAGTACTAGTACTTAGTAGTAGGTAATGGAGCAAAAAAAACAAGAATTTAGAAGAGGATTTTGGAAAAATTAAAATTAGGAAATGGAACTAATAGAGAGGTAAAAGTTAGGGAAATATTAATATATAACAACACCAGGAGGAGGACTTACTGGGGCCAGCAGCAGAGCCATCTGTGCCTGAGGCAGCTTTCTGCTGCTCCTGGGAGGCCCCTCCAGCTCCAGCAGCCACCGCACTGCCAGCTGACCCAGTCTTCTTCTTGCCCCTGGATGCTGATCATGTAAGACATGATTAAAGAGACAAAAAATGATTTGTGTTAAATAAATAAATATACTTGCTCTAAAAATATTTTTAGAGAGGAAACGGCAATTGCAATAACATTGACCTATCCTAAAGATTGACTTACTCGACTAGTAGTAGTCGACTAGTGTGTATCGCAGTCGAGTACCATCCGATCATTATTATTCCACAGTTCAATTCCGATTCCCGAATCCTAAACATACCTAGCCCACCTATTCCAGACTTTGGAATGAATTGCAAAAAAATATATTTGCTTCTACAAAGTTCCGATCTCATTCCCAATCATCTCTGTCTCCAACTCAAACCCCCTTTGACGGGCCAATTACTAAGTCTGCATTTTTATTCTTCTTAATGCATAGATGGACGCATGCATATTGCATACACCATATGTTGGTTGCTATTCTATTCACTCACTATACGAACGAACTACAAAAGGTTCTACTAGGACTGAAGTCATGTGAGAGGACGTGTCACGCAGGCCGCTAAATTACCAAATAATACTAACTACTACCACTATCTTAGTGACAGGAGACAGGACAGCCTGACAGGACTAAGGAAAGGACTGGAGTCTTTCCCTATATGCATTACCTAACTTAAATTCTCTAACCTCTCTTACATAACCAGCCCAAGAGAGCGCAAAGTTGCAAACAAGTACGATTAGTTATTAGCGCCGAGCATGAGCACCTGTTTGCAAGTAAAAATCACATAATAATAAGATTTTTAAACATAAGTTACCTGCATGTAAACAGCAGCAGCATGTTAGCTATTTGCGAAAAAAATAATATTCGCAATAACACAGAACAGAAGAACACAATAGTAATATAATTAGCTACTCACCAAGCCCCGGGACCTCAACACCTAGCAGGTCTGGCAGGTCCTGCTCCCGGTCCAGGATGTCGGACCACCGGTGCGTCAATTGGTTACGGGTGCGCCAGACCCCAGAGCAGCGAAACACTGCCCGGCGCACCCTCTCCCACCGCCGGTGATGCTCCCGGAGCCCGGACCCAGGCCTGCCGCCTGCTGCCAGGGTTAAGGGGAGGTGGCGCTGGACAAAAATGTAGAGGTATCAAAAGGAGAGTGAGGATGTAAAGGGCTAGTCCTTATCCCCTAGGTTATATGTTAAATCAATGGGAACTAGTCTGTCAAGACGTGAGTTGCGACTCAGAGTCGTGTGTTGTTTGACAGAAAAAGAGAGAAGGGAAACCCTCTTTCTTTTTCATGAAGCCCTCACCCACCAACCTAGTTGGTGACATGCTTCATCATCGGGCCCACCTGGTGACACCGAGTGTGTCCCTGGTGTGCTTCTACGCCTGTATTACAGCGGAGCCGGTATATTACTGAGTGTGCAGTGAAGGTGACGTGAAGGTGAAGTTAAAAACTGTCCAGTGGTCCCATTCCCCAGAGGGATTAACTTTATTATTTGGGCCTCTGGCAGTAATAAAAACAAGGAGGTGGATGAAGGTTGAGTGGTATTTTAGGAAACTCCTGCATGCAGTGAATGGTCTACATGTTTCAGCCAGGCCTTTAAGTTATACTGGCTTTCCTCAGGACCTAAAAAAGTGAAGGGTGCGGTCTATACTGTCTGTTTTGTATAGATCGTGATATGTGTAGCACACGCTAAGATGCTCTGTGTGTGAGAAGGCAATCCCTTCTCTAAGCATACACTAGCAATTAGCTATGAATGCCCCATGAGATTCCGGCAGAGGTTCTGGCATGCTAGGATGCTCAGGACCTGCATGAACACCTGTGTTGCTGCGTCGGGTCTCCGTGGATCTCTCGGAGCCTGGACCCAGGCCTGCCGCCTGCTGCCAGGGTTAAGGGGAGGTGGCGCTGGACAAAAATAACCAGTGCAGCCACCTCCGCCTCACTGAATAAGGCCCGTGGCTGCACCCCTTGTGGGCGCGGCCTTCCGCAAGGAAGGCGGTCGCGGCTCTCACTCCTCTTCCCCTGGCCCTTGGTTTTCTTAAGGCTCTTTGCCATGGTTCTGGGTAGGCGGGGGCAGAAAAGAAAAGGTAGGAAGTAAGAAAGTAAGTAAAAGAAATGAAAAAAACAAGTAATAGAAAAAGAGTGAAAAACGCACTAAAAAACACACAAAAAGTAGGAAAAAATGCAAAATATACAATCAGCAATAGGGAGGGATAGATGATAAAAAGAAAGATCAAAAAAAGTTTCTAGAAACAAAGGATTGAAAAGATATAGGGAGGATAGAAAAACAGGCCCAGAACCATAGCAAAAAGTTAAAAAACAAGATGGCCGCACCCATTGGCGACCGTGTGGTGAAATTCGTGCGATATTTACCCCCGAGCAAGCAAAAAGCGTCTCCGAACACGCAATACGCGTTCCCGAACAGGAAAAACGCATCCCGAACGGGCGGAACAAGCAACTCCGTGTGCTTGCGGAACTCCGCGTAGCTCGCAGGGTTTTTTTGCGACTTCGTGGAATTCCGCGTAGCGTGACTACGCGAACTACGCCCAGGGTTTCTCGGAGGTCCAGGGCCTTCTCAGCTGTCTCGTCCATGTGCAGGGGTTTTAAGTGTGGTTTAGAAAGCTTTAGGAGGTTAGGGCCTTAGCTCCACCCCTTGGTAACACAGCTGTCCGATTCTTCACACCAAAACTTCAAAGGCAGGCCTCTCCTGTGTTGGCTCCGGAGGTATGTCCCTCCTCCTTCATTCCAGTGGGATTGACCAGTGTGACAATCTAATTAACAAATGTAGACTTCCTCACCATCCCTTCCCTTCCCAGGAATTAGGTCACGCACTGTTACCAGCTCTATTATGCGGGGAGGTCTCTGAGAAGCAGAGTAATAAAAATCAGGGCAGATTCCATCTGTAATTCGTACACAGTGTGTACACCACATACCTTCAATAAGCACTACAGACCAACACTATAAATGCCCACTCACATAATAAGGCCAACCCTAGGCCAGTGCCAATCACTTAAAAGTCCCTTCTGTGACAGGCTATCTCTGCTCAGATGTCAGGTTGCACACAACAGTAGTCTCACCCATGCAGCCTGTGCCACACATGTGCACACATCTGGGTGCACATATGTTCATTTGTAACATCTCGTGCTTGACTGCTTCTCCTCCATATTGTGTGCTTCGACATCCTTGGTATCAGTCAAACTCTCTAATGACGTAATATCTTGATTGACCGCTGAATGAATAAATTTTGGCTTAACACATATATACAATACCAAAACATGGTATGGGTAAGGCCATTTATTTTGGATACACCAGTTACTGGAATGACTCTACAATGTACAATATTGTAGGTATTTCACCTGTGTACCATGTTTGTTTCTATATATAGAGCCGGGCCCCTGGTCCATCCATAGAGAGGACATGCTTGACCCTACAAAGATGAATAAGATTGAATGCCTGTATTGACAAAAAGATGTGTTTAGTGTCCACATACTCAATGTGTGTTCACACCATATAAACTGAACTTTTATATTTGTAGGTTTAAGCAATGACCTACAGGAACCTTTCTCACTCTTCCACTACAGGTCCTCAACCGTGTGCATCTACAAACCTGATCCTTCACCATTGTTTGTAAATGTATTGTATATATTATCATTACATTTCCTTGATAATTTTTGATGTGTCTTGACAACAGAGAGGGCTATATGGTCCTTATGAATGCTTTTGACATTGGTTGTGGGTTTTTGCAAGGAAGAAACATGTCGACTTTTCTGTGCGGGTCATATTAATCCTTGCCTTCTTTTAACCAACCATTGTGGATAGAAGGAATCTTTCTCTTTGCCATCATTAGGTTGTTTTAACCAATACCCACTCCCACAGCTCTACAGCTCCCTCACAGCCCCCACTATTGCTCGCGAATGAGCACCCATCCCGTTATCATCTTTGTAAAGGCCTCATGAGATCCTCTGAATAAGTGTAGCAGTTCACACCAGTGTTGCTCAGACTGGTGCCATGCGGGGCCCAATGATGGAGCAGACGACCTAAAGGTGGGTGAGGGCCTATCGTCGTCAAAATAACTGTGCCTTCATGCATTTTTCACAGCTACTTTAGTGTCTCCACTCTCTTCTACTTGCTGTGGACAATCACAACATTTAAGAAAGGCAAATTACAAGTGAGTCCAACTGTTAGCCAGAAAAATAAAACATCAACCCTTGAAAACATTGGTATAATATAATAAAAACTTAATTTTCAATGCCCCCTATATTGCCACTATGACATGTGTCTACAACAAAGAGAGGTTGACAGCCTAGTAGAAGGGAAATAATGTTGTCCATCTATTGTGGCAGAGAAGGCCTATTATAAGATGTTAAGATAGTCTACTCCAATAATTTGTGATATTTCACTGTACTCTCTACTATTGAATGGCTAGAGACTGCAATGGTTGTACCAACAATCCATGGTTCATCCTGCTTTCATCTACACTGTCTGTATCTGACTTCCAACAGGATATGCCGTCCTTTGTGAATTAAAGGGCAGGACCAACCAGAAAGAAATGTACTTTCGGTTTTCTGCTTAATACAAGAGCACAGTGCGCAAGGGTCAAAAACTCTTTCAGTAGAACACTTTGAGCTCAAGATTTTAGTCCTTAATATTTATAAGATGTTGACTGAACTGTTGCCCGACTGTAGGAGACAAACTCTCAGGTACAGAGAGATGCAACCCCTTCTGCTCTTTCCACTCCTACCTGCGTTTGTAACATTGAGTGTCACTCTGGATTTCACAGACTCCTCCCCGAAGCCTTGGGGAGCAGCCTGCAGTGGAAAAGGTCTATCTAAGATTCAAGGGTAACCTCGTCTGTACACCCACACTAACATGCACTAACACGTGTGGCTCATCTTAGGCAGGCACCAGCAGATAGCAGAGCAATTTATAGCATACATGTGGGGTTCTGTGCTGCCTAGGGAACAATCTTTCCCACAGTTGTCCAACACGTCTTATACACAGACAGGAGCACTATACTTCAGTGGCAGCATCCTTTTTTAATGTGTATATTCCTATTGAGAATCTAAATCTTTCCTTGCAGGTGTCTTGTGAAATTTGATGAGTATCATCTTCCTCATTCTGAATCTCTCGAGAATGGAGAACAACAATAACGTAAACGATGGTTTCTTTCTTAAGCGGTATAATGCAGGCTTTGAGTTTGCTGGGGCCATGTTCACTGTACATGATCTAGAGGGCTGTGTGTGTTGCTGTTGGTTGCAGCCTATTCCTATGACGAGGCAAAGATGGCAGCAACCAGGCGTTTCAGGGTAGTTTTCAAGAGTTTGCCCTCACCAGCCAAAGGAAGCATGTAGATAGCTCATGTTCGGAGAAAATATTTTGTCTAATTGCATTGACACTGCCAAAGCGATTGATTGGTCTTCCTAAAAGGCACATCAATAATTTAGTGATGCATCTGAAAATGTCATTTCTTTTATTCACAGATATTTCATTAAAGCTCGACATTTTCTTCATTACACATTTTAATAATATTTTATGAGTGTGAGTAGCAAGTATCTTTAACTGCTGAGAGAAGCCCATGGAACACGCAGTTCCAAAGAAATGTACAGAGGTGAGGATATGTCTGGCTTAATTAAAGTCAACCATCTGCCACTTAAAATGTTTGCACTGGGATCAGTGACTGCAAATTATAATTTGTCAAAGTTGATAAGTAGCACATTCCTCAAATTATGAAACATCCTGACTCTGCCACTTTTTTCATTCTTTCTATTCTTTGTCCCACATCTCATCTTTTATAATCATGTAATGGTCTCTCTTAGAAAGAGCAGCTAAAGTATTAATTTGTTCACTCTTTTCAAACATTCCTCTCTGTTTCATTCATTTTAACTATATTTCTTTTTGTGCAGCTAGAATCATATTCCTTGCTCATTCCGTGCTACATGGGATTGATTTTTGCATATTAACGACTTATCTTTCTCATATGCGTTGTACCGTTTTTAAGTCTGATAGCAGCCAAGATCTTTTTATTTTGCTAAAATTATGTGTAGAATAGATTTAATTATGGTCTGGGCGGGGTGCTTTCAGACATCTCACATCCTAAATTGGTCTACTGATGTGTCATTCACATCTTCTGCTTTCTACAGCATCCAGTATGGGGCAAAGTGGCAGCCCACTTCAACCATTGGCTAACTTCACTGTGAAAAATATTTTTGATTTTAGCCATTAGCTCTCACAACGCTAAAGTTTTACAGAAGCCATGACAAACCAAACAAGCATTGGCAAATTTAATCGGTTGGTATCCAACTCTAGACCCATTGACTTTGCCTATGCTTGAGTAAAATACACATTTTGTAATTAGTCACCCGAACTGCCATTGATTGGTATCCCAAACAAAATTATGTTTTCACCATTCGATTTGAAACATACAAACTCTGCAAAATCCACACATTGTGAAGTCCACTGGCAAATGAATTCAGTATTGATTTTTACAGTGCCTTTCCCTTTTCACATGTTGTCAACCACTGCTCACCCCTAAATAGAAATGAGCACAGTCGCCTTTATTTGGAAACTGCACTCTATCATGCAGTTCACCTCTTAAAAGAGAAACTATACTGAGGTAAAATGCACAGCACTTTAAATTGGGGTGTAGCTTTCAAAATATATCAACTACACCACTCTCTGCGACCAGTTTATTTTAGCCCACCTAAGTGACAACAACATTGATTTATGAGTCAGATAGCCAGATTCTGTTACATCATCCAAACAAGACTTAAGGCATATGTGCTGCCTGGGTCATTCTCATGTACTGTCTCACTAGCACTCAACCAGATAATCCTTGTGCTGATATTTGTGATATATTGTTATTTTGTTTGTGCTGTCCGTTATGTCAGATTCACTTTTATTCAGGAAGTTGTGCAAGTTGCACTCTGCTGGCAGAAGTCAAGTTGTGCAATTTGCCCAGGCTCAAATTGTGTACAATGTCGGAGAGGTTAAAGACCTGGGACAATGCTAATCTAAATAGGCTTAATATACGATTCTGTTTAACCTTATTGGTGGGCAATACCCTATTCCCACTAATAGAAAATCAGTTTAAAGAGGATAGGGCAAGCAGTGGGTAATTTTTCATCCAATATCAATGAAGTGGATTTTGTTTTAGTTAATTAAACAATTAAAGTTTCATCAAATATTGGGGTCCATAATTCCCTACCTCGGTCGCTGACGTCCACTCTGCCTCCCCCTTTTATGGTTCCCCTCCATTGCCCTCCTGTCTCTCACCCCTCCATTCCCCCTCTTTACTTTGCTCCCGTATGCTATCCCCTCCCTTCGCCCCTAGCCCCCGCCCTGTCTCCGCCTATTCCTTATCCTACTCCCTCCCTTCTCCCCTAGCCCCCCTCCCTACCCCCGCCTATTTGCTCCAGGTCTACTCCTACCCTCCCCTTCCTCAGTCTCCCTCCTTATATACTACTTCCCCTTCCCATATTTACTCTTCACTCTCCTTCCCAAGCCTAATTTACTCATTACTCTCTAAAGCTGTATGTAATCTTTATGTATATAGCCCTTTGTAATAATTAACTTGTCCTTTTCGTCCTAATGGTTCAGAATACTATATCATTGACCAAATGTCTTATTGCTGTTCCTCTTCAAACTCCTGTAAAGCGCTCTGATACCCTTGGGTCTAGCCAGCGCAATATAAAACCTTTAAATAAATAAATAAATAAATAAATAAATATAGTCATAATCTATATTACAACCATAGCAGTTTAGTCTATTAAAAGTGTCCATTGTAAAATAGTAGTATAAAGACCGACTTGACCATTCAGATGGATTTTAAATTACTATTAAAATGAGTCCTTGAATCATGGTTCTAGCTGCTCCCAAACTGAAGTTAAGCAATATAAATTATTTTAATGTAACTCAGTATGTTCCTATGAGAGAGCCAGCATTGCCACAGTGAAAAATCATTATGTGGGTTTTTCACTGCCAGGAAACTCTTTAAATATGTCTGTCCTACATTTTGAATACTATGCAGCCTGTCCTATGGGCCACTTATAGCATTTAATTTACATGCCCTAAGTACATTTAGCACCATATATTAGGGACTTGTAAGTAAATTATATGTGCCAATTAGGTGTATGCCGGCTTTTTAAAATGTTTAATGGGGAGAGCACAAGCACTTTACTACTGGTTAGCAGGAGTAAAGTGTGCTGAGACCTATGACCAACAAAAATGTGTTGAGTTAAAGAAGGCAAAATCTGGGGATTATCACGCAAAATATGGTATTTTCAGACAAGGATCTACACTACAGTGCATTTAATCCATCCCCCAAATTCTCTGACAGTCTCTTGTGTATTGACTTTTCACAACAACTTTACCAGGATAAACTGGTATTGTGGTTGCATACTACATTTTTATATGTATTCTGGTCCTTATCATTGAGGATGTGGATAGAGATCAATATTATATTAACCATGTCTTTCCTGGACCCTGCAATGGCCATCATCCATATGCTTTTTTTACACATGGCCAACAATTTTTTATAGTCTTCGCCACTCATATGGCTACTCCTTGAGCTGAAACTGATTGGGAAGTTACAGCCTTGTGATCAGCATAATAATTCGCAGAATCTTTGAATGATTGGACTATTATTTAATGCTGATGGTTGTACGTGCAAGACATTTCCTATAGTTGGTTATCAATCTCTGAGTAGGTATCACTGTAATTAATGAGAGAATCAGGGAGATCAATTTGAGATACAAATCTTCTCCATTGTTCGGTGCACTCATTTCCCACTTCAGGGGGGCCGTATCCCACTTCAAGTATCAGTTGCTTTCACTTTTGGCACCTTAGTGGGATCTTGGAACTTGCTCAGCTTCTCTTCACTCTTGTGTCCTTTCAAAGCAAGTCTCTGCTTTCCCACTCAAACTTTGAACATGGTTTGCTTTTGATGCAACATATTCTTCTGCAGAGAAGTAGGTGGCGGCATCTTTATCGTTTTTGAGAATTTTTCAAAATGTTAAGAGCCAGTTGAATTATTGGTAATATGTGACTACATTTCAATTCAGACCACAGCTCAGGTTTCAAAGCAAAAGTCATTTCAAGTGTATCCACACTATAGGTGTTTGAAGTCCTAAGTAATCATTCATATTAGCTTCTAGCTGCTGGTCCATATTCTCTTTGAGCAATTCAATCAAAATGTTACATAACAGCTGGTGACTTGGCAGTAAGTAACCATTTGATAATTACATTGTGATTACCTTTAAAATGTGATGTAAGTCAGGTAAGTACATCGGAGTCACCTTTAGATCGTATCCTACATGGTAAGTAGTATTTAAATCCATTTTTATAAACAAATATTTGGTATTTCAAATGCTACTTACCATGTAAGATGAAATATAAGATCACCTTTTTAAAAATATGTTATGGATGCAGGTGGAAGGTTCTACCATGGAGCGTGGGTCCCGCGATGGCAGTGCTTGTTGCGGCGTCCGGGGTCGAGGACATAGAGCTTGACGATGCTGCATCTGTGGGGGGGCGGGATGGCCAGGGGTTGTTGCATTGGGCAAGGTCCAGGCATGGATAGGCGCAGATGGGTTTGCCTTTGGAGCGTCTTCGGTGAACCGGCGGAGCGCCCCCTGCTCGTATCCGCTGCGGTGGCTGTGTAATTATAGTTAGGTTTGAGTTTTCATAGGAAGAACGTTTTTGTTTCATTATCAGCATTGTTGCGCAAATATTCATGAAACTATCCCCAAAAAACGTCATCCACCGCTGCTCGTTCATAGAAAGTTTTGTGCCAACCCATCAAATAGGGGCAAAGAAAACGGGGGGGGAGTCCCAAAATCCTGATTTCTCATGTTAATTTACTTGGGAAACCTTGCTCTGAAACAGAAAAAATGGGTGCATGGAGCTACACCGAACTTAGCAAAAAGTTTGAACTTTACTCAGAAAGAGTGCTTTTTGTGATTTGGTGTGGATGATCCTGTTCAGCCATTTTTGAGAAATTTGCATTTAAAAAGGCACTTGGGTTGGGCTTGAAAGAATTAAAAATGTAAGTATTTCTCAACGGTTGATCCAACAGTAGTACCACAGTACCATAAATTACAAACGTTGGGCCCTCTGATTGGCTGAGGCAACTTTTACTCCCATTGGCTATTTCACTATCATGGACTGGTCCCTGTTCCATGGTACTGAACAATCTAATCTAATAGGCTAGCCAAAACTCAGAAGAAAATGTTGCTGACTCCATTGCAGCACTCGGGGTTTTGGTCCTTGTGTCCTGAAAAAGTTTTCTAAAACAAGTATAAGGGGAAAGTGTAGGAATATTTTGACCCCTTAACACTTGTGGGGGGGGCAATAAAGGACCCACTGACCATTCAAAATAAAAATAAAAATCATGCTGCGGGTACCGCGGTACTCTCGCACGACCCAGTGCAGGCCAGCCCAAAGGCCTTGTGAGATTGCATCTGTGATGTCAGCCATGATGACATTTAACATGAGTGATGTAATATGCAAGGTCAAATGCTGTGCATGGTACATGCACACATATGACATCACTCATGACATCTCTGACATCATTGCTAATATCACTGCAAAATTTGCATGGAAATTATTATTGAGAAAACTTTGAATGCAATGATATCATAGAAGATGTCATGAGTGATGTAATATGTGGGGAAATTAGTAGTGCATGGCTCGAGCTCGAGCTATAGTTACTTGAGATGAATATAACTGGTGAATTTCAGTGTTTTTTAGAGTTTAAGATGTTACGTTCTCACTGAACATTTCACCTAACTATAACGTCACTTTAACCTTTGATTTTTTTCAGTGAATTTCTATTTTTATTAACATAAAGTAATATTTAATTACCATACATAAATCCAACCCCCTCATGTGCACAGCCGGAGGCCAGGCTCTGCAGCCAACCCCCGCATGCAGCCAACCCAACGCTGTGCTCGGCCTTCAGCCCTGTACAGTGGGGACATTGGCCACAAGGCATGGCCTGCGGCCAGGCCGTGTTGTCAACCCCCCCAAAGGCAGCCAACCCCACACTGCACACAGCCTTTGGTCATGCACTGCGGGGGTTGGCCACAGGGCTTTGCCTTGGGGACCCCATCCTCCGAGGCCTCTTTTTTTCCCCTGCCCCTTATTCGGCCCTGGGGACCCTATCCCCAGGGCCTTTTTCTATTAGGGGCAGGGGCGTCATGTGGTCCCCCTACCCGAACCTTGTTAGACCCTAGGGACCCCATCAACTCATTTAAATTAAGGGGTAGGAGGCCATGCTAATCCCTCCTCAAGCCTCTATTGGCCCCAGGGACCCCCATCCCCCAGGGCTTGCATTTCTTAAAGGTGGGTGCCATGGTGCCCACCCAGTGCACCCACCATATACTTGTTCTCACCCACAGGGAGCAGCTATGAATGCTGTTCCCTCCGGGTGGGAGCAATATTTTGATCTGTTTCCTTCTCCGCGTCAGTGCGGGCAGGGACACAGATATAAAGCCTGCTCCCAATGAGCGTGAGCATTTTTAAAGCTCCTGTCCACTGGGAGCAGACTTTGTGTTTGCTCCGGCTTTGGCGGGAGATTCAAAAATGCTCCCACCAAGTGGGAGCAAACACAGGTTTCCCAGGCCCCACCACTGTGGGCAGGGAAACCACTATGTCTAGTCCCCTGAACATAGCTACTGAGCTTGTCCCGGGCAATGGGGTCCCCGGGGCCATTAATGACTTGGGGGACCACGTGGCCCCCTTCCCTTGTGCTAAATTTCACAGCCCTTGAGGATGGGTCCCTGAGGCCTTTAGAGGCTCAGGGAGAGAGGTTGTGCAGACCCCTCACCTTAAAATATATGCCAGGCTCCGGGCGATGTGGTTCCTGGGGGGAAACAACCATTACAACGCAGTCATTACAACCCACAACATTTACAGCGCAGTCATTACAACGCAACTGCCTTTACATTGCATGCCATTACAACGTAGCCATTACAACGCATGTCACTACAACGCATGCCATTACAACGCATGTCACTACAACGCATGCCATTACAACGCATTACCCCTACACTATCCAACACTTACCCTACTGTTGCACTCACCGGAGTGGGAATAGTAATTTGTACCCCTACGCTATCCAACACTTACCCTACTGTTGCACTCACTGGAGTGGGAATATTAATTTTTACCCCTACATTATCCAACACTTACCCTACTGTTGCACTCACTGGAGTAGGAATAGTAATTTTTACCCCTACACTATCCAACACTTACCCTACTGTTGCCCTAAATGTATTATGCATTGTAATGGTATGCGTTGTAGTGGTATGCGTTGTAATGGAATGCGTTGTAAATGTAGTTTCTAAAAATGCGTTCTGATGGCATGCGTTGTAAAATAATGCGTTTTAATGGATGTTGCGATGTAAAAACTGCGTTGTAAAGGCATGCGTTGTAAATGTTTGCATTGTAAAGTGTCCTATTCTTCCTGGGGCCTAAAGCAGGCCAGGGAGGGGAGCCGTGTGCCCCCCTCAAAAATACACT